>JAPDVR010000002.1:63614382-64281882 GCA_026230005.1 Gila orcuttii | reverse complement strand
CCAAGACTAACTTTTTCTACAAATAGCCTACATTATTTGAAATATAATAATATAAGGTCCGTGTACCTTTGCGTCCACTCGTTTTTCTTTTTTTAACCCGTAATTGAAAAACGAAAAATGAACGGTTGTTAGGCTATTTTTAAAACGCAAAGTTGAGCACCAAAATTTGAATTTGAACTGCACACCAAATGCTGCGCAAATTGTTTTTCAGATTTTTGTTTATGAATTTTTCCCCCTTTATTAAATATTTGAAATATTCACAAATTAATATGGGGAAAAAATCGATTACTGGTTTTCTAAGGCCAAATTAGAACCAGGAAATAATTTTCGAATTTGTTCGTTTAAAAGTGGACATTTCAAGCTTTGTATAGGTTGGCTATATTTTGTTTCAGTTCATTTTTTGAGAGGCGCTCCAGGTCACGACGATCATGAAAGCGCGCCCGATTCTTTTATTTTATTTTACAAAAGCACAAAGTTTTCTTGTTATTGTGAGTTTGCACAAATAAAATTGTGTATTTTTATACATTTATGTTTAACACATAAAAAAATATTGTGAGTAGCCTACAGTTTACAAACTGAAGGGACGGATTACACAACCGTCGCCACGGATTTTTTTTTTTTTTTTTTACAGATGGAGGGTTTTTTCCCTCCATAATATGGGGTTGAAATATATATTTACCATATTTATCATTTTCCATTTATGCTACATATTAAAAAGAATACACTAGCCTACAAAATCGCATCAAGGTAAGATATAAGTGAACATTTGAACCATATGCCTATGTATGTTTTCTTTTCTTTTCATTACATTATTTACGTAAGTTAACATCCAATACTTGAACATTTTTAAGTGTAATCTGGCAATTCAGGAAGCAGCTTCTGAATTGGGACACAGCAAACCAGCTTTGGCCATGATCTTGGCTTTTAAAGGCGAAAATACATGACTGAAACATCCTCACCATGTCTTCCAGTAAAATATAAACAAAAAAATGACAATAGCCAATTCTGGATTCATAGCTGTTTATTCAATTGTGTAAAATGAATTATCAGAATGGCAGCTGTACTCTTGCACCGTTGCTAGGCGCCAGGAGCGGTAATCGGGAACACCTGGTTGCGCAATTAGGAAATCCTGCGAAGGCTACATGGTGCGTCCTTCGAAGGACAAATAGGCTGCATCCTTTGAAGTCCGCGGCCTTCGGAGGATGCAGCCTTCACATTGGGACACAGCTCATAGGTTAACATGGGCACCAAAAGGAAGCGCGTCCGTTCCGCGTCGCTTCAGCGTCCGGTGTGAACCCGGCGTTAGTTTTCTTGCAAAACGCAATAATCTTTATTACATTTACAACTTTTAAAAAATAAAGTTTAGGACATTTAGATATAGAGATGGATGCAAAGTTTCCCACTTTAAAAACGTTTTAATCCCAATACGAACTTGTCACGTATACTCCGCTGTAGAATCACATGACAAAGTGTATAAATAATAACTGAACGGAGCAGACAAACATGAACTGAACAAACCAACGTCCATTACTGTGACAAAACTGCAGTCTGTTTGAGAAACGTGTCAAACATTGTGCACACTAACGTATGATGACGCTGACTGGTGTCACCATTTAAATGTAATCACTTTATTTTTCTTGAATAGTGTTCCTTTGCAATTTAATTGGGATATATGCAATAGCAATTGTGTTAAGAAACAACCACAAACATTAATCCAATTCAGAGTCACAGTGGTGTGATGAATCAACAAGTTAAGAGTAACACTGTAAGAGGATTCCGATGACTTAATGTCATTTCATCGCATTAGATGTGTTAAAATAAAAATATGTCCGTTAAGGGAATTAGACTTTTCTTGGATATAAGGCCCAACAGAGTTTAATCTCGATTTCCAAGCGAGCTTTCCACTGTTGACTGTCACTGTAAGACAGCGTGTAACTGCTTTTCAGCCTCCATACCTGCAGGGATGATGTTAACCTGACAACTTGTGCTATTAAGAGCTGCATTCGCACTAGCTGCCATCTATATCTGTTTATTAATTCAATAAACACAAATGCAGTACTACTTTAGTGCTGCACAGCATGTGAATAGGAATACCACCTTAATTCTGTCTGCATATTATATACTGTATACAGCATTAACATCTTTAAAAGTAGGATATAACATCATGTGACCTCATGTGGAAGTCTCTTATGCACAGAAAGGCTTAAAGGACAAGTTCGGTATTTTACACTTAAAGCCCTGTGTTAACACAGAAACCGAAAATTCCCGGGACAGCAGCATTTGTCCAAACTTCAATCTTAACCGTTCTATTTCATCAGAAACGATCTTAAAACAGGGCTTTAAGTGTAAAATACCGAACTTGTCCTTTAATTTATTTGATTGAAAATACCATACAAACTGCAATCTTGTGAAATATTATTGCATTTTAAAATTGCTGTTTCTATTTGAATATGTTTTGAAAATGTAATTTATTCATGTGATCAAAGCTTAATTTTCAGCATCGTTACTTCAGTCTTCAGTGTCACATGATCCTTCAGAAATAAGTGTAATATGCTAATGTGCTGCTCAAGAAACATTTCTGATTATTATCAATGTTGAAACAGTTGTGCTACTTAATATTTTTTGTGGAAACCGTGATATTTCTTTCTCTGATGAATTGAAAGTTCAATTTAGGCTATTTGGCTAATGAATTCAATAGACGATTAAATTTAATGGATCCTTGCTGAATAAAAGCATTAATTTCTTTCATTTTTTGAAAAATAATAATACTCTTATGAACACACGATTGAATGTAGTGTAACTGTAAGCTGTTGTTGTTAAAATGTCACAGTGAGTCAAGAAATAGATGCTAAAAATGATTTCAGATGGATGCCATTCGAAAACATAGCCATGTTCATATTCTGACTCATTGTGCAATGCCTTAATTGACAATAAGACATTGACGATAATTCATATTTAAAAATAATTTAACCTCAAACTGAACCTCATAACATATTTGAAATGTTATTTTAGACAGCAACTTAGTTAACAACTGCTTTTATGTGTGAACCGCACTCTTGAATAACACTCTGGCGCACACACACACACACACACACACACACAAAATAGTACTTGTAAAACCTTTTAAATAAACATTTTATATATTTTTTTTAATTTAACTTTTCTGTTTTAAAAAAATTTTCAAGGTATATTTATATTTTCCTAATTAACTGAATTTTTCTTAGCTACAATTTAATACAATCTTTGCCACGAGAGTGTGGCTCTGAAGCCCAGAAAAGAAACCTATGGGCAGCAAATAGGCTTTTATATATAACCTTGAACCCTTGAACCATCTTACACCTGAAAAATGCTTCTTTCACAGACGGTATTAAGGTGTGAAAGCATCGAGTCTGAATCCATGATGACCATAAAAATGCCTCAGTCTCGTGGAATGTTGTATCCTCTGCTGAATCGGATATCCAACAATTCTGTCCCAGGATTATTCCAGGTCTGTTTATCACATGCACCTTTAGGTTTGAGTCTTCAACAATGACTATCACTGTGAGCGCTAGCTTTACTCACTGTAAAAAATGGCACATGATGAAGCGCTTAAATTATGCAGTTTTTATGTTTTCATCTTATGATTCAGTTTTGGAAAATAAGCATTGTAGTCATCAAATATTCACTTGGTTATGTTAAAAAAAATCTTTGCATTTGTTTTAGAAATGACAATATGGGTAGCTTCGAAGCTTCTTTCCTTGAGAAACATTGTCTTTAAAATGATGGCCATCTGGGCAGTGAGGCAGCTGCCTTCTTTTCGGACACAGCCCGCACGAACATGACAGCTTTGTGCATCGCTCACTGTGGACTGAATTTAGGTGTAGAGAAGCAAAGAAACATGCCTTTTTATGTGGATCAGGACTCCTGTGTTCCTCACTCGGTAATAGCTTCTGGTGAGAACGTCTAACCCCAAATCTCATCAGCGTTGCATCCAGCTGCCACCTGTAAATAGCAGTGCAAGCATCAGTTGCTATGGATATGGCCATCTGCAGGGCAAATAAATTATGCAGTGTAATGTTGGCATGCTGACAATACCGCAGCGAACTGTTGCTCAGCTGCACTCAGCTATATGCAAGACCATATATACACACGTATGTAGTCTCACTGATAAACACACAAACACTTGTTGAGTTATTGGCTATGTTCTGAATGAAATACCAGCTTTTAATTTAGCAAATTATTATAATAGCAATCCATTCAGCCTGAACCGCTTAATGTACAGACGCCATTCTGAATTTTCAGACAATTTGAGGCAATTTTTGATCTATTTGTGTACTTTTTATGGAATTTAATTGCTAATTTTCTATTTAAAATTTAGCATTTAAAATGAAGCCAACTAAAGTGGTGTCATCTTAAAGAGGACCTATTATGCTTTTTACATGTTCATCTTTCTTTAGTGTGTAATGTTGCTGTTTGAGCATGAGAAAGGTCAGCAAAGTTGCAAACACAAAGCAGGAGTTATTCTCTATATCAGTGTCACTGTTTCTGAACTCCTGAAACGCCTCCATTGTAGTCTTGAGTTTTCTTCCGAGAACGAACGTCACATTATTCCACATTTATATAATTCCCTCCAAAAAAGAAGGTGAGCTAGTAGTGTGTTAAAACTGGTGTTTATGGTAAAGGGGTGTGACATTTCCCAAACTCAAAGCTGTTGACCAATCACAACACACTGGTCCAGCCGACCAATCAGAGCACATTGCAATTTTGTTAAGGTGGGGCTTCATAGAGACAGAAATTAAACAGAGCTTTACTGAGTGGGAAGAGAGGTGCTGCAACAATGTAAAAAATGTGTTCTTTGAACATGCAAGCATGAACAAATAGTAGAGCCTAAACACAAAATCAAGACTCTTTAATATTTCCATACTGCATTGTGATTGGCATTGTCTTTAAATATTTAACCATTTATAGCCTTATTGACATTGCACTGTGATGATTCTTGTGTGCAGTCGACTGAAAATAAGGTATGCCAAAGCAACTCTGATGCTGCATTTCATTTAAACAGAATCAAGCTAAAAACCTTAACTTACCTAAAATGATTATGCTTATCTTGCAAGCACTGCTTTTTTTCCTTCAGGAAATGCAAATCGAGTTTAAAAATAGAGTATGAAACAGAGCACATTATGCAATGATAAATCTTTCAAAATGGCAGTGTGCTTTATTGTTGTCACATGACTTCATCATGTTGCATGCCTAATTCAGTTGGTTCTAGTTATCATCTTGGAAACAGAAAACTGTTAATTTTTCTTTTATAAAAATAATGTGCAAAAAGATGGCTGAAATTATTTCGTTCAATAGTTCAACTGGACAGGGATGTGCAGAAACTTCCTCAAGGGCAGGGGTTTGTAAAAGTTTGGAAACATTACTGTGTTAATGTATTTGAAAGAAGTCTCTTATGCTCATCAAGGCTGCATTTATTTGATCAAAAATACAGAAAAAGTAATATTATAACATTACTACAATTTAAAATAATGGTTTCCTATTTTAATATACTTATAACCTTTGATAGTTTTTTTCAGGATTCTGAGTTTAAAAAGTTACAAAAAGAACAGGATTTATTTAAAGCTGCAGTCGGCAAGATTTGTTTGATCGTATTCACTGAAACCGACACTATGCTCCGACAGAACAACATAAATCAGCCTGTTTAAAAAAAAAAAAAAACACACTTCTATTTGTTTTGCAAAAATACACCGCTCCCGGTTCTTCTGGTCCAATCAGCGCAGGGCTGTGTGAGATCTGACTGTCAATCACAGTTTGTGCACGCCACAGATCCCCCTCGCGCACATTACATTCATAGGGTGCGTCCCAATTCGTATACTATCAGTCCTAAATAGTATTCGAAAATAGAATCGGTACGTCACAAATCGTAGTATGTTGAAATGAGTGTTCCAAAGATATGGTCTACTATTTCTGGTCAGAATCAGAAGTGCAGATTGATGCCAAAGTCCTTTTAGGCAAGTCATGCCACTTGGCCGCCATCTTAGCAACGCCTCCGGGCAGCTATTTCGGACTAACAAGACCAGGCTCCTATCAAAATGAATGGGCAGAGAGTCAGAACTGCACTTTCACTGGACATAAAAACTGCATGTATAGAAATGGCAGTAAAATATGATAAAAATCGCTGAAAAAGTTTGATGACTTTGCCCCAAAATAAGGTTTAAAGGGGTGATGAACTGAGAAATCAAATTTTCCTTGAGCTTTTGACATCTAAGAGGTCATCATATTATAAGAATATCCTGTAAATTTCAGAACTGAAATTAGTCCAATAAATGCTTTTATTGACACCAGGCTCAGCAAACGACTCGTTTTTCAAAGTAGGGAACTATGACGTCAAAGAGGATAAAACACCACCCCCGCTGAAGAAGACCAACGCCTACTTCAACACGGCTACTTTAGCCCCGCCCACCGATTCGCGCATTACACGCATAGCTAAATGACATGGGCCTACCTCATGATAACAAACCGGATCGAGCTACCGAGCAATAAACGTGACATTTACAAAATATTGTGCCTGGTTGTGGAAGAAGAAAGTCGCTGCATAACCTTCCTCTGGATTCCAATAGGAATGCTTGGTTAAACTTTATTTTTAATGACGTTCCAGCTGATGTGGGTAAAACATTGTCCGTTTGTTCACTTCATTTCACTGAGGATTGTTTTGTAAACAAGACACGTCGAGACTGGATTTGCAGACCGATTAAGATTAGAAAACGGTGCTGTGCCTTCTATATTGGATCCGACAGGAATGGTGCAACACACTTATGTGAGTAAAATTTTTATTTAAAAAATAATAATAATCTGATAGGCTAGTATTGCATTGTTACAGATCGTTTGATATCTAATAATTATGTGTACATGTGTATGTCTAATCGTTACTGACGAGTGAGTTGAAACTCCTTATAATATGCAAAACTGTTATCCACTCACAGCAGTGGGCGTTTACTTCCAAGTCTTCAATGCGAGACGCCCATAAAAACCGAGCGTTTTTGAGCTAGGCTCAAAACTAGGGTAGAAAATAGCCTATTACTTATTCATTTTGATGTTTTTGAATGTAAAAACCAAGCAAACGTCATAAGTTGACCTCAGACAACAATATAACATTTTTTAAAAAGCTAGTTCATGACCCCTTTAAAACGCCTTTTCCCCCACAGGTTATACGTTTACTACGCATGCGGTTTGAAACCTCACAAACCTCAACTGTGTGCATGCGTCAGTGGAACCAGACGATAGGCTTAAATGTTTCCTGGCTTGACTGTTAAAAGCAGACAATTGGCTTTCCAGCGGGAGGGGCGGGACATGTGCATACAACCGCCATCTTTGGCGTTACGGGTTTTCCCTATATAGTTGTATTGAGGATTGAGGAAGTGGCATGTCTCTATATAAATTGTGTCTAGCTGTTTCTCAATGTCAAGGATACTTCCTTGGCAGGACTGGTCCTTCCAAGTCATTTCCTTCATAGGCTAGGCGAGGCTCCTCTTTAGCATTCGGAGAACACGTAAATGGAACAGGCTAGCAAGTGCACGTCATTGCATCATTACATCAGTGAAAAGGTCCGCTTTCGGTGGGGGGAAACCCTCAAGGGAAAGGGAAACCCTCCCTTCGAGCCCCATCTTCTCCAAAATAAGCCAATGTGAATGACGGGGGAGAAATAAAAAGAAGATTACACAGCTATCACTTCTGAACATTAAATAATTTGCTTCTCACCGATATTCGTTCGCCGCGGTGTCTCTCCCCGGTAAACAGCTGCTTGTTTTCTACACGGAGACGTATGAACGCCTCCGGTTGTTCCTGGGTCCCTGTTAAAAAAGACGAGAAAGCTATGAATAATGCTGTGAATGGTATAATATTAACGTTAAATTACTTTGTACAACTTAACTAGTTATTTATAAAAGAAATGCCGGTAACGGCAACCAAGCCAACAATTGTTAAATGACAGGTCCGGTTCAGTTAGCCATCAATAACGTAATTTGTATATATTTGTATAATTTGTAATATCAATACGGTAGTAATTTGTACTGGCATTTAAATGTTAAACTTTACTTATATGTACTACGGTTATAACAAATGTATGGTAACATAAATATACTTACATTTGAAAGCATATTGCCCTGTTATCGCTCCAACTCCACTAACGTCCGACATTTTTTATTTTTTGAACAAGATAGCAAAGATGCGCGCATAGGATTGTAGGTGATTTGAGTGCGCGAAGGCTACACATATGCATCCTTTCCTGTATATGGGATATTTTCCGAAAGAAGGACTCAGTCCTTAAAATTCTGAGTATCCTCGACATTGGAACTGTCCTTCGACGGATGTCGATGACGTAGCATCCTCAAAATTCCGGCTTCCGAGGATCCTTCCTTGACATTGAGATACAGCTTCTGTTGATGCGCAATCTAATGGCTAATATTGCCCACAACCTATCGCGCTTTGGACGAGGATTCGGTTAGAACTACAAACACGAGTGAAAAGTGTTAAAAAAAAAAAGATAGACATGGAGGACGCGCGAGTCCGGCGGTTATGTAGAGAGGTTTAGATAAAGGGGTTTGAGTGATTAATTATCAGTATCTAACCTGACGAAAATGTATTTATTCAACGTTGTCTACATTATATTGCATCTGCAGCAGCATTGTGACCTTTTGTAAAGATACTGTACGTTTAGCCATTACATTTTAAATGCATCATTTCAAATTGCAAACACATGAGGAGAGTCTCCACATGAAAGACAGAAAGACTTGCAGCTTTAAAATATAAATATTTTGTACCAATATCCACTACTGTTCAAAAGTTTGGGGGTCAGTAATTTTACTTCTATCTTTCTTTTTTTTTAAGAAAAAAAAACTGGGCTTCATTTAACCCTCTGGGGACCAGAAACGCGCCGGCGCGTTTTGCTTGTTTTTTTTCACATAGCAGAAAAATAGACTTAAAGTACTACCATCATTTCTGTTCATATAGAGTTAATAAATATGAGAAAATAATCTGTTAAATGTCTACTTTTTTATGTGCCCACATACAATCGAAATAAAATATTGTGCTTTTGTAAAATAAAGAAAATAAACAGGGTGTGCGTTCTGCCTCTCAGTCACCATGAACTTTTTATCTAGAGCACGTCTCTAATCTTCAACAAAACTCAGCAAATACTATTCACCCAGCCATAAGCAATACATCTTTTAAATCATTTGAGTTTGTACTTTTAAATGATCCGATTCAAAACTAAAATAAATATTCTCCGTTTATGTCATCTATATAAAAAGAGAGACGTGTCAGCCGGTCTAATTATCTTCCTCTCAGCTCATTATTCTGGTAATGTGACACGCCCACGGAGAGCACGCGCTAATTCAAACGCAAATATGTGAAGCAACACATTGAGACGCGTTAACGCCCATAAACTCTGAAAACACACTAAATTTTTTAGTCAGATTAATCTACTGTCGTCTTGCGCGGCTATATGAGGAACAATCCTGGGACATTTACCTACCTTAGAACAAGTGCTGGTTTATTTTCTCCACGAGGAGGAGCAACAGATTCAGCTGAGAAGTAAGTGTTTTATGCTTGTGCTTTGTTCTAATCGCGATATAGAATAACGTTAGTGTCTGTGAACGGAAAAATAGCATACCGTTTAAATGTGAATCATGTTTGTGTGTGTGTGTGTGTGTGTGTGTGTGAATGAATGAATGAATGAATGAATGAACACACAGATACGCACTGTTACAGACGAAATAAAAGACAACATTTTGTTGACTAGTCTAAAATAGACATCAAATAAGCTTTTGTTAGGAGTTTCTGCTCATATGTTAAATATATAGTATGTCTTGTCAATAAACTAATCAACTAAGATGTTATAGTGTTTGTTCCAATGCAAGCTATATCAAAATAATGAATCCTCAACTTTGAAATATGTATGATCAAACTAAGACATTTATGGAAAAAGACTATTTTCTTTTCAAGATGTTTCCAACTCTAACTTTGAACTTTGAACTGAAATAAAACCATGTCTATATGGTGAAGGGTGTGTGATAGAAGTGTCCAGACGTATGCACCCTGTATTTTAAAGGGCACCTATTATGGCCCTTTTTACAAGATGTAATATTGGTCTTGGGTGTCCCCAGAATGTATTTGTGAAGTTTCAGCACAAAACACCCCCCAGTTAATTTATTATAACCAT
This sequence comes from Gila orcuttii, assembly GCA_026230005.1. NCBI lineage: Eukaryota > Metazoa > Chordata > Actinopteri > Cypriniformes > Leuciscidae > Gila > Gila orcuttii. The sequence goes on along the minus strand of JAPDVR010000002.1, from coordinate 64,271,684 downwards.
TTGAATGTGTCTTTTTTGGGGCCTGTTTTGAAACAAGCTGTTTTGAGGCAGACGACCTTAAATTCAAATGAGCTGCTAATCCCCACCCTGCCGCTGGATGTGGGCGTAACTTGCATAACTATGGCAATTAACAGTCGGTAGAACCATAATGGCCGAGAGTGATAGACCCGCAATTGTGTATGGCATTCGGCCATACATGTTTGAACCAGAGTCCGACCCAGATGACGAAGAGACTCCGGCTGAAGAAACACGATCGAGAATGGACCAGGATGTCTCGGAATGGTTATTTGATACATTTATGAACTCATTGCGTTGTCATCGCTGTGCAACACACACACAGACACACACAAACTGTGATAACGTTGACGCAAATGTTTGAAAACACCTCAGAAATCATAAAATACACTTACTTCTTCAGGAATTGTCGTTGGATCGCGAACACTAGGCAACGATCCACCCTTGAGGATTAATTTTGTAGCAAGACCTGCTTTGAATTGACCGCCGTTCAAAAAACAGTCACTCTCAAAACGATTTGAGCAAACATAAACGTACTTCGGGAGTGTAAGAGGCGCATTTCCTTCATAAATAAAATCCACCCACTGCGTTTTCAGTGGCTCTGATGTCGAAAGCAAGTGCAAACAACTATGCGAAGTATTACAGCCCACAACAAAACACTTATTTTTCTTAGGAGGCATTTTCTAGAAGGCAGCACAAATCTTCAGAACAGCGGTCCGGCTGTCGTTGAAACAACAATGGAGGATCAGATCACCGAGGGAGGGGTCTGCCTCAACCACACTGTCAATCAAACCCCTTTCCAATGTTCTACGTCACAAAAAGCTGAATCTTAGAACAGCTCATTCTGAGAGAGTGCATATGAATTATTGAGATTGTAAAAAAAAACACTGGGTGGATTTTTATCATTCTAGGGTGGTTTTGCTCACACACTGCCAACACACATTTATGTTCAAACAGCATGTAAAAGTGAATTTTGCATAATAGGTGCCCTTTAAGATTTTTTATTCCTCTTTTTAGTCAACTTTAGCATGAGTGTGTTCACTTATTCTAAGCAGTGTGTGTGTGTGTGTGTGTGTGTGTGTGTGTGTGTGTGTGTGTGTTGTAAATAAATCCAAACAATCTAAATGCCATTCTTTTTTAAATCTCCTCATTCTTTGTGCAAGGCTCCTCATAATGATATGGCTTGATAGCACACCTAATAGGGCCATTATGGGAGGGTCTTTGTCTTTCTCAGGTGTGAAATGCCACACATATTAATGAGAGATCACGCCCCTTCGCATAAGGCTTTCTCAAACAAAACACGTCATACACATTCTAAAAGACTTTATTGACTTATCTGAATGAGTAGTCAGGATGATTCTCACATAGTTTTGGTGCAAATATTCTAGACTATGTGATACAATTTTCAAAAGTCTTGTGGAGAAATAATCAATATGTGTTTTGTGGCCTTATTTCAGAAACTTTTATTTTTAGTTTTTTCAATAACCATGCATAAATAATATTCTCTCAAAAATACAAACATGTTGCTCACATATTATGGTAGCCCCGTTTGTGCTATATAGAGTGAATTTATAACTTTGCCATTAACATGTTTATAAATAACTGAAAAAAGCACAAATGTCAGTGCATGTCAAAACATCCCGAGGGCCCCAAAAAACCCTTGGTCCCCAGAGGGTTAACCAACTATGATAGTTTTCAAATGATAAACGGAGTATCAATATAGGCTAAATACAAGTGACTTGAATACTACTTACCATTACTCCGACTTTTGGTGCTGGTTTTGTGCAGTGCTTTGTAGTCAATTAACATCCATTATTTCAACAACGCAGATTCAGATCACTTCATAAATGTAAATTCGTCTGTAATTTTCAAATGATTTATAAATGACTGGAAAATTAGCCTACCGCTCCACTTCACATTGTCCAATGGAATTTGAACTTCTTGTGCCAGATGATGATTGGTCGTTGTATTATACATGACAAACAGGCATCAATGAATTATGTAATATTTTAAAATATGTAATATGTGAATATTTCATTGAATCGACACACTACCTTTGATTATTGCAAAAAAAAAAAAGTTTAAAAATGGTTGGGTTTATTTTTTCCTGCCGTCGAGTCTGTAGCTACTCACTAAAAGAGGCATATTTGGGTCGAGAGCATCGGTTCCCGAGCAGACTGTGGAATACCTACGTCTACACCAGTGCATTTTCGTTTTAAAATGAATAACTTTTGACACACACCACGCCTGCCGTCCACACACACTACTCCGGAGTTTTAGACCCTCGAAAACTGGAGACTGACAATTCAAGTCAAGTCCGAAGCAAGACACGCGCAAGTGACGCAACCCATAGCAACAAGTTATGGCAACTGCAACTCAGACTGACAGACACGTGAAAATAAACGTGCATTTAGGCTACTTTAGTTTTGTACACATTGACATATTATAATCAAACCACAATACCACAACATTATCATTGATATTCGTTTGAGAGTGGCACTTTCGATTCATTTTGAAAAAGGGCAGGGGCTTGAGCACCCAAAGCTTCAAAACCAACGACAAATTAATTGAAGTGATGTGTACTCTCTTACACCCATGACTCTCGTTGCACTTTTAACAAAACGTGCAAGCTGTGATTTTTGATTGGACCGAAAGATTGCCACACCAAGCTTGCATCCCTAAAAAAATAATTGCATAATCCTCTGATTTACACCAAACTACCTGTCTTCTTAAAAAATACTATAGTTGCTGGAATTTTTAACAGAGATATTCAATGTGGGCTTTCCAAGTAAATGAACAATCAATAACCACCCCTAGATACTTATAGGTATCCACCTGCTCAATTATATTATCATGAATGATTGCTGGACTGTAATCACCTAAACTTTTAGGGTCCACTATCATTTCCTTAGTTTTTACAGCATTTACAAGAAGATGATTTACATTACACCACCACTCAAAATTCTCAATTTCGGACTGATACTCTCATAGTATTACAGTCTCATCAGAGTATATGATAATAGTTATTCTTATTTTTACTAGAGCAATCATTTACTGTGTATAGAGAGTGAACAGAATGGGAGAACATACGCAACATTGAGGGGCATTGACATCAGAAAGTGTATTATTTACAGTTGCCTACTTTAACAAATTGAATATGATTGGTTAAGAACAAAAAGAGCCACTTAATGAATTACAAGCTTACCCAGGAGTAACCGTGGCTGAAGCATATCAAAAAGTGAGCTAAAATCTACAAAAAATAGTCGTGCATAAGCATTAGAATTTTCTAAATGTTGAAGAGTAAAATGAGTGACAGTGTTAACAGCATCGACAGTCCACCTCCCCTCCTTATAAGCAAACTGATATGGATCGAATAATGTATTTACATTGCATTTCAGTCTGGACACCACATATTTCTCCAAGCATTTAATAATTATATAGCAATTGATCTAAAATCATTGTCAACAGCACCAGATTTTTTAGGAACAGGTGTAATAATAGTCTTTTTCCATAACAAGGGGACCATGTGATTGTCTAGTGATTGCAGGAAAATTGCACACCATGCTGGAGTTAACTCTTCCTCACACTCCCGCAAAAGATAAGCCGAATTACCATCTGGCCCAGTCGATTTCATTGTGCAAATTTTCCGAAAAAGTGAAGTAACCTCTTGAGGGTCAGGAAGTAATCTAGCTTCCACTACACATTCAACAGTTTGTAAAATCTCTTTGAATTCCATTACAGGATCATTATTATCAAACCGTATAAAAAAGTCATTCAACTAATTTGCTTTCTTAAAATCGTCATTGATATGTTTTTTAGAATCCATGTTAAAAATGGTTCCCCGAGAGTTCCACAGTTTTTTTGTTTTTCAAAGATGAAGATGTTTCCTAGCTTCCCATTTATTCAGTTCCCTTTGGAAGACTTTTAACTCGACCCAGTCCTTTTTCATAAAAGCTGCTTTTTTCCTATTGATGCAGGCTTTCACTGCTTTTGTTATGTGAGGCTTATTATTAGGGAACACCATTATCTCCTTTTTAGGGAGTATGATATCCACACAGAAGCGAATATAGTCCGTAGTTGTCTCCGTATAGCTGCATTCAAATGAAATACTGACCAGTCAGTACTTAGAAAACACCCTTTCAATGCCACTAAAATTCCTTCATCCCATATCGTTACCATCTTGACCAGAGGCTTGTTTCTTTTTAAAACAGTCTTATTAGTTGGTATTAAATGAACTATATTGTGGTCATAAAAGGGGTTTTGTTTTAGCCTTGTAGGCTTCCTTAATATAGACAAAACATGTATCCAGAACATTATTGTTCAGATTTGACATACTGGGAAAAAAGTTCTGGAAGAAAATAATTAAAGTCTCCCAAAATGAGAACTGGAGATCCCGGTGTTCGCTGTAGCTGTTTTTGAAAACAGTCTGATATGCTTAAAGCAGCTCTGGATGTGTTACCATTAGGAGGGATATACACTATACACAAAATAGCATTACCAAACTCCCTCGGTGTCATGAAATGGTATGTGTAGGTTGAAGCACAGATGAAGCAAGACCCCTCGGGCGGCCACGGCGGTGAAGACCCCTCGGGCGGCCACGGTGGTGAAGACCCCTCGGGCGGCCACGGCGGTGAAGACCCCTCGGGCAGCCACGGCGGTGAAGACCCCTCGGGTGGCCACGTCGGTGAAGACCCCTCGGACGGCCACGACGGTGAAGACCCCTCGGGCGGCCATGGGCTGGCTCCAGCTCAGGAACCGCAGACACTGGCTCCGGCGTGGTGTGAAAAGTCTCTGGATCGGCAGACATGACTTGAACAGCCTCTGGATCGACAGGCGTGACTTGAACAGGGTCTGGATCTGCAGACGTGACGTGAACAGTCTCTGGATCGGCGGACGTGACGTGAACAGTCTCTGGTTCGGCCATCTTGTCCGTAGACACTGGCTCGGAGGAAGTGACGTGAACAGACTCTGGATCGGCCATCTTGTCCGTAGACACTGGTTCGAAGGCGGGCATCTTGTCCGTAGACACTGGCTCGAAGGCGGCCATCTTGTCCGTAGACACTTGCTCGGAGGAAGTGACGTGAACAGTCTCTGAATCAGCCATCTTGTCCGTAGACACTGGCTCGGAGGAAGTGACGTGAATGGTCTCTGGCTCGGCCATCTTGTCCGTAGACACTGGCTCGGTAGAAGTGATGTGAAACGTCTCTGGCTTGGCAGAAGTGACTTGAAGCTCTGGCTGGACGTGGCTGACGTGAAGCGAGGGCTCTGGACTGGACAGAACCAGCGATGAAGGCTCTGGGTTGGACGGAACCAGCGGTGAGGGCTCTGTGCTGGACGGGACCAGCGGTGAGGGCTCTGTGCTGGACGGGACCAGCGGTGAAGGCTCTGTGCTGGACGGGACCAGCGGCGAAGGCTCTGGGCTGGACGGGACCAGCGGCGAAGGCTCTGGGCTGGACGGCGCCAGCGGCGAGGGCTCTGGGCTGGACGGCGCCAGCGGCGAGGGCTCTGGGCTGGACGGCGCCAGCGGCGAGGGCTCTGGGCTGGACGTGACGGTCTTCATGGCAAGACGTGCAGACATTAACGGAGGATCGGCCACGCTGGAGATCGGTCCTGTACGGCCATAGACCGATCTGGTGGTTGGCTTGATTGCTGGTAAGACGTGAAGCGCGGTCTGAGGGGACACTGCCGGTTCAGGGAGTTTCTTCTCCTCCTCGCCCACAGTAAACGAGGAACCGCTCCACAACAGGGCCAGGTCAACGTACCTTTCTAATGACCCGTGTGGCTCACCGTCGGGCATCAATGACCGGAGAGGCTCTGACAATCCCCCGCGGAAGAAGATTATTAAGCACTCTGTGCTCATTTGCGCAAGATGTGCCAGCTCGAGGAATTCTGCGACATAATCCTCGATGGCGCGATTCTCTTGGCGAAGACAGATGATCTGGACATCAGGACTCCAGGTAGGCATGGCTGCTGGATCTAGGTTTGGTGAGTTCTTCTGTCATGAAATGGTATGTGTAGGTTGAAGCACAGATGAAGCAAGATCCAGTTGCAGCACACTTTATTAATTAGACTCTAAACTTGAACAAACTAGAACAGGGACTCAGGAACAGAACAACCAAACAACAGCGTAACTGTAGACATAAAAACAGTCAAACAAGAACTCACAAAGACAGGGCTGATACACAGGGCTTAAATACAAGGGATCACAAGCTAAACAAGATAACAAGGGGGCGTGGTTAAACTGAAACACCTGGGAAGACTAATCAACATAACGGGGAACAGCTGAACATGGGACAAGATACATGGCAGGATCACATGACAAACAGGGAATCACATGACGGACAAGAACAAGGAACAAGACACAAAACCCAACCGTGACACTCGGATGGTAAAAAGGTCCCAAACTTAGACAGAGGTATTCGGCGTCAGGATTACAGCCAGGATTCTTTCACTGTATCTAGTGTGCACCATCCGTTACCCACGCACACACAGACACCGCCTCCTTTGTCCTTTCCCAAAGACTCCCCTTTATCTGCCCGAATTAAAGAGAAACCCTCCATCTCCACAAGCAAACTGGGAATGTCCTTGTGAACCCAGGTTTCTGTAAACGCCATTAAACTCGAGTCCTGGTATTCAAAAGCACGATCTGGCATTAAAACGGAGTTCTAAGTGATCTTAAATTTCCAAGAATGATAGAACTGGGAGGCGGCCTATTCAACCTCCGTCTGAGACGCTATAAAACCACCTCTCATCTGCCTCTTTTCCGGTGTCTCGGGTGTTGATCTGAGTTCCGATTCAGCTCCTCCGGCAGGTCCACCATCGTATTTAAATCCACAGATCAAGGTGAGAGAAAAAGCAGGGCTTCTCTTGTATATGATTAAGAGTTTGAGTCTCCCCGCACATAGTAGTTGTTTAAAACCATGGCAATAAAAGTTCCGAAGTAATGAATATCCAGACAAAAATTTGTGCAAATATCACTATTGAGTAGCTTGCTAGTGCGCTATCAAAAACGATAAAAGTAAAAACAGCCAAGCAACAAACGTAAACACATGCAAGAGTCCGGGTCGCAGCCGAGCATCGACACGTGAAGGTCATGTTGAACGTATTCCATTGTGGGATAAAGTATTGCACACTGCATATTTTGATAAATGCATTTTATTCATCCAGGTATTCTATGCATAGAGATAATTTGCATATCCATGCTTACAAGTTTGCAAGTCGTTTACAATGATATGTGTTTAAGGGATTTTGTTGGAATAAAACAGATGCATTGGACCTTTTGTGTTTCTTTCTTTTTCTTAGACTAAAAACTATCAGATCATTGTGATGGTGTTCTCATAAATACCATCAGTCATGACTTGAAGGAAGCATTATGGTATGTTTTCCTTAACGTAGCCATTTATCTCACTGTCAAATAAATAATCAAACTATCCGATAATACACCAGTCCTTGCCCTCTTGCCGGATAAATCTTGCAATTAAGAGTTGTAGAGAGATACATGGGTACATAAATGGCTAGAATTAATTATAATGGGTCTCTTTATGAGTCTTGATCAGGTTTTGAAGACTCTAATTGTTCAAAGTATATATGTAAAGCAAAGTTCAAAGCCAAAAGGATGGTGAAGTACATCATTAGTGTCATATGCGACAAAATGAGGATTGCGGTTTCCCAGTAAGTCCTGAGTTTAAGGTTCATTAAAATGGTTTCCTGCATTCCGACCCAGTTCCTGTCGAATTCACCTACAAATGGTTTCACCCCAATGTTTTCCACAAGGTTGTATTAGATATATAAAGATGTGGACTTTTAGGATGGCTTGGACTCTCATGTCATATGCTACTCTACACAGTTTTTCAGGACACCTAGTTAGCGCTAAACCATTGCCACTGTAAATATAAGGGGCTGCTAAGGTGTTCTGAGTGGTTGTTAGCAGATTGCTATGGTATTTTGTTTGGTCTCTAGGTGTCTTCGCATTTACAAAATGAGTGAGATGTGTATTTGTTCAGAATCATGAGGTTTTCCGTTGTCAGATGTTTTTATTTGCAATGATACAACATGGATACTCTGCACACGTTATTCTTTAAATAATGAAACTGGAAAATAAATGTCCTACTCCATTCCCAAAGCAGTTTGCTTTATCCCACAATCTAACTCAGGGAGCCTGACAGCTACAAACGAGAGAATGAAGCCCAGACAGGAAATTCATTCCACCCACCAGGACCCATCCAAACAGCCAATTTATGTGACACAAGTTTTGCATGCCAACTTGTTTTAAAACAGTTTTTAAAATGGACAGGCGAATGGACATATGGATAGATAGATTGAACGATGGATGGATGGATGGACAGTCGAACGGACACACGGATAGATTGAATGTTGGATGGGTCGACAGGCGAACGGATAGACTGAACGATGGATGGACGGATGGTTGGATAGATGGATAGAACGATGGATGTATGGATGGATGGACGGACAGATGAACGGACAGACAGATAGATAGAATGAAGGATGGATATATGGATGGACAGATGGATAGATAGAATGATGCATTGATGGATGGATGGATGTATAGCTGGATGGATGGATGGACAGATGGATAGAACGATGCATGGATCGATAGATAGCATGATGGACGGATGGACAGAGGGATAGATAGAATGATGCATGGATGGATGGATGGATGGAGGGACAGACATATAGATAGAACGATGGACGGATGGATAGATAGAATGATCCATCGATGGACAGACAGATAGATAGAACGATGGATGGATGGATGGATGGACAGATGGACGGATGGGAAGACCACCCTGCAATATTTAGTATGACCTCCTGAGAATGACAGTCAATCCTTTCTGAAGGTTAAACTCAGATGCAGGTCCTATTTTGTACACTATGCATGAAAAGTGCCCAATTCAAACGTTAAGTCTTTCTGTTTTTAATCATAACATTGAAAGAATATTGGCTTAGCTTTTGCTATTGTGCAATGCATATCTGTGAAAAATAACCCGGTTAGGATAGAGCTTAAGTTATAATTTTTCTCAAATAAAATATAAGAATGCAAAATTCTAATATGCTATATATGGCTTTAATGATGTACTTCAACGTACAAGAGAAGGAAAGACAATCCAATATCCCTCCCTGTGATGTAGTTAAGGACTGGCTAAAAATAATTTTTATCTTCTTCGTTGGCAATTTCCCTGTGTTTATGTGCAAATATATTGCTTTGAGATTATTCAATATCAAACATTTGCCCACACATTTCTAGTGTGAGGTTATCCTGTGGGGTTAAGAGGTGTGCACAGAGATTCAACAAGACCAGGGAGGGTATCTGTGAGAGTTATAAAATACAGTATCTCCAAAAAAAGGAAATAAACTAAAGAAAGAAAGAAAGAAAGAAAGATAGATATTAGCCTCAAGCAACAAAATACGGACAGCAGCCTGGCCCTTATAAGGATGCATCTGGACCAAATAAACACCAGGATGTTTTGGGAGCCAACCAAATTCAATTTACTTTCCTCCAGAAGTCCTGCTCACTACACAGATGCTGAGATGGGGAAAGAACAACTCATAACAGGTTTAATAATGATCTGCTCTGCTTCAGGACAAAAAAGAAAAAGCAAACTGAAAGATTTTCAGGTGCACAGGAAAAACGCATTGCCTTCTCTCATAATAGGATAGTAGATCACCTATGCTGACACATATTATGTAATGACATCTTGAAACTTTAGTAACACATTTAGGAACGCAGCAAAAAATGAACTTTCAGAAGCTGGTGTGTTTTTTCAACAATGAGCACTTTGAGGTCCAACTCCATTAAAACACACTTAGCACTCCCTCACTAACAATGTCTGACAGTGGACATCATCTCAACTCTCATTTTACTGAACCAACAAATGTCATTTACACCACATTTCAAATGATCATTCATTCTGTGGTGGATTGAAAAAAGCAATCTGTCTTCTTTATAAGGCTAACTTTCTATGTATTTTTAAAAAAAGTAATTGTGTGCACATCCCACCTTCTGGCAGGTGCAGGACAAAAGGAACTTACTGAAGTGAAAAAAAAAATAATGTCTGCAACACTCCTTTAAACTCCCATATTTAATAAATAAATAACTTTCTATGTACCCTATATATACACAATTGAATCATATTTTCACAGTTTTGTTTGTAGTGGAAAAGATGCCACAAATGAGAGAAAGATGCAATTTGTGTAAACTACAATATTTATGGTGTAAAAAAATATATATCAATGGCTCATCATGGTTTAGTTGACTCTTTTTGTGACATTTAATAATTATAATTGTATGATGGATTGTCAAATCTGTACAAAGCAAAAATAGGAAGATAAATATTGAAATGTTTTTAAATTTTCGAGGCTATTTTTGTCTTGCAACTGATTACTTGCACAACCTTGTGAAACTGAACTTTTCAGCTGAGTTTCTGTGAAAGATTCAATTAGACTTTGATCAGCGAGAAAACATTTCTTGTCAGTTTGTGATTTAGACAGTGATAAGCCTTCAGCAGCAATCTGCTACCGGTTCAGTGCCATTCAAACTTTTCATATTGCCATTTCCTCATCAGAAGTCTTTTGCTTCGCTTTTGCTACCAGATGGCATGTCTAACAGGGAAGTGTTAACCAGCGAATCTTTGACCCTTTGGGTTTGACTCCATCTATATTTCTCCATTAAAAATCCTTACACATTAGTTTCCCTCAGACACCATCTGAATGATATAGAGTGATGCATATGCCATTCATATCTGATTCATGATCTTGTTCTCATAGTATGTGATGCATTTTGCATTACCCACTTCCATGCTTCGGTTATGTAGTATGACCTGATTCATATTTTATGCACTTACATCCTTCATAACTCAAAAAATTACACATTTGATATATTACCCATACCAATTACCAATATTAGCCATTACCAATATATTACCCATATTATCATCACATAGCAGGGCATTCACCAAATGATGTCCGCCTGTACGGAGGGTTGAATGGCTACGCTAGAGAACCAAACTTTACTATGTTTACTGCACATCATCACTTATTTATTTTACAAGTGCCCATAATCTCTTTTTATTATTTCATACACTGCTGAACCAATCACATCTCCCAATAAGGTGTCATCCCATGAACTTTAAAGTACAGAATGAACGCTGTTTCTGAGAATAGTTTGTATCATTTAAAGAGATTCAGATTAAACTTTGCCCTGGCTAATGTTCACAATCAAAAGATCATAATGACCCATTTAGTTACAATTTCACTTCAGGCTATGAGGCTGGGCCGTAGGCAAGTTACTTTTCTATGGTGCTGTTGTGCACACATACAACTACCTGTTGAGACGCTGCAGAAGCATCCATACTTCGGTTGAATTAGAATGGTTTTTCAATGGCTTTGGGTCCAATGAGACTTTATAATGGGCGGGGCTACTTTGCGTGTGCTGCAGAAATAATGAGGAAAGGTATTTTAGTCCAATTAGATATTAGCTTGGCCGTCACTGGCATCACTGTTTTGCTTTAGTTACAGTTTCATACTAAATCTAAAGGGGGAATCTATTAGACTTTGGCTGTTATAAGCTGTCAAATTGCTCAATGGCTCTGGCCGAGCTTTGATATAAGCTAAATGCTATTGGCTATTTAAAAAAAAGGGAGGAACTGCTCTATGTGTCCCGCCATGTATTCCTGTTTCAGTGAAAGTTATGTCACCACATTGAAAAATTATGCGCGTTTCAAAGCACTTTAGTGGGCCTTTAAGGATGTCATGGAAATACAAGGTTGGCCTATGTGTTTGTGTTTAACTCTGAGTGCACAAACAGAGACAAGACGTCGATGTGGCTTTCTGGTAGGCTGATCGTTCCTGTGTTCCTTGTTGTCAGACAGGTTTCTTGCAGGACTCCCGTTGCATTTGGTTAGGGCATGGTTTCAGTTTGGTCAAAATATTACAAAGGCCTTTTATGCTTAGGAATATGATATATACTGCATCTCACTTTGTGTTACAGAATGCTGTATAGGCTACACTTGACAATGAATACATAACATATACCCATTCCAACTCAAGAGAAGCAACAAAACACCAGCTACAAATGGAGCCAGTTCATCATACCCACTGGATTTGTAAGAAAACCCACAAGTACTGTAAATGTAGTGGCTGAGGTTTTCTCTTTAAGGTTCTTGTTCATACTATTAAATCTGTTTTTTGCCATCTCTTTCTGTTTTTAAATGTGGGGCAGTGTGATTGCATAAGATGTTATTTTTGTGAGTAAATAATCTGTAAGCCTAAAACAGCATACGGAGCAGCGGCCAGGGCCTGGAGCACATCTTCAGTTCACCAACTGCTCCAGCAGTTCCTCAATCCTCTCCTAAGTATGTCACCCACATACTATGACAGAGGACCTGCTTTAGAGTCTCTCCAATTAGACATGAATTTTAATGTGTTTAGCGTGTAGCTCTTGGGGATTTATTCGTTTTTGTGATCGTTCCCTGAGGAAGATTTTATTGCTCAGAAAGTTGCTGTTTAGGTTTTCATTTATGGTTCATTTAAAGTCAACATGAAATCACCCACATGGACTGCATGGATATTTAATTTCGTATACATAATATGGTCTTAGTGTAAATTACCCTTTATTCCAGTCTCTTATCAAAATGTAATTACTTGCTCCACCTCTGAAACGACTTTCCTTTTCGCTGATGTCACCAAGCCCTTATTTTTCAAGCCCTTCCCTTCAACTTCCTGCTGTATTGAGGCACTTTTCACCATCCAATCACTGATGCATACAATTAAGCCCTATTTTTCACTTTCTCATTAAATGCCATGTTTCATTTTTAAATATGTTGAATTACATAGTTTGTAAATGTTTCTTCATGTCGAATTTAAGTAGGGCAACAATTGTTTCTCAAAATATTAGTTTGAAGAAAAATAAACTAAATGCTGCCATCCAGTAATAGTACAGATGAATAAAATGAACGTCATTTCAGATAATTTAGCTTGGCTAAAGTTCAAGTTGAAACCTTTGGTTTTTATGGCAGTCTTTCAGCTCAGTTTATTTCTGTAATTATCTAATCTCATTGTCTGAGAAGCAATTGATATATTATTATGAGATGGTTTTATATAATTTAAATCATACAATCAAGACATCACATTGTGTATAATATTATGTAATCAATAATGATGTGATAAGAATCAAATGATTTTCTTTACATTTTGGTCCATCATTTACTAAAATCCATCTTATTCTTAATATTTATCCTGGGTAAAAACTGTTTTATCTAAGGTTATATTTAATTGCACATGTTCTCTGCTACATCTGTGCAATTTATTATGCAAATGACAAATGGGAAAGCCCTTCTGAATAATGATCCAGCCAGAATTTTTGACGTTTAAGTGTTTTCTCTGTCAACAGTGGGAATGATAACATCTGCCTTGCCTGTTTGTGATGTGGTAACTTCAGGTAATGTAGAGAAGTGGATTATGGGTAAAGCCTCTCGTGACAAGTAAGCGTTATTATTAATAAACACTTGTTTTGATAGGTGTCTTCTTTAGTGCTGTGTGTTTAAAAGAAACTGCAGTAGGTTCAGTAGGTTCTCCTGCATGCAAGAGATCTGAGAAGAGTATTTTCTTTTTACTAACCTTCAAATCAGGTTAGGAGATACGTTTTCTGTTTTGCTCTGAGCATTTGTCATTATACAATACATATTATATGCATGCATTTTTATAGGTCATATTAGTTTTCTTGTGTTTTGCACTGCGTCTACAGATTAGCATTTCATGTGCGCTTCAAGTGATTTGTAAGAATTCAGTTTATCCTTTTGGTACATTTGTACCATATGTTTATCTGACCCCTGGCTTTGTTCTGAGATAGATATTAGTTCGATAACATACTAAAGCTATTCAGTAAATAATAGCCAAGGGTAAGATTGTATCGCTGCTCTCTCACTAGAGTTTTGTGGCCTCATAACAACAGTGTCTTATTCCTTAACACCATCTCAGAATAAATAAAACATATGGTGAATTCCAAAAGTCTGAGATGACACTGGAAATCTGGGATTTAAAATCCCCTCATTTGGAGCTGGAAAATTGAGTTTTAGGAAAATGAATATATAGATACAAGTTTAATTTTCACTTCATTTGTTACACTGATTATGCAATTTTGTCATTGACATATTTATATTTAATGCAAAATGAAAGCATTGGACAGTACAATGGAATGAGTGAACTAAATATGTGGTTGAAATCTAGGTGAATGTAAAATTCTAAAATAGGTGGTAAAAATCTAAATGAATGTAAAATTCCCCAAAAATATGTAAAACAAAATTCGATTATGCAGCTGCTTACAAATCTTTAGTTAAAGGATAAGTTCACCTCAAAATGAAAATTTCCTAATAATTTACTCACTCCAAAGCCATCTAAGATATCCATGTCTTTCTTTCCTCAGTGGAAGAGAAATTTTTTGAGGAAAACATTTCTGGATTTTTCAGTCCAAATCAATGCAGTTTCAAAGGTCTTTGAAGTGCTTGAAAATGCTGTGCACGATCACAGCTGAGGAGGAGGGTCTAGTCTAGCGAAACGATAGGTCATTTAAAAAAAAAATTATATATATATAATTTTTAACGACAATTGTGCAGATTGAGCTGATCTGCAACACGCCGGGAACTACGTCATCACGTTGAAAGGTCACTGTCGATGTTGCCGGCGCCAGCGGAAGTACCGCCCCTCTCGACTGTGTGAAGGAGGATAGTTCAAATTGTATTGGTCGCTTTGTAAACAGTAGGGCGGTACTTCCGCCGGCGCCGGCGACATGACCTTTCAACGTGATGACGTAGTTCCCGGCGCGTTGCAGATCAGCTCAATCCGCACAATTGTAGTTAAAAAGTGTATATATATAAATATATATATATATATTAGGGCTGGGCAAGTTAACGCGTTATTATCGCGTTAACGCATTTATTAATTAATGCCGACAATTTTTTTATTGCACGTTAACGCAGTTTTTTATTATTATTATTATTTTGAAAGTCCGTTGCTCACTGGCTCTGAATACACATAGGTCTACAGTCAAACCATGATCACAGGAGGGGTGGGATGTTGGTCATCCAGCAAATAACCCACCCAAACAAGCAGTGGAGAGAGGCAGGTTCTCTCTGGTGAACATTTAAAGGGTTGCGCTCCGCGAGTGAATGACAGGCGCTCTATGGATAGTAGTATAAAACCTATAGATAATAACTATTTAGATTCTGGAAACTCACTAACAGCGAGCCGAGGATCAGTCTCTCTTCTAATGATTTGTGCTGCGCGTCCTTTATAAAAAGTTATAGACAATTCAACTTCGGCAACGAGCGGGCGCGGGCGCTTGCGTGAGGCGAGCATGACCGCAACAGTTTCACAGGAACGCACCCGCTTGTCGCTGCACCTTGTGCTCGACCACTTCACCTCACTCTTGGCTGATTTATACTTCTGCGTCGGACTTACGCCGAAGACAATACGCTATAGACTACGCGTTGGTTTTCATTTATATCTCTGCGTCGTTGTCCGCGTTGACGCGCAATTACACATGCAGAGGGAGCATGTGAAACCCGGGGAGCGGTTGTAGCAATCACAGCGCTTGCGGTACACGTAGAATTGACGTTACATTTTTGGAGAGGTGCACGTCAGGGTACGCCGAAGTGTACGCGCGCTACACAGCAACAGCGTGAGTATAAAGTATAAATTGTTTTTTTTACTCTGTTTAATGTAATCTTACGTGGGAAACCATGGCATGACCAAACCTAAGCTACTATAAGTAACGTTGGTCGACTTATATAGTAGTGATCATGACCTCTGACTAGCCTACTACATAGACTGTTTCTGCCACTCCCTGATAAAAGATACCGGTTGACACCTGTTCAGAAAAAAAAAACATGAAAACTGGACTCGTTTTAACAAACTAGATAAAAGGTAATGCCCTGGCAGTGGCAAATAGCTTTGTTTAAATATTTGATTTGATTACATTAATGTTTAAGTTGAGATTTGAGATTACTGTGTAAAGGGAATACTGCTGGTATAAAAGCACCTTATTTGTTTAAAGTTATTGCACTTTTGTGTATATAGCAGTACATTTAAATCAAAAGTGCGCAATACACTACTTTAGAAGTCATTATTCAATTTTGCGCATAACACTGCGATTAATCGCGATTAATCGCAAGAAAACCATGCGATTAATCGCGATTAAAAATTTTAATCGTTGCCCAGCACTAATATATATATATATATATAATTTTTTTGGAAAATGACCTATCGTTTCGCAAGACAAGACCCTCCTCCTCAGCTGGGATCGTGCACAGCATTCAAAGACCTTTGAAACTGCATTGATTTGGACTTCAAAACAGTGGTTTTGTCCATTAATCGAAGAAAAATCCAGAAATGTTTTCCTCCAAAAACTTATTTTCTCTTCCACTGAGGAAAGAAAGACATGGATATCTTGCATGTCATTGGGGTGAGTAAATTATTAGGAAATTTTCACTTTGAGGTGAACTAATCCTTTAATGTTTTCATCAAACCTTTTTTTGTCTAATTATTTTTTTTACCCCCAGAGATTTACTTATATTGATACTATAATTTTATGTATGTATTGTATCACCAAGAGCTGACAATATTTAGTTGAGCTGTGTTTTGGCAAACTTTCACCTTTTAATCCTACCTTTAGACTTTCTTTATTACATTATGTGACTGGGCCAAGTTTTTGATCACCCAATAAGCTTTATTGATGTTTTACAGTGGGCAGTCTTGTGTTAAAGGTGAGGTGTTTCATTTCTGCACCATTAGTGTCTTGCCAAACAGAAATCCAAAAATATTGATTTGCTTTGTTTTTACAGCTTAGTTTCAATAACTGCTCTATATGGACTGTGGTGAATGTTTTAGTTTCTGAAAGTTACAATATATTTGCATATAGGAAGAGTTTATTCTTCATGATGTGACCAGTTTAAATGGTACTGACCAGTTGTCATGATGAATTCCTGGGTTTGCACTGATCTTATACAGTACAGGAACTCTCATCTTGCATCCTAAAGGTTAACATTTTTTGAACATGACCTATAATGCAATAGCAAGCTGTGAGAAGCCGATGTCATCTCCAGTCGTCGGGGATAGATGAGTGGCTATAACAGCCTGCACACAGTTGATTGGAATATTGTCTGGTGTCACATTTGCTCTCTGAAGAAACTCATCATGTTTGACTGTGGCTCCTCACCTGCCAGACAGGGACTATTTCTGCTTGATTACATTTTACTCCCTGATTGTCCTTTAAAACAATACGTGAGAATGCATCAGGAAGTGAGACGGATGGAGCGCTGGGAGGCCGTGCATTCACTGGATGTAAAAGCATGGCTATTTATTTCTGGATAAGGCCATGACACATTTCTGTATGCAATTCAGTTTGGCGTTCTCTGGGGCATTTATGTTCGTACTGCAGAGTTTCAGCAATCATGCGGCCCGGATGATCTGGGAATAGGATGAGTAGATGAATGAATCATTGCATTTGTTTGGCACTTTTCTCTGTTTATATGCCCAAAGTGCTTCACGTGTAATTGCAACTCTCCTCAGCTGCCAACAATAGGTGGCACTGAACAATCCGTGAGTACAGGAGCAGTACAAATGACCCTGGAAATGGATAATTGGTGGAGAGGGAGGCTTGCAATAGCAAGTTTCCACTTATTCATTCTGTTTTGGCCCTTTTGTCAGTTTTATTCCTAGTTGAAGTAGAAATTTCATTCATCTTTTTTCCATTAAATCCATTTTTTTCCATTAGATTGTGATCTCATCAGTAGCTATTCTTGTGTATTGATGTTGTGTTCATATTGTACGTTTCAGCATCTATTCAAACACGCCAAAAAACTTTTTTACACTTTTGAAGAATTAAAAAAATAAGTAAAACCAACTAAATTTGAGTTTTTAGCAAAAAATAAATAAATCAATTATATATATATATATTTAAACCTGAATAATTTGTTAATATAACATGAACGAATTTAGTGATTTATTTATGATTTGATTTGTAAAAACAGCAATAAAGTCAAAACTATTGTTGACCCAAAGACCATAAAATGTTAAACAAATTAAAACTCTTAAATGTTAGCTCCTCCTTTTTCTAGATTATATTATCATTAACATAAAGCAATATCAAGAGTTTTAAGACATTAAATAATTCATTTCAGCCGAGTGTATCTAAATTACTAGTGTATAGTTAAAATCCATGTAAATAATTGAGGTCATGGCAAACGGATCATATTGTGTTTCTGCTTGATATATCTGACAGGATTTTGAATGAACAGCAGCAGTGTGTGCCATTTCAGTCACTGAAGCACCACAGGGTGTTCACCTCCTGACGGCCCATCACCACTTATTTCTGCATCAACAAGGCTATTCTGGTGATCTCTATTAAAATAACAGGCCAACACTCTTGGGTCTTACAGTGGTGAATCTGCCAATGACATTTTATAACCACTGTCATATTTATACAAATCACTTGACTTTTCTTGGATGCACTTGTAAGGCTGACTTGACAACTTTTTATTATCATATTCCTGTTGTGAAAATAGATTATAGAATGACATAAATGTTGACTTTCTTTAATAGCCTATACTCTCTGTGTTATTATCCATGATTCATTGGTGCACATTTTTTCCAAAGAAAAACAAGTTTACCTTTGTAAACTTTCATGAAAAGAAATACATTTTCAACTTTCTGTCTAACGTCACTTAATATTGATTAACCAATAGCCAAATAGCTATTTTAGCATTTTTTAGGGTTCTGTTGTGCTAATGTCAGAAATAATCAAGACTTCTGATATTAAACACGTCAATGTCTTCGCTGATGTATCTTCTGTTAAATGCATTACACACAAATAAATAAAAGCTGGATCACTAGCTTCCTTAGTTTTTTCAGTATATGGCATGCTTTTAATACATTTAGCTAAGCCACGTGCTGCATAAAAGTTGTTTTTCCTCATTTAGCACATTACAAGTTATTGATAGCTCCTGAAGCAGTTTGGTCCATTCTCATGGCAGGCTAGACATAATCAAATCAATAGTTTGCAAATAAGAGGCTCAGAAATGGGGAAAAAATAAAGCCTGTTGAATGTCAGATTCTCCTTCAGGTGCACATGAACGGCTGTAGATGAACTTTAAAAGACAAATTTAGATAGAAGACTGCAGAAGAAGATCCAAAACAGCATGTTTATCAAGTGGGTTAATGAATTTAAATTAAATTAGTTTAACAGCCAATAAGTCCAACTTGTCTGTCAATGTGGACAACACAGAAGAAAGGAAGGTCGATACCTTGAGATCAAGATGGCCAATGATCAGCAATGCTGGTATCTATCTATCTATCTATCTATCTATCTATCTATCTATCTATCTATCTATCTATCTATCTATCTATCTATCTATCTATCTATCGGCAGCATCCAATAGAACGGGTGAAGGTCTCTGCGTATTATTGTCTTTCCGCGTTGCAAAGTAATTTAATTCCATTTTATCCATCTACCTCGAATTTAGGTTAGATTGCCAATTGGTTATTGGTCAATTATATAATAGTTTAGCAATACATTTGATAGTTCTATTTAACTTATATTTGACCAGTTCATATTAGGAAGTTATGTCCCTCAGAGATCCTCACGCCATGTTTAACGCGGGTCTCACGATCACAAGCTCGCCAGCTTCGGTCACCAGAGGAAATTGGCTATATACCTGAGATTGGTCGCATTCACGCTTACACAATCAAAGATACTTTGGTATAGCCCCCGTGATTGCATACTCTTGAAATTAAAGTAAAGTTTACCTCAGGCAGAGGTATGGCCACTACTACAGATATAAGTTGACCAACATTACTCCTCTTATAATAGCTTTGGATTGGCCATGCCGTGGTTTCCCACGTGCACTTATCTAAAGTAACATTAAATTAAAACAGAGGTAAGACACACCCAAATTTAGATTGGTCAAGCAACATTTTTGCTGCCATAAATGGAAATTCAGAGTCAGTCGGAATAAAATCAAATGTAACAATTTATTATGTCAGGTAAATGTATCATGCCAATTTCATAATCAGTCCAAAGATAATAAATACAAAACATCAAATGCTCTGAAATAAAGAGAGAAGATGCGAACCTGACATTATAAAATACATGGTGTGGAGTGTCTTGCATACACTAATTTGAGTTACAAATCTCCACAAGCCTTCTTCAGCATCTCCCTAAATAAACCTCTTTTCAAATGTAAACATGAGTTCACAGTGGGAATTTGCATTAATCACCGTCCCAGACTTACTGAGGACAGAAGCTGATTTGCATGGGGGCACACCCACAACTGTTATCAAGATATCTCGAAACTCTCCACACCTTATTGGTTTACTTTCGTGGGAATGAGACATTTGTACCAGTCACACGGAGACATTTCAAATGATACCAAACATGTATAATACTGTATGATAATTGTACATATTAAACCATATAGATTTTTTGCATCCATCCATCCATCCATCCATCCATCCATCCATCCATCCATCGTTCATTTTATCGTTCTATCTATCTATCATTCTATCTGTCACACTAAGCACAAATTAAGTACAACAAATACAGCCATAATTTTGTTATTAAGAATTGGTGAAAATGTTTTGATAAACTTATAAATTAAATGTTTTAGTTTGTAATTAATTAGCATTTAGTTTAGCTATATTTTAGTCCTTGAGAATATCCAGTGAGTTTTTAAAATAGCGTGGGTAGAACAGATTATCATGACCGAACCTCTCCAAAAACTGTTCTTTTTTTCTTCTTAAACAAATAATAAATTGCTATTTGGGGTGAAATATGACAGGTTTCATGAGATTCACCCACATAGTTTGAACTCTATCTCTCTCCCGCTCTCTGTCTCTCTCGCTCTAGGGTTTTTCTTCCCCCTCCAGCTGAAGCCAAAGTTGCTTGCTGGCATGCCTTATTAACTCAAAAGTAGATGCTCTATTTTGCTTTGGTTGCCTGGGTTCCTAAACAGCCCCGTTAGCACTCAATTGTGTGTATTATGTATATATAGAGTGTGCATGTTTATATGCAGTTTCATGCTCTTGTGTCAAACAGCCTGTGAGAGTCAAGTGCGCCCAGAGGTAATCGACTAAGTAAAACATTCTGCATATCCACAGGCAACATGTATAACAAACATCCAATAATGCAGTAAAAATTCAGATTTTTTAAAAAAAGTTAACTTTAATTCTCCAATGATACCATCATAAATATACATTAACTCAAATGGTGCCTACATTGTTGTTTTTTATTTCATGTTGAACAAACCTAAGGTATGATTGTTCTTGAGTTTTGAAATAATTTTCCCATTAAATAAATTGAGTGTTGAGTGAGAATATGCATCATTATGCAACTGTTACATCCGGTAAGGAACGAAACGGAGAGTGAATCCAATCACAAGCTTTTTTAATAACATAAACAGGTAATCCAGGGAACTCAGAACAGGACAGAGATAGTTACAGGAACCAAGTAACATTAAACAACAACCGACAACCAACAACTGAAACACAGGGGTTTAAATACACAGACAAACAAGCTAAACAAGATAACAAGGGGGCGTGGTTAATAAGAAACACCTGGGGAGACTAATAAACATAGATGAGGAACACCTGTGGACTCTGGAACAGGAACAGACTCGGGCTCGGGAACAGGAACAGACTCGGGCTCGGAGGCAGCCATCTTGTCCGTAGACACTGGCTCGGAGGCGGCCATCTTGTCCGTAGACACTGGCTTAGAGGCGGCCATCTTGTCTGTTGACACTGGCTCGGAGGAAGTGACGTGAACAGTCTCTGGATCAGCAGAAGTGATGTGAACAGTCTCTGATTCGGCCATCTTGTCCGTAGACACTGGCTCGGAGGAAGTGACGTGAACAGACTCTGGATCGCCATCTTGTCCGTAGACACTGGCTCGAAGGCGGCCATCTGGTCCGTAGACACTGGCTCGAAGGCGGCCATCTTGTCCGTAGACACTGGCTCGAAGCCGGCCATCTTGTCCGTAGACACTGGCTCGGAGGCGGCCATCTTGTCCGTAGACACTGGCTCTGCAGAAGTGACGTGAAGCGTCTCTGGCTCGGCAGAAGTGACATGAAGCGTCTCTGGGTCGGCAGAAGTGACAGGTCGCTGGACTGGCGCCGGCGGACAAGTCTTTGAGGAGGCCTTTCTCCTCCTCCGGGCCACCGGACTCGGGACCACCGGACTTGAGACCACCGGACTCGGGACCACCGGAACTGGGACCAGTGTTGAAGGCCTGGCGTACCACGGGCTGAAGCTCTCCAGACAACTGGAGAGTGCCTCTCTCCAATCCAGGCCGGAGAGATCGGGGAGCTCCCTAGGGTTGACCTCCTTAGCCCCCAGCCGGTAACATAATTTTATCGCCTCATCCTCTAGGGAGCAGGAGGCAGCAAGTGAAGCAAACCCCCAGGTGAACTGGAACAAATCAGGGCTCTTCAGGGCTAAGGCCGCGGTCTTTCCAGCGAACTCCCGGCTCATGCTGGGAAGATCAGGCGAGATCCGTGCTGCTGGATTCATTTGTGGTCGGTTGTTCTGTTACATCCGGTCAGGAACGAAACGGAGAGTGAATCCAATCGCAAGCTTTTTTTAATAACATAAACAGGTAATCCAGGGAACTCAGAACAGGACAGAGATAGTTACAGGAACCAAGTAACATTAAACAACAACCGACAACCAACAACTGAAACACAGGGGTTTAAATACGCAGACAAACAAGCTAAACAAGATAACAAGGGGGCATGGTTAATAAGAAACACCTGGGGAGACTAATAAACATAGACGAGGAACACCTGTGGACACTGAGCAACAACAAACAAAAGACAAGACACATGGCAGGATCACATGACAAACAAGGAATCATGTGATATACAAGACACAACAAAAACCCACACGTAACAGCAACACATTTAATTGTGGAATGCAACAGTTGCATGTATGAGCTTGCTTAAAGGGACATTGTGTAGGAATTTCTCCCATCTAGCGGTGAAATTGTATTTTGCATTCAAACGAATTGTGCTCTCCAGCGCCTCGCTTTTTCAAATGCGTGTTGCATCTACGGTAGCTGTTATGTACCAAAAAGCTATGACAGGATGTCTTCTAATAGCACTTCGTCGAGTTTTCCTTCGGGTGAACAGGTTTGTTATTTCAAACAAACTGCAACTTGACACAACGAACAAACGAATGTTACTATTGTACTTAGAACTATTGAACTATTGTAATAAGTAGTTATGCCTTCTTTATTCGTTATATTTTCTGAAGTACTTGCATTGTTTTTTGCGCCTTCTCTACTTTACTCAGTAGCTGCTATTCATCAAAGAGCCTGTTTAACTTTTAACTATAAATGTTCTACTGTCTATATAATAAAGTACACAACCAAGCAATGAAAAAAAAGCATGTAATTAAGACTGTAACATTGACTTAACGTTACCTGTCGAGGAGAAAGCAGGCAACTTCAGGGTCTCTTTTGAAATCTTTCTTATGCATTAGCTCTTTTTCCACCTGGAAAAAGCTATCCCGACATTGACTCACTGTTCTCTTGGCCTCTCAAGTGCCTTTTAAACTTGCCGGGGCAGTGACAAGCGCCTCTCACTGCTCTGCTCCTCCGTTTCTGCTGCTTTCAGTCACGTGGCGCTGGCTCTGAACGAAAACGCGTTGTGGAAACACGTTGGCCTAGTACTTTTTGACCCTCTCTGCTATTATAGTTTTTCAAGATGGCGGAACAACATGGAAGCCTCCGTGGACCTACCCGTCACATGTATATAAAGATAATAAATTCTTTGTTTACGAGGATAAGTCAGATAATTGGTATTTGTACACCATTGAGGACATATTTATGAATAAAAATATTGATTTTAGATAATAAAATACCTAAAAAACTACACATTGTCCCTTTAACTGATAACATTAATAATAATAATGAATGTGTGAATTGTGTACAAAAATGTTGAACACCTTTGACTGAACATGATCTTGAAAACATTTTAATTTAAAGGCTTCTGCTTAAAATAGTTGAAAGTGATATGAACAGTCTAAATGTACAGTAGGTTACAGTAACAAACATCTTTATTTAAATTGAGTACAGTTCAAAAGAATCCCAGGATGCACTTTGTGATTCTGACTGAGAACTTGATCCAGAATGTAAAAAGCTGAATCTAAAAGAAGTTCAGTTTATGAGAAAGTTATTTGTCATTCAGATCTAGACTGCACTGGTTGTGCTCCGCAAAAAGTAATTCAGTTTATGTAAAAAGTGTTGAACCATATCTCTTCATATCATTGGTCCAAAATCATTTTAATCTTGTTCTCATTCTGTTCCTTGGGACAGCTTTTCACTTTCAGTGTGGCGAGCAAAATCCAAAAGCTGTCATGGTGTGTGTGGTCAGGGCACAGTGTAATGGTCACAACTGTATGTTTCACCCTGACAAGTGATGGATAGTTCCATTCACCAGTTCTCAGGGTTTGGACTGGGCTTTCTCTTACCCCTGCTGCTCACTGGCAGCATTTAAAGCATCATTTGGCTGCAGTATTTGGGCGGATGTGCAGGTCATGTCATGTTCACCCCCTCCTGACTCCAGAGGTGACTGCGCCCTTTGCCTCATACCAGCTTCCAGTAGCTTCCACTGAGCGAGAACCACCCGACTGAGGGGAGTTATCAATCAGGAGCCCAGCAGGACGGGACAGGCCCAAATGGGCACAGTGGAGTGCCTGTAGAACACGCCGACTCCTGCCCGTGTGAACTTTGGTTGAAAGCGCTTCCTGGCTGTGTGGTTGAGGGCAAGTTTAACCCAGTTTGTCTAACACATCTGCATGCTGCTAGCACAGCATTTTTAAAACAGTAAAAAAAATAAAAAATAATAAGCTCTGTTTTGTGAAAAAGGGCAACATTGACCACAATTGTCCTATTTTTATTGTACACTGTAAAAATGAAATGTTCCTGGAGGAACCTTTTGGGGTTCTTCACTTTGCCACTCTATTATTTTAATACATATACTTCCATGCACTTGGAAAAAAGCTAGTAATAGGCTAAATAATAAGGAATACTGCTAAATATTTTCAAGAAAATCATGATTTTTTTCTTTAGGATTCTTTGATGAATAGAAAATTCAAAGGACAGCATTTATTTGAAATAGAAAACGTTTGTAACAATGTAATACACATGTATCCTTGCTGAAGAAAAAAAAAAATACACTCTAAAAATGCTGGGTTGTTTCAACCCATGTGTAACGTTCCGAATCCACTGAAGACGAAGATGAAGATATCAAAGTTTATTTAACAAGCATTAACAAAACAAAAGCCAACTATATGAAACAATGTGCAAGCCACAAACATGTGCACTAACCACAAACGATAACCGACCCTGAACACTGACAAGAGAGGAACTGAAATACACAGAGGAATAATGTGGACAACAGCTGAAGACGGTGAGGGTTGATGATGATTGCTGGCAGGTGCGGGTAATGGTGAAGGAGGTGCATGTGTGGGCCAAGGAGGATGCTGGGAACTGTAGTGCAGACGGGGACTAACACATGACAGTGACGATGACCATTAGGTGGTGACTGTGACACCATGTTTCGGTCAAAAAAAAAAAAAATCCAAATATTATTGAAACAACCCAGCATTTTTTAGAGTATATGTATTTATTTACTTACCCCAAACTTTTGAATGTGTATGAATGTTTGTCATGGTTTCCACAAAAATATGAAGCACAACCGTTTTCAACATTGATAATAATAAGAAGAAATGTTTCTTCTGCAGCAAATCAGCATATTATTGATGATTGATTTCTGAAGGATCGTGTGGCACTGAAGACTGGAGTAATGAGGCTGAAAATCCAGCTTTGATCACAGAAATAAATTATTTTTAAAAATATATTCAAATAGAAAACAGTTTGAATAAACACAGCCTTTGTTAGCACAAGAGACTTATTTTAACAACATTAAAACATTTTTATTATTGTGTATGTATTGTATTGTATATGTTTTTTTCTATATATACACACATTTTTAAGTGCATATTTGTTTACATGATTTTTTGCCTCCATTTAAAGGTTTACATTTTTGCTAATTGCAATCAGATTTGATTTGCATTTTGTGGGCGTATTTGCACACGTGTCAAAACAATGCAAACTTTGCTTATTCTTACGAAATCATCTTTATTGTCTTTAGCAAGACCAACTTATCAATTTGATGTGACGATGAATTTGTCAAACTTTTCTGTCACTTTTCACCTTATAATTGAAGTCCACAAAGCGCTGGCCCGCCAAAACAGTGTATACAAGCAGGGCGGCTGTAAATTGGGGTCAGCAGTGTGCAATCTTTTACACTCGATTTCCCAGACTGTGTGTTCTCCGGGGAGCCACAGGTGTTGACTGCGATGCACACAACATTCCCTTAGATGCTGTTCTAGCGAGAGGGAGAAACTGTGCTTTTCAGGAGCTCTACATGCCAGTGTGTTGCACAGGGTGGTCAAAGTATTACATGTCAGTGAAATTCAATCAAAACATTCTGTATATGCTATTGGGAAATATAGTGTAAATTTAGATCTTTTTTTTTTTATGTTTCCTCTACAAATAAATATACACTACCATTCAAAAATGTGGGGTCATTAAGATTTAATTACTATTTCTATTTCAAGTAAATGCTGTTTGACCTTTCTTTTTTTAATTCTGCAAAAATGCATCACGTTTTGTACAAAAATTAAGCAGCACAATTGTTTTCAACATTAAAAATAATAAGAATAATAATAACATGTATGTTAAGCAGCAAAGCAGGTTATTAGAATGATTTCTGAAGGATCATGTGACACTGAAGACTGGAGTAATAATGCTGAAAATTCAACTTTGAACACAGTAATAAATTACATTTGAAAATATATACGAATAGAAAAGGGATTTTAATATTAATTAAATTATAATAATATTTATAGGAGAAAAATCATGTAAATAAATTGAACCAAGTATTAGAGGTATAGACATAATGTTAAACAAATTATATTATTTTGTTATTACTAAAGTATATAGGTTATTCACAACTTATTACTTCATTTGACCATCATGGATTTTAGTCTATTAAATTACATTTTAGAATTATTACTGAAACAACATAAAATTGTCCTTGAATTAATTTGTAACTTTTTTATGATGTTTAAACCATGTTTGTGCTGCAGTCCAAACTCATTTATAATGACAATATAGTGTTAAAAATAAAATAAAATACACACATTTTGTACTGTGTACTATGTTGATTAGCATTGCATTATGAAAATACAGAATACCCAAGATGGCTTGATGAACACAGATAATCCATATATCATCACAATTGTGTTTATTGTCTTCAGTCAAAACATCTTATTAAAATCCTTTTTTCGGAACCTTTTGAAGGTTGTTCTCGCAGACGTAGCCGATGCACAGCACACGGCTCTGAATATCATGACTAATATTTGAAGTTTAACCTGCACGGTCAGGCATATAATTATTCAAATGAAAGTTTAATCTGTCTGAGAAGTTGAAGGATTGCACAGGGCATGGCGCAGAAGAGACGCCGCCTCAAAAACTAGGTCATCTTCATATTGTGACACCGCCCGTCGATCTGCAGCGTGACTGAGGAGTCGGGGGCTGAACAAATGCGCTTTAAAGTATTGGGGTCTCTACTTGCATCTATTGTAGTCATGAGAATATGGTAATGTTTCAGTACTCAATAAATCAGATATGATGGAAGCCCTCGATATTTCTGCATCTGTTTAAGTCGTAAAATGCCCCAGTATTAGTCATGCAATGTCTGTTTTAGCTCTCAGACAGAATTGCACAAGTATGCATCCTAATGTGCTTATTACAAAAAGCCAATGCGCTTTGTTTTGAATCTCACGTCTACATTGTGCTATTATGACCCCCTATAAGAAAATTGATCTCACAAAAGCCGCCCCTGAATTGAGAGCATTGTTTTGAGTGTGTTATCCAGCAGGGGTTTCATCAAGCTTGTTCCAGCTATTCAGATGCATCATACACTAACATTCCCCCAGTGACTAAATCGAGAAGAAACAATATGGCCACCATGAATAATTCACCATGCTCAACATCTTCACATCTGTCAGAGTAAAAGTTCTGTTGTTTTCTCTGAACAACACATGACATTTTCCACTCAAAAGAGTGGCACGTCTCCAATTATAACTATTTAATTACTCTGCAGTAAATTGGTTTAAATAGTTATTACACATTTTGATATTCTGTTTTTCTTAGAATTCACAAAACCTTTAAATTAATTTATTTTATTTTACATGTATTTGATTTTATATACTGTACCATTAGCATTAAAACAATCAACTAAGGTTGATTAATTATGTTAATTATAAGTAATTAAATTAAACACAATCACACATTTTGATATTTTGTTTCTTGGTATTTACAAAGCTATTTTATTTAGTTTGTCTTGTACCATAGCTTTAAAAAAAAAAATGACAACCAACTTTTTAGGAGACAACCTATTTGAACGAATTATTGAATGAAAATAGCTGCTAATATTTATATTTATTGTATGCTTCCTTTTTTTGTAACCCCGATATAAGTTATTATAATATATCAAGGAAGTTATGTCCTCAAGATCTTAACTTTCTCACTGTAAAAAAGGTGCATCACGCATCTGCAAACCATTTAATCGGTTGCTTTAAAACATTATTCAAAAACATACAGATGTCATGGAAAAGAAATTGACCACATTTGTAGGACACTGATTTGAAGTGGACAATCACTGACAGACATAGAGATATTTCAGCTTGAGGAAAAATTAATTTTCCCATCCATAATGCAGCAGTAGGCCTATATATTGTGCTTAGAAATGATAAATGATAAATAAAAGACAATATAACTCATTATAATCAGTAATGCTGTCTACATGAGGCGCAACACAAGATGTCAGATCCCCGACAGTAAACTAATGCCTCGTTCTATTTCCGGCGCACTCCAAGTGCTCGTGCTAATTCTGACACGAAGGACAAATGGATTATGAGTGTACATTTTGTTGTGTCCAGTGTTGAAACAGTGAGATTAAAAATACATGTACTCACCTGTGTTGCCTCTGAGGACAAAATGTTCGGTACTGCAAAAACCGGCAACATGTTAAGAATCTTTCACAAAACAGTCAGTTGTGAAATCTGGAAACTTTCTCTTTCAGTCGCTCAGGAACATCATTAAAAATAAACTTCAGCCATACATATGTAATGCTCGGATCTTTAGGGAGGCTATGCAAAGTTTTTGGAGGTGCAGTGTATTTACATCTGAGTTTTATAGTCTTACTCGACATTGTTGATCCAACAGCAGTATCACTCTTGTGATTGATGGACAAACATGAGTTGTTCAGAGCACATCTCCTTGATTTCATATGGCAATGACGCATATTAATGTAGCTATATATGTCAAGGAGAATCGTGACATCACTATTCTCCCGATTTCAAAATCCGAATGTTCAGAAGGGTAGAACAGAATAGTTCATATTTTAAACTGGAGAGTTAATTTGAGGTCTGACACTTGCGGTATGTTTTAATTGTAGAGTAACCTCTTAAATGCATCACAAACCTTTTTAATTCTCCATTTCATAACCTCTTTAATTATTCCAAACTTTTGACTGGTTTTGGTCCCTTGCTCACTACATCCTTTAAAAACAGCCAGAATAAATCTCTGCTGCCAGCTCCGTCTCTGTTCCTGTGAAGCAGCTTAATTGTAAAACATTAAGTATGTTGGCAGTAGGGCCAGAAACCTGAAACGAAAATTGGCTCAAAGTGTCACTTCCAATAAGTTGAGAACAGTAAATGCACAGGAAGCCGCGGGTCACTGGGAACTACGTGAAGTTGAAGTTACACACTTATGCTAGTCAAGAATCACAGATATCATACGGATACGCGTTCCCATTTCAAATCAGAATTGACAGGTATGGAAACGGCTCAGTAATGACTCGAGAGTTGCCCTGAGGAAAGTTTCGTCGACAAGTTATTATCATTATCTGTAATCCTGCAAGTGTCGTAGTTGCAACTACTTACGTATGGTCAGCGAATCACCTTTCGTTTTCCAGACGTAGCCGTTGTTACCATCTCCGCATTCACGCTTACATAAATGCAAACTAATGACATCACTTCCCTTTCATCTTCCCCTGTGGAAAGAACAAAAGCTGACAACCACATCAGCCTCTGGAAAGGGAAAGAAACCCTCAGTGTTTTCTATCTCTGACTCACTATGTCTGTTTACCACTAAATCAAAGCTGTATGGCTATTCATAGCCCTAACCAAGCACTGATGCTTTAATCTCTATGCTTTTCCGTCGCAGGTTATGGTTTATGCGTTCCCGCCAGTGCGGTTGTTAATCCAATGGGTGGGCTATTGTTAGGAATAGTTCAGTTCGTATGAGGTATGGTGACAACGCATCATCAGCCAGGGCAACCGAAACCCACCCTCCGATTCTTGTGCTGCTTGCGTCTGTGTTTAAAGAAATGTCAGATCTAAACAGTGTCTCTATTTGTGGGTATTTTATTTAACATTGTAGTCTTGCTTGTTAGTGGTTGCTGATACTTTTTGTGTAGATTTATTTTTCTTTAACTCATCATGCAAATTTGTGCTATGGACACTTCAAATATTGTGTGGATTATTGACGATAGGTGTACTACTACTTTTGGCCAAACGTATGTTTGTACACATGCTTATGTCAGCTACACCTATTAGAAGGTTCATAAAATTAGGCAAAGGCTTTATGTGTGTAGTAATAATAATAATAATAAAAATGCCCTCACAATTTCTATTATTTTATTTTTTTATGGTGTGTTTTTTTGTTTTTTATTTAGTTTTATTTTATATTAGACCTTCATGTTTGCTTGTTTTATTTTTATTTTATAGTTTATTTTGTTTAGTATATTTTGTTTATATTTTGTTTATTTTCTATTATTTTTCTAGTTATTTAAATGTTTGCTTATTTTATTTTTATTTCATAGTTATTTTTGCTTATTTTATTTTAATTTTTATGTGATACTTTTTTGAATATTTCATTTAATTTGAATTAAATGTTTGCATATTTATTTATTTATTAGTTTTGAACATTGTTTTATTTAGTTTTTGTTTTATTTTTCTCTTTTATTTTATTGTTTTAATTAAATGTTTGCTTATTTTATTTTTTATTTTATTTTGTTTTGTGTATTTTTGTGTATTTGTTTGTGTATTATGTTTTGTTTTTGTATATTTATTTATATTATTTGTTTGCTTCTGTTGCTCTTCATTTCATACTTATTTTGTTTTGCTTTTTTTTTTATTTATTTATTTTATTTATTTATTTTTTTATGATGCTTGTTCAATTTACTAAACTCAAATGAGCTAATGCAGCACATTGTGGTTTACCTAGGGACTGCAACGTCATTTCAGAGGTTTGCAACCAGGCTTGTTGGCTACAGTAGCAACCAACCAAAACACCCCCAGTATTTGTGTAGAAATGTGCAAACAAGTATTGAGGTGATAGAAACTGCATTGCAGAGTTTTACACGTGCACATTTATTTAACTACTGTACATTAAACTGTAAGACTTTTATGATTAGAGAAGACCAGTGTTGGGCAAGTTACTTTTAAAAAGTAATTAGTTACAGTTACTAGTTATTTCTTCCAAAAAGTAACTAGTTACTTCAGAAAGTAACTATTTTGTACTTTCAAGTACATTCTTAAATGCTCAAATGTGACCCCACCTCCACCCCTCTTTAATGGAGCTTAAAATACATGTGCATGTTCATTTATTTATGATAAATCTGAATATTATAATGATTTTCAGTCAGGATTTAGACCGTATCATATTACTGAGACAGCTCTCATTAGAGTCACAAATGATTTGCTCTTATCATCCGATAGTGTTTGTATCTCTCTATTGGTGTTTCTCGATCTTAGTGCTGCATTTGATACTATTGACCACAACATTCTTTTAAATAGACTCGAAAATTATGTTGGCATTAGTGGAATTGCATTAGCATGGTTTAAATCATACTTTTCTGACCGTTATCAGTTTGTAGCAGTAAATGAAGAGATGTCTTATCGATCAAAAGTTCAGTATGGCGTACCACAAGGCTAAGTACTAGGACTGTTGCTGTTCACTCTGTACATGCTACCCTTAGGAGATATTATTTGGAAGCATGGCATTAGTTTTCACTGTTATGCTGATGATACTCAGCTCTATATTTCTTCAAACCCTGACGAAACTTACCAATTCACCAAATTAACAGAATGCATAGCTGATATAAAAAATTGGATGACTAGTAATGTCCTACTACTTAATTCTGAAAAAACAGAGATTTTAATTATTGGACAAAAAAACTTCCTCACGTAATAACCTAGAATACTGTCTAACACTTGATGTCTGCTCTGTCAAGTCCTCGTCGTTGGTTAGGAACCTGGGTATGCTCTTTGATAGCAATCTTTCATTTGAAAGTCACGTGAATAGTATCTGTAAAACCACATTTTTCCATCTAAAAAATATATCTAAATTACATCATATGGTCTCAATGACAAATGCAGAACAATTAGTTAATGCGTTCATGACATCAAGGCTAGATTATTGTAATGCTCTTATGGGTGGTTGGCCTGCACGCTTAAAGATGAACTGAACTGAAAAAAATCAACGTTGATAACATGTTGTTTAT
The DNA here is from genome assembly GCA_026230005.1 of Gila orcuttii. NCBI lineage: Eukaryota > Metazoa > Chordata > Actinopteri > Cypriniformes > Leuciscidae > Gila > Gila orcuttii. Next base: position 64,238,964 of record JAPDVR010000002.1, on the reverse strand, counting down.
GACAATTAAAAGTAAATTACATTAAAAATTTTAATTAAAAATATCAGTATAGCTTTTTTTAAGCAGCACAAAAATTGCGTTTGTTACGCTGGAAATTTCGATGACGTCACTGGCATGGTAGGACCCGCAAAGGTATATAGGAAACAGCTGCAAGTCCTATATGCACACACGAAAATTAGTAATTTTAACGGGTTATGCATTTGAGCCAGTGAGGGACAGGCCAGTAGTATCTGACTACCACCACATGGAGGACGACCAGTTTCAGGCTCCACACACAGTACAGGATCGTTTGGGGGGAAGTGTGTGGGCGCAGGCTCTGCCGGAGCATGGACACTGCACCGGAGTCGATCTGTTGCAGAGAGATCAACCTGGAACATTTATTGATCGGCGAAAATGCATCACCATGCACCGTTTATTTCGGATGCTGTGCGGTGAGAGAGACGTGTTGGAGGAGGCTATGCTATCTCTAACAGATGTCCGAGCTGAGACGCTGGAGCGCCCCATAAGTAGCTGGTATGTAACAGTGTATTTTACGAATTGGTGACTGGGCTAGGCTAGGCTAACTTGTTATATCCTTTTCTCAGGCTGTTAAAGTTAACAGCGTACCGGCAGTTCACTCTTTGGGCGAGGGGGCATTTGGGAAGGATGAATAAGATTCCGTTCCCATCCTGTGCAGTGAACTAACGTTACATCTTTCCCCTCAGCTGAATATCAAGGATTCCAGTATGCGCTGGACTTGTAGCTAAATAAAACATTTGATGTCAGACGCTTCATATACTCATTGACGTTTTCAACACATCTGTCTCTCGTACCTAGGATTAAACACTAGAAATCACAACTAGAATAATTTTGTTGACAAGGCCAGGTGGTAGAGAGAAGCCAGCTCTGCTGGTGTTGGTTGGCAACGGAGTAGCCTACCATGCCAGTGACATAGTCGAATGTTGAAATCCAACATGGCGGCGCCCGTGTAACAACAACAACATTTTCAATGTACCATTTTATCCCTTTTAACAAATTCTGCCATTTTAATAATTGTACCAATGAGAATAAATAAAATACATCTGTTATATCACATTTTTTCAAATTTCAGTTCAGTTCATCTTTAATAAACAAACTACAGCTGGTCCAAAACGCAGCGGCTAGAGTTCTTACCAGAACCAGGAAGTATGACCATATTAGCCCGGTTCTGTCAACACTGCATTGGTTCCCTATTAAACATCGTATACATTTTAAAATATTGCTGATTACTTAAAAAGCACTGAATGGTTTAGCTCCCCAGTACTTGAGCGAGCTCTTAACGCAATACAGTCCTTCACATCTATTGTGATCTCAAAATTCCGGCCAGTTGATAATACCTAGAATATCAAAATCGACTGCTGGCGGTAGATCATTTTCCTATTTAGCACCAAAACTTTGGAACAATCTTCCTAACATTGTCCGGGAAGCAGAAACAGTCTGTCAGTTCAAATCTAGACTAAAAACACATCTCTTTGGCTTAGCATACACATAACACATTATAGACTTCTATAATTCGGCTGCATAGTTTAGATCAGCCGGAACCGGGAACACTTCCCATAAATCCTGATGTACTTCGTACATCATAAGTAGGATGGCATCTATTCTAATATTTGCCTCTCTGTTTATCCCGAGGTTTACCGCAGTCCGCCGGATCCAGGCCGTATTCGGATCTGATGAAGGACCTGCGCCTGGACACGACGACAACGCAGTCCTGAAGTGTCAACTAGTCTCTCTCCTGTGAAGGCCTCCTTCCCTTTACCTCTGTACTGATAAATCATTGTCAGGATAATTCCGATTCACATGGCTACACGGAAGCGATAAAAAAATTCTCAGAGCCACCAGGCACTATTTTATGCAAATGAGCGGCCGGATCGCATTAAAGAATTTTCTGTTAGAGCGGTGTCGTGTTAGCGGCCCCTAAGTTAATAACTGATGATCGTTGCGAGGGAAGTGAATCAATCAAAACTAACTTTAGCTGTACAATAACTTTATTCTAGAGCTGCTGTAAAGCCAAAAAAATCCCTGTTACTTTAATTTCCTATTATCACTGTAAAGCTGCTTTGAAACAGTCCATATTGTTAAAAGCGCTATATAAATGAAGGTGACTTGACTTGACTGGACACGCGTCAAAACAATCTGTAGTTAAAACAATCAGCGGATAGCGGGCGGATGCGGCTTTAAAAAAATTGGTCAAAAAACGTTGGTGCGAATGGATGGCGGACGGATGATGACCACTAACCAAGGAAGAACAGTAAAAAAGTATTTGCTCAGAGATCTAGTTGGTCTGATGAAAAAAACAGCTCAATTATAGGAAAACGCCACATTTTTTGGCAGTAACGGTGTTATTAATATGGGAAGAGCACGGGCGTAATTTCCTATGGGGACAGGGGGGACATGTCCCCCCCACTTTTCAAAATCCCGTTTGTGCCCCCCCAGTTTCAAGTTCGTTTGTTATGATTTTTTGAACCGCACGCCGTCATCGCCACGGAAGAGCGGGAGATAGTCTGTGCCGATGCGCGCGTCCGTGTCCAGGTACGTCGCGTCCACACACCATTGTCCACACTCTAAACTCATAGCTCACTGAAAGTGCTAATAAACAGGTATCGCGCTTATTGAAGCGCGAAAGAGAACTGGATTCTGGCGTGTGCGTGTGCTTCAGAACGTTCACAGACAGCGCGCCAGAATCCAGTTCTCTTTCGCGCTTCAATAATGACACACACATTTATGCCAAAATGTCCATTTTGTCAATTGTATCCTCACATGAACAGTCTTAAATGAGTAAAATAAAATCTTAAATGAACGTCAAGAGTAAATGAGAAAATTAAATGCGAAAGATCCTGTCATCAGCGACAGATCTTAAAGGGACAGCAGCCAATTCTATCTGTCAGTAAAGTTGACCAAGGAACAAAGGGGAAAAGAGCAAATTACTCACTGATCTTGTCTAAAGAACGTTTGTAGATTTAATAAGGATTAATCTATATATAATTTATAATTTATGCAGTGCAGACTATTTGATAACCTTATTCAATTTCTGTATATTTCGTACCTGTTAGACAGGAAGCGCACAGGTAAATATGACATTTATTATGGGTTTATGTGAGGATTGTTTAAAGTTCACTTAAATTAAAAGTTGTTATATTTTTGAAGCCTAATAAATGTTTCAAATTTATAATATCAAGACATTAGTAGCTATATTAATATCAGTGATACTGGCCTTCATTCATAAAAAAATGCTATTAAACAATTATTAAAAATATACTGTCTTTATGTTGTTTTTACATTACAGTGGAAATTGGGTCTCACATAATTTCAATTTTATTTACACACAAAACATTAATGGTGAACATTTTTGACTTTATAAAATGATTCTCTCAAGTCTTGGCAATCGGCCCCTATTAAACAATAAAAAAGTAAGAAATCGTTTTGTTAAACAGTTTAGTAGCCTACATTTATTTTTGGCAGAATTTATCATTATAATCAACTTAATTATTTCCTGGATTTTGTATCACCGTAGTCCCTAAATGTATGTAAATGCAGGAAATGGGATTCAAATCGGAAAAAAATTTTCCCCCATTTTGTGTCCCCCCCACTTCTCAAACCAAAGTTACACCCTTGGGGAAGAGTAATCAATTAGATTACTTGTTACTGAAAAAAGTAATGGCGTTATTTATAACGCTGTTATTCCCATCACTGGAGAAGATGATATGTTGCAGATGTGTCTATCAAACTAACACACATTGCTCTGATTTGGGATTGTCTTTAGTTAAACTGTGGTTAATTTACCAGAGAACCTTAATCAAAAAGAAGGAAGCTGATTTGATTATGAGTGCCCTGGTGATTAGAGTGAAAATATTCATAGGAGATCTGGTTTGTTTGCTTTTCATTTCATTTTAATTTAGATTTTAATGTGATAGGAAATTATGCTAACTGTACAGGAATTTCTTAGTTGGTAATTTTACGTGTTGGACCAAGTTTAAATGGGGTGTCTTATTGCAAAATGGCAAAAACCCATTCTTTTCAGTCGGTAATCGACTCAAACAGTGTTAAGTAACTTCAGTGATTGTCTGTGTTTACATGGGAACAAAAGGGGAACTTTCATGCACTGTAGCACTTGTGTGTGCATCTAACTGTCAAGTGCATTATCATTTTATAAGAGCACTAGCGCACTACTGCAACCTTTTGTCCTCATGAATGTGTAATGTGGGCTCACCTTTCTCCCCATGAGATCATAAACCATGTCCAATGAGAAGACACGCTCCATTTAACTCCACTTACCTGTGACACTTGGCAAACATGAAACCTTTCATTTCATGTGAATATTTGACATTTCATATGTTTGGATATTGATATCACCCACATCAAGTAAACAGGTTTAAACCATGTTGACTGAAATGAAAATTAATAAAAGGCGACTTAAGCACAAAGCCTAAATATCTTTTAAGGACTATAGTATTTAGTGACCTGGCTGATATATTGATGTGAGACTCATGGTCTTTTGTCTTCTCTCCGATTCAAACCCTAGTTACCTGCCAACTTAGAGAATATATAGAGGCAGCATGAGTAAAAAGTGGTAACCTGCCATTTTTACCTTAAAGAGCTATTTCTACCAGATTTAACCCATACAATTAGTTTTGTTGGTATACATTTATGTATTTAGGTTGATTTTGATGTTGAATAAAACAAATTAATATATATGTTAAAATGTTTAGGTTACAATTTAAAAAAGGGTTTTCAGTTTCATAATTACGGTGGCCGACAGAGCTCAACGTGCTGCAACCTAAAGAAGACGCATGCAAATAGAAAAAAAACGCATGCAAATAGAAAAAAACGCATGCAAATAAAAAAAAAACACCTGCAAATTAAGAAAACATCTTCATCAGTTTCACAACACACGTGTGCTCCAAATACTCACAACACAACAAAATACAGAAACGCGTTGCAAAAGCTCACAACACAACCAAATACAGAAACGCGCTGCAAAACTTCACAACACAACCAAATATAGAAACGCCCTGCAAGTAATACAGACCACAACGGAAATGTTTCCGGGGGAACCAAATAAGTGACGAACCCGGCTGGGACGTGCTTATTGCACGTGAGCATCCTTATGCCCTACTCCCTTCGAAGGGCAGACGGCAGAGCTCTTCAAGTGGGACTTTGGAGTGAGCATGGCACTAGTGTGCCATTTATGTAGCCGTTTAGAACGCACTTGACGAAGGGAGCAGTGAAAGACAACGTAATTATTTTAACCTGGGATGTTCCCATGACAACGCAGCACGTTGTCCATCAGCTGAATAGCTGTTCTGAGGACAGAAATATAATGCTGTTAACATCACGGTTGCAAATAAATGTATTTTTACTTTACAAAAAAACTGTTAAAATATGCGTTTTATATATCCGTTATATATCTGTGTGTCAGTGTCTCAACTTTAAAACATTGGACCCTACATTACCTACACCTTCTTCTGAAACTTTTCTTTATGAAAATTTAAACATAACATTAAACAATTTGTATAGTGTAACTCAGAGCCATAGAGAGAATGGCTCTGGTGTAACTGATGTAAAGATTAATATCTTTCCTTCATGTTCTTCTTCTCTATCTTTTATATTTATTCTAGTTTTCAGCTCATTGTTATTTTCTCATTTCTGATGACGTTGAACATATTGTTAATACATTGTATATTGTATACAAGTTGTCATAAAAAATAATCTCTGTATGTTTTGCGGAAAAAAAGTTAAAATAAATAAAATAAAGTAGAATTTTGAGCTGTAAGCAAAGAGTAGAAGAACTATAAAAAAGTACAATATTACAATATAATATTATTTCTATATACAATATATTACAATATTATTTTAATATTATAGTTTATTTATAAAAATAAAAAAAAGGCTTTCACTTCTTGTCAGTTCTTTGCTGTAAGCACGTCCCAGCCGGGTTCGTCACTTATTTGGTTCCCCTGGAAACATTTCCGTTGTGGTCTGAGTTACTTGCAGCGCGTTTCTGTATTTGGTTGTGTTGTGAGTATTTGGAGTACATGTGTGCTGTGAAACTGATGAAGATGGTTTCTTAATTTGCTGGTGTTTTTTTTCTATTTGCATACGTTTTTTTCTTCTTGCATGCTTTTTTTTCTTTTTGCATGCGTTTTTTTCTATTTGCATGCGTCTTCTTTAGGTTGTAGCACGTTGAGCTCTCTCGGCCACCGTATATAATGAACAGAAAATATTTTTGAAACTTCTCATGATAACATAAAAGGTCTCTAACATTGTTTTGCGCCATTGCTTTGGCAAAGTATCTGTCAAACGCACTAAAATCGAAAGTGCTATATGGTTTTGTGCCCTTACCAAATCGCTAAGGACTGCAAGATGATTTAATTAAATGAGGCCTCAGTTTTTCCGCCAAAATAAAAGCTCAACTGCAGTTTCCATCAAAATAAAAGCTCAAAGATTTATCTCTTGCAAGTGCAGAAATTAGGACACAAGTATTTTAATGTCCCTACTGTTGCATTAGATAAAGTAATATACTCATGACATATTTATTTTACAGTGCATTTGTTTTACAATATTTGGCTATTTCTGTCACCACAAAAAAAAAAAAAAAAAAAAAAAAAAAAAATATATATATATATATACTGTATATACAGTATATACGGTATATATATTCTAATTGTTTGGCTCCCCAAGACACCAGTGTGAACGTTATATAGACTGAGACACATATCACAAATAAAAAGAGGTTTGAGTCCCCTTTAAAGTTCAGATGCAAGTCAATTCATCAACTTTTTTTCTTTGTTCAATTTGCACACTGAACATGGGTTGGAGCTCTTAGTTTTGAACTCTCAAATTGCACCTATATAGTGTTATTCTCAGAATGAGCCTCATTCAGGTTCTACGCCCATAAATCAGAGCCTCAGGATTGGAATGAAACTGACGTATTATATCTGTGATTTACAGATGTCATGGGTGGTTTGGATGCTGTGAAATACGGCTTGTGGTTTGCTGAAACAGCAGTCTACATTAATGTGATCGATGGATGGAAGGTCGTGACCTGTGATTCTTGCTATGGTATTCGTCAGCGGTGTGGACACATTATAAATCTCATCAGCTTCTCTCCACTAGTATACGATAGATTTTGTCTGTCACAGTTACACTAAAATATTAACATGTAAAAGCTAAAAACATTCTATAAACGTCAATCACTCTAGCGTTTTTTTTGACAGGAACATTGCCTGAAACGTTGTGACAACTATGACTATAAAAAACATATTTTTGTCAAACTCTGTTCTGGTCTGATGTTCACGTCTTCTCTTCGCAGGAAGTTTACTTTGTCTGTTCCAGGTGTCGGCTTTGGTCTTGGGAATATTAATCACTATTAATCACTGTGCTGATTGTCATAACCACTTGCTAAACAGGTGGTAGGAGAGTGCTTGCCAAGTAAGATCATCTATTACTGCTTGCACATTTGACCAGCCAAAGCAGCAGAACCCTGATTAAAAAAAAAAAAAAAAACCTTTAAACCGACCTAAGTTGGTTAACAGGTTTCCAGCTTGGATAAATTGGTCTATTTTGGTGGGTTTATATGGGTTATGGGCAACTTATAAACCAACAAACCAATTTAGGCTGAAGCTGTGTGGTTCAGCTGGGGAGGCATGGTGTTAAGTTATTGTTTTATGCAGCTGGCAACAATTTTCTTCAAAACAAACAATTTTTGATAGCATTTCAGAAGCGTAAAGAGTAAGGCAAGGAAAGTTTATTTATATAGCACATTTCATACACTATGGCAATTCAAAGTGCTTTACAGAAAGGAATTTAAATAATCACAAAATAAAAGCAAGGTAAATTGAAACTGTTATAAATATGAAACAGTTAGCCTATTCAATGAATTAAAATAGTAAAAAGATGATACATGGATAAACTTCTCATCTGGCAAAACACAGGTGTATCATATTTTTCATAACTCCCAGTTTTACTCTGAGATTTTCCCATGGAGATTACACAGTATTCATTTAATCATTTCTAAAAGTTGTGGTGACATGATCAGTTATAATGGTTACAACTACTTTTAAAATATAAAAAATATGTTTAATATTATATAAAAAGTGCAAATATAATAATAATATTTTTAATAATATTCATGTTTTTGTTTAATGTTATTTATTTATTTGTATAAATTGTATATAATTATACAGTAGAGCACACTGCTAGCAACAACACGGTTATGTGTTTGGTTCTCAAGGAATGTACAAACAAATTATATGCATTATTTTTTTTTTATATATATATATATATATATATTATTTATGTATATACAAAAAAAATAAAAATAAAAAAATATTTTTAATTTTAACAAAACAATTATATAATATTATTATATTTATTATGTATTTATTATTTAAAAGTATACAGTACAGCATGATGCTAGCAACACCACAATCCTTTTAAACGGAAAAATATTCTGAATAGACAGCTAAACAAAATAACCTGTAATTTACCAGAGATTCTAACAAAATAACTGTTTCATTTTAAAAATAATGATATAATATTGGATGAAAGTGTCAAGTTACTTTCAAAAGGCAATTATCACTACTGTAGACATAAGAGTTCCCTTTCAAGGGAACTCGAGCTGCGTTGAGACGCGGTGGGAACGCTCTGCGTGATTGCGTCGTGAAGCATGTGTATAATCAGTCCAATGGAAGAGCGAGACGTAGGCAGGTGACGTCATCGACCAGGAAACTATAAAGCAACCCTGAAATCAGACCGCGACAGCTTCTGTGCCTTCAGCAAGCGATCTGTGTATTCTGTCCTTGTCATATTTATTGTTGTCTGTCAAGTTGCAATATATATATATATATATTATGGCAAAAGAGAGCAAGCGGTTTTGTGTTGTTCCCTGCCCACGTTATATCACGGGTGGGGACACACACATCAGCTTTTTGTCACTATTTGGGAGTGGAGCATGCCACAGTCAGTTCTCGAGGGGGCTGACTGTGAGCTTTGCGAGAAGCTGTCCGTGAGGACACTCCGCTCCCGCCGGGCGTTCTTCGAGGAGGACGGTTCGGTTCGCGCTCCCCGCGCGGGTCCCGCTGTTGCAGATGCACGGCGGCGACTTGCATTTTGGGGTTCGCAAACGGATCTGACAGCGGGGGTTGGGACGTGCCCCGCCCTATCTCAGCTTTCACCTGCCAGATCCAGTGCTGGCGATTTCAGGTTCCAAGGAATTGGTATCGTTAGTGTTTTGTTTAGAAAAAGAGAACAAAACAAATAAAGATATTAAGAAAAAGGCAGATGTTTGAGTTTTCAATAAATGAATAAATAAGTCAGCTCATAACTCTGTTTAATAAAGAGGAGCTTTAAAAGGAGGTTTATCTAGTGCTGTTGCTAGTTAAATATTTTCTGGCCAGCTGAACATTATGAGAGTGAAAATAAAAAGAGTTTATTAGATGAAATATATCTAAAAACAGAAAAACTCTGTATCTCAGCCTCCTAGTCAGGGACTGCCGTTTTTTCCCTATCTCCACACCGCACTGAGGTGTCGAGATCGTGGAATAAGCCGGTTTCTATTTTATGTGTTTAATGCCCAAACGTCTAACTATAGTAATGCTATGGGTATTAAGTATCATGGTATGACAGTGCCTCGGGTTAAAGAGACGCTTGCTAGCTTTCTCTCTCCCGAGTCATCATTTTTAACTCGACGTTACCCACCAGCCATCTTAAATAAATAATAAAAAAAAAAATATTAGGCAGTGCTGGTGGGTAAATTATAAAGACATGGATGAATGTGAGGTTGTCAGCACTGACGCTATTCGAGAATTGCGTCGTGCAAAAACAGATAAACTATACTGGGGAGGGACGGTTTCGAGAAATCATTTCTCCTCTGCGTCCTCTGGGGGGTGACTCTCTGAGGAGGGTCGCAGCACGGTGTAGCGTTTATACGCCCGTATAAATATAACTAATTATTATTCATAACGGATTATGATCAATAATTAATAGTTTAATTATTTTCAGAATTTACTGTAGCAGAATCAATAGTATGATCATTTTATCAGTTCATCCAATGAACGGAAAGCATAAACTATTATTAATTCTAGGAAATATAATATCTTCCTGGCCAAGAAAGACTAATTCCCAGCTAACTGCTAAATTTAGAAATAATTCAAGGGTAAAAGCATAGGTAGCTTTAGATCGCAGTTCAAGACAATAAATCTGTAAGCACATAACACAAGACAATTATCTTTAAAATATAAACAAGACTTTATTGATTATCCTAGAACATAAGACTAATATCTAACACAAACACACGCACACATACATTCGAGTTGCAGAAAGAAGAGAGTGAAGAAAGAATGAGTTTTAAGAGTGAGATGGTGAAATCCCAAGTTTCTATGCACTTATAAGACATGACCTGAATGAACCATCAATCATTAATTTACCCTTCTATCGTTTCTTAGGCGGGTTATGCAAGTTTATCAATATACACCAGTTCAGCAAAGAGTCTGGAGGCTACTTGCTTGTCCTTGAGTTGCTTTTGGGGTTCCCTTTCCTCGGCGTCAAGGGGGTTTCACGGTCCGTTGCGTGGCTGGTCTTCTCGTGTGCCTGGATAGATCTTGGACAGCCAGTCACGTGGTGTGTTGGCGCGGATGAATAAAAGTCTTTGAAGTTGGAAGCTGCTTTTGCAGTTGAAACGTTAAAACGAAACTTTACAGCAAAACTTAACTTAGAACCGAGACTTTTAAGGAGAAAATAAAGAAAAACTTAGGAAAGAAAGAAAATTGAGACGAGAGTAGATGGCTTGATTAAAGCTGTTGAACCCGTTCTTCTGATCTTAATTTGGGTTCTTTGTCTCTACGCGTCTACATGGTTACTATAACCATCGAGACCTTTTTCGAGAGAGAGCCCGCCCGACTTCTGTTCTATTCTTCTAGCGCATTATTCTACTAAACTCTTCTCCGGGTCTAAGGTTTTAAACTCAAGTGTTTTGTCCCGCCTCCTGGAGGAATTTGGAATTCGGACAATAAGATACTATATGGTTATTTGAGAAGGGGGTCTTTTCTATCCCCCCTCCTTCTCTCATCGTGAATCATGTGTTATCTGTGGTCTGCTTACTCATCAGCTCGAACAGAGGATTCAGTTCAGACATAATTTCCATTTTAAGAACAAACATTTTTACACAGATTTCAATCAAGCCACCTTCTGAATTAATAATATAGGAGCATAATGATAGGAAACACGACACACTTTCATTCCAGCATCTCATAGTTATAACAATTACATGACTTATATGTGATTTAAGCAGAATAGACACATACAGGGGTTATAGACACAATATAGAATTATGTAGTTGAACGATGTTTGATTATAAGTTCGTCAAGAATTGTTTTGTGATGATTGTACGCATTTTTATATGAAAAGTCTCTTGTCACTGTGGTTTTTAAGAGGTCTCAACAATGAGGTCATTCAAAGGTCTTCAAGAAGGGGGAAGTCTGTTTTACATCTCTGTCATGGGACCTTGGTCCTTAAGAAAGACGTAGTCTGTTAGTCGCAGGGGTCAGGCGAACTCCTAGTTAGGGCCTCTTGTTTCACCATTTCTGAACAGATCTGTTTTGCCAAATTATAAAGCATTGACAACGTTCTTCCTTTAGTTAAACAATAAAAGGTCCTTCCGGTTGCAGATTCTCTGGAGCCTATGGCTCTGGGTCTGGTGATTTGATTCTGGAATGTGAAGACTCTTTGTGGGATTATGTATGAACAGTCACCTAAAAGCTTCAATTGTGTTTGGTTCATTCTCGTTGTCGCTACAACGGCCAGTTCGGTTGTTTTCCTGCTGGTGGCCACGGAGTGATATATTTATATATATATATAAAAAACTAAGAAATAAACCATTCAGCGGCGTTCCAGAGGTTTCTTCCTCACCACTCTAATGTTCCTGAGACTGCTGGGCGGAGCAGTCTCGGTCTACTAAGCTCCTCGCAGCACAAAGTGCAAAACGAGCATCGCCATTTGGGCTCCTCCACAATCGAGGGGGACTTGGGTGGCGGTAGCAGTCTAGCCAGTTAGAGATATGCAAGATCTGAGGACTATTTTATCTCTAAAAAAGCTTGGACAAATAGGAAGCCCTGACGCCGAGGCTATCAGGCTTCTAAAGGGTGGTCCCCTCCGGGGTAGGGATGGTTTTGAGAAATTGTTTCTCCTCGGCGCCCTCTGGGGTGCGACTCTCTGAGGAGGGTCGCAGCGCTGCCAGTTCGGTTGTTCCCTGCCGGTTCGCCATTCAGGGCACCGAGGTGTCAGCGTCCCCATACGATCCTCCGAGGAGGGTCGTAGAACGGTCAGTTCGGTTGTTCCCTGCCGGTTCGCCGCTTCAGGGCACCGTAGTGACTGTTCAACCAAATCCAGAGGCCAGTCTTGAGAGACTGGCTCCCCTAGTAGAATTTCTGGCAGCGTGGAAACTACTGCCACATATTTCTCGGTGCTGTAGAAGGGGTTCCTCCTCCCGGCAGACAGTCAGGGTTTTACTGACATTACTTCATTGTTCCGAAAGAGGATGAGGGGTTGCGTCCTACTCTAGACCTGCGTCAATTAAACAGCAGGTTTCAGAATCTTAAGTTCAAAGTATGCTTACGCTAAATATGATTGTGTCACAGACTCAGTCCGAGGACTGGTTTGTCACAATAGACTTAAAGGACGCTTACTTATCTATCCATCCTCATCACAGGAGGTTCCTGAGGTTTGCTTTCAGGGGCGAAGCATACCAGTATCGGGTTCTTCCATTCGGCCTAGGTTATCACCCCGCACCTTTTACAATATGCGTGGATGCAGCTCTGGCTCCTCTGAGATTCCAGGGTATTCGCATATTAAATTATATCGACGATTGGTTGATTTCAGCTCAGTCCGAGCTTTTGGCAGTTCAACTTCGAGATGTCGTTCTGTCCCACATAAGGAGGTTGGGGTTGCGGCTCCACACCAAATAGAGTGTACTCCTCCCAGCTCAGAGGACCACTTTTCTAGGTGTATTATGGGATTCGACAACAATGCAAGCACGTCTGTCTCCTGCACGTATTTCTGCTATTCTCACAGCTGTAAAGAATGTAAAACTAGGTCAGTCACTCACTGCAAAACAGTCTCTGAGACTGTTGGGGCTCATGGTAGTTGCGTCCAACGTAGTTACTTTTGGCCTTCTGTACATGAGACCCCTGCAGTGGTGGCTCGGGACCAAGGGGTTTTCTCCGAGGGGAAACGCGGCTATGCCTCCGTGCCTCGGTCATGTGGAAGAAACATTGGTTCCTCGCCCAGGGCCCAGTGCTGGGGGCTTCTTGTCGACGCGTCACGCTATCGACGGATGCTTCCCTCACAGGATGGGGGGCGGTCATGAGTGGCCGCTCTGTGAAAGGTCTTTGGTTGGGGCTTATGGCAGTTGCGTCCAACGTAGTTACTTTTGGCCTTCTGTACATAAGACCCCTGCAGTTGTGGCTCAGGACCAAGGGGTTTTCTCCGAGGGGAAATCCGTTTTCACATGATCAAGGTCACGCAGCTATGCCTTCGTGTCTCGGTCATGTGGAAGAACCTTGGTTCCTCGCCCAGTGTTGGGGGCTTCTTGTCGACGCATAATGCTATCGACGGATGCTTCCCTCACAAGTCGGGGGCAATCATGAGTGGTTGCTCGACGAAGGGTCCGGACAACACACGGATGGTCTCGTATATCAGAGCAGATATCCTGTTGAGGCAGGGGCTGTGGCCCGGGGAATGGAGACTTCACCCCGAGGTGGTGGAGCTTCTTAGGGAGAACTTCGGTCAAACTACAAGTCGACCTTTCGCATCGCTTGTACAATGCATTGCCCTTGTGGTTCTCCCTCACGCATCCAGCTCCGCTTGGACTGGATGTGATGTAATAGGTGTGGTTGCCGCTACACCTATACGCTTTTCCCGATTTTTTTGCTCCTGGGAGCTCTGGAGTTGTGGATACTGTGGGCTTGGCCTCTGAGGGGGCCCAGCTCATAGATTCAGGTCTCTCGACCGAGGTTGTGGAGACCATACTCCAGTCTAGAGCTCCCTCCACGAGAAGACTAAATATGCTGTTCTCTGCCTGGTGCAGAGAACGCCTTCTGAATCGTGTTTCTTCCCTGTTGGTACAGTACTTGATTTCTGTAATGAATGTTTCTTTGCTAGGTTATATCTGAGGAGAGATCCTTAATTTCGTCTTCTCCATGGTACATGAGGCTGAGGCCTGCACATACTTGGATTTGCACCTGGTTTGGTGGTATTATTTCTTCACCCCAGGTCGGGTTGTATTTCTAGGTCCCTACTAAATGTGCGGGTCATTTGTGCTCCAGGCCTTCTGTCCTCCACCTTTAATACCCCAGATCAGGAAAATCTTAAATCTGTTATGCCCTGTCCGGGCTTTGGATGCGTATGTCGACAGAGCTGCTCAGTGGCGTTTATCAGAACAATTATTTGTCTGCTTCGGGTAACCTAAGATAGGTTGCCCTGCATCTAAACAGATAATGAGCAAGTGGGTAGTTGAGGCTATCTCACTTGCTTATGAAGCGGCCGGACAGTGTTCACCTGTGGCTGTTCAGCCCCATTCTTCAAGGAGTATGGCTGCCTCTAGGCTTTAATTTTGGGTGTTTCCCTTCAGGATATTTGTAATGCGGCAGGCTGGTCCTCACAACATACATTTGTCAGATGTTATGACCTACACCTCTCCACTCCTGGGGCTAGGTTGCTTGCTTCTAGTGTGCGCAAGGACTTCACACAGAACGGGCATTTGTCTTTATGGCGTAGTGGGTATGGGGTTCCCACCGCGTCTCAACGCAGCTCGAGTTCCCTTGAAAGGGAACGTCTCAGGTTACGTATGTAACCCTGGTTCCCTGCTAGGGAACGAGACGCTGCGTTTATCTGCCATACTTCCTGCATGCCCTGATCGACTTGCTTCAGGCCTTTCAGAAGCTGTCGCGGTCTGATTTCAGGGTTGCTTTATAGTTTCCTGGTCGATGACGTCACCTGTCTATGACGTCTCGCTCTTCCATTGGACTGATTATACACGTGCTTCACGACGCAATGACGCAGAGCATTTCCACCGCGTCTCAACGCAGCGTCTCGTTCCCTATCAGGGAACCAGGGTTACATACGTAAGCTGAGACGTTTTCTCTTATCCCAGTACTTCTGTGATCATTTTAATTATTGTAGCGTGTGCATAAATAATAATACTGTGTGGTTGAAAAGGCTGCTTGTGAAGCTATTTTACATGTTTCACACAGATTTGAATGTTCCCCTGTGATCGTACTTATGTAAGGTTTATAGATATCGCAGAATCGTTGTCATTTACGAACAAGGTTTAGCTCGTGGCTGTTTGAATAAGGATCTCAAGCTTTTTCGAAATGCTTAAATGTTAACTATGAATTTAGGGATTTTTAAAAGTGGGGACGACATATGTGACCAGTCACGGATACTAGTGACACAAGTCGGTTCTGGGGCATTTTGAGTTATTCATAGATTCTGAAAGTGTAGTCTCCAAGCTTTCCAACGATGTGTAACATGTGGAAATCTGATAATATTTGGAGAAGTTGTGGCCATTTGAAGGTAGGCACTTAAAAAAGCTCAAAGATGAGAAAACGACCTCGAAAGATTGTGCAGTTCTCACCTCTCTCTGCTGCTAGGAGTGACAATAGGGCTCATTTACATCTCATTTAGATAAGCCATACCCCCTGTAAAGCTCCCCCCTGTGCTTTACAGCTTTTTTTGCACTTCAAATGAGTGCACTTCTGCAGCAGCTCTAGGCGAAAAACAATTGTGATGCCCCTCTATTTGCAACGTACCAGCAACAACACACAAAGGCCAATATGCCATATAGCCTACATATAACGCAAAACCAGCAACAACACACAAAGACCAATATGCCATATACATATAACGCAAAACCAGCAACAACACACAAAGACCAATATGCCATACATATAACGCAAAACCAGCAACAACACACAAAGACCAATAAGCCATAGGCCTACATATAACGCAAATAGTGCGCAACGCGCGTGTGCCCAAAATGTCAACAATATTAAAGTTTATGCAGGAGGCAAATGCCTGCTGGCATTTTTCTTTAAGCGGTCATGACAGGAATTTTCCAAATAATCACATTTCACCTCCTCAAATTACTGTTGCAAATCTCTTTACACCACTTTCTTATGTGCGTATACTATACACACACACAAATGAAATGTCCGCAAGCACATTATATCATCAGCAGGTTCAGCATCTTAAATAACGACTAAAGAGCAAATGAAGCTTAACTTACGTTTCAGAAACGCGCACGGCAGGCCTTCATCGCCTTCATCGCAGCAAAGGTCTTAACTGCATCCTCTATTTCGATTCTCTGTGCCAGTTCATGTTCTATGGAGATTGTTGCCAGTCCATTAAGTCTGTTCAGTTCACAAAACTTTCCCCATTCAAAGCAATCGGGACGTCACATATGAAACAGCCAGCCACCGCTGTCAGCGAGCCGAGCCGCCATATTCAACACCGAGGGCGCGCGCGCCGCGCCCATACCTCCGGTTCAGTTTCCCGAGCGGCGAAAACATTTTCGGTGTAACTGCCACGGTTCAGCTCGTCTGCGACAATCTTTGCGGCGTCCATCTTCATTGAATTTTGATATCAGATAGAGCCTACCAGAGCACAGCATAATAAGTAGCCATGCGGTTCACTTGGAGGGCGGGGACAAAAGCGCCATATTCAGTATGGAAATACACACAGACAATAACACGCCACGCCCCTACTGCGTGCTAGAATCTCCGAAAACAAGCCGATTTCAACCTCAAAATGTAAGCTTTTAAATATACCAATACTGCTATCTCAAACATGGAGAGGCTTCTTCGTGATTTCAACTAACAGATTCTGCAAAAAAATGAAATTCACCAATTTTGAAAAAAAACTCTTCTTTCTCATTTTGCTCGAAAGTTGTGCTGCCGACTTGTGTCCCTGGTTTCTGTGACGGGTCACATATAATGATTGTTATTCATCCAATTTCTTGAAATTCGCTTTTCTGCTTCAAATAGCACCAGTAATGACTCTTTTTACCATGTCTGAGCACGAGCAAATCTATTTAGCTATCACTTAACCCTCCTGTTACCCTCAAATCCGATAACATCTTTTACCCACTGGGGTCAATTTGACCCCAGTAATTTAAACCTCCAGAATATGATTTTTTTTTTTTTTTTACAAAGGTTTGTGTCTCAGGTAATTTATATCTTTGTTGACTACTTAAATAACCTTTTAAGTTGACATCCACCCACCACCACCCCTCCCCACCCCTTATAC
Source organism: Gila orcuttii (assembly GCA_026230005.1). NCBI lineage: Eukaryota > Metazoa > Chordata > Actinopteri > Cypriniformes > Leuciscidae > Gila > Gila orcuttii. The sequence goes on along the minus strand of JAPDVR010000002.1, from coordinate 64,221,645 downwards.
ATCCAGAATACCCATTGCACGACTATGGACAAATTTACAAATCACCATAAAATCTTACTGATTGAACTAAAATTGGAAAAGTATACATATTTTTGGTGTTTTATTTGTTTTATAATATTTCTAAGTATAGACTTTGGTAATCTATAACATTTGGAAAGAAAAACGTCTCGGTTACATATGTAACCCTCGTTCCCTGAGTTGGGAACGGAGACGTTGCGTCGGATGACGACGAATGGGGTTTCGCTTAGAAAGCCAATGTCTTCGAGTATACAAAACGAGCCAAAGAAATGCCATGGGTCTGCGGAATTTGCATTGCGTATCTCCGCCTTACCTCGTGGGTATAAAAGGAGGACGCCGGCAACATGCAGATATGTTTCTTCACTGAATATCCGAGACTGAACTCAGGCGATCTCAGCGGTACAGCGGAAGTGGCAGGAAGACGTAACGTCTCAGTTCCCTACACAGGGAACGAGGGTTACATACGTAACCGAGACGTTCCCTTCCGTTGTCACTCCGAGTTACGTCGGATGACGACGAATGGGGTTACCAGTCTGATCACGCCACCCTCTCGGCTGTCTTCCAGTGCCCTGCGTAAATCTGAGATCCCTGTCGTGAGACTGGCACGGACGAAGGACTCCTATTTGGCACAGGAATACCAAGGTACACTGGGGAGCATATCCCATAGCTTTATAGGAAATATGCAATTATTGCCAACCCGGGGGACGGGGGGGGGGGAATTAGAGAATACACATATGACCCGGAGGGACGCATATGGAGAACACTGGGGTGTCCAGCCGCAGGTGGAATATTTCAACCCCAGGGATGGCAAGGTGGCTTGCCAAGGGAAAGACACATACTCAGAGAGGCTTACAGTGGAAATACACATGTGGGGGTCGCTCAGAGGAGGGACCATGCACACGGGAGGCACCTAGCCGACGCGCAGGCAATAGACACTGGCGCCGATGTCAGACGTCAGGAGTGCTGGAGGAACTCAGGGCTTTCGGGGAAGCTCACCTGAGGAGAATATCGCACATTTCCAGTCCGTGGAGTGGAATGGCGAGCAAGCGAAGACACCTGAGCGGGTCCAGTACTAGCTGGTTGAAGCGAGTACATGAGAGGACACTGGCTTCACTCGGAGATAGTAGAATCTGGCGAATGTGTTAGGTGTCGCCCAGCCTGCAGCTCTGCAGATGTCTGTTAGCGAGGCGGCATGCGCTAGAGCCCAAGAGGACGCCACACTACAGGGAGTGGGCAGTCACACCAAGGGGGCACAGTCGACCTTGTTGCTGGTATGCCAATGCAAAGGCGTCCACTATCTTTTCCAGTGAGAGAGCCTTTCCCTTCAGCTTCCCACCATAACAGACAAAAAGCTGGTCTGAGGTCCTGTAACACTGCGTTCTGTCTACATAGGCGCGGAGAGCACATACTGGACAGAGCGGAGAGCACGTACTGGACAGAGCAGTGCCCAGGCTGGGTCTGCCTCCTCCAGGGGCAGCGCTTGCAGGTTCACCACCTGGTCCCGGAAGGGAATGGTAGGAACCTTGGGCACATATCCAGGCCGGGGTCTCAGGATCACGTGAGAGTAAGCCGGCCCAAATTCCAGGCACGCTTCGTCAATGGAGAATGTGTGCAGGTCCCCTACCCTCTTGATGGAGGCCAATGCAACCATGAGTGCTGTCTTCATTGACAGGAACTTAAGCTCCACTGATTGCAAAGGCTCAAAGGGAGCACACTGCAGGGCATTTAGAACCACTGAGAGGTCTCAAGAGGGAACAAGAGGAGGGCGAGGAGGATTCAGTCTCCTCGCTCCCCTCAGGAACCTGACGATCAGGTCGTGCTTTCCTATGGACTTACCTTCCACTGTAACATGGTGTGCGGCAATAGCGGCAACGTATAATTTTAGGGTGGAGGGAGACAGCCTTCGCTCCAACCCTTCTTGAAGGAAGGAAAGCACGACACTGATAGAACATCTCCGGGGGTCTTCTTGGTGAGAAGAGCCCAGTTGACGAAGAGGTTCCACTTCAACGCGTAGACATGTCTCGTGGACGATGCTAAGCGGAAGTGATGGTAACCACCACCGCTGGTAGTAGGATACTCAACCTGCCTCATCCCGTCCAGGAGCCACACGTGGAGGTTCCAAAGATCAGGACGAGGGTGCCAAGGGTGTTTAGATGTCATTTTCAAATGAGAGAGATGGAGAACATAGAGAGCACACAGAGCACAAAGAGAAATGGTTTAGAAGGCTTCTGTTCATGCTTTTATAATGTTTGCTCCTCCCCTTTGTTTGGTAAACCATGAGAATTATGTTTTCCCCTCCCCCCACGGCACGGGGGGAATAAATTTATGTAAAATTATAATGAACATTATACAATTATAACATGTTATAGTGACCTCAATAAAACAACCAAAACAAATGTGTGTGAAATTTTAATATTTCTTATGTTTTATACAGCTAAAAGAGCCTGGGGTCAAATTGACCCCAAGGAACACCGATGCTACAAAATGTGTACAGGACATTGAAAAAATATCAGCAGGTTAATGTTATGTTTACAGAGTTGTCCCCATTAAATTAGGAAAAGTCTTTAAATCTGAAGCAAAAAAAAAAAAAAAAAATTATGTATTTACAGACGTTAAACATTGAATGGGGTCAAATTGACCCCAAGGATAATAGGAGGGTTAAGTGATAATTTCAGACTGTTCACAGCCGAATAGATAGGTAGAATGGTTTCTATTTTGGTGGAAATAAAGTCAGGGCAAGAGGAATGGCAATAGTGTTCACTTGATGACACAGAGGAGGTGATCAATACTGACATCAGCCCCTGTAATGATCGCCTCATGTTTCAAGAGGTGTGTATGTGAGAGGGTGTTGAGCTTGCATTCGATCATCTCAGTGTGCTCCTGCCTAGTGCTGATAGCTGTGTCTTTTTGACTAAACAGTGATCTTACCTCACATGGAACACCTGCATGTGTCCGGGCCATCGCCGGAGGCTTTGGTAATTGCTTTAAGAGGATTCCTGTAGTTCTAAAAGTGCTGTATCAGTGATTCTCGAAGCTCCATGAATCGCCCACTGGAAGAGACTACCTGACTGACAACTACAATTTTTCTTGATTTTATTTATCAGTTATTAGATAACACAGTTGGGAAAATGTATTCAAATAATGGCACTAAAGCATCTGTGAATGGTTGCAGAGAAAACACCATTTATTTATCTAAATATAATGCACACAGATAACTTTATATATATATATATATATATATATATATATATATATATATATATATATATTTATATATTTATATATATATATATTTATATATATATATATATATATATATATATATATATATATATATACATACATATACATACACACACTACCATTCAACAGCTTGGGATCAGTAAGATTTTTTAAATAGATTAATACTTTAGTTCAGCAAGAATGCATTCAATTGATGCATTAATATGTTTAAAACTTTATAAAAGCATATTTTAATGCTGCTCTTTTGAACTTTCCATTCATTCAATAATTTGTATAAAAACATTATGCAGCACAACTGTTTTATCATTGATAATATTGATAAGAATGCATCTTGACTGAATGAATCTTGTGACTGAAGACTGGAGTAATGATGCTGAAAATTCAGCTTTGCATCACAGAAATAAATTACATTTTAACATTTATTCAAATAGAAAACAGTTATTTTCAATAATAATAGTATTTCACAATATTACTGTTTGTACTGTATTTTATTAATCAAATAAATTTAGCCTTGGTGACCATAAGAGACAACTTAGAAAAACATATTAAAAATCTTACAGATCCCAAAGTTTTGAACCATAGGGTATTTAAATTTAATAAAAAATATTATTTATATTATAATAAGACTTGTATTATTGTATAATACATACAAAAATAATAATGCAATTTGCATGAGCTGATACAAAACAATGTATCTTTTTAAAGATTTAATGGCAGTAACCTGACAATTCTTCAACAAAAAAATGCTCAATTTCATCAGCCCAGTAGCTTGTAAACACAATTTTGATTCTTGGCAGACTGAAAAAAACTGTATATCAGCCAATCAGATTAAAGTTTGCCAGATTGAGAAGTTCTTTCCAGTTTGTCCAATCATTGGCTGAAACTACTTCACAGCAAAAACAAACATAATAGTAACTTCTCACACAGGGCTTCCTTTCAAAAGAAGTGACCTTCATATCCACCAAAGCAGCCTTTTTAATTGTTGGATGTGCACACAATGCTTTCAGAGGCTTAATGTTGACTGTCAAAGCAGCTTGTACGTTCAGAGAAGCAAAGATGCTGAGATCCTGTGCCAAAACACAACAAAAAAACGTGACTCTTCTTTTGCAGAGGTCACAACCCAGAGCTCAAGCACACTAAAAGCTTTTTTCAGACATAGCAGTCTCATTAGGTGTTCGGAAGAAGTTCCATAAACTCACTCTGATGCATCTCACGCCCCATTAATCTTATCAACAGGGATATGGCAGCCAATCTCTTCCTCTGGGAACGCATTCATGCACATTTCTTATTCTCTAATGCCAGCCATCATTGCTGCTGGCAACTAGATCATTGCAAAAACATCTTAACCAAATGAGAGGCAAACTATCCTTTTCCTTCCTAGATTTTTCGAGTAAAAACTTTTATCAACTTGAGATGGCGAGGGAAGCTTTTGTGTAATAGTTCAGCTTGTGGAGGATGCAGGATATGTGCCATAAACACAATCCAAGAAACTTGAGAAATTTAGAAATCATGACCAGAAAAAGGGTTTGCTCTGCACCACTTTATGATTTATTGTTTTATAGCCTATATGGCGAAAAGTTGCATTGTATTGATGGTGTTGTATTTGTCTGGATAAATGCCCTCACCCATTATAAAACACATGGAAAGACTGTGGGCTGTATGTATAAAACTTCTCAAAATGCTCTAAAGAATAGGCTTAAGCCTTGACTTGATTAAAAAAAATCGTCTCAGGTTATGACTGTAACCATAGTTCCCTGAGAAAGGGAATGAGACGATGCGTCAATGACGCTTTGGGAACGCCCCCAGCCTGAATGCGTCTGAAGCATCTATGTCAACTGGTCCAATGGAAAGAATGAGCGTCACAGGCGGGTGACGTCATGAACAGGAAGGGATAAAAGCACATCCGGTGCAAACCGGCATTAGCTTCGAAAAATTGCCGAAGCAAGCCGATCACAGGGATGCAGGAAGTATGGCAGGGTGACGCATCGTCTCGTTCCCTTTCTCAGGGAACTATGGTTACAGTCGTAACCTGAGACGTTCCCTTTCGAGGGAACTCGCGATGCGTCAATGTCGCTTTGGGAACGAGAATACCCAAAACGCCAGACTTTCAAATGCCTGAGTGTCAGCCTGTTGTTACACTGCACCAAGCACCTGGGACCCTGGGGCAGCATCCAGGTCCAAGCTGTAAAACCTCACGAATGTGAGCGGTAAGGCCCAGCCCGCCGCATCACAAACGTCTTGGAGAGAACTCCAGATAATAAAGCTTAGAAGTCATACTCCTGGTGGAATGAGCCCTGTCCACCAAATGGTTGGCCAGAGGACTCACAAGCAAGAAGAATAGTCACAACTATCTATTGCTCAATAGGTTGGATTTTCCCGAAAAGAAGTCCAATGAACATAAGTGTCCAGTGCTCGCACTGGGCACAAGAGGTTCAGCTTTTCCTGGTCCGAAAAACGGGGGAGGACAGAAACCTGCAGCACAATAGGCCTCGGAATAATGGTAGGCACCTTAGGAACATATCTATGTTTGGGGTAAGATTGCCTTGGCCATCCCCGGTGCACTCAAGGCAGGTGGGGACCGAAAGGGCCTGAAGGTCTTGACTCTTAGAGGGACGAAATAGCTAGCAGAAAAAGGTCTTAAAAGAAAGGAACTTCTCTGAGACCAAATCTAAGGGCTCGAAGGGTGCCCCAGATAGGCCTTCTAGAACTATTGCAAGGTCCCAAGCCGGCACCTTAGTGCAAGTTGCAGGCCTCAGCCTCAAAGTGCCACGAAGGAAACGAGTGATCAGGGGGTCTCAACCCAAAAATTTACTACCCACCAGGGAGTGGAAAGCCGCAATGGCCGCCACGTATACCTTAAGCGTGGAAGGACATAGACCTGATACAAAGCGTTCTTGCAGAAACTCGAATACTGTGTTTACTGAACAGTTAACCGGATCCCACTGACGCTGGTACCACCAAGAAGTGAAACACTCTCGAAATAGTGAAATAGAGGGCTGGTTGAGTGAGGGATAACCTGAGTGGACAGTGCGTCGTATGCTGAGACGAGAACAGATCCACTTTGCCTGGCCGTAAAACTCCCATATTTGCTCCACCACCTCGGGGTGGAGTCCTCTGGCCTCAGGCCCTGCCTCGACAGGGTGTCTGCTCCAATATTCTGGCCCCCTGGAATATACACTGCCCTCAGACAGCGTAATTTCCTGAGGGACCAAAATAAGAGGCCATCAACGTGTTGTCTGTGGGACAAGAACCAGATTTTCCTCCATATAACCAAGGTGCGGGGATACTGGCGCTTGATCTTGATCGTACGGAGTGGGTTTCCCCTCGGGGCGAACCCTCTGGTCCTGAGCCACCACTGTACCAGAGCAACACATGATGGCCTATCAGGTCTGGGAGGAGATGCCTCAACGCATTGAAGACGACCATCATCTCTAGGCAATTCAAGTGCTAAGAGATGATGACTCCTCCACAGACCCTGAACCGAGCGGCCTTCCATTACCGCTCCCCAGCTGGTGAGGGAAGCATCTGTCGAGATCGCAACTCGATGGCAAAGAGCTCCCAACACCGGACCCTGGGTTAAGAACCAGTGTTTCCTCCATATAACCAAGGCGCGGAGACACCGCCGCGTGATCTTGATTATACGAAGTGGGTATACGAAGTATACGAACCCTCTGGTCCTGAGCCACCACTGCAAAGGTCTCATGTACAGCAGGCCAAAAGGTATCCCGTTGGACGCCGCTGCCAAAAGACCCAACAGTCTCTCGAACTGTTTTACAGTGCGTGACTGGCCTAGCCTCAGCTCTTTTGTGGCTGTCAGGATAGCAGCTACACGAACGGGCGACAGAGTGGCCCGCATCGTCACTGAATCCCATATCACACCAAGGAAAGTGGTTCTCTGTACTGGAGAAAGCACACTCTTCTTGGCATTGAGCCTCAACCCCAACATCTGCATATGAGCGAGAACGACACCTCGGTGCCGAAACCGCCAACTGCTCTGATTCCGCTAGAATCAGCCAGTCATGTATGCAATTCAGAATGCGCATGCACTGCAGCCTGGCGGGGCCAGCGCTGCATCTACGCGCTTCGTGAATGTGCGGGGTGATAGAGCTAGACCGAAAGGAAGTGCATGATAATGGTGTTCTTTGCCCCAAAGAAAACCTCAGGAATCCCCTGTGCTGAGGGAGGATGGAGATATGGAAGTATGTGTATTTTAGATCTATCGTGACAAACCAGTCCTCAGATCTGATTTGAGTCACGATTTGTTTGAGTGTCAGCATCTTGGACTTGAGTTCCAGCACCAAACACTCAAACAGACGAAGATCTAGTATGTGACACAGCTCTCCATCCTTTTTTGGAACAATGAGATAACGACTGTAAAGACCGATGCAATGTCGGGTGAGTACACCTGCTCTATAGCTTTTTTTTTTTTTTTTCGCTAACAGGGCCTTTACCTCTTGCTCCATAACCAGAGCCTGCTCGGAATGCACTAACGTGAGCAACACCCCGTTGTAGCCTGGAGGACGAGAACCACATCTGCCTCTTACTACTAACTGCAGGACCCATAGAGATATATTTGGCAGTAGCTTCCACGCTGCCAGAAAATCTACCAAGGGAACCAGCCCCTCGAGGCTGGCCTCTGGTGTAATCAAGACAGCCAGTTCGGGGACCTGAAGCATACTGGCAGGAACCACCCGAACTGACTGTTTTCGAACCCCCCTCAGATGGCGCAAGTCCGACGCAATGTCGAGTTGACGCTGCGCCAGAAGCTCGCTTGGAGACCGCTGCGCCCCGAGCACCAAGGGTGGCGGGGGACCGAGATGGAAAGGGCACCGTATAATGAGGTGTACACCGTTCCACCCCAGTTGGGGCTGCCCTCACCGGTCTGACGCCGGTGGCGCCAGACCATTTCCTTTGAGCTGAAGCCTTCTCAGCATGAAGAACGGTCCTCGGATCCGGCTTCTGCTTTGAAGGCTTTGGCTGCTGTGTTGTGTATGAGAAACTAGACGGCTGGAGCTGCTCACGCCCAGCAGCCCCAGGGGGTTGGACATAGCGAGGGAGAGATTATATTGTATCTTTCTCCATGATTCCCATCAAATTGAGCCAGAGGTGTCTCTCAGAGACCACAAGGGCTGCTCCATCCCTGAGAGATAAATCTGTGGCCCGACGAAGTTCTCAAACCCCATCGGGCCAAACTCCCTCACTTCTGTCCAAATACCACAGCAGATCAGCATGATATGCTTGTAGCACTGCTATAGTGTGCAAGCAGGGTCCTGCTAGACCGACTGCCGTAAATGATTTCCCACTAGATTAAAAATAGTTTTCTTTAATGGTTTAGTGAGAGAAACCGACGCCTTCAGGGTCGATACTGAACCGGGAGACAGATAGCTCGCAAAGCGTCTGTTCTAACCGGGGTTTTGCCCCATAGCCATACTCTCTTAACCCCCTAATATCTGAATATACATGAATGTGGGGGCTAAAAGACAAGATGAGTAAGGCTTTTTCCATGATCTAGACAGCTCGCTGTGCAGATTGGGAAAAATGGAAGGCCCTGTGATGGAGGTGAAAAAATAGAGGGAAGGAAACTCGTTTAATTTATTTAATTTATTTTTTTAAACGAGTGCCCCCTTATTTCTGCTGGCCATTAAATATTTAATTTATCTACAGCCTAAGTAAACACCTCCACCAGCTTTTATTATTATTATATATACATATTTTATATATATGTATATATTCATTTTATTTTATATATAATATAAACTATTATATATATATATATATATATATATATATATATATATATTTCTCATACACTGGGAAAAGAGATGGCAAATCCACTTCCCCCATGATTGTGTCACTTTCAATGCCCAGCATATCTACCTCCTCGGAGATAGAGCACTGAAGCATTGGTCTCTCTCCCCGGGGCGGAAGTAACAGCGGCACGGGCTTCCGAGACTGGAGAGAGAGTAATGGAGCCCTCAGGAAAGGGAGGAGAAAAGATCCTCGGACCCGTCTCCACCCCCGTAAAGAGATCCATTTGCGATCCCCAGGAATGCATTCTCCGCGCTGCCAGGCAACGCGGGTCCTGCAGCCTGAGAACCGCGAAACTGAACACTTTCCTCGAAAAGTGACAGGCGGGAGTGGAGCATGCGAAGCGAGAGCTTCTCACAATGTTGGCAATCAGCACCCCTCGAAGGCTGATACCGCATGCTCTACTCCCAAACACATCACACAAAGCTCGTGTGTGTCCCTACTCGTTAAATAGCGCGAGCAGGGAGAACACAGAGTTTGTGCAATTGTTTAGTTTCCATAGTGTTTAAATATATATATATCAGACAGACAACAGTAAATATAACAGACAGTATGACACAGATCGCTTGCTGAGGCAACAGAAGCTAATGCCGGTTTGCACCGGATGTGCTTTTATCCCTTCCTGGTCATGACGTCACCCGCCCGTGACGCTCATTCTTTCCATTGGACTAGTTGACATAGATGCTTCAGACGCATTCACGCTGGGGGCGTTCCCAAAGCGTCATTGACCCATCGCGAGTTCCCTCGAAAGGGAACTTAGTAAAAAGTAGGAGCTATTTATAAAAGAAGCCAAAAGCAACTCTTTGATGTTCACAACATGTTGTTCCAAACAGTTCAGACTTGTGTTCATCTTCAGAACACAAATTAAGATATTTTTGATGAAATCTGAGTGATTTCTGGAGCTCCATTGACAGCTACACAAACTCTGTGACGCTTTAAAAACGTTCGAAACGAGACTGTAAAACTAATCCATATGAAATGAGCAGTTTGGTCCAAATATTCTGAAGAGACTCTGTCACTTAATATGATGAACAGACATAATTTAGGGTTTTAATCACATATAAACATTGATCAGCAAACATAAACCGTACCGTACCTCAAATCAGGGGCGTAGAATTTAGTAGGGACGCTAGGGACGTGTCCCTACCAATATCCAGTGACACTGATTTGTCCCTAGCAATAATTTCGTTACAAAATTAAAATATATTTATATATAACCACTGTTGCCTGGTTGGATCCTGTGGGTTTTATGTATTTCTTATTTTATTTAACCAGGAAACATCTCATTTAGATTAAAATCTCTTACTAGAGCGTTCTGAGAAAAATGCGCTAATCCTGGAACACAAACGGTTAACAGATCTAGGTCCTGCCTGCTTAACACACATCGCTAAACTGATTGGCTTTGTGTTTTCTTTCTAACTTGTAAGAGGCTGTAGCTACATTTGGTTGTGCAAAGCGGCAAAGCTCCTCCGAAGGAAACGTAGATGCGGTAAACTAGGGAGTAATCTACAGTTTGTACAGTATAAAAATCCTTATGACAATGGAAAGTAAACATGAAAACACAAAATTGCTTGGTCTGTTGAAATGAGAGGTCTGTTTGATCAAGTTGAAACCCTTGTCATCCCAGTCTCATCAGCTGAGGCTGAAATAAGTTAAATTGCTCTTAGAACACTGAAAACATGGCTCAGAACAATGGCACAAGTTGTTGTGTGTCATGTCCTACATAAACTGGACAGTAATGACGTGAAACAAATATGCCAAAAGTTAATTTCTGTTAACGGGATAGTTTCCTTAAAAAATGAAAATTGTGTCATCATTAAGTTGTTTCAAACCAGTTTCTTTCTTCTGCTGACCACAAAAGAAGTTATTTTGAATAATGTTGGTAACTAGACAGTTGATGGGTCCATTGACTTCCATAGTATTTTTTTTTTTCTTACTATGGAAGTCAATGGGGTCCATCAACTGTCTGGTTACCAACATTCTTCAAAATATCTTCCTTTGTGTTCAGTAGAAGGAGGAAATTCATAAGGGTTTGAAACAACTTAACAACATAATTTTCATTTTTGGGCGAACTATCCCTTTAATGACAGATGCAGACATGTGTTTGGCTTCTTCAAAACACAAGGAACAAGACCGTATTGCACTATTGCATTGCACTATGAACGGAGTAAAGTTCACTCTCTGTTAAACTCCCTTCTTGTCTTTAATAGTAACATTACAGAATGCATTAACGTATTGTTAAGGTCAATATAGACTAAAAACCTTAATATTATCCCATTAATCCTATTAATTTCCTGATTCCTCAGCTTCTGGGAATGTCCCCACCAATCTTAAAACCAAACCTACGCCCTTGCCTCAAATACTTGCTTGACGCACGAAAACAAACCTCATTGGTTATTGCTGAAGCTCAAACATGCTGCTTAACACCCGAATGAACCTCATTGGTTCTGGCACATCAAGTGAACATGCTTGAGCTTCCGTTTACCACAACTGATGTGTGAATTGATGAATGTTTATAAGTGAATAATAGCCTAAATTAATCTTCATCATATAAAGCGATCGAGTCTCTTCAGAAAATTTGGACTAAACCGCTCAATTCTGGACCCTAGTCTTAAGACATAAGAACTTTTATGAATCATTATTCACATTCATTATCATATTCTTAAGTAAGAATACGAGTAAAATTACGTAATTCTTAGAATTTTGACACACTTAAAGTGATAGTTCACCCAAAAATGGAAATTCTGTCATCATTTACTCACCAACATTCTTCAAAATAAATATATTTTTGTATTCAGCAGAAGAACGAAATTCATACAGATTTGGAACAACTTGTGGGTGAGTAAATTATGACAATTTTAATTTTGGGGTGAACTATAACGCTAAGGGCACACACTAAGGGCGCTTTCACACTTGGTTCGATTGCTTGTTCCGAACCCGAGTTCGATTGCTCCCCCCTCCCCCTGCCCCCGATGGACTGTATTCACATTATATTATTTGTATCCGAACCGCGGTACGCTTGCGTCATCAAGCTGCAGATTGTGCATAATCGTGTTGCTTGGTAACCGGCGCCACTATGAATGAAAAGGCGTCAAAATGGATAGAATTGCTCGCTTCACATTTGTTCTTCTTTTTTTAACCTTTGGTTTTGTTTTCAAAGAAAAGATACAGAAACACACTTGCGTCTGTCTGCCGCAAAAGTATTAAAATCGTTCCAAAGACAGTTGGCTGTCAGCCGAAGACAATTTTTGCGGCAAGCATAAATCATCTCTCTGCTTGCAGTGGGTCAATCCTGCTTTTCGTCAAGGTAAGACGAAACACACACACACTGACGACTGTCCTGTCGACCACATTATACATTATACGTCATCAATAGCGGTTCACTTCCGCGGTTTGGTTCGATTGTGTTCATATCAGCAGCGAACCGTACTAGAGTTCACATGAACCATGAACCCCAGACCACCCTTTTTAAACGGACTCGAGTACGGTTCGCGGGTGCGCATTCGAGTTCGGAAGACAGCGTTCACATCATCCAAACGAACCGAACTCTGACATCATTTGAACCCGGGTGCGCACCAAAAGTGCTAGTGTGAAAGCGCCCTAAAGCATTCCAAATTGATCACTTATGAGGATCTATTATAGTTGTTGCCTTTGAAGACAGCTACATATGCTGACAGTAGACAGCTGTCTAGAAGTTGAAATAGAAAAAAATCTATAAGATTCAGATGTAGAGCTGCTGCAAATCACGCATTGTCTGTAAACATTTCTTTCGGAGCATCTACTGGGGTTGATTCAAAAAGCAATAGCTCTAGTTTTGCACCCCATTAACTCTCGTAAGCTACATCACCACCAGTTAAGTACAGATCTAAGAAACAAATGAATGTTTGGGGGAAATTTAAGCCTGTGTGTGGAAAAGCATTCGAGGAGCACAGCCCCCTGGGATACGTTAGCAGATGAGAGATGAGTGTCAGAGCAGTGCAAAATGAAACACCGCAGAGAGCTAATGCTCACATCATGCTGATCACCACATTCATACTGAGACTAAGTTAAAGTCGAGCTGAGTTTCTCACCCCAGTGTCCTCTTTAAGCTGTCTTTTAATATTAAATTTTAGTTGTGGGGGGAAAAAAGCATAAATTAAGTTTCTACAGTTACGATTGGAGTGGAAAAAATATATCTTCAGTATGTCTAATTTTACAAAAGAATTCAACATCTCAAACTGCCAACATGCCAAAGTCTGCAATCCAAAGTAAGAGGTTTCATTATAAACCCAAACCTTTCCATCAATGGGAAACAATTAACTATAAATCATTTTCTTAACCAGTATAAAACAATAATAACACTACTAATAATAAAAAATAGTGAATAAGTTTCAGTATTTTAAATTCCATTCTATTTGTCTTGATTTACTGTAAAAATATCCAAACATCCTTAAAACAATATATATATATATATATATATATATATATATATATATATATATATATATGTATGTATATATACCTGAGACACATAATTGTAAAAAAAGAGTATAGAATATATTTTTTTCTTTCTCTTTTTAATAATTACTACAATTATAAAACATTTAATTTGTATTTAGTTCAACCAAAAATGGAAATTCAGTCATCATTTACTTTTTACATCATTAACTTTGGTTACATTAATGCAACATTCTTCAAAATGTCTTCTTTTGTGTTCAACAGAAGAAATAAATTCATACAGGTTTTGTTCGGAACAACTTGTGGGTGAGTAAATGATGACAAATTTCAACTATCCATTTAAAGTAGAGCTGCATGATAATGGCTGCCAGATTGAGAAGATTAAGTAAAACAATGGGTAGAAAATGTATCCTTTTAAGAGAAAAGTCCAGTTTATTTTCTTGACATCTGGCAACCCTAAGCAGAAAAGCTAATAGAGGCTTGTTACCAATGCAAGATTTATAGTCAATTGTTCCCTTTGATGGGAAAGGTTTGGGTTTATAATGAAACCTCTTACTTTAGATTACAGATTGTTGGCACATCTGAGCTCAGTTTGTGATGTTGATTTATTTTGCCAAATTAGACATGCTAAAGATATCTCCTTTTTCTATTCCTATGGTAACTGTAGAAACGTTAAGTATGCAGCTAAAAGAGGACACTGGGGTGAGAGACTTAGCTAGACTTTAACTTGCATTCAGTGATAGTCTCTACAGAATATTCTACAGAAATCAATACACATGAAAAGGCCATGTTTGAGTAATGAAATGTTTCCTTCTTCTCTAGAAGTGCAATAATGTTTGCAGTTCTCAGTTATTACTGTTATGTGACATACTTTGACATATGTCCTAAAAATCCCAAAATAATTTGTCTTTAGATTTGAGCATGTGTGTGAGGTCATTATAAAATAAAATCAAGCCAAAAAGTAGAAAGGGAAAAAAGAACGGTTGCTATTCTCTTGCCACCATGATGTATGTCTAGTTCTGATTATGAACGCTGCCAAGATCTAAAAAAGCCAACGACTGCACTTAAGATGCAGTAATTTTTCACCGCACTGCAGCGAGAAGATGACAGAACACATGGAATTTGGCTAAACTATAATGCGGTCCTGTGCCAGAGAGCGCAGGAGTCATATATTCTCTCCTGATGCATTACCATGTCACACAACAATCCCCATCATCCATCTTAATCTGAAATGTAGGGACAGAGATATTTAAGCAGGGCTCAATATAGTAGTCATATTTCATTCAGTCTTTTCCATTGCTGTCCACTTGTTTCAGTCTGGTGGGTCCTTTCATTGGGTTATTCTTTTGTTAAGTGCAATGTTGAAACCTCTGAAGGTTACATGACCATATTAGATTATCAGTTTTTAATTGCAAGGTCTTTCCTGGTTAAACAAACTAAAATAACTACATTATTAGAGTTCAACGGTGGATATTTTGCACAGAGATGGCGTATTGTGCAAAACAGAACTCATCAAATCAAGGTTAAAGTAACAAACATGAAGGGCATCGTGTGGGAAATGAGATGTCTTCTTGTTTTGTGCCTTTGACACTGAGGGTCTCGCTGTGCATCTCATCACGAATCCTTTGCTGTTAGTGTCTGTGGCCACAAACGTTCATAAACATTTTCTTTCGTTAACATTTCCCTGCAGCAGAGAGATTCAGTCTCGGGCCGGTCAAAAACAGCAGTTTTTGACCTAACCTGACGTCACAGCTGGAACAACAACACAAAAATGGCCAAATTTTCTAAACAGGGCAAATTAGCGTGAGAGCGCAATTCCAAAAATGTGCAAGTGGGAGTGTAAAGTTCTGCACGTGATCTACTACGACGTGCACATTGAAGAACACAGACGCAGCCTGATCATCATTTCAATAATGACCAACGCAATCCACCAAGAGCAGCGCAAATAGAGTGGTGCAAATATGACGTCACTTTAAAGGCACACTATGCAGGATTTCCGTTTTTGTCAAACAGCGACCCCTAGAGTCGCTGTAGAGTACTTGTATTTAACGTTACTGTCGTAAATACCACTCACGCAGAGCGTCTCTGCACTTTATGATAATAAAGTAGCCTACCGCATTAGGCTTACCTTAGCCTAAATGCCAGATGGCATCAATAAAGTTACATGTACTGTACGTCGCACCTCCATTCAACCCGAAAAAAGTCATATAACCATAACTCCGAAGCTGTTCAGTTAAGCTAAAAAAACTGCATAGTGCCGCTTTAAGTCAATCGGCAGTTAGCATCACACTGGTTCCCTTGACAAAACCCAAAAGGATTTTTTCCATAGGCTTTTGGATTATCGCAAAAAACAAGCTCTGTGATCAACAAATGTTTATTATAATTGCACGTTTTTTCCATCAAGATCATTTACAAAGATTAAAAGAACTTTTAAAGCCTAAATGAATTAGGCTCTAAAAAATAATTATTATAAATTAGAATAGTTTACAAAAGCACAAATGTATGCATAACGAGACTGTAAAAGCAGACTGAGTTTACCTTTTCGACATGATGACGTTTAATGTCCCTGACTGCCTCTGTAGTCCAATTCAACCACTTGTTAGCAACAACCTTTTTCAAGACACGTGACAGCTTAAAATTGTGGGGTAATACTGGTGTATTTGATGTCGTAAAAAGTGTCTTGAGCTTGTGTTCAGCACAGACCTTACTTCAACCATTTAGAAAACCCATTGACCTCAGGAACCTCAAGTCTTAAAATGCTAACTCGTTTCTGCGTTTTGGCCTAGAAAGTGATGTCATACCTGCATCACTCTATCAACAGGCCTGGTTTAAGACTTTTTTTCTTTTTTATAATGGGACAAATACCAGTAGTGTTCGGTCCGAGTCCACCTTTGTCGAGTCCGAGTCAAGTCTAAGTCCTTGACAATCGAGTCCGAGTCCAAGTCCGAGTCCAAAGAGGGCCGAGTCGGACTTGAGTCCGAGTCCTTAACATCTGAGTCCGAGTTGAGTCCAGCCGAGTCCACAAAGATTTAAATGATTTGAAATTGACCTTTCACAAAGACCCGCCCCTCTTAGTTACTGTTGCTACGTCCGACAAGCCGTTCCGCTCTCACTCCAAATGTTCTCACACAGTGAAAAATATATTGCGGAGCAAAGAGGACACTGAATATGCGCCAACATACAAGACAGAGCAGCCTACTTTTGGTATGAAATAAAGTCTCATCTTTTACATTTTTATAATTATTATGAAATTCAAACAATAATCCTGTTTTGTGTTGCTTTAATGTGTAGGCCTCAGTTCAAGCAGCACATGAACTGATAATCTCTTATAGCACAAATTAAACATGAATGAAAATCAGAACTGCAAAAAGATATCAATACACACCATTTTTCAAGTTCAAGTCCACTGACTTTAATCTACTAACTGATTTGGTTTGTTTGTCGGACAAAAATGGCGGTATCTGCATTATGATTGGTCAGATCGCCTGTCAATCAAATTCCGGCGAAAGGTCTCAACACTGAGCTCTTAAATTAATATTTTAAACCTTACAAAATGATTGCAATGTATAGTCAAAGTCATACGTTTACCTATTGTACATCTTTCAGAATCTGCAAGGTAATGCTCAAGAATGCAACACGATGCATTAAGAGCCAGGGGGAAACTTTTGAGCAAATAGTGATGTTTAAAGTTTTCTTATTTTGTTTTACATGCTAATATCTTTTTTAGCCTCTGAAGGGCAGGACTAAATTAATATAAATTTTCAACAAAATAAGAACAATTTACATCCAGTTTCATCCTTAATGGACTTCTTGAGCATCACTAAGTGTTTGCAGGGTTTGTAATAGTCGTGTATGAGTCCCTCAGTTGTCACCAGTGCGAAGATGGATCTCACAATCATGGACACTGCTAGTAAGGAGTCAAATATGCAGAAGATGCTGGAAAAGCAAATAATGTGCAGGAGCTGGAGGATTTTTCCTCATGAACAACCATTACAAAAAAAAAAAAAAAAAAAAAACAGTTGTGGATACAAACACAAAATACAAGATAAATTACTTGATTGTAATATTGTGTGTCAGGTAATGATATTTACAACCAAGTAATTTGTCTTGTATTTTGTGTTTGTATTTTGTCTTGTGGACTAGGCTATTAAACATCTGTTATGTGAAAAAGCTTTTTCAGTGCAGTACTAAATAGAAACAATGTTTTTATGATCCTACTTATTAATAAATAAATAAAAATTCTATTTTGGAGATTTTGAAAGGTGTATGTAAACTTATGACTAAAGTGTAAATGTAACAAAAATCATTAAATTATTAGACACCAAAATGTTGCTATGGTTATCACTTTCTCATGTTGCTATGGTTACTATGTCAATCATCGCAATTTCAAGACTCACAGGACTAAAATTTAGCGGATTCACTCCCACATTTAAATGCATTTGTCACTCTTTATAATTTACAGTGTGAACGTAACCACTGGTCCTCTAGAAGCATGAAAAACAAAACTATTATTTAGATTGTCGATAGCGCTCCCTTTAAGCCATCACTTACCGCGTTCTGCACTCTCCCTAAAACTCTCGTCATAAACACTGAAGTGTCCACACTGCACAGTGAATCTCTCATTTATATCGCGTCAAGACTTTGTTTATGAGGGGATTTGCGAAAGGATAAAGCTTGTGCTGATTCTGAACATACATTTTAAGCGAATTCTCCGCATGTTGACTCTAAAATGCCTCTGATTTGCCACTGTGTTCATGCGCTTAATATACATGTCTGTGATTGGCTAATGCTCAACGCGGAAACAACACAAGTAGTTTGGTTTCGTTTTTGATTAATATTGTGTCCTCTAGTGCCCGGACTCGACTGGACTCGGACATTTTTCCGAGTCTAAAATGTCCGAGTCTGTGTCAAGTCCGAGTACAAATTCATCCGAGTGCATGACAAGTCCGAGTTCATTTAAAATTGGACTTGAGTCCGAGTACCCCAACTCTAAATACCAGTAAATGGACTGGCACAAACTGTTCCCAGATTCAATCATAGGCTCATTCGTATGTACTTCAGCACGTACGCACATGCACACTCTTCAAAAATGGTGCTTTAAATCTCGACAAACTAAAAGATGTCAATGATGGATGTATATATTTGAAATAAAAGATATAGATTACTGAATGTCATCATGCTTATTTCGCTCAAAATAGGGATTTATTAAGTCCACATCACGCAAACAAAAAACTATGCTTCTAACCACAGGTCGAGAGCTGTCATTCCAACCATGCAACTTTGCGAAGCTGTTTTCCGAATGTTCGATGGAACGATGGTTTCAGCAAACACAGACTCGTTGAACTTTGCTGATAACGACGGAACTTACGACCATAGTTGGCTAACAATGTTTTCCGGAAACGCAGCCCTGGTTAGGACACGTTTCAAGAAATCACATTTAAAGGATGGTTTTTATCTAAGACGTTGCTTTTTTTTTACTCCAGCTTTCCCGGATGGGCTTTAAAAAGGCTTAACTGGCTCATTGTTATATTGTTCTGACACTTGCACTGTCCACTGCATCAATGTCCTCTGTTGAAGAGTCGTGTGTCTCTTCGCTCTGTTGTTTTCTTCTCTTACAGTCTCTTCCCCTTTCATCTCCGTAACACTTTGAGAGGCTGTTTTTCTATGCGGACTGGTCTACTTCAGCCCTCCCATTGTTAGGGCCTCGGGGTGACTTTGCAATAATTTTTTTTTTTCATTTAGTAATTGACAAATGCTGCAGTCAGCAATGCCTTCTTACTTGCTATATTTCCCACTGAGCTGAGAGAACTTGCTGGAGGTGCATGTTAGTCAAAATTCAGAGCAGATAAGACACTTACTGTATCTGGGAATTCCTGTAGGAAAAACCAGGTCATGCAAGCATGAGATGGTCAGGTTGGTTTTTGACATATTGTTGCTGGTGCATCTCCAGTGGTTTAGCAAATGCGGCCCACCAGCTTTGACATGGTCGACCTTTGCCCCGGCTGACAGCAGTCCAACTGATCAAACATTTACATTACATTTAGCAGACTTATGAATTGTATCATTCAATAGGCCTAATACTCACAATGACAATTTTCAAGAGTCAGCTTGAGTAGTTCAAAAGCAGAAGTAAACGTGCAGAACATTGTTATTTTAGCATTATTTATGTACAGTATTATTGTAGTAAGTATTTGCAATTGACGGAAATTTCCATCTTTCTGTGTTTTTACTGTTATACGGTAGGGGGCGCTATGACATCTTCTGAAAGAGTATTGAATCTCCTGATATAAAAAGATAAAAAGAAGCAGAAACAAGCTATAGCATATGAAAGCAGATACATATGCAAAATAACACAATCATCAACATTAAACAGCAAATAAATCAAAACTGCCTTATGTTACCGAATGAAATGTCGACCCAGGACGAGTTATAGGACCGTGAAGCTTTGAGGGTGTTGATTAACTCGATCATCGTTCTGAATTCGATCCAGACGTAGTCTTTGCTCAAGTTTTTTGCTCAAAATGTAGCTTTTTTATGAAACTTACCCACATCTATTCTAAAAAAGAATTTATGAAGCTAGAATGTTTTTTTTTTAAAAGCTCTATTCTTTCTTTTGATATATGATGTGTTGAAATATTCATACAAAATATTCTGGGGGTTATGAACATGTTGTGAAAATGATCAAAAATGCTGGTGGTGGCTGGCAACTTAAAAAAAAAACGCTGGCGGGAAAAGAGTTACTATTTTGAAAACAACTTTAATTTGTATAAAATAAAATATGTGGGGACATTAACATATGGGTCTCAAACTTTGATATAAAGGAAAAAAGTGTTGCACCCATCTCTGCTCTCACCTATTGGCTCAGTTATAGAGACCTCTTGATGGTCTTACCAATTACATCACAGTTGACATAAATCTCAGTGTTGACACTGCTGTCACACTTTCAAATGAGATGGCAGACGTTTAATTAACATCCTCGTTTGATATGTTGCATGATGCCTTCTGTCTTGCATTAAATCACCCTTATGCATATGCTTTTTTGTAAATTAACACATTGAACTCAACAGACACATTGTGAAATTTATTTAACTACGTCAATAAATTAGCCACATTATCTGTCATACAGGTGGCATATTGAGCAATTATAAACTGGCTAATCTCCTCGCCGGGAAGTACGTCCCCTGGGTCTCTCTCTGTCAAACTGGCGCACCCAACACAGAGATCCAACCCAGTGCGATGAAGTCAACAGCAGCAGGTGTGTCGATTTTTGCAGTTCTCCCTGATTGATGCTCCCCATATGTGCATTAAGGAGCCAGTATCGGTTCTACTGCATTGGCAAAACAGCGATGTAATTGTAATTAACTGAAAACAGGTGAGCTCACTCAACTTGATGACCGTTTCCTGCATGGCCATGGTAGGAGTTTGAGCAGAGGTTGTTAAAAGCTGGCACGGGTGTAGCAGACGCCCGCCAGGCCTTTGCTCTGCCAAACCGCCCAGGCAGCGAGTGCCAATGCACTAGTCCTTTCAGTTTGTAAAACCAAATTTAAGCTCATTTAACATTGAGTCATTTGACATGGCAGTGCAAATGTATTAGAACCCATCCAAAAGTGAAGCCTGAAGTATGCCGTGATGAGAGGAACCTATGGGGTGCATTTGTTCGCACGATATATGGAAATACAATTGACATCACAATATGGCTTAGCCACTACGATTTAATAATATGCTATACATATTTGCGTTATTGGTTTCAGAGTGGCATAATAATAATTCATTACATTTATATAGCACTTTTCTTGGCACTCAAAGCACTTTACATAGAACGGGGAAATCTATAATAATAATTATAGATTTATAATAATATAATAATAATTTTTATATTATTATTATAATCTATAATAATAATATCAAAAAGAAAAAAAATTCTGATCTCTGTGTTGGGTGTGCCAGTTTGACAGAGAGAGACCCAGGGGACGTACTTCCCGGCGAGGAGATTAGCCAGTTTATAATTGCTCAATATGCCACCTGTATGACAGATAATGTGGCTAATTTATTGACGTAGTTAAATATTTAGCCAATTTTATTTTTATTTTCTATGCAAATGTATTCCCCAACAAAATCCCTCCACTTACTTGAAAAGCTATTGGAAAGAATGAATCATTTTAAAGTCATCTGGTAAAAATTCACAATAAATTATATATATATATATATATATATGTATCACACATATATCAGAAAAACAAAATATCACAATATCGTTTTTTTTTTTTTTCTCCTAATATCGTGCAGCCTTAGACAGCCCAGCGAGTCGCTGATGAGGAGACAAACTCATATGGCAGGCTTCGGGCCATGATGTGTAGAGGAACACGGGAAGGCCTCAGCTGTCTAAAGCCCATCACCTTCGACAGCTGCTAAGCGGCCTCGACCGTTTCCAAGGTGGAGGAATTTCCTGCTGGAACTGAAACAGAAACGGTCACATAGCTCTTCATTCCCATTTACACCCTGGCTGTCCTCTGTCTCTTACTAATAATATAAAAACAAACACTACTACTTTTTTTTTTTTCACTACTCTTTGTTTAGCATGCTCTGTCTTATGATTTATTAGACAGAACTGTTAAATAGAGACAGTAAACTAATGAATATGGAGAATGGGAGCTGAGATGCTCAGGCGCTAGTGTTGTCAGCGCTGTCAAAATAAAAGTTTTTATTCCTTCTATTTAATAGCAGCACATCGTCAATGTAATGACCCACTGAAGGCAAGTTGTAAGCCAAGTGCAGTTTATTTATCAATTAAACAAAACAAAAACATGGCATGAAGCATGAAACAAAAGCATGGAACAAAAACCATGATATGACGCTTACCGACAGAGATTACATTGACAGAAAACTTGACCAGGACCCACGGCAAACATGAAGGCTTAAATACACAGACTAATGACAAGGGACACCTGTGAATAATGAACAGACGATTAACCAATGACAAGACACATGGCAGGATCACATGACAAACAGGGAATCACATGACAGACATGAAACATGACATGAACAAACCAAACCGTGTCAGACAAGACCAAATCGTGACAGTCAGGTACATAAGTAAAAAAAAATAAAAATAAAAAAATAATTCTAAAACACTTGACCCATTAATATTAACACTTACTATTCCATATATTTATTCTATTACTATTCTATATATCTGTCTATGTTTTAAGATTTGTTTCAATTTTTTTTTTTATTTAACCCTTATTTTATTTAAAAACAAAAGGTATTTATTTTTTAAAACTATAACAACTCTGCACTGTATACCATATAACTTTAAGACCTTTTCACACCAAGGGCCAGATTTACGAATAACTTGCGTCATCGCAAACCCTCTTTTGGCGTTAAAAAACTACTGTCAAGATTTACCAAAGACTCACAGTGAAAAATTAGCACTGAAAAGTAGTGCACAGGGATATTTTTGCAGCAGGCGCAACATTTATGGGAGAAGAGTTTTTAAATGAGTCCCGTGAGGTGATTTACTATAGTTTGCGCTAGTCAATTTACTGGTATTTGCGCCATTATTTATTGCCCAAAAAAGCATGCCTTAAACCAGACACTAATTTGTCGTCTGCTGCTATAAATACTCAAGCTCAGTTGTTTTCTGATTGGCTGTCAAAGTTTTCATTGTTCATCAGCTTAAAAAAAGTGCTTAAAAGTGATTCCAACGATTTTCGCTGCGTCCCAATTCAGAGGCTGAATCCTTCGAAGGACGCGGACTTCAAGGGCCACGAAGGTCACACTGAGCGTTGTTAAACGGGACAGTCAAGCCTACAGAGGGTTCTTCTTGTTGCCTACCAACTGTGACCATAATGTTTGTACCAGACTTTTTTGAAAGTTGTATTAAACATGTCTGCATATAATAAAAAGTATAAACTATATATAATCGCACCTGAGTAAGATATGTCAACATTTGAACCCCTTTATTTATTTTTTTGAATTTGTATCATTAAATATTTGAGTAAGTTGAAACCCAATACTTACGTTTAAAAGGGTAAGTCGACAATTTCTATCAAAAAATCCTGTCGTCACTGGCATGCAAAGCATTCTGGGGTAGACAAGGCCGCGAAGGATCCATCTGTGTTATCCTTCATTGCACGGGAAACAAAGGACGCATTTAGACAGCCTTCGTTGTGCAGTTGTGACTCAATCGGCCTTCGAATGTGGCCTTCGAAAGATGCAACCTCTGAAATGGGATGCAAGAATTGTTTCTCTGTGAATTTATCTTTACAATGTGGACTCTGTTAATAGAATGTAACTTAGAATGATTTTTAAAACTATACCATTATTGTTATTTAACATTCCTTGGTTTGAATGGGCCGTTATTGTTGTGGAGCCTTTCCTGAGTACTGCTCTTTCTTCAGAGAAAACTTGACACTTTTTCAAAATGTTGCAACTATAACGCAAAGGGAACACTAATTTAAAAAAAAAAAAATCACGTTATGTTCACCAGGCTAAATGCTTCGCCATTACAGATCTCATGGGAGCATAAAGCTGAGGCAGACGCCTCCATCGCAGCTCTCTGTTCCCACTGCTCCAGCTCTTCCCCTAATGCTCCACAATCAAAGGTCTCATGGGACGCCAGAGATTTTTCCTACATCAGCGAAGCAAGTTAATGAGCAAACGTGAGAAAGAAAGAACGGGACAAGGAAGAAGAAAGACTCCTCCTCTTTCTCTCACTCTCGTTCTCGCATGCCTCATTCCCCCTTTCTCTTTCCGCCAGATAATTAGCAGGCTCTTTACACGCGGAGCCCACAGAACACTTGCTAATGTGTGCTTAAAAAGTGTCTGGCGTTGGCCAATTTTCCAGCAGACGCACTGCTCACTGCTGCTGTGCTGTAAAGAGATGCATGACATGTTAATGATGTCCCATCAATGAAAGCTTGTCTCTGAGGAAAGCTGTGGTGAGAGCGATGCACGGGAAAGCGGGTTTGTGGTTGAATGCTGGTTGAATTATGAGCATCAATTGTTGGTTTTATTAGATGGATGCACATTTAACCCTCAGAGACCCAAGTATTGATGCATTTGCTTTTTTCCACTTAAGTGGTCGGTTTTTCCACTTCGTGAGGCCGTTGAACTGAAACATTAAATGTAATGTATTTTTAAAAGTCTGTGCTTTCTTTACTCAGATTTATACTAAAATAAATGTGAAAAGACTCAGTTTGGTTCCTGCGCGCTGTTACCGACAGACGACTGCTATCGAATGCTTGCATGTGTACAGTATTTTTGCACCCATGCTCTGGCTGAAACTACAGAATATTCATGTCAGAGCAGCACTTTAAAACTCTCTAAAGTTTCATTACACTGCATCAACAATTATTCAGATTATTTATCTATGATTTACTGAACGAATAACATTTGTGCTTCTTTCTTAATAAATATATAAATAAATTAATAAACAAAAATGGTTCATAAATTGATGAAAAATGCTAAATATATAAACAAACATACGTTAGTTTGTAATATTTTTTTCCTTCAAAAAATGAATTACTAAATTTAAAAAAAAAGCATGTACATTAGATTTATGTATGATTTACTGAGTTGAAGTGAATAACAGTTTTGTAATATTCTGCAATGAATGAATTAGAAGATAAATACATTTAAATGCATGCATCTCTATACACATGCTGGGAACTGAGGGAAAAATATTGGATAAATAATTCATTTTAATTACATACTTATCTAAAACAGTGTGAGGGCAGTGACCATGTTGTATAACTTTGGCATGTTGGCAGATTCAAATTGTGATGTAGTGTGATATTGTGATACACTGAGTTTTAACCCATATACAAAAAACAAAAATGATTTAATTTACATGTTACCTTTATATTTATTTAGAGAGAATCATTTCTATTCATTTTCAACTGAATCTGAGGAGCATTAGTTTTCCTGCGACTCAGAGAAAGATCATTTGCAAACCCATCACTCATATAAAGTGTTAATAACCTGACCACTATACTTCTAAGCTGTCTTCCATGTATAACTAGCCCATAGAAACATTTCTACACATGAAACATTAACTAATAAACATGCAGTTTTAAAAATTTGTATGTGATATGCATATAATTTGGGATATTTTGATTTTTTTTAAAAAAGGATGTTTACATGAGAAATGCTAAGAAGATTGCTACACATAACAGGCTGAGTGATTCTAAGTCTTGATTAGTAAACTAAGTGTCAGCTTTCTAAATACAGTCACTGGTCATTTTATTAGGTTCACCTTGCTAGTACTGGGTTGAACGCCCTTTTGCCTTCAGAATTGCCTTATAATTTTCAGGCAGAGATTCAACAAGGGGCTTGAAACATTCCTCAGAGATTTTAGTCCATGTTGTCATGTTAGCATCACACAGTTGCTGCAGATTTATCAGCTGCACATCCATGATGTGAATCTCCCGTTCCTCCACATCTCAAAGCTGCTCTTCTGGATTAAGATCTGGTGACTGTGGAGATCATTTGAGTTTAGTGAACTCATTGTCATGTTCAAGAATCCAGTTTGAGAGGATTTGCGCTTTGTGGCATGGCGCTTTATCCTGCTGGAAGAAACCATTTGAAGATGGGAACACTGTGATAAAGGGATGGATATGGTCAGCAACAATACTCGGGTCGCCTGTGGCGTTTAAATTATGCTCAATTGGTACTAAGAGGACGAATGTGTGCCAAGAAAATATCATCCACACCATTACACCAGCAGCAGCCTGAATAACTGATACAAGGCAGGATAG
The DNA here is from genome assembly GCA_026230005.1 of Gila orcuttii. Classification (NCBI taxonomy): domain Eukaryota; kingdom Metazoa; phylum Chordata; class Actinopteri; order Cypriniformes; family Leuciscidae; genus Gila; species Gila orcuttii. Next base: position 64,195,381 of record JAPDVR010000002.1, on the reverse strand, counting down.
ATCCATGCTTTAGTGTTGTTTACACCAAACTCTGACCCTACAATCTGAATGTTGCAGCAGAAATCAAGACTCATCAGACCAGGCAATGTTTTTCCAATCTTCTATTGTCTAGTTTTGGTGAGTCTGTGTGAATTGTAGCATCAGTTTCTGTTCTCTGTTCTCATCTGACAGGAGTGGCATCAGTGGCATCTGTTTCAAGGTTTGATGTGTTGTGTGTTCAGAGATACTCTTCTGCAGACCTTGGTTTTAACGGATGGTTATTTTACTTATTGTTGCCTTTCTATCAGCTTGAACTAGTCTGGCTATTCTTCTCCGACCTCTGGCATCAACAAGGCATTTTCACCTGCAGAACTGCCCCTCACTGGATATTTTCTCTTTTTCGGGCCATTATAAGTAAACCCTAGAGATGGTTGTGTGTGAAAATACCAGTAGATCAGCAGTTTCTGAAATACTCAACCAGCCATCAATAACTTTCAAAGTCACCGCCCAAACGTTCAGAGATGCATAAATCACTGTTCTTCGCCATTCTGACACTCAGATTCAACTTCAGCTGGTCATCTTGACCATGTCTGCATGCCTAAATGCATTGAGTTGCTGCCATGTGATCGGCTGATTAGATATTCGCGTTAGTAGCTGTTGAACAGCCGCACCTAATAAAGTGGCCGGTGAGTGTATGTTGGTTAATTGTCCAGTCAGAATGACTCAAGAGCAGCAACCTTTTTAATGTTGGTACTGTATGTCCTTGCCAAAATGAGGGGTGCACGAGAATGGGGTTAAACAATTAGTTTAATTTTGCTACAATGTGTCCTTGAGACTTAAAGATGTTTCTGTCAGGACCACTATCATCAAATATGATTGACAATTAGCATATAGTTAAGATTGGCGGTGTAGTTCTGCTCTGAGCAAGAACTCCCTGCGCACCCATGTAGCCTAGCATGGATAAGAGAAGGGAGAGCAGCAATAACCCCCCTTAGGGTAAACAGAACAGAACCAACATGAATGAATTGCAGATATCATTAATTCAAGATTTTAAAGTACCACATAATTTGAGAATTTATTCTGATTCAAATGGGAATCAAATGCCAAATCCTGACTGACGAGAGGAGGAGCTGAAGATGGAGGAGGGTAATTAGCTCCTGAGAAACGCGATAGCTCCTGATAATACTGAAGGAGCTTATATACCGTATGTATACAGTGATAGGCATCATATTCCAATAGGTAGACGTGGATCAGCTGAGAGTCACTGATGCGAGCTTGACTAACGTGACCTGCCAGAACTGATGCTATGCTTGATATTTACCAATTCTTATGTTGTTTTGATTCATACACACTCATGCCAAAATATTATTATCATTCTGTTTGTGTGTTTGCAGAACTTCTGATTGTTTAATTAATTTTTAGACTTTTTAGGACCTACAATTGTTAACCTTTAGAACTAGGAAGATAACATATGCAACACGAAAGTGAAAAACATTGTGCATCTGGGACTCTCTCTTTTCAAATATGGCTGGTGCAAAAGTCAGCAAAAGGTCCTGCATTACTCTAATGGCCATTAAATGACAAAAGCTGTCCAAAAGGACCAGCTGGCCTGTCTACTTTCTGCTCATTACCATTTTCATGAGCTTGCCTCATGCTAGTCTAGATAATGGCCAAGCAACCCAATGCAATGGCATTTTACAAAAAACTACACACATTCATCATGTCGTAGTATGACTCCTGCTAAGAAAACACATGGCTTGCATGTGTAATGTTCACACATGGGGATACGATGTTAATGTGACGCACATGTTCTCTGTTCTGTATAGATACTGTAGTGCTCCCGTATCCCAGAGGCTGTGAAATGTACTCCTTGATCTGGGTGTGAAGAACCATTCTTTCATGCTCCACCTGAGAGGCTTGTATAAACCTCAGTATAAAGAGATTTACAGGTGGATGCACCATAAATGAACAAGTAACTCATATGAGCTCACTTGAGACCCCGAAAACAAATGCTGTTGTCAAAGCCTGATGTTTCTCAACCAAAGGAAGTGTGTGTCGTGTTCCAGAATGAGTCAGAGGTGGGAATACTCCATATATTATATAAGCGCTCCAGTCTTATCGTGCATCATGGTCAAACAATTGGTAATATTTTTATAATTTTTATAATATAACAGCATACCTTGTTTATTGTGACGATGTTCGGCTGGATTGCCCTCGAGTTCCACGAGAGGGCACCTCCACTCCTGCACTGCCTTCCTTTGGACTGTTCACACACACACACCCTGAACTGATTACGCACTCACCTGTTTCCACTGATCACTCTCACACCTGCATCTAGTTCCACACGCAGCTCCACACACATTAAAACCCCACTCACACTATTACCCTTTGCGAAGTCTTGTTACACTGTAAGCGTGCATTTCTGAGCGTTATTCCCTGTTCTGTTTCTCTGTGTTTCCCTGGGCTCTCGACCTTTGCTTTTACCCTGGACTGATTATGGTTTATTTATTGCACCTGTTTTAGATTGAGCCTCCCTGATTTAAGCCTGAGTTTTCCCTTTGTTCGGGGCTCAGTATTGTATGTGTCTGACTGCATTACCTAGCCTTGTTCCAGTTTCTGAGTATTCCAGTGTTTCGATTTATCTGCCTGTTCCTGGTTTCCAGTTTGCCTTATCCCTGCATTGACTTGATGTTTGTTTGGACTGCTTACCTGGTCTTGACCCCTGCCTGTTTCCCTGTACCTGTCTCTGAATTCTCCTCATAATAAAGCCTGCGTTTGGATCACCTCTGTCCTTGTTCGATGTGCAGCTTCATGATAGAATACTGAGCCACTACTGATCCAGCGGCTGAGAGGAGCACGGACCTCGTTATGGATCCCACAGCGCAGATCGTAAGCCTCCGTCAAGGAGAACGTCCTCTCAAGGTTTTTGAGACCGATTTTTTTGAAGCTCTCTCGTCAGTCCTACTTAGATGATTTCTGTTTAATGATGTTCTTTCGGGGAGGACTGTCTGAACCTCTCGGCTCGGCTATACCGTTTCCGAGTTCAAGCTGGACTCTTACCCAATATATTGACCTGGCCCTTTCCATGAGCGGTTCGCTTTTTACTGTGGATTTTTTGGAACTTTTGCTTCACAGAGGACCCGACGATTCGCCATTTTACAAGGTACCCTCTGAATCCACGCATCTAGAGTCTCCCGGTGAACCAGCGCTTCACACGTGCTCCGCCGAGTTTGCACTACATGAAAGCCCAGTTGAACCAGCGCTTCGTAAAGGGTCCTCCGAATCCACGCAACATGTGAATCCCGTCGTTCTAACACTTCACGTGAGCTCCGTTGTATTCCTGCCTCAAGAGTGTTCTACCGAGCCAAGTGAGTCTACCGAGTCAAGCCCAGTGAAGCGCCGTCGCAGAAGGAGGACTCGCTCGGCTACTCAGGCTCCAGTGAGCACACCCAGACTTCTCGCCCCGCCTCTGCGCCTCGCCCTGCCTGCGCCCTTTAAGCCCCGGGAGGCCTTTCCTAAACCCGTGGATTTCCCCAAGTATTTTTTTGGGGGGGGGCCAAGGGTCCGGTGAGGAGACCATGAAGGCTGCGCCGCCATGGTTGTCTGCAGGGGCTTCACCACCCTGGCCTTCGCCTCGTCCTGCTCCGCCCTGGCCTTCGCCTCGTCCTGCTCCGCCCTGGCCTTCGCCTCGTCCTGCTCCGCCCTGGCCTTCGCCTCGTCCTGCTCCGCCCTGGCCTTCGCCTCGTCCTGCTCCGCCCTGGCCTTCGCCTCGTCCTGCTCCGCCCTGGCATTTGCCTCGTCCTGCTCCGCCCTGGCCTTCGCCTCGTCCTGTTTGCCTTATCCCTGCATTGACTTGATGTTTGTTTGGACTGCTTACCTGGTCTTGACCCCTGCCTGTTTCCCTGTACCTGTCTCTGAATTCTCCTCATAATAAAGCCTGCGTTTGGATCACCTCTGTCCTTGTTCGATGTGCAGCTTCATGACATTTATATTTAGATACACACACACACACATTATATATATATATATATACAGGGGTTAAATTGTGATTTATTATGTGGGGGTGCTCTCCCTAGGGGGGTCCGGGGGCATGCCCCCCCGTGAATTTTTTTTTTTGAAAAATAAACCATTAAATAACACTTTCTGGAGAGTTTTGTGCAAAGAAATGGAGAAATATAACATGATATGTGAAAAACTGCAAGGTTAAGAGCATATACTTTGCATTGTTTTAGTATCAACAGGTATTAGGACATTTAGCATTTACATTACTGTTAATCAGTCATCACTTGATTACACATTGTATTACCTTGTTATGATATATAGTGACCCATACAATGTGCCAAACATAATGTGCCACATGAAGAGACAGTGCAGCATATGACAGTAGCAACAGCTGAGAAGATTTGGGTCTGTGGTGACCAGGTCCACCTCACACACACTTCCTTCTCCCATTCTCTCTCTTTACTACTACAACACACACACACACACACACTCATCCTACTCTGCATCAGTTCTCATCAAGATATGCACAAGTCACAAAAATAAAATCAATCTATCCTTGTGGAAAGGTTGCTTGGTGGCTAAATGTAGGTCTAGCAAGTCTTATATTTCTGTAATTCACACAGATCAAATATAAATATGCTGACTGAATATATTGCTAGATTATTTTGAGTAGCCAGCTAGCAGTTATCTTGGCAGTTTGCTGATAATCCGGTGTCTGAAGTAAAATGCTCAAAACATCTCCTGAGAAAAATCACATGGTCAACCTAGTCCTGGTTATTTAATTTTGATTTAGTCTTATTTTCCTTACCTTGTCATTCAAGGCCAGGGCACTTTTTGTACATTTCTGGAACTTTTGCGCACTTCCACATCCCGCGCAACTACGGATCTCCCAGGAATATTCATTATATATTGCTGGGTACATTTATCCGTGTCACCTAGATGTGCGAGCGGTGCGCGATCATGGTCGACTGACAACGAGATTAAGCAGCTGAACAAGATACAGCCGTGTTCCGATTGTTCTCAGCTCCGCCGAGACAAAATAGACATGCCATTTCAAAAATCTTGCATTTATTGTCATAAATATGTTTTCAAAAGCATCACTTTCATCTAATTTTATGTGACAATTTCCAGTAGGCAACTGACTGCAAACGAGCAGGGTTATGTGCAGGGGCTGAGCCCCGGAGAGCCCCGGCCCAATTTAACCACTGTATATATATATATATATATATATATATATATATATATATATATATATGAGCAGTGTCAAATGTAAGCAAATGTATCTGTTCTTCCCTTTTGAGTGCACTGCACTGTTGTTTTCATTGGTAAATCTTACCACTACCTGTGTTTTCCAGCAATAGCTTTGTTCTAATTTGGGAAATATTGGATTTGCACCTTGAGATCTAACAGACTGTAAACATTCAGTGGCATGGATAATTGTAAGGATGAAAAGGACAGCATGAATTAATATCTCATTATGCTGCATGCCCGTTTCCCATCAATTCACTTCAATATATTTAATCTCTCCCGAAGAGCTATTAAAGAGATCCAACACAGTACAAGTGATTTTTCACCTCATAAACACATCGTAAAAATGGAGCACAGAATTTTTTTTTTTTTTTTTTTTTTTTTTAGTAATGCTGAATATCACAATTTATAGACAGGACTTGAAGAGAGAGGGATTTAGGTCCACAGGAATTAATATTGAGATATTGCAGACACAGCACACAGGTTATATGTTCAGTACAACATGCTTGAAAATGTAATACTTAAGCAACTAAACCAGAAGTTGTATCAGTTTTATATTTATAACCTTTCTAAGACTCATTTGACTCATTTGATCAGTGTGTCGATGTATTTGTCAAATGGTACATACAAAAAAGTAATAACAAATATATATTTAAAACAAAAGAGGCTTTAATTAAAATGCAGCAGTCAGAGATCTTGTGACAGCAATGTAGTAATAATGATAAAGTGTATACTGTGCAGTATTCAGTATGCAGGAGTATTCTGAGCACAGCCATAGTAATTTCTTGCCAACATTGTTTGTTTCATTGTCACATAAAACTGAAATCAGAAAGAAACATTCAGTGCTAACAATTTGAGAACTTGTAAATCTGCCTGGCTCAGGTGTGCCAAAGTCACCCTAACAAGCAACCTTCCAGCCTCATTCTAGTGTAATTACACTTCTCCACAGCTCCATATCTTCAGGTAACACACCTGACACCGCTTTATCCTTTTTTTTCACTGGCACGGCTGCTTTAGCTGGCGAGGCTTTCCCACAGCAGACTAGTGTGATATTCTAATTGCAACAACAAGCTAGAGGACCCAGGCTGTTCAGCACTCAAGTGGAGATGCTCAACGAGACGCCTCAGACGGTGTGTAAAGAAGGCATGTCTGGGTGACACAAGAAGGCGATCCGCTCTTTAATGAAGGCAGCTCCTGCGGTGAGGGAATGATGAGGATTTTGTGAGGTACTTTGAGACTGGTCCTGGGATCTAGAGTACTCAGCGATTTCACACTGTTAGGATTGGAAAAGCTCAAACCCTCATTTGACTAGCTTGGCAGTGTTCTGTGACTCTTAGTAGTTTTTGTTTTTTGTTTTTTTTACTTAATGAAGATCACATTTTCTGTATTGTACTCTTGCCTCTTGTAGCGTTTTCACCAAAGGTTTTGGTGCAGATCTTGCTTGGACCATTGGACATTTAAAGGCCATGTTGCAGGTTAACCACCACTGTTGATTAATGGGTACATAAATCACTCAAGATATGTGTATCATTTTTAAAATGTCTCAAAAATGGTCTTAAAGACCATTTTTTTACGTTTCTGGTATAATTTTTTTTTTACGCAACTCTGTGATGACGTCACGTTGGGGAGAAGCGGAGGAAAGGGTGCCTCAGCCTAGTATTAGAACTATGGCGACTGACTGAGATGAGGAAGAGTTGGCAAGAAGAACTAACATGTATTATGGCCCGCAGCCGTATAATTTTGAACCTGCTAGACGTGAGAGGGCAAATGAAGAATTGCCAAGAACTGATGGCCGTCAAAGCCAATTGAATGCATGGTCCGAGGAGAATGAGTGGAGAGTTGGTGAAGTGTCCTGGTGAGTTGCTATCATTTAGCAACGCAGAAATGAACACTGGAGCTAGTCTACAAGCTATGGCAAGCCGTTTTAACTTACGAGCAGCAGTGCACAATAACGACACATATATTTTTTTCACGGCCATTGAATAGCACAGAGTGAAAAATCAACGTTTTCTTTATATCTAGTGGCAGTATATGATCATGACGTTAGTTCAGATAAGTACCGGTAACCTTTGTCATAGTGTCGTGTGGTAGTACTGGTAATGTTTGTCTTTGTCATCTAGAAATAGAAAGCATCATGCTAGCTATTAGGGGTGGAATTATACATGTATTCGTATTGTGTGTGTGAGTGTGAGAGAGAGAGGCGCGGGCGCGGTCGAACAGTGGAAACATAAAAACATCGTCATTTTGTTCATACAGGATATCGTTCAAACTGCAAAGTGTTTACTTATATTTGTGTACACTCGCAATAAAACACAACATTGCGTTCTGTCACACTCAAACCTCTTGTCAAACTGTAACCTACAACTGTATATATTTCTATCTAGCTGCTAACGTTAGCTATATCTGCTAACGTTATGCTGTCTGCCTATCTCTCTCTATACTTGACTATCTATAAATCTAGTCTGTCTATATATCTAGTCTATATATATATATCTCGTCTATCTATCTCTCTATATCTATGTATTTATCTATAATCTGCGCTATCTGAATACTCTCGTCTACTACTCGTCGCTCTCAACAAGGCGGGCAGCGGGCTTTGGTAAATTCTCTCCCCAAGGTGACGTAATGCAATGCATTGTGGGGGAAAGGAGAATCGTTGCAAACCGCTGTAAGATAGTACCTACTTTTTTCGTTTTGTGATACCCAACAACATAACATACAATGGATAACAGTTTAAATGTTTATTACCAACAAGCAAATTGCACAAATTCATTGAAAAATTAAACCTGCAACATGGCCTTTAAATGTGTTTTTTCTTTAGTGGCTTTTTTTAACCATAGTTTGACAAAGAAAATCCATTTAGTCTGTTGAGTCATGGCATATGTATTGATTTTAATATGATTTACACCAACTAAAATGACATCTAATTTTAGTTAACATGAAAGTGCTAAGGTAATTCAAATATTTAAGCATTTTATATGAATTAATGTATTTTTATTCAATCACTATGATTGGATTATTTGAAACAATTATATTCTTTCTAGATCAGGCTTCTTAAACAACATTGTTGGAATTGTTGATATCTTGCCATTTAAATGTTTTTCCTCATAATTTTATCTAAAATACTAATATAATGCAAATTGTGTGATTGATAGATTTATTTATTTTTAAATTACTTTATTATAATGCACATTTCCATGTCCAGTATTTTTTTTCCAAGTCGTATTTTTCACATATACCAAGATCATATATCACATCTAACATCATATATGTATATGTACATTTGTCTCAGTTTTGTTATCAGTAATACAAAATAAAAATAAAAAAACTAACAAACGTTTTCATCAGTATTTTTGTTGACGAGATTACTTTTTGCCACTTTGTTTGGTCTCTTATAATGTCATTTTGGTGTCACGAACTGCTCTGAGACAAGAAGGTTGAGGATCCAAATGCAGTTTATTTAAAGGGTTGTCCACAATCGTAATCCAAATCCAGGCTAGAGTCATTCCAGCAACTATCCAAACAATAGCAGTTAAGGGCTGAGGCGAAGAGAGAAATCCGAGGGAACATGCAGAGAATCAGCTAACATTGTAACCAACTAACATAGTACAACGTTAAGAACTGACGAAGACTTAACTAGACACAGGGCTTAATTACACAAACAAACTGGAGAGCTAACCAGATAAGACGAGACACACCTGAACAGAACTAACGGATCAATATGTAACCATAAAAACAAACAGGCAGGGGCGTAAGACTTAACTGAACTAATAAACAGATAACCAGACACCGACAAGAACAGAAAACAAAACAGACTGCCAATGTTACAGAATGCCCCCCTCCCGGAAGGCGTGTCCTCATGCCGCAAAAGACTTCACAGGGGTGGTGGGGTGGGCACCCTGGAGGCTGACGAGGGCAAGGCCTAGCGGGACAAGGAGCCTCCAGGGTGGAGCAGGCTGTGCAGGAGGCCAGGGCGGATGCGAGGCTTCAGGGGTCCAAGGTGGATGCGATGCTTCAGGGGGCTAGGGCGGAGCAGGCAGTGCAGGGGGCCAGGGCGGAGTAGGCGGCGATGGTTCAGGGGGCCAAAGAGGGGCCGGCTGGTCAGGGGTTCAGGGTGGAGCAGGCTGTGCAGGGGGCCAGGGCGGATGCAACTCTTCAGGGGTCTAAGGCGGATCTGGCGGTTCAGGGGGCCATGGAGGTGCCGGCTGGTCAGGCGCAGAGGCGACCATCTTGTCTGAAGACACCGTTGTAGAGGCTGCCATGTTGTCCGAAGACAAAGGCATAGATTCTTCCATTTTTTCCGAAGACACAGGCGTAGAAGCTGCCATCTTGTCTGAAGACACCGGTGTAGACACAGGCGTAGAGGCGGACTACTTGTCCGAAGACACCGGCGTGGAGGCGTTCATCTTGTCTGAAGACACCGGCGTGGAGGCGGTCATCTTGTCCGAAGACACAGGCGTGGAGGAGGCCATCTTGTCCAAAGACAGGCGTGGGGGCGGCCATCTTGGCTGAGGGTTCAGGGGATGGAGTTGATGTGTTTGCTGCCCACATACTCAAAATAGCCGTGGCCATTATGATCAGTGCTGTATCACCCGGAGCTGACTCAGGCATGGCGACGGCCGGCTTTTTCGAAGACTCTAGAATGACGGCCATGACGTGAAGAAGCTCAGGCTCGGCAGGCATGTTGTGGACAGGATCTGGTGTAGCTGGTACTGCAGGGGTGTCACATTCCTCTTCCGCAACCCCAACAATAAATGCAGAGCTGGCCAGCTGTAATGCCATGTCAATATACTGTTCAAGACTCCAGCTACGGTAATGAAGATGCATAAGGGAGCTGAGCGGCTCAGATAGCCCTCCACGAAAAAATATCATTAGGCATACATCATCAAAAAATGTTAAATGTGCCAGCTCAATAAAGGCCATGATGTATTCTTCAATGGGCCGGTCTCCCTGACAGAGATGCATAATCTGTGCTGCTGGATCCATGTTAAGGTCAGTTCTTCTGTCACATTGGTTGAAGCAGAGGAGGAAGCAAGATCCATGTGCAGCAGTCTTTTATTAAATAAACTAAAAACTTCACAAGTACAGACTCAGACTCAAGAACAAGACTCGGGAACTGAACAACCGACATAGTACAACATTAAGAACGGACAAAGACTGAACTAGACACAGGGCTTAAAAACACAAACAAACCGGAGAGCTAACAAGATAAGACGAGACACACCTGAAAAGAACTAACTAATCAATATATAACCATAGGCCCAGTCCCAATTCGCATACTATCCGTCCTAAATAGTATTCGAAAATAGAATTAGTACGTCCCAAATCGTAGTATGTTGAAATGAGTGTTCCAAAGATACCCGGATGGTCTACTATTTCCGGTCAGAATCGAAGTACAGATCGATGCGCACTCTAACGGCTGATATTGCCCACAACCCATCGCGCGTTGGACGAGGATTAGAACTACAAACACGAGTGAAAAGTGTTAAACAAAACTACAGACATGGAGGACACGCGAGTCTGGCGGTTATGTAGAGAGGTTTAGATAAAGGGGTTTGAGTGATTAATTATCAATATTTAACCTGACGAAAATTTATTTATTCAACGTTGTCTACATTATATTGCATCTGCAGCAGCATTGTGAACTTTTGTAAAGATACGTTTAGCCATTACCTTTTAAATGCATCATTATATTCAAATTGCAAACACATGAGGAGAGTCTCTGCATGAAAGACCCACGACTGGCAGATGAACGTGCTCTCCGAAATGGTAGGAAATCAAATTAGATTGAATGGAGGATTTTAACTGCGACAAGATGATTGACAGGGCAGTTTACGGTGACAGGATGCACGCAACAGATCTGTCCGTTAAAGATGACGTGATAGTATGTCCCAAAGCTTGCCTACTACTCTTTTGCTATACACTCAAAAGTATGTACTTTTTCTTCACAAAAAGAGTACATACTTTTATGGCGTAGTATAAGTAGGTGAACTGGGACTGGGCCACAGAAAAAAAACAGATAAGGGCGGAGGAAGACTAAATTGAACTAATAAACAGATAACCAGACACCGACAAGAACAGAAAACAAAACAGATTGTTACATTCGGTAACACTGTACAATATTTAATTTGTTAACAATAGTTAGCATCAACTAACAATAAACAATACTTATACAGCATATATCATTCTCAGTTAATATTAAACTTCTCATCTTTTACTAATACATTATTAAAATAAACAATTGTATCTGTTAACGTCAGTTAGTGCAATGTGAACTAACAAGAACAAATGTTAATCAATTAATTATACAAAAATATATTGCTCATTGTTAGTTCATGTTATGCAGTTTTGCATCTAAACAGAAGCTGGTCCTAGAACAGTCTTCAAATGTATACACATTTCCAGTCAGGACAACATGTGATGTCCCCGGGCCCCTGTTCCTCAGTCTGTTCCACCATCTGATGACACATTGATTCAGAGTGAAGTGTGGATATCCCTCTACTCAGTCAGGACAGGAATTAAAATGTCACCTATAAAAGGTTTATAAGTACATCATGAATGTTTGTAAACCTCCCTATGATCAATGCAGGGAGGCTCAATAAACCATATGGGATCTGGTGCAGCCCTGGAGCCAGAGTTTAGAAAGCACTCAATGCATCCACAACAAACGGTTTTATGATCACGCATGCATATGAACGGATGGTCCCAGAGGAAGATTTCATTGCTCCTAGGTTGCTCAGGAGAATATAATGGAGTTCTTAATTTGCAGTTTGATGTTTCTCCTAAAATTCCCCAAAAATAAACTCAAAGGAATTTATGGTATTGCGATTAATATAGAGTTATACAATTAATGTGGATAGCAGCTTAGCTAATTTGTTCTTTGTTGAGAATATATAAGGACGTTTTACAGCACAGGAATACATTACATTTTTAAAAGAAAACGGTTATTTTAAATGGTGATAATATTTTACAATATTAATGTTTTGCTGTATTATTGATTAAATATATGCAGCCTTCATATGCAGTACTTCTTTTCAAAAACCTTAAGGAAATTACTGACCCAAACTTGTTACAGATAGCAACTCAAGATAATTTGTTCTTTGATACTGAATGTTCATACTGAAATATGTGACTTTTGATTGCAGACCTTGCCAGAGTCTCAGACATTGCTGAAAAGTACAGATGCATTAGGGGAGAATAGTCGAGGAGAAACTAATAGGATATTTTCTCAGTATACAGTCAAAGAAGCAAGAAATGTAAAAAAGAAAAGGTTCAGAAGAAAAAAATTCTGTCATCATTTACTCACCCGGTGTCATTCTAAACCGCTATGACTGACTTTCTTCTGTGGAGCACAAAAGAAGATGGCAGAATGACTGTCTCAGTCACTATTTTTCCACCTTTTTTGCAAGTGATTGGGCTGTAAATCTGCCTGTAAATCTCGTTTTGTGTTGCACGGAAGAGTCGGTCATACAGGTTTGGAACGACACGACAGCGAGTAAATGATGACGGAAGTAACATTTTTAGGTCAGCTTTTCTTTGAAGTGATTGATATGAAATGCATTTGCCTTGCATTTTTTATTTATTTTGCATAATGATAAACAGTGTTCATGGAGGCGTATTCATTGTGTCTGTCCTAAGATGACTAGATAAGAGATAATGTGCATTTTCAAAGATAAGAAAACAGCTTTGAGTCGTGATATAAAACGAGCCCTAGTCCCGACTAAAAAAATAAAAATATTCTGCTATAATATATCAATCTGCCTTTATATTGCTCTCACAAAAATTATAGTAGTTGCCAAATCAAACACATTAATTTCTGAAGGCTTGGGCAATCTCACATGCACTGTTTTAACCCAAACTATCCACTTATATATGGGACACAGTGTAAAAAGCATTAAATATGTAATATAAGTGCATGAAAGCAGATTCACAAGCTATGGTGAATTGCGACTTTGCATTTGATTTGTAAATTGCGGTACAAATGGACAGCCGTGGCCTGCTGTGCTTGGCAGCACAGGAGTGTTTCCATGAAACCGGCCCTGTTTATTTGGTGTCTGTGTGTTAGTGAAGTTCAGAGGCATTAGCTATAGCTTCCTATATACTGACATGATGCGACCAAAGCCAACTTAATAAGGAATTACGAATGGCTCAGACCGCCTGTTGAAACCCAAATGACTTCTCTATTTTTTTTTCTCAATCAGCAGGGCTATGAAATGGATATGCAAATTATGTTTGGTAAGTGTGAACATTCAGTTCATATGCATTTTAATGAAGTTTACGAGGAGGACACAGCAACAAGTTTAACTGCCTGTGGCTACATCAAATGCTTCAGTAACAAACATTGTTTGTAGGACAGACTTGCATTTTCTGATCATGATCATAATACTTCATTTTTAAATTCACATTCACTAGTGTTTAAAGGTTTTTTGAATATACTGTATTTTAAAAGTCTCTTCTGCTCACCAATGCTGTTTTATTTGATTGAAAAAATACAGTATAGGAAGTAAAATTGTAAAACCATTGCAGCCATATCACCCTGTGCAGCCATATCACCCTGTAGCCCAAGACTGGTTGCCCCCTGAAGCTAAGCAGGGCTGAGCCTGGTTAGTACCTGGATGGGAGACCTTCTGAGAAAACCAGGTTGCTGCTGGAAGCGGTGTTAGTGAGGCCAGCAGGGGGTGCTATCCCTGTGGTCTGTGTGGGTCCTAACACCCCAGTATAGTGATGGGGACACTATACTGTCAAAATAGCACCGTCCTTTGGATGAGACGTTAAACTGAGGTCCTGACTCACTGTGGTCATTAAAAATCCCAGGATGTCTTTCGAAAGAGTAGGGGTGTAACCCCGGCATCCTGGCCAAATTTGCCCCTTGGCCTCTGTCCATCATGGCCTCCTAATCATCCCCATATACTGATTGGCTTCATCACTGTCTCCTCTCCACCAGTAAGCTGGTGTGTGGTGAGCGTTCTGGCGCAATATGGCTGCCGTCGCATCATCCAAGTGGATGCTGCACATTGGTGGTGGTTGAGGGGATTCCCCGCCTTCTATGTAAAGCGCTTTGAGTGTCCAGAAAAGCGCTATATAAATGTAATGAATTATTATTATTATTATTAAAACCATTATTACGGTTTAAAATAACTTTTTTTGTATGTGAATTTATATTTTAAAATGTAATTTATTCATGTGGTGCAAAGCTGGATTTTCAGCACCATTACTCCAGTCTTCAGTGTCACATGATCCTTCAGAAATCATTCTAATATGCTGATTTTCTGCTCATAATCATTTCTCATTATTACCAATCTAGAAAACAGCTGTTTCCTAGGTCCTGTTTACACCTGGTATTAGGATGCCTTTTGGTTGATCAAATTAACACAGTCTCATCCCAAGACGTCATATGACTGACGCTTTTGACCATACGTCAACATCCGACGTTTTAGGGTACCCTTTAACGTCAGTTAGATGACGATCCTAGGGCGTCATCTACTGACGCTTTACCTTTAGCGTCAGTTAGATGACGCGGGTAGGTTTAGGTCTGGGGTAGGGTTAGGATTAGATAGCGTCATCTAACTGACGTTAAAGAGTACCCTAAAACGTCGGATGTTGACGTATGGTCAAAAGCGTCAGTCATATGACGTCTTGGGATGAGACTGGGCTGATCAAATCACAAGTGGACGACACTAAACACAAGTGTAAACGGGGTCTAAAACATTTTGAGCTTCTTTCAAACACTTCCAGAGGTAGTCGAAACCACATTCGACCGGATTGCTTTCATAGTGTAAACGTTCATGGTGGAATGTGTTCAAACAGCCACAAAAGATCATCAACTCTCCGCCTACTGATCTTACACGTAAACATTATGGGAAGAGCACTAGCCGGGATTTAAACTTTGTCGACTGAAGACCCAAGTTTGGTTTGAAGATGAAAAATGTACCAAGAACAATGTTCTCTCAGATTTCACTCACAGCGCTTTGTCGCCTTGCGTCTATCAGAGCAGAAACGAAAGTTGCTGCTCTCCGTGTGTTTTTCCGTGGTCTCCAGGCGTGTTCATATGTCAACTGTGCAAGCATATTTTGTCCATTAGATTGAAGATATGTAAAAACCCATACGTTTACCCACTCATAGACTCAAAGAAATCAGGACAGAAGTGGTTAAAAGTGGACAAAAGAGACAGATTAAACACCAGGTGTAAACGGGAATGTGTCTCCCTCGTCCACTTGTGATCCGATCGACCAAAACGCATCTTAATACCAGCTGTAAACACGGCCATAATGTTTTGGAAGCCTTGATACAATGTCGCAGGATTCTTTGATGAATAATTTGACATTTTACTTGAAATTGAAATGTGCCCTTGCTGGATAAAAGTATTAAAATCTTACTGACCCCAGTAAGATTTTGAATTTTGAACAGTATTGTATGCTCAAACCGAACTGTATGGACCCACTCACATGCACAATGAGAAATACAAAATGCACAGTAGAAAAAAGCAAGCTGAATATTAAATTATAAAGCACAGAGACCTATATCTATGTTAAACTCTCCTGACGTTTTGTCATAGTGTTTACCCAACAAGTGGAGCGGGAACCTTCCAGGTCTGACAATTGTATTTTCCTATTGTCAGAAGCGGTTTGGCTTCACAGCTAAGTTGATGCCTCCATCCAGTTAAAGAATTCAACTACGTTTATGCATAGGCTGACAGCACACATTCAAAGACAACCCAAACTTTGAGTACTTATTTCCTATAGTGTTGCCCTGACAAAATCACATTATTTACATTATTGTATGAGGAGTTTGGGGTCAGTAAAATGTTTTTTATTACTTTTTGTTTAATTATTATTACTATTAAAACTTTAATACTTTTAATCAGCATAGATGCATTTAAAAATGACAGTACAAACTTTTACATTGTTACAAAATACCATTTCAAATAAATGTTGTTTTGAACTTTCTATTCATCAAAGAATCCTTAAAATAATTGTTTCCACAAAAAAATATTTGAAGCAGCTCAACTATTTTCAACATGTATAATACTATACTACTACTACTAATAATAATATAAATAATAATAAATGTTTCTTGAGCTTCAAATCAGCATATTAAAATGATTTCTGAAGGACACAGAAGACCAGAGTAATGATGCTGAAAATTCCGCTTTGCATCACTGGAATAAAGTACATTTTAAAATATATTCAAATAGAAAATCTTGACCTTTTTTATTGATATAATCACAATTTCTCAGCAAGCAATGAATTATCTTGCAATTTTCTTTATTTTCATGATTCTGAAAAGGACAGAAGAAAGACTAAAATGTACACTTTCCTAACTATCATGGTTACCTCTAGTGCTAAGAAAAGCACCAGGTGAGATCTGGGTGCTGATGTTTCGCTAGAGCTCAGCTGGTGGTTTGTTGATTCAGTTAACTACTGTAACTCTCTCAGACTCCCTACTGAGTCTGTCCAATTAGTCAAGACTGTGATTATGTTAATTGGCTGTTTCTAGTAAGTCCTGGCACTCGTGACTGTGGGGCATCACATTAATGATGGTGATTCATCACCCTTTTTACATTTCCCTATCTAAAAGAAAAATGGGACTGACAACCGCCTGTCACTTGTCTTTATATCTTGCGTAATTTTTGTCTACATCCAGTGGAGTCTATCCATAGTAACTCTTTTGAATGTGCATTATTTACATGCCCATCTAATCATTGAAAGTGGTGATGGTAAACAACTCCATGTGCCCTACAGACTATTCAAAATGGGTTTTTTACATTTTGCATTTGCTAGATGTTTTTTATGTAAAGCGTCTTGCATTGAATTCAAGTAATGCACTTGTGTCATGAAATCCTACCAAAGTTGTGTTCAGAACTCTATTTAGTAAACCCGTTATAGAATAAGAAATTGCATGCTTTATTAGTTTTATTTTATTTGTGTAATTCTCATTTTCAGTGGTGATTTCTTATTAGATTATCATGAATATATATTTGCAACACATTAAAGTACTGTAATACAATGATTTTAAAAACCAAATCAGCATTAATTTCAACGTACTTACAATTACTTTGCAAATTGAAAAATATATATCTCTTTTTTTTTTGTAATAGATAATCAAAATAATATGATAATGCAATGTAATAATTAGCCCCCCCCCCCCCCAAAAAAAAAAAAAAATCACTTTTTTTAAGCCGTGGATTTGTGCGAGTTCACTTTCTCCCTGTAATTTATTCTGTAATATGTGGGATGTGTTTGGCAAATGAAGCTGGTCTCACTGATGTGAAATGGCTGATTACCGTCTGATTCATGGCTTTTGAGCATGAAAATCACAGATGAGTGAGGCTTCTCAGCTTCGGGATCCCTTGCTGAGCTTCCATTACCAATGTGATAGTCAATTCATCCGACTGCAAAAGGAATTAAATGTTTTGTATGCGTGACTTAACATGATTGCTCTTGTAATCTGTATTAACTCGTCATCTGCCGTGTAACTATATTTACATGAAAGTAAAGCTGATTGTTCATTTGATAAGCTATGATGCAGAGTGAAGGAGTATGCAAGCCTGTCGATATCTCTGGTCTTTCAGTATTTGGAAATGGAGGAAAATACTACCCATTTTTTAAGTGCTGTTGGTATTTGTCCAGCTTTTTTAGGCACTTAATGAACAGATCCTAAATTATGCTACTTTACACATGCAGCAAAAAAGTATTTGACAATACTACACAGAATTACACAAAAGACTATGTGCTAAACATTTATGAAATAATTAACTAATCCCATGAAACATTGCAAATGGCATAATCAAATAAAAAAATACAGTACAAAATAAAGCCATTGATTATAAGCATAAAATGTAATACAATTAATTGCAAAAAAATGCAAACATATACTGTATGTACACAGTATAGAGGGTGTATAGTTTTGTGTCATTGTTCTCTGTGATTTCTACAATTAAATGTTTGTTATAATATGTATGCGTTTGTGTTCTGAATATCTTTTATTATCATTCGTACATAGGTTATGATTTTTACGAAAGGGTAGAGCAAAGAATATCACTCACACATTTGACACATTCCCTCCTTTAATTATGTATAACCATGTTTTTAAAATGAAGAGAAAGCTTTGTAAGGTTGATTCTGCATTCTGTCAGTCCAGATGCAACCAGCGAATTGAAGAATGAAGACGTGTCCTGCTGACAAGGCGCCTTCATTTTCTGCTGAGTTGAAACTCTGACGTCTGGTAGCTTTCCAAGCAAATCTGTCTTTGTTCATGCTAATTTGTAAACAGCAATTCTGACTCCCAACAAATTGTTAAGGATTAGCCAATTGTGCCCAACCTTCCAGCCTTGCCGCTGCAAATGTCCCACCAATATACTGATTCTCAATCAAAGTGCGTACTCTAAATGTACCGTCCCTGAAGTGTTTATTTGGCATCACACTAGTCTGTTGTTCAAGTAGTTAAAAAGTGGTTGAGCTCTCTTCAGTGCTAGTATGGACGGTAGGGACGTGACAGTCACAAATAATGCAGTTTAAGTATTGAACTGAATTCTTCAACTGAAGTATTGAAGTACTGAAATCATTTTCTTAATCAGTATAGCTTTCCACACTTTTTTTCTCATTAAAATATCTAAACATCCCTAAAAGAAACACATTTACTTCAGAAGCAATTCAGGCTTGTTTTCTGAGAATGAGTTTATTTCACCCCATTGGCAGTTGTAAAACTGCGGTAGATATATGATTAAAGCACAAAGGAAGAGAGAGTGTGTGTGTGTGTGTGTGTGTGTGTGTGTGTGTGTGTGTGTGTGTGTGTGTGTGTTGACTAACTCCCTCAGTACAAAACAGCTTACACTAAAGCAAACTTTCTGGAAAAGTTTACTCTAGCTGGTTAACGCCTTCGAACTACCATTGGTCCATGGCGATTACGCAATGGGTTGGTGTGCTTTTTTGAAGTGGAAATCTTCCCTGGTTCATTTCTTCTGTTCAGTCAGTTGACATCGACAAATATAATGCATGAACAATCTGGAGAGCCACTTTATAATATCTTTTTTTTATTATTCTACTTGATAAAGACAGACTCTTTTTATTTTAATTATGCTGACTTCAGACACAATATTTGTGTCTGTTATGATAGTCAGATTATGCGATTTGACCCCTAAATTATTGTGTCGTGGACAAGAAACATGTCAGACTACACGTTGCTTCCCGGCCAATCATTGCTTGCCGTCATTAACGGTGTGTGTGATGTCATAGAGAAGGCGGAACTAGTGACTGACTACTACCGAAACTACCGAAGGGGTATTAGCTTAATGCTAATTGCAGTTGCAACGTAGGGTGAACTCAAAAACAAAGGAGAGCTGCATCCAATTGCTTTTGAGTTTTATGGACAAAAATAAACAAACAAACCAAAGACGATGACCAGAGAACCAGGAACAGAATGAAACATAACATCCGTGTAGGTACAAGACTCGACAAGGAACACAAGAAACACTAGGGTATAATATAAATTCACAAAGGCTAACAGGCTAACATGCTAACAAGGGCTGACGAGGGACAGGTGTAGATGAATAGTAGTCATGGAAACAAATGAGGGTAACAAACAAGGTAGAAAGCAAACAGGAACTGAACACAGAAACAATAGGAACAGATAATACATTTCAATGTAAAAGTCCTTTACACAATAAAAGAACCACAAGACTAGGATTGTGACACCAGTACTCACCGGGTTGCTGAAGCTCCTCCTCTTTTATTTGCCAGTATGTATCGTATTTAAAGTGCGATCAACATTTATTTTGAACAGTATGTACATATACAGTATATTCTGAACTATTAATGTTAGTTTGTGCTGTTTCTAAGCAAGATGCTCAATGGTAAATAAGTAGTGAATAGAAGCCTGAACATGTCTTGGTGTAAACTCGTGTATAGTACATGTGGTAAGTATGGTATAAGTGGAGTAGTTGACTCTCAACCATTGAATTATTCAACTTAACGCTCAGCAGTGGTGGTAGTGTAGAGACGAAGAGGAGCAGAGTGCGATAATATTCAATAATTCATTGAATATTCATAACATTCGTCAATTATTCCTTGCCTACATCAATGCATCTGTTTCGTTAAGTGACCATACATCAGATGTGCAAACTGTGCAATACCACGATGACAAATATGTTTGTCCCTTCAAAGGTGGTAAACGTCCTCTGATGCAGGAGATTTGTTTACGAGCATTTGTTTACAAACAGTTTTTGCGGAGTTGTCTGAATGACAAATGGACTGGTGGGAGGTAAACAACAGATTGCATGCTTGTTATGGCCGATACCATTTTGACAGGAATGGAGGATGCTTACTCAGATCGGTTCATCTGTGTGTGTGCCTGTGTGTGTGCGTGTGCGCGTGTGTGCGTGTGTTTGTGAGTCCTTTAGTGTGTATCAAAGTTGTGAACATGGCACATGTCATGACAGATCCTGCAGAGGGTTATTCAGAAGTGCAGAGCGTGTCTTTGTGCCACAGATGCGGTGGGGGATGAACTACTGTTCTTATCATACATTTTTTCCTTACACACACAAGTCCTATGTAATTATAGGTAAAACGAACAATGATAAGGTGTGGATAATTGCTATGGAAAGATGCAAACCTATACAGCAGGTTAGTATTGTGAGTTTTTTTATCTAAACATGCCATTTATTTTTGCTAATCTTTGCATTGGACAGATAACTGCTAACAAATAAATGAGCTGTATTCCAAACTAAATTGGCATTATTTTAGGTGTACTTCTAACGTTTAAGGTGCCAGATAAAGAAAATATAAATTTATTACATATTAAATATATAATAAAGTATATAGTATTATTGTACAATAAAATAGTGTAATTATTGATGTGTATTATATTTCGTATTGTGTTGTTAACTCAACATTACAGTGTCAAAATCTAGATGGCAATGGCAAGTTGCTAGCATTGCAAATTGTAAACTTTTGATGTTACATTTTAGGATGAATCTACAGAGTCTCACAATGAAACAATACTCTAATGCACCAATAAAATGTCCCTCAGTGGTTGTTTTAATTTTAATTAGGATGATTTCAAAAAGCCTTGATTATCTTCAAGATGAGAAAAAACCTCTTGAGAAGCACAACATAATGAGACTTGTTTTCAGAAAATATGTGACCCTAGATCACAAAACCAGTCACAAATAGCACGGGTATATTTGTGGCAATAGCCAAACATACATTGTATGGGTCAAAATGATAGATTTTTCTTTTATGCCAATAATCATTAGGATATTAAAGCGGCACTATGCAGGATTTCTGTTTTTGTCAAACAGCGATCCCTAGAGTCGCTGTAGAGTACTTGTATTTAACGTTACTGTCATAAATACAACTCACGCAGAGCGTATCTGCACTCACGGCCTCTGCACTTCATAATAATAAAGTAGCCTACCGCGTTAGGCTTACCCTAGCCTAAATGCCAGATGACACCAATAAAGTGTATCATGTACGTCGCATTATTTCGTAACAATGTCCGTTATGATGTTGTTAGACATGATTATTGCAATTTATCATAATAGTTTGCAAATTGCGCTCATTTACACTATTTACAACATGTAGGCTTATTTATGTCCTGATAATTATGTGAGATATTGACAACTGTTCTCATGATAATCGCAGGAATCAACTTTAACAGTGAAAGCCTAAGCGAGTGGGACTCTTGTCCGGTTCCTCGCGCTGTCAGATTCTCGTTACCTTTTTCTAGACTCTTCCGACTGCGCTTTCTTCGTTTTTTTTCCGCCATTCTGAAAACACAGGTCCGATGTTTACTCGTGTCTGACTCCTCGCTCGGTCAGTCTGCCGTTTCCTCTTTCTCTGTTCCTCTGCGAGACGAGCACCATTCAACCCGAAAAGAGTCATGTAACCATTCCAATAACTCCGAAGCTGTTCAGTTAAGCTAAACAAACTGCATAGTGCTGCTTTAAGTAAAGATCATCTTCCATGAAGATATTTTGTAAATTTCCTACCGTAAATATATAAAACATTTCTTTTTGTGAGTGAATGCAGCTCAATTGCGAACATAAATGGACAACTTTAAAGGCGATTTTCTCAATGTTTCGATTTCTTTTGCACCCTCAGATTCTGCACACTCAGATTTTCAAATAGTTGTATCTCGGCCACATATTCTCCTATCCTAACAAACCATACATCAATGGAAAGCTTATTTATGCAGCTTTCAGATGACGTATACATCTCAATAAAAAAAATAAAAAAAATTGGTTTTGTGCTCCAGGGTCACATATAGTCTGAATTAAGTTGATATTCTTAGCAGACTTGCAAGTTATTTCTTTAAGCACAAAAATGTAGCTCCATTTTTGCTTAAAATTATTTGTGCGTGCTGAAAATGATTTTTGCAGTGCATGATTTGGTTCAATTGTTGATAAATGTAATTTATGTTTTTAAAGTAAGTATCAAATAAAAAAAGTTCAATTTATCTGCCTGTCCATCGGTACTATTATTTTAATATGAATGTATTTTATGTTGTCGAAAGGCTGGAATAAGGTTCCTTAATGGCAGAACAATGCAGAAATGTTAAGATGTCTATAAACAAAAGTATTTTTGAAATCTTCCATGCATATAAACAAACAGATTAGATTACATTAATCTTGACAAAACATTTAATATATTGCTGTTTGGTGAGCTCTTGTTTTATAGTAAATGTATTTTGGTTGTACAGAAATAAATCATAAAATGTAATTGTAATCTAATAAACACAATTCAGTTTTTCAGTTTAGATGTGGTTTCTGGAACATAAAACAACAAAAACACACACAAAAAAAAAAACTTAGTGTAACCTAACCTAATTGCCATTGAAATACAGTGTTAATTAATCACCCTTTACAGCATATATAGGCAGATTAATTTTGTCAGGCTCCATCATCATCTTAATAACCAAGCCTTAACAGAATCTTTTTAGGTGAAGCACCATAGAGCAGTGTTTCTGTATTGAGACTAAGCTGTAATAGATCTATAAAATCAGCTTGTTCTGCTGTCATCATTAAAAGGCCTTGCTTCAGTGATTCTTCCCTGCATATGCCAGTGAAACGCAAGATTATCATCCATTAACTCTCCATTTCATTTTATTTTTTTATGATTGTCACTGAATTTAACAAATGCAAAAGTCCCTGAGGATTCCTGGACTGGATCTCAAGCGGTGTACATGTAAACCCATCAACACATCAACAGTCAAATGCATTGCAGCTGTAGGAAGGACGAAAGCAGCAGATCAATAGCGACTCCGTGTGTGTGTGTATACGTGCAAGTGTGTGTCTTCTAACCTGTTTTTCCTGAGCGATGTGAATCTTTCTTCTTGGTGACTGATGGCATCGATTGCCTATGAGATTAACCCACCTGGAAGTAAAGGGTGAAATTACTCTCTCACCAGTGTCCACTTCTAGACAAGAGCTGGTGGAAATAATAACCCAAGCTTGATTCCAAGATCGTATTTATTCTTTCTTTGTTTACCAATATTCTAATTTGCTGGCCTCTTCCTTGACTAACATAAACTAAAGGAATGTTCCGGGTTCATTACAAATTAAGCTCTGTAACAGGATTTGTGGCATAATATCATTCCCCAACTGAAAATAATTGAGGTGTTTGTTAAAATCCCTTTTTTTTTCCATACAGCAAAAATCTGTTTTGCTATTTTTTCAGCCTGTTTTATAATTATTTAAAGTAAGTAAACTGTATATATTGGGACACCTGACCATTACACCAACATGGATTGGATCGCATTCTAAATACATAGACATTAATATGGAGTTGGTCCCCACTTTGCAACTATAACAGCTTCTACTCTCCTGGGAAAGCTTTCCACAGGATTTTGGAGTGTTTCTGTGGGACTTCTTACCCGTTTTTGAGAATTTTCATCCATTAGAGCATTTTTTGCATTCAGGCAATGATGCTGGACAAGAAGAGCTGGCATCGCAAACTCCATTCCAGTTCATCCCGATGGGGTTGAGATCAGGGCTTTGAGTGGGCCAGTTCTTCCCCACCAAACTCATCCAAACATATCTTTATGGACATTGCTTTATGCACTGGCGTACAGTCCCCCGCCCCCCGCCCCCCCAACACACACACACACACACACACACACACACACACACACACACACACCCACCCCACCCCCTAAACTTCCCCCGGATCGGGAGCTGTATTTAGGATATTAGGGCCCATCTGTTTTCAATGTAGCTAACTTTGGGCAGCTTTACGTCACCTACACACTTATTAAACTTTGTTGGGTGAGGCACCTACAAAATACGGTCATTGCGACAGTGTAATGTGATGTGACCATTTTCATAGGTTTAACATTATATTATCAGCTGAAAATATGCTGATTAGTCTAGAAACCCCAGAGACTGGAAATGTAAACCATAAGTCAGAAGAGTCTTTCGCGTTCAGAAAAAAAGTGATTATATTATTATATATCATTTATTTTAAATAATTACATTTTCTGTGGTAATATTATGCCACAAATGCTATTGACAGAGAATAACCTTGAACGTCCCTGTAAGGAAATCATTCACTTTAATTACTCTAATAATAGTGTGACAGAAAAAGAGAAAGACTTTAATCTAAATGCCATTTTATCAAAAGAGTAACTTTGAGCTTTTGAGATCATACCTCAGCGATATCTACAGAAAGTCAGTGCTCCTTGACTCAAATGAGAACATTTGTGATAGAGCAACAGTGTCTGATGTTATAATCAGTGAATCACACTGACAAGTGAAAATGAAAGGGTTGGAGCTGAACTGCGGGCTGGGATAGAGAACGACTTCCTTGAGGGCATTTCATTTCACAGGCACGACGTGTGATTGGATTGCTGCAAAGATCTTGAATGAGGCTGCTGTAATGTAAGCAAATGAATATACTTATTTTGCCTGATATTAAAGGAAAGCGAAATTAGCTAATGTAACTACAAAGGTTCGCTGTTGGCGCTTTTTAAAAATGTTTAAATATATTTTTAATAGAAACTATAAATATTTTTGGTGAATATGATGATGTGAAGGTAAAGTCAATGTGTTCTTTAAGTTGGCACTCTATTTTTCCTCACTTTGGTGAGAGTGTCGTTTATTGTCCCTGTCTACACGTATGCATAATTACTGAACTGATTATCTCTATTAGAAACATGCACACCGAGAGCCTGCAGCGTCTGTGATCACTCTCTCTCCACTGACGGTATAGTCCTGGCTGTAGCATGTGCAAGCTGAACATTTTCTTAAACACCCATATCTTATATGATGACACATCGTCTTAACAATTGGATTTTATCAGCACATCATCTTGACTGTGCAATTAAGACCCATCATCATCAGAGGTGAGAGCAAGTTATGAAGTAATAGGCAGATGAAATGACATCTCGTTCATCTTGTTCTGCTCAACCACGCTAATATGAATCATTGCCGACTTCGAGGAGGGTGAGATTCTCTGACTACAAAGTATGAAAGATTTTATTATGATTTTATTTAATCAATTTGGTAAATCATCCTACTTAAGCTCTACATGCTGTCATCAACAATAAACTGTCATGCACAAACACTGTTTGTCTTAGCTATGTGAGCCTTTTAAAAGTGTTACTATTTTTCTTGTGGATTTTCGATCAGAAGACAAATGGTCATTTTTAGACAAATATTTTTCAACATTTTATGCTATGACTTATGGAATTGTCCACTTTTAATGGGTTAGTCATGGAAAATGTGTTTTAACTCTTTCCTCGCCAGCGTTTTTGATCATTTTCACACAAATTTCATGGCACCCAGAATATTTGTTTGTATGCATATAACATGCAATATATCAAAGGAAAGAACAGAACCCTTCTCTTTGGCAATCTTCTAGAAGTTAGAGTTAGGAAGCAAATTTTGTGCCATTGTCTTTGCAAGAAAACAATTGAGCATGGAAGACCATTTTACGAGCTGTTTTCATTTTTCTAATGTACCAACCATGACGTTGAAGTCTATTTGGAGAGTTCATAAAAGGGAGAGTATTTATTGTTTTAAATAACTCTGTAATTTAAAAAATATATATTTTCAAGAAAAGCCTGCTGAGAATCATGGTCGCCATCAAGTGAAGTAACGATGTGCAGGCCTCCTTAAACAGCCATGTGTATTTTGTAGTTGAATGTACCTATTGCGAGTCTATTCAAATAGTACTAAAAGAGGCCTCTGTGCTCTTTCAGAGCAGCAGTGAAATATATTCATTATTTCCCAATAGGAAAGAAACAAGAAAGCAATGAATAATTTCTCAGCACGACCTTGAAGCGTGCAAGAGCATATGTTGGCAGAACGACCACGGTAGAGCAAACGCAGAGGGACTCAACCAGGTACATACAAAGGAGTAGGGGTTGTTCACCCTGGTGATGCCCTCCTCTCATTTTTGCCCTCATCTTTTGCTTTTATTTTTTTATTTTTTTATTTCTCTGGCAGGAGCCTGTATCCGCTCGAGACCCGAGTCTAGCCATTGCACTTGAATTCATTATGTGTTCGTCACATGTGTGGTAGTTGTCAGGATTTATCCTTAGCCATGTCAGTCAAGTATTGACCTTCTGCGTCCAGTCCACCTTTGGGATTGACTGTGGTACAAATGTTAGGATGAAGTGCTACCAGAGGAGTCCATTGCTCTACATTGGACACATAAATAAAAAATGCATCCCAGAGGTCAGCAGGGGTGTTTGCTTTTATTGCTGCACACTCAAATTGTTTTTGCATTTTGTGATGCAATTTCTCATCATGCTCTTACTGTGAAATCATAAGAGTCATGAACAAGGACTAATTAAAATAATTGTTTTATAGTAGTGCAAATGTTTATGCCTGATGACTTCTTTAAAGGGGAAATTAAGCAGTCAGTCAAGTTTACATGATTTACAAGATGGATTTCCACTATAATCAAAAATTACATAAGAAACATGACAAATGTTAACATATAAAAGAAACACCGTTACATCTTTCGCTGCAAGGGCGCCGCCATTGTGCAGTATTATAACCGGTGACTTCACGGGGTGGGTTTGCTCTGTGCTGAGTTCAGTAAAATACAGTGAAAGACGCATGTAAGCTGGTCGAACCAGCGAACAACTAACGTTAGGTACAGTCATTGTTAGCTAACAGCTGTAAGCATGAACTAGCTAACGCTAACTTAGTTACTTAGTGTTTAGCTAGTGAACTTTATTAGGACCAGACAAAAATACGACGTCTAAAGTTAACAAACTGCACATGGAAACATTGTTCGCGATGTCTGCCATCATATTCCTGTCTCTTGTCAACATCATGGTTGCAATACATGGTCAAGATCAGCGTCTTGACAGCAGATGGATCGTGATATCGTGGCGTAATAATCTGTGTAGCAATGTTCAGGGAAGAAGGAGGCGGGAACCGGCGAACATTCCAACATACTTTATTTAAAATAAAACAAACAAACCAAAATACCACCAGCAGCCCCTCGCGGACGACTGCTGGCTACCGAAAAGAAACATAACTGCCAGCAGCCCCTCGCGGACGACTGCTGGCTAAAATAAAATACAAATACAAAAACCAAACACAACTAAAATACAGGCCTGTTCCTCTCTCGATCATCAACGTTGTCGCTCCCCCTTTATGCTTCCGCTCCTCCGTGAGAGAGCAAACCAACCCTGTGACGTCACCGGTTATAATACTGCACAATGGCGGCGCCCTTGCCGCGAAAGATGTAACGGTGTTTCTGTTATATGTTAACATTTGTCATGTTTCTTATATAATTTTTGATTGTAGTGGAAATCCATCTTGTAAATCATGTAAACTTGACTGACTGCTTCATTTCCCCTTTAAAGGTTGATTTAAAAAATGAAGTGAAATGTCGTTTGTCCAACTTAGGTCAAATTTAGTATTACATGAAATGTTGTATATTATTTGCATGCTATCAGGTTTACTATTAACTATTTGTTTGTTTGTGAGTTAGTGCATGTCTGTTATTCAGATTTGGGACTATAATGTTGTTTTTCAAATTAAAAATATTTCCAACAATAAAGATAAAAATCAATTGACAAAATGTATAAAATTGATCAGGGGCTAGCTAGTTTTTACATAAAAAAGGCAAACATGTTCCCTATCGGTCAGTCACTACAACGTAGGTCATGACTGACCAATAGGAATCTCGCTAGAGAGGCCAATCTACTTCGCGTGAAACTAAAACAAGCCAATACACATTGGCGTGCAATCATTTGCATCAGCTGCGCGCCCTCGTTAGCGCGGGTATAAACGAGCAGCTGGTGCGATTGCACACTAGCTTTTTGCTTCGGAGCCAAACACTTCGATGCCTCTGCTTCAGTTGAAGTCTACTGTTACGAGCCTCTCTGAACCTCTCGTTCCCGGTGCGGGCGTGACAACACGACAGCGCGAGCAGTCTCTCTCTCTCTCTCTCTCTCTCTCTCTTTCTTTTTCTTGTTTTTTGTTTAAACTGAGCAAAAAGAAAGAGCTGTTTTAACAGCTGGTAAGGTGCGCTTCGAGCGCTCAAAAGCTGTTATAACAGCTGGTAAGGTGCGCCTCAGAGCGCTCAAAGGCTGTTATAACAGCTGGTAAGACCAACGAGAGATTCAGCGCACAGACGGGTGCACATTCCCATCTGTGATCGCTGTGACTGTTCCCCTGTGTGTTTCAGCACCAGTGAGAGTAGTTCCTAAAAGAGCTTACACAGATAGTTCGCGTCTTTTTCAAGATGACGTTCTATCTGTGTGTTTCTGGATGCGGTCGTTACCTGGGGTCGCAGGATGGTCACGATCGCTGCCTTGTGTGTCTGGGCCTCGAACACGCACAGGCAGCGTTCGTGGATGAGTCATGTACCCATTGTGGGAAGATGACCATCTCGGAGCTGAGGTCGAGACTCTTGTTCCTGCAAAGGGGCGGAGTCCCCGTGCCTGCACCTCGTTCCAACCCCCCTTCGCGGGTTGCTACGGGCAGTGACACGGGTGACCTGAGGATTACAGTGAGCGCGCTTCCTTCGGGGAACCAACCCCCTAGGAACCCTCACTCCTCTCATGCTCCGCAACCAGTTGAGCTGCCAACGGAACGTTCTGGACCATCCTCGAGATGTGTACCAGTCGTTTCGTTCGGCGCTCCCTGCGACGACCAGATGTCGATCGCTGCATCGGAGGGTGGGTCAGACCTCTCCGCGGACGACGGCTCAGAGCCGCTGCCTCCTTCGGGTGTGCCAGCAGTGCCCGAGTCGGACCCGGAGATGATGGCCATGCTTTCCCGGGCCGCCAACAGGATCGGGCTCGTGTGGAACCCTCCACCGTGTCCCGAGCCCTCGAGGTTGGACGATTGGTATCTCGGGGTGGCGCGCGCTGGTTCTCAGCAACCCACCCCAGTGTCTTTCTTCCCGGAGGTGCATGAGGAGCTCACAGGGACGTGGACGGCACCTTTTACTGCCAGAAACCGTCTCGGTGGCTCCTCCTCCCTCACCACCCTTGATGGCGGGGCAGCTAAGGGATACACGCGTATCCCGCCAGTGGAACGGGCCGTTGCTATGCAACTGTGCCCTAACTCCACTTGGCGTGGAGAACCGTGTCTTCCTTCCCGGGCCTGTAAGTACTCGTCGGACCGGACCGGCAAAGCTTACAAGGCCTGTGGGGAAGCTGCCTCTGCCATGCACGCTATGGCGTTTTTGCAGGTTCATCAGGCCAAGGCACTGAAGGACCTGCACGAGGGTGGTCATGATCCACAAGTTCTCCAAGAACTTCGTGCCGCAACTGACCTCGCGCTTCGTGCGACGAAGGTCACTGCGCGGTCAGTGGGTCGTGCGATGTCCACACTTGTGGTCCAGGAACGCCATCTCTGGCTGTGTCTGGCTGACATGCGGGAGACCGACAAGATCAGGTTCCTTAACTCCCCCGTGTCCCAGACCGGCCTCTTCGGCGACGCGGTCGAGAACTTCGCCCAGCAGTTCTCGGCTGTACAGAAGCAGACTGAGGCCATCAGACACATCCTGCCGCGGTGGTCAGCTACTCCCAGAGAGAGCCCCCCGAGCCGCGTCCCTGTGTTCCACCTCGCTGCCCCACTCCGGGTACGCCTACGGTCCCTTTGGTCCCGCTTGTACGGTCTCTGCGAGCCTGGTTAGCGCTCCCCAGTCCGTCTCGCTGGCTCATTCGAACCATCAGGCTCGGCTATGCGATTCAGTTCGCCCGGCGTCCCCCCAAGTTTCGGGCCATCCACTCCACTACAGTGAGAGCAGCCGATGCCCATGTCTTGCGTGCGGAGATCGCAGTCCTACTGGCGAAGGATGCGATAGAGCCGGTCCCTCCAGCCGATATGAGGTCAGGGCACTACAGTCCCTACTTCTTTGTACCCAAGAAAGGTGGTGGGTTACGACCGATCTTGGATCTGCGAGTTTTGAATCGGAGCCTCCACAAGCTACCGTTCAAAATGCTCACGCAGAGACGCATTTTCGAATGCATCCGTCCCCAAGATTGGTTTGCAGCGATCGACCTGAAGGACGCGTACTTTCATGTCTCGATTCTTCCTCGACACAGGCCATTCCTGCGCTTTGCGTTCGAGGGTCGAGCATATCAGTACAAGGTCCTACCCTTCGGGCTGTCCCTGTCCCCACGTGTCTTCACGAAAGTCACGGAGGGGGCCCTTGTTCCCATGAGAGAACAGGGCGTTCGCATCCTCAACTATCTCGACGACTGGCTCATACTAGCACACTCTCGAGATCAGCTATGCGAACACAGGGACCTAGTGCTCAGGCACCTCAGCCAGTTGGGTCTTCAGGTCAACTGGGAAAAGAGCAAACTCTCCCCTGTGCAGAGGATCTCTTATCTCGGTATGGAGTTGGATTCGGTCACCCAGACAGCGCGCCTCACAGAGCAGCGTGCTCAGTCGGTGCTGAACTGCTTGAACACGTTCAAAGGCAGGACAGCGGTCCCACTGAAATTCTTTCAGAGGCTCCTGGGGCATATGGCAGCGGCAGCAGCGGTAACCCCGCTCGGCCTACTTCATATGAGACCGCTTCAGCACTGGCTTCACGGCCGAGTCCCGAGATGGGCGTGGCATCACGGCACTCACCGGATGGCAATCACACCGGCGTGCCGCCAGACCTTCAGCCCGTGGTCAGACCCCTTGTTCCTGCGGGCAGGAGTTCCCTTGGAACAGGTGTCCAGGCATGCTGTGGTATTCACAGATGCCTCTGCCACCGGCTGGGGTGCCACGTACAACAGGCATGCAGTGTCAGGGGTGTGGACGGACCCCCAACTGCATTGGCACATCAATTGCCTCGAGTTGCTGGCAGTACATCTCGCTCTGAGCCGCTTGAAAAGGCCGCTACAGGGCAGGGACGTGCTGGTCCGTACGGACAACACGGCGACCGTTGCATACATCAACCGACAAGGTGGTCTACGCTCCCGTCGCATGTCGCAACTCGCCCGCCATCTCCTCCTCTGGAGTCAGAAGCATCTGAGGTCGCTTCGAGCCATGTATGTCCCCGGCGTGCTCAACCGTGTGGCCGACGAGCTATCACGAGCTGTGCTTCCGGGAGAGTGGCGACTCCACCCCCAGGCGGTTCAGCTGATCTGGAGAGAGTTCGGGGAGGCTCAGGTAGACCTGTTTGCCTCCTCAGAGACCTCCCACTGCCAGCTGTTTTACTCCCTGACCGAGGGAACACTCGGCACGGACGCACTGGCTCACAGCTGGCCCCGGGGCCTTCGCAAATATGCGTTTCCCCCAGTGAGCCTACTTGCGCAGACACTGTGCAAAGTCAGGGAGGACGAGGAGCAGGTCCTTCTGGTGGCTCCCTATTGGCCCACCCGGACTTGGTTCCCAGAACTCATACTCCTCGTGACAGTCCCTCCCTGGCCCATTCCTCTGAGGAAGGACCTTCTGACTCAGAGACGGGGCACCCTATGGCACCCGCGTCCAGACCTCTGGAAACTCCATGTCTGGTCCCTGGACGGGACGCGGAGGTTTTAGGTGACTTACCCCCTGAGGTACTTAACACCATCACTTCAGCACGGGCGCCGTCCACGAGACGTGTTTACGCCCTGAAGTGGAACCTGTTCGTCGAGTGGTGTTCTTCTCGCCGAGAAGACCCCCGAAGATGTCCGATAGGGTCTGTGCTTTCCTTCTTGCAGCAGGGGTTGGAGCGTAGACTGTCTCCCTCCACCCTCAAAGTACATGCTGCCGCTATTTCAGCTTATCACGACCACATAGATGGCAAAGCAGTTGGAAAGCACGACCTGGTCGTCAGGTTTCTTAGGGGGGCGAGACGATTAAATCCTCCTCGACCCCCCTCCATACCCTCTTGGGATCTTTCCCTGGTGCTTCGAGCACTTCAGGATGTTCCCTTTGAGCCTCTGCAGTCAGTAGACTTAAAGCTTCTTTCCATGAAGACTTTGCTGCTGGTTGCACTGGCCTCTGTCAAGAGGGTAGGAGACCTGCACGCATTTTCGGTCGACGAATCGTGCCTAGAGTTCGGGCCGGGTGACAGCCACGTGGTACTAAGACCCCGGCCCGGCTATGTGCCCAAGGTTCCTACCACTCCCTTCAAAGACCAGGTAGTGAACCTGCAAGCGCTGCCTTTGGAGGAGGCAGACCCAGCCCTGGCTTTGCTCTGTCCCGTTCGCGCTCTGCGTATGTACGTGGACAGAACTCAAAGCGTCAGGACCTCAGATCAGCTCTTTGTCTGTTACGGAGGCCAGCAGAAGGGAAAGGCTGTCTCCAAGCAGAGGATGGCCCACTGGATAGTGGATGCCATCGCCTTGGCTTACCAAGCACAAGGCGTGCCCTGCCCGCTCAGGTTGCATGCACACTCCACGAGAGGTGTTGCATCCTCCTGGGCGCTGGCACGTGGCTCCTCGCTAACAGATATCTGTAGAGCTGCGGGCTGGGCGACACCTAACACGTTCGCTAGATACTATAGCCTACGTGTAGAGCCGGTCTCCTCCCGTGTTCTCACCCTAGACGGGTAGAAGCACTGAGAGGTCTGGCTCTGTCGGCTTGCTGCACCCTACTGTGCACCCTTATTGCTCCAGAGTAAAACCTGTCGAGTCCTCCAAAACCCCTCGGCCCGGACTTGGCGGAGCGCCCGGCGCCAGGCCCTTATCCGCTGAATCCTTGAGAACCGGATCTGGGCTGGGTTCCATATGTGTGACCCTACGGGGATCCCATATGTGTATATTTCCACGGCTGCTCCTATCGGAAGCCCGTGTCTTTCCCTTGGGCTAAGTCACCCATTATTTCATATGCAGTACAGCCTTCGGGCTAGTCCATATGCATTTCCACATAACTCTTTGAAGAAGTGGCTTCCGCAGCGTTCCTTCATAAACAGAAAGGGCACGCTTTCCCAGTGTTATCCAATATCTCACTGTATGGGTTACCACGGAACAACAGTTTCAGACTCACTCTGTGTAAGCCTCCGCCTATCGTCCTTCCAGGCAAGAAGGTGTAGAGGCTTGCACGGGGGCGCTGGATGGGGTGCAGCGGCTGTGGCGCTTTGGTAGGGATTCCTATTGGTCAGTCATGACCTACGTTGTAGTGACTGACTGAGACGTAGGTCCCGTCGCCACATCCGCTGCCGCCCGCCGGGGGGCCAGCTTTCTCAGGCTTGGCTCCTCAGCAAAAAGCTAGTGTGCAATCGCACCAGCTGCTCGTTTATACCCGCGCTAACGAGGGCGCACAGCTGATGCAAATGATTGCACACCAATGTGTATTGGCTTGTTTTACTTTCACGCGAAGTAGATTGGCCTCTCTAGCGAGATTCCTATTGGTCAGTCATGACCTACGTCTCCGTTCCCTCCCTCAGGGAACGAGGGTTACCATATGTAACCGAGACGTTTTTTCCCATTAATTTATAAATAAATAAATGTAATAGTTTAAATTATTAATAATAACAGTAATAATAATAATACTTGTGTTTGTTTGTTTGTTTGTTTGTTTGTTTGTTTGCATGCGTCTGTTTTTGATTTTGATAACTTAGATAAAAGGTAAATGGTGGAACTTGGTAAATGCACTGCAGTCAATACTAAAAAAAAATGTAAGGGCTTGGTTATCCTCACCTGTGGATTTTTACATTATTGGTTTGTGTTTGGTCAGAAAACCTCAGCTTTTGTTGTAAATATTAAATTAATGTTACTGCACAGAATTGTATCACGTGTTAGTTTTCTTAATGCAACACACACATTAGCAGTGTGTTACTGTTACATTCAACAACACATACATCAAAAAAGAATTTAATTGAAAATGCCACTGAAAATATTTCTCCATATTATTGTTCTAGCTGTTCTCATATTCGGTTTCATCCAAATATGTGATAACATTCACGATAAACAGGGCTTTATGGAATTCCCCGAAGTGAGATAAAAACGGCCACAAAAAGGTGCTTCAGTTGCACAGTGTGTGGATATTCAACACAGCGACAAGTTATGACACTGAGCTGCATTAATAATTTACAAGAGCAATATGCCCATTAATTACAATGGAGAAGCAATGAAAAGCTGTGAAAGAAAGAGGCAAATAAACTGAATAATTGAACAACGTAAACTTTATTCAGATGGGACTAGTTTTTCACGAAGAAATTTGGTATATTTTGTTTTCAGGAGTGTGTGTGTGTCCGTGTGTGTGTCTGTGTGTGTGTGTGTGTGTGTGTGTGTGTGTGTGTGTGTGTGTGTGTGTGTGTGTGTGTCTGTCCGTTTTGCACAACCATTAAAATGACAGACTTAACACTGCACTTTTTGTTTAAGGTACACTGTCAAAAATTATATGATCAATAAGTTATAACAACATATGTTTTTACATTGCTTTAACTAAATAAGTTACGTGTATTATGTGTATTCTTCGGTTTGGTCTTAAAAATGGCAGTGTAAATGCTATGTGAACCAGGCTTAAATATATACTTTTCTTTTTTGTTCCAGGCCAAAAGAACCAAGAGAACCGAACTACAAGTGTGAAAACATAAAACAATCATGTTTTTCCTATAGTAAAAAGACTAATTAAAAGAGTAATTTTCGCTCAAAACATCAAAACCAAATCCCAGCCATATAGTGCTTTATTATGAGTTTAATAAATGATGTAGCCCAATCCAGGTTCACCTATTCCAAAAAGTTGTGGAAGTGTCTGGACTGACTTGTTATCAGTGGCCTTAACTTGCACTTTAAATGACTCTGCTGCGTAGACCGCGCACCCTTCTCTGTGACCCACAGCTATCTATCCAGTCAGCTATCAGTCTATAATGAATGGAGTTGTTTCTCAGACAGAGCGTTTTGTATGATTCAGTGCCTCTGCCCTCCGCGTGCCCCGTGTCTCCGAAGGACACAAGATAGTCGAAGCCCATCACCACGTCACCATAGGCGACTTATCTCTTTATGAGAAACGCTGACACAGGGACCCTTCATTCCCAGAATTTGGAGATTGCAAAGAGACTCACAAAATGCTTTGTTTATCGCAGACTTTTCGAGAGGGTAGCGGAAATATTGTTAAATTGTTTGGAAAGCAAGTCATTTTTGCCATGACATTAGGAAGCTGATCTTCATCAGTTGGTGTGTGTGTGTGTAAGGGTTCATGCAGCTGCAGCAACACATCTTGATTACAACATTAGCCTTACACATATATAATATATATATATACACAGGTCCTTCTAAAAAAAATTAGCATATTGTGATAAAGTTCATTATTTTCCATAATGTAATGATAAAAACTAAACTTTCATATATTTTAGATTCATTGCACACCAACTGAAATATTTCAGGTCTTTTATTGTTTTAATACTGATGATTTTGGCATACAGCTCATGAAAACCCAAAATTCCGGTCTCAAAAAATTAGCATATCATGAAAAGGTTCTCTAAACGAGTGTTACGAACCCCTGTTGTTCCACATGCTCGTTTCGTGAGGGTTCAGCAACATAAAAGGAGACGCAAAGCAAAGAGCAGTTTAAAGCATTTATTATTAGACTAATAAATGACTGCACAAACTCACGCCTCTCAAATTCTCTCTTTCCACAAGTAACACACATTTACTTTACACTAATCGTCAACATAGACATACCAAACACTAACAAATAAAACAAAGTAGTAGCACAATACAAAGAACACAGTTTGAGTTGATCAGATTTTTTTTCTTTTTGTTTCTTTTCTTTCCTTCCTTAGAAGGGAAAAGAAAACTGATTCTGCATAAAATCACACAGAAAACTTAACCTAATCCGCGGGACAACGCATCAGCTACCACGTTGTCAGATCCTTTTTTATGACGGATCTCTAAATTATATGGCTGATCTATTAAAGCCCAACGCATCAATCGCTGATTATGGTTGTACATTTTGCTCAGAAAAACCAGCGGATTGTGATCCGTATAAACAACGATAGGAGAAGAACTAGACCCCACATAAACGTTAAAATGTTGTAAGGCTAACAACATTGAAAAAGAAACTTTGGCTATCGTTGAATAATTCAACTGATGACGGTTAAACTTAGCTGAAAAGTACGATACTGGGTGGCCTATTTCATCATCACCCTGCTGCAGCAAGACAGCTCCTACTCCAACCGCACTAGCGTCGACCTCAAGCTGGAACGGACGAGTCACATCTGGAGCCGACAGCACAGGTGCACTGCAAAGGAGAGATTTTGCAGAAAGAAATGCCTGCTGACACTCATTAGTCCAATTAAAACAAACTTTAGGACTACACAACTTCGTTAAAGAGGCAACAACACTCGAGAAATTTTTACAAAAGCACCGGTAATACCCAACCATCCCCAGGAATCTGCGTAGTTCTCTTCTCGTAGTAGGTACTGGGTAACTGAGGACAGCAGCCACTTTTCCGTCCAATGGCCGTACCTGACCGTTTCCCACCTGCTTCCCTAAATAGGTGACAGAAGCCTTAACAAATTCACATTTTTTTTAGGTTTAACGTTAAGGAAGCAGCTTCTAATCGGCGAAACGCGTCATGTAAGGTCAACATGTGTTCAGCCCATGTAGACGAATAAATAACTACATCGTCTAAGTAGATGTTACAGTTAGGAACCTCGCCTAAGACTATGGACATTAAACGTTGAAACGTTGCTGGTGCGTTTCGCAGACCGAATGCCATACGTTTGTACTGCAGAAAAGCATCAGGGGTTATGAATGCGGAGATCTTAGAAGCGCGCTCGGTTAAAGGCACCTGCCAATAACCTTTCAGAAGGTCTAACTTAGTAATATATTTCGCACCCCCAAGACTGTCAATGCAATCGTCCATCCGCGGTAACGGGAAAGCATCAGCCACAGTGACGGAATTTACTTTTCTAAAGTCAGTACAAAAACGTAAAGACCCATCAGCCTTTGGTACCAGAACGCACGGCGAGCTCCATGGACTATTACTCGGAAAAGCGAAACCATTCTGCGATAAATACTTAACCTCACTTTTCATTGCTTCTCTCTTACTTATTGGGCAACGAGAAGCATGTTGCTTGATTGGTAATGCACTACCGACCTCAATGTCATGCTGGATGACATTAGTACCGGGAGGAACGTCATTGAACAAACTCGGGAAACTGTCTATCAGCTTCATTACGTCCTCTCGCTGTTCAGGCGATAGATAAGATAGTTGATCAGGAAGCAAAGACAAAACCTTAGAGTTTTCAAAACATCCTCCTCTTAAAGCTTCTATAGACACATTCAACCCATCGTCCGCAGTATCGGTAGGCAAAGCATAAGCAAGCAATGAAATGCGCTCAGTATTTAATTTAGTCACCAGTTCACAAACCAAGTTCTCAGTGTTCTCTTTTGGTTCGACACAACAAAAATATGGTTTCAACATATTCACGTGACATAAACGAGTTTTTCGCCTCCGTTCTGGAGTGTGTAAGATATAATCAGTTTCATTCAACTTACTTTTTATCACGTAAGGACCAGAGAAACGCGCAGAGAGAGAAGATCCAAGAATAGGGAACACTAGAACTTTCTCGCCTGGCAAAAAATTACGCACAACTTCTTTCCGATCGAAATGTTTTTTCATTTTCTTTTGTGACAGAGAAAGTGCTTCCTTCGCCACAGTACAAGCATTGTGCAAACGTTCACGAGTACGTGATACAAAATCAAGGACGTTGGTCTTCGCAGACGAACCGTTACAGAGAAACTCCTCCTTTAACATTTTCAAAGGACCACGGACGTTATGTCCGAACACAAGCTCTGACGGGCTAAACCCAAGCGAGTCCTGTCGCGCCTCACGCACCGCAAATAAAACGAATGGAACTCCATCATCCCACTCATTCCCAGTCTCTATACAATACTTCCGCAGCGCAGATTTTAATGTTTGGTGCCACCTCTCCAAAGCTCCTTGCGACTCAGGGTGATAGGCACTTGATACCACGTGAGACACCCCAAGAGCCTTTAACGAAGTACGGAAGACACGAGACACAAAATTTGAACCCTGATCGGTTTGGACAGTTTTCGGCAACCCAAAAGTTGTAAAAAATTTGGTTAAAGCTTTAGTTACCGTCTTAGCCGTTATGTTCCGTAACGGGATGGCCTCTGGAAAACGTGTAGCCACGCACATGATTGTCAACAAATATTGACAACCAGACTTAGCCCGAGGAAGTGGACCCACACAATCAACTAGAACGCGCTCGAATGGTTCGCCAACTGCAGGAATAGGACAGAGAGGAGCAGGCGGTACAACCTGATTAGGTTTTCCACTGACCTGAAAAATATGACATGTCTTACAGTATGTCACAACATCAGATTTTAACCCTGGCCAGAAAAAATGCTGGAGCACCCGGTTATAGGTCTTAGTTATGCCTAGGTGTCCAGACCAAGGATGGTCATGAGCCAGACTTAAAACATGTTTTCGAATGTTTCACATTTTTCACATGTTTCACCACAATTTGATGCACCACATTCCAATCTTCCCACTGCTCAGGATTTAACGATCTACTCCATTTACGCATGAGCACCTTATCGTTCCAGTAAAACTGGTGGTTACGCAGCGACATTGTCATTTTCAACACTCGCACGACATTTTTCTAATGATAAATCATTTCGCTGAGCTTCGATCAGAATTTCGCGCGAGACGGACAAATCAGCGATAAGATCAAAGCCAACAGATGACCTTAAAGTCGTTTTAGACGAGTCCGGAGAATCGAGAAGAACATCAGTTTCCAAAATCTTTGAAAAGACAGAATCGCAAAGAGTATTACTTTCCTGAATGTCATGTTTCGCCTGTGCTCTCGTCACAACAGCACTAAACACATCTGGCAAATTTTTACCAAGTGCATCAGCCTGCGAATCATTACACGGGACATCAATGACTTGCACTACCGGCATTACCTTACCTCCAGCTATGTCATTTCCCATGATAAAATCCACACCTTTCACCGGTAAAGAGGGACGAACTGCAACCTCAAA
This sequence comes from Gila orcuttii, assembly GCA_026230005.1. Lineage (NCBI taxonomy): Eukaryota > Metazoa > Chordata > Actinopteri > Cypriniformes > Leuciscidae > Gila > Gila orcuttii. The sequence continues at coordinate 64,155,799 of JAPDVR010000002.1, read as the reverse complement.
GCAACCACATGCCAAATCAGAAGAAACGTATACACGATGAAGAGGAACGGGCACAAAACCCATTTCAATACCCTATTTTATTTTCTTTTAATGAGGAACCCCCAGAGTCAGATGGACGCTTTAGAAACAGTTTTGTGCATTAATGCATACTCGTCAGCTAACACAGCAGCCTGTTGTACAGTGCTGACTTTCTGTTCATTTAAGTACAATGCAGTACGTTCTGGAACACAGTTTTTAAACTCTTCAATCAGCAAAAGTTCTCGCAAAGAATTATAGTCAGTTACCTTGCACGCTTTGATCCACCGATCAAATAAAATGCCCTTTTCGCGAACGAACTCGACATAAGTTTGAGACGTGCCTTTTTTCGTGGAACGAAATCGTTGTCGATAGTGCTCAGGAACTAATTCATATGCTCGTAATATTGCAGTTTTCACGGCATCGTACTGCACGCTTTCCTCTAACGAGAGAGATGCACACACCTCTTGTGCCTTACCTGATAGTTTACATTGTAACATTAGTTCCCAAACCTCGTTTGGTCATCTTAAGGCAACAGCAACTCGTTCAAAAGCTTGAAAATACGCCTCAACTTCTCTCTCACGGAAGGGTGAGACGATAGAGATATTTTTAGGCACATCAAAATGTGTCGAAAACGGCGCTATAGACTCAGATCCAATATCACCCGGCACAGAATTAACACCCGAAGCTGATGGACCAGCCAATGTCTCAGAGTCAACCTCCAACCTAGATGTTTTAACAATAGATTTTTTAGGTACCTCTGGAACCGCCTGCAACTCCAACTCCCGCAGTCGCACTTTCGTATCAGCATCAATTCGGTACATTTCGATCTGACGCTTCAAATCATCCTGTCTCGCCTGAGCTTTGTCCTGAGTCTCCAATTGTAACCGTGCTAAACGTAACTTCAAACGGGAATCTGCACGCAAACCCGATGATGACTCTGTGGACAGTGAAAGAGGTTCAAATTTAGGCATTGAAAAAGACGGACGTACCTCCGCACCAACCCCAATCACTGGAGTCACTGGAACACCACTCGACACACGTAAGGGCGAACTTCCTGCAGCTGGTGCCGCCAACTCCGCTGCTGCAGTAGGAACAGCCTCCATAGAATGAAATACCCCCTTATTAATCAGGCTAGTCACTAAACAAGCTTTCAACTCTTCTTTACGCAGTGTTCTAGAGATAGAAATCTCATAACGTTGAGCAAAAAGAAACAAATCATTTTTCCGACATGTCTCTAAAACTTCAACACTAGGTTGATCTATAAATTGATTTAGCTCAAACGTTGCCATCTTTAAAGAAAAGAAAACGCAAAAGCAATCAGGATAATCCAACACCTCTGGACCTACCTACCTAACCAGTAATCTAATTATACCCTACCTAGTCTTCAGAGGGTACCGATTAAGAGATCGCTCTCTCCCCCGGAATACCTCCAAAAACAACAAACTAAAATAATAAAGAAAAACAATAAACAGTCGTCAGGACTCGCGCTAAGCACAGCCCCGCTGGCTTACTCTTTCTAACCAGAGGATATGGATCACCTGAATCAAATTAGATCAATCAAATTACTACTACTCGGACACAAATCCTGGACGAGCCCCCATTTATGTTACGAACCCCTATTGTTCCACATGCTCGTTTCGTGAGGGTTCAGCAACATAAAAGGAGACACAAAGCAAAGAGCAGTTTAAAGCATTTATTATTAGACTAATAAATGACTGCACAAACTCACGCCTCTCAAATTCTCTCTTTCCACAAGTAACACACATTTACTTTACACTAATCATCAACATAGACATACCAAACACTAACAAATAAAACAAAGTAGTAGCACAATACAAAGAACACAGTTTGAGTTGGTCAGTCGGCTAGGCATCATGACGTGCACAGAGTTCACCGCTGCGTGTCTCACCCTCCTGCACACTCCACTTATATGCTCAGCACGAGCCATCAGAGCAACGGACGACAGGTGCGCAGGGGAGGAGCCTACACTCAGAAAGAAACACCAATTAGAAGACAAGACAAACATACACACGAAAACACACAGGCAACACCCATAAGGCTGAGGCCGTAACAACGAGCTATTAACTTAATCATCTGAATCAACTAATTAACTGCAAAACACCTGCAAAAGATTCCTGAGGCTTTTAAAAACTCCCAGCCTGTTTCATTACTCAAAACCACAATCATGGGTAAGACTGCTGACCTGACTGCTGTCCAGAAGGCCATCATTGACAGCCTCAAGCAAGAGGGTAAGACAGAAAGAAATTTCTGAACAAATAGGCTGTTCCCAGAGTGCTGTATCAAGGCACCTCAGTGGGAAGTCTGTGGGAAGGAAAAAGTGTGGCAAAAAACGCTGTACAACGAGAAGAGGTGACCGGACCCTGAGGAAGATTGTGGAGAAGGACCGATTCCAGACCTTGGGGGACCTGCGGAAGCAGTGGACTGAGTCTGGAGTAGAAACATCCAGAGCCACCGTGCACAGGCGTGTGCAGAAAATGGGCTACAGGTGCCGCATTCCCCAGGTCAAGCCACTTTTGAACCAGAAACAGCGGCAGAAGCGCCTGACCTGGGCTACAGAGAAGCAGCACTGGACTGTTGCTCAGTTTTGCATGTCATTCGGAAATCAAGGTGCCAGAGTCTGGAGGAAGACTGGGGAGAAGGAAATGCCAAAATGCCTGAAGTCCAGTGTCAAGTACCCACAGTCAGTGATGGTCTGGGGTGCCATGTCAGCTGCTGGTGTTGGTCCACTGTGTTTTATCAAGGGCAGGGTCAATGCAGCTAGCTATCAGGAGATTTTGGAGCACTTCATGCTTCCATCTGCTGAAAAGCTTTATGGAGATGAAGATTTCATTTTTCAGCACGACCTGGCACCTGCTCACAATGCCAAAACCACTGGTAAATGGTTTACTGACCATGGTATTACTCTGCTCAATTGGCCTGCCAACTCTCCTGACCTGAACCCCATAGAGAATCTGTGGGATATTGTGAAGAGAAAGTTGAGAGACGCAAGACCCAACACTCTGGATGAGCTTAAGGCCGCTATCGAAGCATCCTGGGCCTCCATAACACCTCAGCAGTGCCACAGGCTGATTGCCTCCATGCCACGCCACATTGAAGCAGTCATTTCTGCAAAAGGATTCCCGACCAAGTATTGACTATTGAGTGCATAACTGAACATAATTATTTGAAGGTTGACTTTTTTTTTTTTTTTTTTGTATTAAAAACACTTCTTTTATTGGTCGGATGAAATATGCAAATGTTTTGAGACAGGAATTTTGGGTTTTCATGAGCTGTATGCCAAAATCATCAGTATTAAAACAATAAAAGACCTGAAATATTTCAGTTGGTGTGCAATGAATCTAAAATATATGAAAGTTTAATTTTTATCATTACATTATGGAAAATAATTAACTTTATCACAATATGCTAATTTTTTGAGAAGGACCTGTATATATAAATTGGCAGGAATGCATACATGACCATCATGTTAATTTTCTCAGTAAATGCTTAAATCCAAAGTGCTGTTATTATGTTTTGTTTTATTTTATTTATTTGGCTCCGAGACGAGCAACTTTCTTGCCTTGTTGAAGGGCACAAATTTATTTTTAAAGTAACACCAGGTAACTTTTCAACCTTCATAATATATTTCCAAGTCTCTTGTGATGTTACATCGACTTACAATAGGTTGAATGACACGTCTGCCATAGCCTGACGGGGTCTGTAGCGTTTTTAAGCGTACTTTTAAACTTCGGGTTTCGGGTAGTAACCGGCGAACAAAGAGAACTACAAAACTCGACTGCTTTACGGCATATACGTCACTTCCACCACCACCCCCACTTCTTTAAAATCGCAGGGCTGTCAAGTGTCATGCATTGAGCGTGACAAGTCACTCATTTCGGTCTTTTGTCACGCTCTCCCGCCACACATTGTATTTCTCACGCTGAAAAACTATTTGTAATATATTTAATATGCCGCAGCGGCCAAAACTCTGGCCGCGCCGCTCTCACTGTGGAACAGGTATGAATTCAAGCGCGTCTCCTCTGGTGTTGTTCGTCTGGTGTTGTTAGCCAATCAGAAAATAGCACTATTGTATCTGGGTAACATTTAACGCAACAACCAATGACACCCCGTAGTCTGGGGTGTTTTTTTTGTCTGCCTGACTATGTTACGGAAGCTATCTTATCCTCCGTTTATCTTCATGAATCAGGTAATGATTATTTGTCTTGCCTCAAGCTATAATGCAAATCGATTTGTAAAATTTGCAGATTTATTTATGGTAGCTTGATATTATAATATTGACGATATATGGTTATTATCTACCACTCAAACATTGCATTGAAGTATCATATAGATTCAGTAAAACGGTAACCAATAGACTAGGCTACTATAATGACACTGGCTTGTAAACGTGATCATCGCGATCATTTGTCGTTAAAAAAAAAATAAAACCCATGAAATTATATTCATATGACATGCTGAAATATATGCCACTGTACCTGGTATGAAGACATTTCACACGCGACGCAAGCAGAACACCTGCATGTGACCTCCTCCTACAGTGTTCAGGGCTATCATGGTTGTCAACAAATGCACGATGACAGAGTTTACGACAGTAGTAGAGGACAATACTGTTTCCCAACTGTAGGGGGACCCCGAGAGCAAAAGTTACCTGGTGTTACTTTAAATATGCTTTGATGTTTTAATTGAAATTAATTGTGTTAATTTGATTTATTATGCAAAATCCTTGTTGAAATTATAAAAATGATGTACATGAGATAGCAACAGCTTAAATATTTTGTCATTTTTGTCATTTATAAGGGGAAGGCTGTTATTAGTCAACCTCGGCACAGTGTTCTGACTAGGCTGTCAGTCAGAATGAATACAACAACACCTCCATGACATGCTGCAGCCCACAGAAAACATGTTTCACACCTGCCCATGGTACAAAATGTGCCCAAAACTGTGCCCATACAGATGCCAACCGAAAGCTGACGGTGGCTCAATGAGAGATCAGAGAGGGATACATTTATAATCATTTGTATTTAAAGTGTATTTATACTTATACCCTATTATACTTTTTCAAATATTACCTGTCATGCAGTGTGTATTCCAGTTGTTTGTGAATGTAAAAGGTCTGCAAAGTTTTAAAGATCAAAGTGCAAGACAAATAGTTGGCTTCTGAAAAAAGAAAAATAATCTAAAACTGCCGAAATGAGTTGTCAGCAAATCCAGTCTCACTTCCTGTTACACACCTAACAATGTAAAAAATTTGCATAATGCCAGCATATGGTTATCATGACCAATGAGAACAGTGTAGACCAATTACAACAGACTGTGCCGTCTGACCAATCAGAGCAGAGGATGCTTGTTGAAAGGAGGGGTTTAGAGAGACTGAATCTTCGAACGAACTGTTTTCAGACTCTTATATGCATCGCACTTTACCTAATTTCTCAAAGTGTTTTTGAAACTTGGATTCATGTGAAAATTTTGTAGGAGACCTCCAAAACAAAATTAGGAACCTTTAAAAGCATAACCGGGGCACTTTATAAACAATGCAATGATGTGAGCATAAATAACAAAACACTGTTACTGGCTAAAACTTTTTTTTTTTGACAAAGATCAAAGTCATGTGGGTTTTTGACCTTTTTACTTGTTCTCCTGTGAAGAAACCGCATAAATCTAAACTTAAAGTCAGATATTGAATCAAAATAGACCAAATGATATGACCTTTTATCTTTATAGTAATTGTATGTCAAAAATTGTGTTTCATTTATAATATGTGTGTTTAGTTCACCCAAAGAATATCCAGGAAGTCTCCCGAGCTCTAAAAGAGCACTTTTTGAGCATTTTCTTTTGGATTTTGACAGGTAATTCTCATACTGCAGGTACACCATTTTAGGAGAAACATGAAAGACAAAGTTGATACTAAAAAAAGACGCCTTCAATAATCTCCTGATCTGAGCAATATAATCCTCTGGGTTGTTGTATTAGAGAATAATCTCATAAAGTTACATGAAGAAAGGGTAGTTGCAAAAGAGGAACTCTATATAAATGCCATCTGTTCATGTGCATTGTAAATACAACACCATGTGCATTAAGCTTATTTAATCCATCATAAAAATGCAAGCGGAAAATAAATTATCCTGAAAATGTATTTGACAGGTAATTCTCATACTGTAGGTACACCATTTTAGGAGAAACATGAAAGACAAAGTTGATACTGAAAAAAGACGCCTTCAATAATCTCCTGATCTGAGCAATATAATCCTCTGGGTTGTTGTATTAGAGAATAATCTCATAAAGTTACATGAAGAAAGGGTAGTTGCAAAAGAGGAACTCTATATAAATGCCATCTGTTCATGTGCATTGTAAATACAACACCATGTGCATGAAGCTTATTTAATCCATCATAAAAATGCAAGCGGAAAATAAATGATCCTGAAAATGTATTTGCCCAGATAACAATGTCAGTGCTGTGTAAGAGAGCGGGCATGTTGCTAAAGCGCGTTCTTCTATAGCACCTGCAAGACTTTCTATTCCTCTGCTAATATACCGCCACATCCAGCCCTATGAAACACACTGAATGTCCTGAATAATACATCGCCTGCTCTTATACCCCTGACTTTAAGTGCTACCGACGGTTTAGACAGATGATGTCGTCCTAAAACGAGGAAACATAATCCGCTTTTTTCCTTTTTTTTTTTTTCAGGGCAAAATTTTGATATAGCTTCCCTTCCCATCAGGTCTTATTCCATCAGATGGCTCCCGCAGTGTTGGCTCCTCCCAGGCCTGTTGGGCTCCAAAGGGCCGCACACACAGGACAGCAAACTCACCATGTCTGACTTCATCACGTCTGCGCTCTCACGGCTCCACATGCCTCCATTCATTTAGGAGGAAAAGTGACTTGCATAAAAAAAGAAAAAAAGGAGGGGTAAATGGGTTATTTTAGGACTCGGTCGCAGGAACCATGTTTTACCTTCAGTGAATCTTGAAAGAAAAACTCAAACATAAAAGCCTAATGAACACAGTAATACAACATAATATCCTTTATTATTATATCTCAGATAAAATAGTTCTGGAGATTTTGAGGAGTTCTGTTTTGTGTGAGTATCAAATTTGTTAAATAATATAATATAATATAATTAGTGCTGGGCAACGATTAAATTTTTTAAACGCGATTAATCGCATGATTTTCTTGCGATTAATCGCATTGTTATGCGCAAAATTGAATAATGACTTCTAAAGTAGTGTATTGCACACTTTTGATTTAAATGTACTGCTATATACACAAAAGTGCAATAACTTTAAACAAATAAGGTTTAATATACTGCTTATACCAGCAGTATTCCCTTTACACAGTAATCTCAAATCTCAACTTAAACATTAATGTAATCAAATCAAATATTTAAACAAAGCTATTTGCCACTTCCAGGGCATTACCTTTTATCTAGTTAGTTAAAAGGAGTCCAGTTTTCATGTTTTTTTTCTGAACAGGTGTCAACCGGTATCTTTTATCAGGGAGTAGCAGAAACAGTCTATGTAGTAGGCTAGTCAGAGGTCATGATCACTACTATATAAGTCGACCAACGTTACTTATAGTAGCTTAGGTTTGGTCATGCCATGGTTTCCCACGTAAGATTACATTAAACAGAGTAAAAAAACAATTTATACTTTATACTCACGCTGTTGCTGTGTAGCGCGCGTACACTTCGGCGTACCCTGACGTGCACCTCTCCAAAAATGTAACGTCAATTCTACGCGTACCGCAAGCGCTGTGATTGCTAGAACCGCTCCTCGGGTTTCACATGCTCCCTCTGCATGTGTAATTGCGCGTCAACGCGGACAACGACGCAGATATATAAATGAAAACCAACGCGTAGTCTATAGCGTATAGTCTTCAGCGTAAGTCCGACACAGAAGTATAAATCAGCCAAGAGTGAGGTGAAGTGGTCGAGCACAAGGTGCAGCGACAAGCGGGTGCGTTCCTGTGAAACTGTTGCGGTCATGCTCGCCTCACGCACGCGCCCGCGCCCGCTCGTTGCCGAAGTCGAATTGTCTATAACTTTTTATAAAGGACGCGCAGCACAAATCATTAGAAGAGAGACTGATCCTCGGCTCGCTGTTAGTGAGTTTCCAGAATCTAAATAGTTATTATCTATAGGTTTTATAGGTAATATCCATAGAGCGCCTGTCATTCACTCGCGGAGGTCAACCCTTTAACTGTTCACCAGAGAGAACCTGCCTCTCTCTACTGCTTGTTTGGGTGGGTTATTTGCTGGATGACCAACATCCCACCCCTCCTGTGATCATGGTTTGACTGTAGGCCTATGTGTATTCAGAGCCAGTGAGCAACGGACTTTCAAAATAATAATAATAAAAAACTGCGTTAACGTGCGATAAAAAAATTGTCGGCATTAATTAATAAATGCGTTAACGCGATAATAACGCGTTAACTTGCCCAGCCCTAAATATAATATAATATAATATAATATAATATAATATAATATAATATAATATAATATAATATAATATTAATGTGACTATCAAATATAGAATAGAGCAGACAATTGTCTCATTTGTCTTTTTATTTAAAAAATATTAAATAAAAATATTCAACATATCTAAAATAAATGATAAGATTAAATGTATTATATAAATGAATAAACAGTACAAATATATTTCTCTATGTTTTGTCTAAAGTTTGTTTGCTGATAATTGTCTCGTTTGTATATTTGTATAAAAAGATATAATAAAATTTATAAAGTATAAGATTATATCTACTGTACAAATAAAATAAGAAACAAAAAACAAAAAATCTAATTGTCTATGTTCTGTATCAATTTTGTTGCAGACAATTGTCTCAGTTGTCTTTTTTATTTAAATAAATGAACAGTAATAAAAAAATATTTTTTCTCAGTTATGTTTTGTGTATGACGATAGTTGCCGACAATTGTCTCATTTGTCCATTTTTATTAGAACATTATTATAAAAATATGCTATAAGATTATAATATCTAAAAATAAAATATTTTAAAAATAGTTATCTATTTGTTGCTGACAATCGTCCATTTCTATTTTAATTTTGTAAATATAAAATAAACATTTAAAATAAATTATATAATAAAACAATATAAAAAAAATAAGCATATATATATATATATATATATATATATATATATATATGCAAAAGATTAAATTGTTGACAGAGTAAGAGTATAGAGATATAAACAGAATAGTGTAGCTAAGATCACTTGATGAGATATATTCTGTTCTTATTGAGGTCTCAAGACTTTTGATTGCAGATTTATATTTTGAGCTCCGTTTGAGATTGAGATCTATTTAGATTCTTGAGATTATGGGGTAATTTTCTTAGGAGACAAATCTGAGAAGCCTGAGACAATACAAAATTTGCTGCACTATAAATTATGCATAATTACAAGTAATTAACCCTAAACCAAACCCTAATCGTAACACTATAGTAAGTACATGCAGTAAATTAATATTACTCAGTACTTATTTAAGTAAGTACAATATAACTATGTCATTTTAAAATAAAATGTAACCCTTTTTCTTTTCTATGCATCACACAATTTGTGCCAAGGTCACAAGATACGGTGCTGTTGCACCCCCCCCCCCCCCCCCCCCCCCCCCCCAAAAAAAAAAACCTTTTCGTTGTTTAGCCAAAGAACTTGTTTGGTTGTTAAACTACTCACAACCCAGAGGCTCACGAGATAATATGAGGGTCACGCTAGACGATCATGAAGAGAATGAGAAAATAATCAATCAAGAGACGTGAACATACTTGCCTCAGCGCGAACTTCACGGCTAGACTGACACACTCGGTTATGTCATGATAAGGCATGGATGAACTTAGCACATCTGTTACCATGGCAGTTCAATCATGTCTAATTCCATTTCAGTGGGACGCTTTCCACCAGTCAGTTATCCTTCATAACTGTCTCGCAAGGTCATGCTATTCCATTTGTCATCATCTGCCTGAGTTAAACAGCTCGTGTCTGCCAAAACTGACTGCATATTGTCATGATGATCACGAGAACCTCTTGCCAACAAGGCTGAGTTAGTCAGAGGACAGCTTAATTTATTATTTTGATATAGTACTTTTATAAGTTTGATTATGTCTAACACAGCATGGTTTGCTTTGTCTAGAACTAGATTCACTTGAGTTTTTCCAGGCAACTGAACTCTGCACACTTGCAAACTGTTAAAACCATTTTCCATCCAGCCAGGGCAATTTTTGCAGAAACTCACCTACATGATACTAAAATTGAATTGTTCCCACAATCAAACAGCATCAATCATATTTCTCAGTTTGAAAACCCAAAGATTTAAAAAGCAACATTAAACTAAAATATTGAGCTCAATGTTCAAAACTTCCTGTCATTTCAAAGGTAGTCTCACGTAGCCAGACTTTCAGACTGACGGCAGAAGGTCTGGACTCTATAGCAGTGTTCATTGGGCAGGGGCCGTCTGACTGACATGTAAAGCAAACAATCACTGTTTGTTTTGTTCCACGTCATGTAACGTCGATGTCCCTACAATAGTCTATGACGCAAACTTTACATACTTACCTTAAAGGGGTGGTAAAATGCCCTTTTCACAAGATGTAAAATAAATCTCTGTTGTCCCCAGAGTGTGTGTGTGTGTGAAGTTTTAGCACAAAATACCCCACTGATATTTTTACAAAGCATGTTAGTTGTCACTTTTTGAGGGTTAGCAAAAATGCACTGTTTTGTGCCTGGCCCTTTAAATGCAAATGAGCTGCCTCAGAGGGCGGGGTTTCAAGAGCTTGTGTGTTAGCAGCTGCGATTACCTCACGCAGACACACTAAAATGACAGAAACTGTTCTGCCTTTAATGTTAAAACAGAGTCAGACAAAGAGAGACTCAAGAAGAAGTGACAACATGTAGAATGCAACAGGACGTCTCTGAATGGTTAGTTGATGAATTTATGTTGCTGATGTGGAGTTAACTATCTTCAATTAGCATATTCTGTCATGATAATCTATAAATCGCTCGTATAGGAACTGTTGTGAGATGCACACAGAGTGACTTTCTATTGCATGTGAAAAGAAGGATGCTAAAGTTTGAGCTGACTCACAAATGTACTCTTATACAACACCACCCCTTTAAATCCAGCATTTAGTTGATCCTGATAAGCGTTCATTGTCACAGTTGATCACAACAGCGTTCTTCTTCCATGAGGGGGTTTGGCATCACGGCATCTTTGTTTCCAGTCGGACCGTTAAAGAACGCGACTCACACGTCTCCCGGACATCCTGTAGAATTCAACAGATGACGACTTAGATTATTACATTATATTATATTATATTATATTATATTATATTATATTATATTATGTGTTGTGTTGCGTTAATTATTATATTATATTACGTTATATGATCATATAATATAATATCATAATAAAATATACATAATATATATAATATACATTATTATGCCGTTTAAATTTGGGGTTTGTAAGTTTTCTTTTCTCTATTTTTTTCATGAAAGAAATTAATACTTTTAATCAGCAAGGACACATTAAATTGATCAAAAGTGACAACAAAGACATTTACATTATTTTAAAATAAAACATCTATTTCTTATAAATCTAATCTTATAGTTTTTTTGAGAAAACAAACAAACAAAGTGCAAGCAATAGTTATAGTGTTGTATTCTTTAGCAAACACAAGTAATACATCTCTTTTGAGATGTGGGTCGCATGAGCAATCATTGCGTATCTCAAGGATTTGTGTTGTCTTGCTTAACCTTTCAATATTATTCAACATGGACACAGGACAGCGACCTGTCAGTGTCCTGATTTGACCACATCTCCCTCTCAATATTCTTTTCAGTGAAATTCATTTGAGAACTGAAATGAATCTTATTTCACAACATGCACACATAAACAATCCCAGCAGAAAACAATCACTTTTGTGGATCCTTTAAAATCTCTTCTGAGGATAGTGATGGCCAGTTTCATTCATCTTTCAACCGGCCTGAGCATTATTTCTTCGGTGGGTGAGAGCATCATGGGAAGCACATCAGTTGTAATGAGTTGATACATGTTGTCTGATTGGGCATTAGAAAGCCTGGCCTGATGCTGGTCAATTATTGATTACTTTTTTTTTTTTTGAGAGAGAGAGAGAGAGCGAGAGAGAGAGTGTGAGAGTGTGAGTGAGAGAGAGAGAGAGAGAGAGAGAGAGAGAGAGAGAGAGAGAGAGAGAGAGAGAGAGAGAGTGTGAGTGTGAGTGTGAGTGTGAGTGTGAGAGAGAGAGAGAGAGAGAGAGAGAGAGAGAGAGAGAGAGAGAGAGAGAGATGGCATTTACAATCAAACTCTGACATCTGTCATGGGTCCCCCGAGGCACTTGTCTGTTATGATTATTAGTCATATTCTGATCATTTGCATGATGTCGTTTGTCCTGACGATGTGCCAGACAGTATGCGTGTAGGCACTGGTGTCAGGAATGAACCTAACATTTCAAGTGGCAAGCTTATATGATGTGTAGCTTCCAGAACTGATGCAGAAAATATGTACGCATCATTTGAAGGATGTATACATGATCACAGACACATGGAAAATAGAATCTGGTTTATGAGTAGAATGACTAATACTATATATTATATATGACATTTTTGATACTTATCTAAACACAAATTAATAAATGAATATATAACCTCTGTTTGCAAACATCACATGCTAGTATGATGTAACAAGAAGTTTCTACATTCTAAATAACTTTATAAAAAATTAACCCAAATATTGGGCAAATATTGGAATGCAGGTTGGGTTAAACAAACTAAACAAATGTACCCAGTTCTACTCGACCCGCTTCGAGCGGGTTTCGAATGGGCCATCTGGCATGGGAGGCGGGAGCGCTAACAAGGACTCTAAAGACCTCAGTCTTTATTATTTTATTTTATTTTATTTTATTTTATTCCTATCAACATGGCATATTTTGGACCTCCTTGGTCGTGGCATCACAACCATAGAGACTTTTCAATTATCCATTTTTGCAGCTTGCTTTCAGTAAATGGATGATGGGAAGGAGCCTTAAGCTCTCTTAAGTTTTTTATTTCAAAAGAGCAAGGGAAATCCAGTTTTCCATGACATGTCCCTTTTAAATATGCTTAAACCTCTAGTGCACCACAATAAATAAATGTCATATTATTCCTCATTAAAATGTATTTACCGAAATGACCATGACCAGCAACAACAGTACAAGTGCCTGTGGCTTCAGATCTCTGGGACTGAAGATGATTCAAAGTAAATGGCAGCTCTGCTCAAAGTATGAAATATTAAAGGTCACTTTGATTTTACACTCTCCAAAGTGGCAAATGAGGCATAATAGATCAGGACAGAACAATATAAACAAAGTACAGCGGTTCAAAAGTTGCTATGGGAAAGGTCATGCACAATCACAGTTGAATGGACGTTGGCGAGTTGTTTGTAAATGAATGTGTCCTATAAAGAATCACGTTAAATTTAGTGTCATGTTTGAGTACAAACTTATGATAAAAAAAAAAAATGTTTTTACCTCCATTATATTGGTTTGAATATGCATATAAATTGCCAAATTTAACACTTACTTGTACAGATTTAATTGTACTTCTTAAGGCCGTTTTCAATGAGCAGTGGTTATTTTTTTTTTAGATGTGTTACACACTTTTGACTCAAAAGTGGCTCAAAACATTCAGCAAGTTTTAAATCGGTGTTGGGGTCGTCGGTGAGATAGGGCGCTCTGATTGGCTGTTCAGTTTAGCAAACGAATCAGTGCACGAGAATAAAAGCGATGAAAGGGATCAAAGAAATTAAGACGCAGAGACAGAATGCTGTTCTATATTTACGTCATCCTACCTAAGCATTCCAATAAGCAATTTATTTCATAACAACATGAGCTGCCTGGAATGAAACCTCATGATTGTTTTTCAAAATGGTAACCAAGAGCTGCTTCGTTTCCTGTTTTAATATATGCAGTCCTAGTTTCAGTTTCCCTTTTTGAAAGACGAATATAGACAATTGATACCAGCTGATATAGCCAGTTATTTCCTTACAAGCAGGCGCAGAACACACATGCTAGTTGGCAGCCAGCTGTAGTCTTTGCGGTGTGTTTAAGAGCACCGCTTAGTTGACGTCGGCTTGGTGTGTCACGAACTTTAAAAGTATGTGATTAAGCTATTAAAATTCAGCCATTATTGAATTATTTTAATTGCCATCCCAATTAAGTCATAATATTTCTGAATAGGTTGAAGAAAGTACATTTCTTCCATGATGTGAAGCTAGTATTCATGTAGCCTATACTACTATTGCGGAATAACTGTTCTCAATCGTACACATAATAAAAATATTGTTAATTAGACAAGAACAACATGTCGTTCATTAGACAACATTAGAAAAGAAAGCATTTATTTGTTTGTTTTTTCACTATTTTCAGACTTCATTATTGTGTTTAATAAAATGTAAAGAATTGTTTTAGATATTAATTTATGAATAAACAAGAGGTGCATGAAATTACCATGCTAATAATTTGACCATGTAAAATTCATGTTTTCACACTAGAGTATTGTGTTTATTGTATATTGCTTCTATTTAGAGATGTAACCCAAAATGTCCCATCACAGGGAGGAAACCTCTCTGTTTCCATTGAGCTCATCATTAAATGCCACCAATCTATCACTGGCGAGCTTCCTTAAGGCAGAGCGAGTGAAGCGTCTGCGGCCCAGCTGCAACTCAGCCGCTTGTCTTCCTCTGGACCGATCCATACCTTTCTGGATGAGGGGAAGGTGGGCCTGATTAAGTGGCTAAGTGATAGCTGACACTGCACGTCCCGCTATAGGGCCCACTCCATCCACTCCACATCCACTCACAGTCTACAGGATCAGACGGCCCCTCCGAGCGGCAAATACACTATCCGTGCACTCGCTGTCAGAGCCGTGTGCTTGTTTATAAACCAAACATATTGATCATGCATTGGCCAAGATGCTATCACGATGGCCAAGAGGGGGAGATTGTTCTGAAGGGTGTATGTGACATGTTGGCCTTCGCTTTGACTAAATGATCCATATTGCAGCTTATTCTAGTCAATAATGGCCCATTTAGATAAAAAGAGAACATCCCAAGTTTGTTTTGTTTTTTCTAAACATGTATGGGCGGGTTAATGTGAAATATGTGATTGTAGACGAGAGAGAGAGAGAGAGAGAGAGAGAGAGAGAGAGAGAGAGAGAGAGAGGGGCATATAATTGTATAGTTTGATTAAGCATTCTGGAGGGAAATAAAAATGGAAAGGAAATGGAGAAGGAGAGATGACGCCTACGGTGAGGCTTTTGGCTTCTGGTGGTATTGTGTTGCTGTTTTTATGGTGGGAGCAGACAAATTAGAATTAGAAAACATCAGTCTTTTGCTCTCTCTCACCTATGTAAGCAGCTACGGTTTAATACTGACCATAAACTGCGGGTTGTTCATCTAGCAAAGCAGTGTGTGGGCTGAAAAAGAACCAAGTATTCGCTCTTTCGCACAAATCCTTATTGTTGTGTGCATCTGATGCTCTGTGAAGTTGACACGGATGTCAGTGGTTGAGATAGAGCAGAGTTGTTTATTTGCATATGGTGCAAATTGGTGATGGTGCAAACGTATAAATTGTGTGTATAATGTGAAAAAAAATGAAATTAAGCATACACTTAAAATGTCCCTCTTTAATTACGGAGAGTAATAGGCTAATAATTGCACCAGGAAAATAGCCCTGATTTGAATCCAGCACATTATTTAATGAGCCTCATTTGCATAGGAAAAAAGCATGTTTGTGATGCAACAAAAGGGGTAACACTTTATTCGGATGTCTGTAGGTTTGCTGTGTTTATTTTTAAGGCTGCAATTTTTTGCAAAACATTTTGTGAATTAAATTTGACTATAATAATAATAATAATAATAACTGTATTAACTATTATTAATAATAAAATTATTAAAAGAAAATATTTATATTGCTCACCTGGGGGCGGGATCTATGCTAATAGGGCAGATCATTACCAGTCATGACTGGGGCTTTCCCTTACTCTTATGCAAGATTAGGGGGAAATCTGGAACCGTTCGTTTGGAGAGACAGTTTATGATTTATGAGGATTATAAAAAAAAAAATCGGTGGATTTTTACCATTATAGGCTGGTTGTTTACACACACCATTAACACACATCGATGTTCAAAAAACCTATAAAAGTTAATTTTGCATAATAGGTTTCCTTTAAGCTTTTCTTTTGATGACAGACAGTTTATGAGCGCTTCCCATTACAGATTTTGGGATGAAGATTGGCACGTTGCGTTCCCAAATGCATGTTAAGTGGGCCAAACTTACAGCACATACAGGGATGCGTTCGTGTGGAGCAGATACTGCGAACCGAACCACTCTGAGACACCAAAAACATCAGATCAAGAGCTTCTCATGTGTAAAAGAACACGCTTCACTGGCTCTGAAGCAGTAGTGTTCAATGTTGAAGAGTTTTACAGCTTAATATCAATAAAGATTCATTAGGGGACGGAAATGTATGTAGCTGGAGTTCTGTTAAAAAACAACGATGCATGAAAAGGCACATTGATTTAACCCAGAGTACTGACGACTGTCTCGCATTATCTATCCCCATCATTTATTGTTCATCTAGTCGCAGCCGCTCCACTCCAATCCAATATTTCCTCTCAAACTCTGACCTTCACTCGAGAAACAGGCCCAGATTGCCATTAAACAAAGTTCTGCAGTCTCTTTTAGTATATCCAGCCACGATGGCAGCCAGATTGATGGGCCTGAGTTAGCTGCTGAGATATTTTGGAGGTTATCTGATGGTGTAAAATTTAATTAGGGCTTTATTGATGGAAGATGTAGACAGCACAGACAAACTGCTTGAAGAACTACATACAGCACAAAGATGAGGGCAAAGGGGCACATCCTGTGTGTCTGTCAATATGCCAACAAACCAGACATGTTTTGTCTTCCCGTTTCGACTCTGGATAGAAATTGTGTGTGCTACTATAAAGTGCACAGTCTATTTTTATTCTTCTATCTGTAGCTATAGTGACAGTGTTACAGTGCGACTAATCCGTTTGAAAACATCTTAATCAAATATCAAGGGTGAAGGCCTTAAGTTGTATTTCATGCATTATTGCATGAGCAGTTGCACATTACATATATCCGTCCGTCCGTCCGTTTATCTGTTATCTATTCTTAAGTCTTAACAAATTTAGCTTTGTTGATATTCAAATTGCTATTCATCATATTTATTTATCCAGTTGTTTAACTGGATAAATATGGGAGAACTTTAAATTCAGAGCTAATTTAATGTACACAACTAACGCATTGGATGCATACTATACAAGAAGTAAATGCAAATGCAGTGTGATGGCGAGTCTTCTGTGTATAAATCAGCAGCATGTTGTCAACTTACATTCATCTTGCTGGACAGCAGCCAGACAGAAACACGCGGCTAGGGTGGAGCAAGAACATTCACACAGCTGTTTGACGTTACACCTTGCCCTCTTCAGACTGACACGCAAGCCCAGTGTCCTAGTTCGGAGAGTACCTTTAAACATATATTTATATATATTAATAAAAGAAACTCTTGACATTCTGTGCACAACCGTGACTCTGGCTGTGACTAAACTGTGATGCCAGGCAAAGTGTGACCACACTATCAGCAAGTAGTTATGTGCATCACAGAAGTACTGTCAGCCACGTCAGAGCAGCGCGGGCGACAACACACACACCAACGACAGCAGGGACATTTATCCTCACAACACTGCATTCTATTGTTAAACAGGGACACTGAAAGCTATTGAAGCATTTGTAATCACTCTGCTGATTGAAAACTGGCCAGTAAATGATTGTCCATCAGGCAGACGTCAACTATAAACACATACTGTACACATTTTTAAAATGAATGCAATTTCTTGAAATTAGTCAATCAAGTTATGAATTACAATCAGATAATATTTAATATGATGTAATGTAGTATATGCCAACCTGTTTCATGAATTCAAATTTAATCATTATTTTGATCATCTGAAAGTAATTGATATAATCCCAAAATTCATTTTATATATATATATATATATATATTTTTTTTTTTTTATCTGTTCTCAGGCATTTCATAACTAGCAAATCATTACTGTGGAAATAAATCCCTTGAAGATTAATTCAAACAAATTACAAAGAAAAAAAAAAATAATAATATTATGCGCATCAAATGAAAACCATATATAATAATAATAATATTACCAGATCACTTTTTATTTTTATTTTAAGTATCTTACAACAATGTGTCTGTGCTAAAAATGTAATACCTGGATTACAAAGTCATGCCTTGAGTTCTGATGGTGTATCGTAATTCTAAACATGCCTGGAGATTAATATATAATGTACTTCAGTTTATTAAAAAACGAAACAAAAAGAAGTGGCTAAAATCACTTCACTTTGTAAAGATGATTAAATTTGCACTTGTATGTTGTCCTGCAGCATGATTTAAAACCAAACGTGTGTTGTTACTCGATGCCATTGCAAGTGTACATGAAAGAATCCAGTTATTTGTGGGTTACACACATAAAGTAAATAGTACCATTCAGCTGGTCATCTGTCCAATTAGTCTAATCTCATGTATCATAATTTTAATTGCATTGCTCCATGAACTAAAATGTACCCTTGTGAGATAATTTTATGTATGAACTATTTCCAATCCTAACGAAAATTATTACTCCTTGTGTAAAATTCCAAGTCTGGTACCATTTGGAAATGTACCTGTTGTGACACAACAGAAACAATTAATAACAGCTATTAAAGTAATCAAATGACTCATGGGGTTGTACAAACACATCAACACACAAACACACCTCTCCATCATACAGACGTTTAAATATTGTCTAATGGATATGTAAATTTTGTTTTCTATGTCCTTTTATTGTGCATTTGTTAATGCTGGCCTCATCATGCTGCTTCTATTAATGGAGGCCCTAATGAAACACATATGCATTAGTTAATGGTTTGCTGAGACGTGAAAGTGCTGGATAAATATGGGGCTTTGGTGAAGCCACAACTAATTGAAAAAGGTTGGCAAAGAAAGTTTAAAACATAATGAATCAAGACCATGGCCAAAAGTAATTACAGCTATGGAAGAGAATCATTACTGGAGTTCAGCTGAGGTGTTGAACACAAAGCCAAAATACATGCCTTGATTAGCTTTAGTTTACACCTTATTTCAACATATGAACACATTATAGAATAAAGCAGATTCCATATAACAACATTGTGGCTTCTTACGAGATCTTTTGAGAGTATAACTTTTATAAAAAGCTCAAGAAACACAACAAATGTATATTTTAATCAGAGATGTATTGTTGCTGGCACAAACAGGTTTGAATATAAGAACTAAACACAACGAAACGTCTACATTTACATCTTTATTGAAAACATACATAGTACATCGGTTCAAATCGATGAATAATGTTTGTGAATATGTTTAGTTAGATGAACCGTTCACTGTGACAGAGTATATATATATATATATATATATATATATATATATATATAAATAATTTTATTTCAGTTTCATTTCAATTACTGCTGATTTCAATTACAAGTTTTTTGGTTTTGTTTTTTACAAATGATAATAGCACTTGTTAAATGTACATGTTGTGTTCCCATTTTCTGAATAGACTATACTTCTATACACATCTGAACAAACAATAAAGCATTTTTTTTTTTTCGTAGCTTCATTTATTCACCTCAGCATGCAGTAGGAAATGAAGTGCTCCGGATGATGAATTTGGTAGGTCCCTTGGGTGCCTTTGGTTGGTAAACTGACTGACATACTGACCTCTGGGTCAACAACAACTTAACCAAAGAATATTGATCTTAATCCAAATTAAAAGGTTATAGATTGCTCAATTTTAAATCGTATCATGGTTAACAGAAAAAAGCACATGTAATCAGGCTCTAAAAGGTTTCTGTGAGGTCTGCCTCGCTCCATTTGTTTAGCAAACCTTTAGCTGCTGTCAGTTTATTTATTTATTTGTTTATTCTAGTAACGTATAACTGTATGTTGAAAGAAAAATGTTTTCCTCTGCAAAAGTCCCTGACACAATGCTAGACAATGTTTGCTAAGGTGTTCTGAGTGAGGTCTGTCTGTCTTTCCGTCTATCCATCAATCCATCCATCCATCTTTTTATTTTAGTTTTAATTTTAGTTGACAACAACAAAGCTGACTCCTAAACATCTTGAGCACCAAAACCTCTCTTCTCTTTCTGTAATAACGCCTGTAATAGTGACAGACTAAAGTGCATTAAAAATGGCAACTTCCATAACACCAGGAAGTATTATCTTAACTGACACAATGTTATTTAATTAATGAGTCCAATCTAGGTGCAAGTTCATCCTTCAAATCTTAATTAACTGAGAGCGACTTCTGCTTTTTCCCCTTCATAACTTTAACTCTGTGAATTCCAGGAACGTGGACAAAAATGCAACTGGTTTTGTCAGGCATCTTGTCAGTGACATATGCCCTGACAGTCTTGTCAGTGTTGTCTCTGTTCAATTTTTCTTTGATTGTCTTGTACCTGAGCACATGGCTTTGTCTTTGTTTGTGTTGGCCATTTGCTCCTCTTGTACCGCCTGCTTGTTTCCCTTCACCACACCCCCTTGTTTAGTCCTTGTCTGGTCCTTGTTTCACTAATTGTGCTCACCTGATCCTCATGTGCTCTGGTCCCTTTATATTGTGCTCCTTTCCCTCATATCTTTGCTGGTCTGTTGTGTGTGTATGTAGTGTGAGATTCTTTTTTTTGTCTACTGATCTTTTAGACGGTGTTTCCTGCCAGTTCTAGGTTTTGCGTTTTAATCTTTTTAATGTGCTTTAGTCTAGTTCCAGTCTTTTGTAGTGGTGGGCAGATCGAGGCTTCGTGAAACACTGAAACAGTTGAATCAAATGTGCCATATTGTGCCGAGGCTTCGAAACAATCCGACACCCGTCTCCACGGTGACCCCTAGTGGTCAGAACAGCACAAATGCAACAAAAACCCAGGCCAAATATGCATAAAAACACCTTTTACAATCTATTGCAAATTTTTTACTGAAAGTAAAATATTTCAAATGCAATTATCTAATCATTTAATAAGATTATCATGTGTAAACATGTTATTTTACCTATTGTTAGGGTTTGTTTTGTTTGTCCTATGAATGGCTCAGCTAAACAGGCCAATAAGACTATTAACTACCTCATTTTAATTATACTAATGTCTAATTAAAACATCTACAAATGTATAAAACTGATCAGAGATCAGGTAAACCCCACAGACACTTGTTCAATGGTTCTCAGTGACTCCTCATGATTTATGGGTTGACAGAGATCATCGCCCCCAGCGGTGAACCATTGAAATTTCGAAGTGTTTCGAAACAGTTATGACGTAATGAAGCCTCGTTTACTGAAATCACGTGACTCTGGCAGTTTGATACACGCTCCGAACCATTGATTCGGAAAAAAAGATTCATAAAGGCTTCGAAGCTTATGAAGCAGTGTTTTGAAATTGCCATCACTTGTCTTTTGCTCTAGGTTTCTCAAGCCTTATTTGTTGGTTTCTTTTTTAATTTGGCCTTTTCTCTGTTTGTAGCTTCAGTTATTTATTCCTAGTATTTATTTTTGGTTATTTTCTATTTTCAGTTAAATAAGTTTATTTCTTTTCTTTTGCGGCTATGGTGAGCCAGTTTTTATTTATTTTGTGCATTTTCTTGTTGTTCTCTCTTGTTGTGTTTGTTCCTGTCCTCCATCCTGATCCACCCTGGCTGCTGCTTTCAGGACCATGCAGGCAGTGAGACTGATACAGCTTCGGTTGCAGCTCAATGTTTCCAGCCTCTGGTTCCTCCAGCTACTGCCTGATCTCCAGTCATTATCTGGTGCTTCTCCATCTCCTCGATTCTTTTAGCCTTGCCCGAGTCGGATCTCATCTGTCTTCCCTTTCTCCTGTTGACTTTCCTGTCCTACTGTTTGGATCATCCTCACTCTTAAGTTTATGGAATAGTTTTAATACCATCAAGCACCACTAAGAAGATTAAATTATTGAAGAGGAGAATTTTTTTTTATATATATGTATATATATATATATATATATATATATATATATATATATATATATATATATATACATACACACACTTAAATATAAAATGTTTAAATAAACACCAAAAACAGATTTTTATTTATTATTTTTTTTTTTTTATGTGGATTCATGTGGAAATATGTATTCACTTTCATGAAGGAAATGCCTTAATCAAGACCAAGACATCAATAAGTCAATAACGTCCTATCACGTCTTGTGTTCTACTTGGCTTTTTATATGCCGTTTTCTCCTTAGTTTGTTGTCCCTTGATATTTATAACATGAGCCGTAGCGTTAGATTGACCTTTCGATGGCAATGGCAGGTTTCCAGATGCTTTTCAGCCTTGTTCTACTTTCCCTACAAATAGACACACCACAGCCTCTTTCAGCTTGTTCTCGGATGTCTAGGATTCTGTCTGGCAACCATGACCTCGAGTCCCTGAACGGCTAGATGAGTGTGGAGACAGAGATAGAGGCTGAGAGAGAGGGGAACGTTAAGGATGCTGTTTAGCTGATTAGCTACAAGAAGCACAGATTGGCATATACCTAGAATGTGTGCTTATTTCATAGATTTATTCATCATTTTTATATTGTACTTTTGCAGAAGAGGACAGTGCCCAGAGGGTGATGGTTAGAATATGGCCATGCACACACAGCTCTGTTCTAAAACACGGTGCACTGCCTACCCAGATAGCATTTTAAGGCAACATAATAATGCTTCAGATACAAAAGTAGTTTCAAATATAGGTGGTATGCTGGTTTTAAAAATGTTGGTTCTCAACTGCAGGTTCGCAATATGTATTGAGATATATATATATATATATATATATATACATACACTGTATATATACATATACTGTATATGGTCCTGCAGTATACATACTGTGTGTATGTGTGTGTATATATATATATATATGTGTGTGTGCGTGTGTGTGTGTGTGTGTGTATTTAATGTTTTATATATATATATATATATATATATATATATATATATATATATATATATATATATATACACACACATTATACAGTGGTGGACGAAGTAGACATACCATGTACTTGAGTTAAAGTAACGATACTCAAGGTAAAATATTACTCAAGTGAATGTTTAAAGGCAGCACTTCTACTTTTACTTGAGTAAAAGTATTTGCCTTCAAATGTACTTAAGTATCCAAGTAGTTTTTTTATGGCTATAATGTACTATTATAATTTGTCACAAGACTCTTGCTTAACTCAGTCTACGTGAAGACTAATGTATATATATATTTGAATTTAATACATTTTTTGTGTTTAATTTTGGAGGGAAGGGGACTTTTCCCATAAGGTATAATCAGTGATGTAGTGGTGCCTGGAGAAGTGGGTATACTCTTAATTTATGCCCCCAATATTTTAGCGTCCCAGCAAAGGATGAATGCTCTGTGTTATAAACAGTTACATGCAAGACTAGTATTGCATATTAGTTCACCCCAAAATGGGCCAGTATTACACATTGTCACTAAACTTTTGCTGCTTGACTTCACAGAGAAAGGATCATTATGAAATTAATATTAGCCACAGAAGAGGTGCAGTTTTTGCAATCAATACTGGCTTTGAATTATTTATTATTACTAAATAATGATTAATTTTGAGTGACTATTCCTTAGGGCCGTATGCAGGGTTTTATAAATACAGAGGTCCCAAAATTGCTCTTGCTAGGGGGGTTCGGGGGCATGCCCCCTCGAGAAAATTTTGATTTTCCTGATCTCGACATGTGCATTTTAAGGTGTTTTGAAGGCCAAAAAAATGGACAACAGTAGCCAAAGCATGTCGGCAGTAGCATGAAGTATTTTATCAGATATTTTTAAACATGAGAATCAGTTTAAATGTTGCAATGAATGATCCACAAAATGGAAATGCAGAATGCTTATGCTTAATGCTTATTGTTGACAATACACAATCACATAGGCTATTTGAAACGAGAATGGCCATAGATGTTACATTTCAAACAAACGCCAATGCAATCCTTCTGTGTCTAGAGGCATATGAACAATTAGTATGAGCATCAAAGATCAGTTTCAGCTACTTTTTCTTTCCTAAATTAATCAATGTTTTTGGACTAATCTGTTCATTTAATAAATGGTTCAATTGCTCTGTCATAAAGACAGTCACTTGTTGCCACCTTCTGGCTTAATGATGCAAGTTGCGCAAACACAGACAAGCGGAGTGATACAAACAGTGAAAAGTCCCAGTGCTGATACTTGGGAAATATTCGAACACATTCGAGGTAACGCTATACAAATATATTTATACATAATATTTATAATAATAATGGCAATATATTTAATAAGGTGCTTGTCTTGTTAAATTGAGCTTATAGTTCCCACTGTCTTTGATCAAACTGATTATTTCTGTCGGTCATTTAAAACTTATAGGCCTATATATCATATAACTTACTATAACTGAAGCGTGAAGCGTCGTGTTGGGATTCGCGCTCGGCTTGCGCTTCTGTGAACATAAATCCCACTTGCTTTGATTGGTCTCAAACATTTTGACATTGACGAGCGGGTGTTTGAGTGATGAAGCAGCTCAGATGAGAAGGTCAGTTATCGTCGCGATGGGCGAATCATTGCAGCACCAAATTAGAGTTAATATTAGGCAATTATTTCACAACTTTTATTTTATACACTCAAAAAATGACTGAAGTCCGGACCTCGGGGACCTCAATGGTGGGTACGGCCCTGACTGTTTTTTTTTTCCACATGAGATTGGATTAGCTAGCCTACTAAATGATGCACATCAGACGGGGATTTAGAAGTGAATATACGCAATGCCGACTGAAAAAGAAGTGGGTATACCTGCGTATACCCTGCACTACACCACTGGGTATAATACATTTACAGTATTTACTGTATATATTTTTCTTGAGCGTCTACGGTCATAATTATTAACATGTTATGATACATTCACATAAACCTGCACAACGCCATTATATATGTATATATATATGTATATATATATATATATATATACACACACACACACACACACACATGCTGCTCTCTGCTCCGCTTAAAATCATTGGCAACGCGAATATGTTTGGAACTATTGAGAGCTACACGAATCACGTGACCGCGCGGCGGCGAGATCACTATGATTGTTATTGTTGTTAATATTATTTTATAAAGTATGTAACGTAAGATAAAAGGAGTTTTATCAGTTCGTGTGATGAAGCATTTTCTGCGACAGCTCCAGCTCTCCGACGCACAGTGTAAACGCCAGCGTCTGAATTCACTCACTTAATTTTGTTCACTCCTTGCAGATATAGTGCACTCAAATGCCATACACTATATAGGGATTAGTGAATGAGTGAACGAGTGAGCGGTTTCGGATACAGCTACTGTGTCGCAACCGTCTATATTCGCAACATCGACAACTAAGTAAAGTTTTGTAGTTCGAACCCGAAGACACAAGAGGCGGAGAATCAGGAGGTGAGGTGAATTAACAGACTGTAATAGCTTGAACTTAAGACCCAACTAATCAATTAACATTTCAGTTTCTTATAATTTGGCTTTGGCTGCATTACCCTATAGTTTATTTGTATTTATTTATTTCAAATGGAATCAACATTTTCATAAGTAGGCTACTAGATGTTTTGGGCTATTTAACATGACATTTTAATTATATTCTGCTGAAATGAACGAGATGAACGAAATTACTCAAAAAAAGATTCGTTCATTTTGCTGAACGAGACTCAAAGATCCGAGTCAGTAAAATGATCCGAACTTCCCACCCCTAGTTCGCACTTAGTAGATACCGCCAATTCAAGTTCAAAACAAAGCGCGCGCGCTGTACTGTGATTGGTGGCTCGTTTGACCAGTTACGTTTTGTAGTGTGAAATGTAGTGGAGTTAAAGTAAAAGTCTCCCCAAATTTAAATACTTCAGTAAAGTACAGATACGCAAAAAAGCTACTTAAGTACAGTAACAAATTACATTTACTTCGTTACTGTCCACCACTGACAATAAATATATATAATGTGTATATTTAATGTGTGTGTATATATATATGTATATATATATATATATATATATATATATATATATATATATATATATATAATATGTATACATATATAATATGTATATATACTGCTCTACTGTCAGTTTTTTGCATTGCCTGGTCTGATGAGTCTTGATTTCCGCTGCAACATTCAGATTGTAGGGTCAGAGTTTGGTGCAAAACTCAGCGGTTCAGGCTGCTGCAGGTGTAATGGTGTGAAGGATATTTTCTTTGGACACTTTGGTCCTCTTAGTACCAATTGAGCATCATTTAAACGCCACAGCCAACCTGAGTATTTTTGCTGACCATGTCCACAGTGTCCACTTTATGACCACAGTGTTCCCATCTTCTGATGGTTACTTCCAGCAGGATAAAGCGCCATGCCACAAAGCTCAAATAATCTCAAACTGGTTTCTTGAAAAATCTGCAGCAACTGCATATATATCCCGAGGCTGGAGTCTACCCTCAGGTCCATCATGGAGTTTGCTCTGTGGAGGCAGTCCTATCCCGAGCCAGTTGAGGACTCAATGGGTCCTATCATACACGTGGCGCCAGGCGCAACGCAAGTGTTTTTTGCTAGTTTCAGCCTGACGCTGTTATCATTTTCACGTCCTGCGACAAATGCTTGCAAATTCCTCCATGGTGTGAGCGCAGGTGGCTGTTAAAGGGAATGGGAGATGAGACTCTGGTTGGTTTATTTCACGTTACGCCCAAAACACACCCATTACTCATTAAGAGATTAGGGACAACCCTTTTAGACCATGTTCTGGGCGGGCAGACCATTTTTTCCGTCAATAAACTAGCAAAAGTGCTAGTTTAATGAGAACATTATTTGAGAACAAATAATGAGAACAGAGAATATTATTTGGGCTATGTGCCCTGACGCTTACTTCACATAAGAAGTATTGCATTTAATGATGAAGTATTAAGCATTTTTTCCGTCATTAAACTAGCAAAAGTGGATTCGGACACGCCATTAGTGCACTTGCACCTTGCGCTATAGAGCATGCACTTAGATCATTAAAAATCCGATGTGCCGTGGGCGGCACGTCGCATATTATTGCGCAATATTTTCTCGATATACAAAAACGAAAAAATGAAAAGCTAAACATATCACATATTTTTGGAAAGCTGAGACTCTTGTGATTCGAACAATGTAAACCATTTTAATATACACTAAACACAGCGGGTACACTCTGTCCCCTTCAGACCACCAAACATGTAAAAACCGGAAGAAACTTTCCTATACAGCTTTCTGTTAGTCCACTGATCCATTACATTCCAACAAAAATGGTTTGGTTACACTGTAAAGGGTCCTTACAATCCAATTCAATGAAGTATTTTGTCCATAACACATGTATATATCAATAAGCATCCACGGAATGCAGTAGTAGCATTTCAAGTTAGCCTACAGAGCTATCACAACTTTGACGCATTCTATGTTCTAGCTTCACATGAGATGTAAACATTAAGAAAAAGTGATGTCAAAATGGCCGCTGACCCCTGAACTTTTGATGGACAGGTCATTTTAGCCAATCGATTCATGCTAGAGACTGATAGAGGTGTCCCTTTGTATCAATAGCCAAGGAGCGCCCAGTCCGGCTCTGGGGTGCGCCAATGAAGAAGAATGGCACCTCCCTCTCTTTGAGTGACAGTAAATCAAACCAGTTGTAATAGAGTATGGAAATGACGGTATTTTCTGATAGCCAATGAATTTCTGTAAAGATGTATATGCCGCTTTAGTGGGATGATTCATCTGGTCATGCGTGAAGTCCGTGCGCAAAGTAGCAGTGATCCATGCGCCCGTGCGCAAAGACAGCATTGATAGAGTGAAACAAGGTAACATGTGTAAAATGGCAAAGAGAACTATAAAAACACACTTCTTACTTGAAGAAGTTATTGAACAGTGTACTCACCGTGACAGTGATGAGTCGGAAGATGACATTTCTGACGAAGAGAGCGATGTTTCATCCATTGACTCGGTAGCAGAGGACATGTTTTGGATGTTGGACACGTCACTCTCTTTCTCGACAAGTAAGATTTATTATATTATGCTACATATTTGACTATATACTGATGTATGCGTTTCTTTTGAGGTGTACTTGTCATGTTATGTCGTGTGTTTGGTGTGTTATGCCGAGTGTATGTGTTTTGTTTTGATGTGCAACGTTAGCCTACCTGCTAACTTCTGTAGCCTAGTGTGCGCTCGTGCAGGAATGTTTGTTTATGTTTGTGTTTCTGTTTATATGCTTGTGAATACAGAAACAATGTTAATGTTTTGTAAATTACTCATTTATTTGTTTTGTTTTTTTATATCACAGACCATCATCTGAAAATCATGTCGTTTTTATGTCCAAACAGGTACATCATGGGTGAAGTGGATCTCATGCCCTAATAAGTTACTACAAAGTCATCCACAAGACCCAGAAGTGGTATAAGGGACTTTTTAAAATCTTTTTATTTTTTTATCTTTATTATTTTTCTTGGATTCTGAAAAATATAATTTGTAAATAGTTTGAAATACATACACATACGTGTGTTTGTGTATGTATATATATATATATATATATATATATATATATATATATATATATATATATTTATGTTAATTTTGTTATATATATATGTGTGTGTGACTTCTAATATTAAAGTGTTTTAGTACCATAGCACTTGTTTTGTATCTTTATTTATAGAAAGTTTGGTTTCAAGAATTGGAAAAAACAAACACTATAATGTGTTTATGCTTCAGTTACTATGTGTCAGCAATTATTGACAGTGAATCAAGTTAAGGAATATAATAGCTCTAAGTGTAACCTTTCATTAGAGCCCAAAATTATGACTGTAGAGTAAAGCATTCAAGAATAGCAGCATTTTATGTGTCTATGGTTACAAAGGGTCATTTGGAGTCTCCAAATGGCCTTTTTTGGGGAAGCGCCTAGACATAAACTTAGATAAACATGTGTAAAACACTCATTTTCTAAGGTATTGATATCAAATTTTAAACTGGGTTTGGTAAGGCGTCATGCTGTGATCCCATTGTGTTTTCCAGCTTATAGCTCCCAGATGTAGTTATCTGCAGGCAGCTGTTTACAACAACAAAAATGTAGGCAGATTTTTTTGGTCCTTTTTCAGTGTGTTCAAAGTTGTATTACTCAATACCAGTAAGACTTACAGTGATCCTGACTGTTTAGGAACAAACCTCTGAGTGTCACCTTTCAAAAGAGACCAAAAGCATGCATATACTCCAAATGGTTCAAAAACAACATGCAATTTAATGTGGGTATGCCTTTTTTTAGGCGTTTTAGGCTAATATTGCAGGACTTTTAAGGGGTTAAAATAGGGCCCAATGTTTCCCTCAGTATTGGTGGTGTGTTTTAAGCTGGTTAGAGTATCACACCATTAGCTTAGCAACATGCTGATGCCAAACTCTGGTGAAATCAATTGCAATTTTATTGTGGCTGAAGCACAGAATCGCTGCCTGTGTTGTGCGTTCTGAGTCCGTACTTATGAGGTTCCATTTTCCATGTGTCTGTGTATTCAGCAGATATCGAGGCAGCTCACTAGTTTATGGAACAGAGCCACAGCCAGGTACCAGGCCTTGAGATAGAGCATCTCACAGAAGGTTTTTTTCTTTGGATGTGATCATCTCTGAACTACAGAAGGGTCTGTGTTTTCAGCAGAGCCGAGATCAGCAGATGAGTATTTCTCTTTGACATGCAGATACTGTGGAAAGGGAAATAATAACTGCAAAGCGTTGACAGCAAAATGCCAGGCATCACTTGAGATGTTTATCTTTCCTTATTATTTCTCATTTGCACATTTCAAATCATGATTTTTTCTTTCTCTCTCTCGCTTTCTTGCTCTGTAAATAATTGTCAGATGTAAATTGATCCTTCACTGAGCATGCCTTAAAAACTTCACTGACCAATCCAACCTTTGCACTCATTGCCCTTTTCTAATGTCTGTATGGAGAATATGTGTGTACTTGATTTTCTTTATTTATGAATGCTAGATGCTATTACAAGCATATTATATAACATGTATAAAAATATTTGTCTCTGACTGCACATCTTCCACAAATCCACCCCTCGTGCTGTACATGTCCATTCTGGAGAGGTGTGTTGTCAATCTGAGAACCCTGTTCACATTCAAACCTGTCACATTTTGTCAAGTTAAATTTGAGATAAGCTGCAGAAAAATGTACACAACTGACATTCTGTGGCTCAGCCAAACAGCTGTCAGATGCTGACGGCACAGATTGGTCACTTACCTATTCAAGGGCTTGTCTGAGCCTGATTTACAGATTTTTTTTATTTTTTGGTAAACTCTAATTATGAGCCTCACAAGTTTAAAAGCACAGGCCAGTTCTCAGGAAACAGTATCATTTGTTTTCCCATATACAATAATAAAACACTACCTGTCATGGAACAGAAGAATGCAGACAAAGATAAAATCCAAATAGAGTTTTTTGAGAGACACAGAATGTACAGGTGAGGAACTGGAAAGTAGATTTATGTGATGACACTGGCAGGGTAATGACTGTTCTTATCTGAGATGATAGGTGACTAGAAGACTGGCTGGCTTCAAGACGAAATGAAAACGGAGGATGGGACAGTTTGAGACGGGATCACACAGTGGTGCGTTTCCCAACTATGGTCGCAAGTTCCATTGAACTCTATTGGTAACGACAGAACTTGGGATAATAGTTGGCTTTGGGAAACTTTGTATTGGATTTTGCACTGATCTCCAACTCAAAAGCATATTGAATATGTTTGTTCCTCTTTTTACCATTACCTGAATATTGTAGCTATGATTTATTTTAATTCTGTTTATTTCCTGTTTATTCTATTCTATTCTATTCTATTCTATTCTATTCTATTCTATTCTATTCTATTCTATTCGCTTATAGCACACCTACTGTATACATACAAATGTGCTTGTGTGTGTGTGTGCCTTATTCACATTAATTTATCTATTTACTTTCTTACTTACTGACTCACTAAAGTCACTGTGCACTGGAAGCTTCTTCTGTCCTTGTGTTAGCAACAACTTGGCAATAAAGCTCTTTATGATTCTGATTTTAAAAGTACACCAAAACTGAGTGATACTACCACAATTTTTTTGGTTATCATTTTGAATTAGACTTTTATATAATTGCAGGAATGCTGCTGTCATGAAGCAGTTGTGTGTCTTTATTTACTTTGCAGAGTGACCCAGTATTATGTATAATTTGTGCCCGAGGGCTCTTCATCATGTGCTCTATATGACCCAGAGGCACAGTCGCCTTCTTCAAAGGAGAACTTGCTGTATTTTCAAAGCACCAGAAATTGGCACAAAGAGCAAGAGAGTGGAAGACAATAAGGAAAGAGAGAAAACAACCCCCACACAAACCCAAAGCAGAGCCAGTTCTGTTTTTGTTTTCTTATTCTTTTACTGGAACAACATACTCTCCCGAGTAACACGTCAAAATAGACTCTGTACTAAGAAATGATCAAACCAGCAGGGGCTTAACAATCCCTAAGACCCTCTCCATGTCTTTTAGCTCTGCTCCCTAAACACAAAGCGACCTGTGGGTTGGAGCACTGGGGAAAAGCCCAGGCCGAGCGGAAAGGAGGATAATTGAGTCGAATGTGGGTGCCTTTTAGACACAGTGGCTTGTTGCCTCAAGATGAAGTTCATGTTTGAGGGTTTGGAGCCCACAGAGCGGCTGCCTGATTTTTCACTCACCCAACCTGACAAATCTGCACTAGCGTAAAACCCCCAAACAGCCTTGCTGTTTAAATGGTGTCACCGATGTTACCCACTGTGAAACATAAATCTGGTGGTGCCCATCATCTGGTCCTGCCATCTGTTTGATATTCCTGCCCGCTCGTTCAGCGAGGATGGCATGGCTCATGTAGCAGCCCCTCTCAGCATCTCCCACCGCTCTAGCAGCCAAATCGATCTATAATTTAGAGATTTACGTAACTAACTCTGTGTGCCCTACTTTCCAAAGCAATTCCTTTAGACCTGTGAATCTTCTCTGACTTCCTTCCAGTTGGCTCATTTGGGATTTGACTGTGTAAATTACATTTATTAAATGGAATAATAACAACAACAATAATACTAATAATATTAAATAGTAATAAAAAAGTAATATTATACTATGTATTATTATTATAATTATTATTATTATTAAAGGCCATTTTTGCCTCACAGTAATAAAAAAAATGTCTTGTTACTGATGTACTTGTCACGTTTCAGTGTGTTTAGTTA
Source organism: Gila orcuttii (assembly GCA_026230005.1). Taxonomy (NCBI): domain Eukaryota; kingdom Metazoa; phylum Chordata; class Actinopteri; order Cypriniformes; family Leuciscidae; genus Gila; species Gila orcuttii. Next base: position 64,123,351 of record JAPDVR010000002.1, on the reverse strand, counting down.
TGTTCTGTGATCTTGTTTCCCCCCTGTCTTTGTGATTTTGGTTTAGTCCTGTTAGTTTTTCCCGCTCCTCGTTTGTGTTCAGTTTCTTCACCTGTGTTCAGTTAATTTTCCCATTAGTCCCTGTTCATTTAAGCCCTGTGTTTTCCTTCAGTGTTGGTTGATTGTCGTCTATGTATGGTTGTGTGATCTGAGTTCCTGGAGTTTACATTTGTTTCTGTTTAGTTTGTTATTAAAGCAACTATACTGCAGTGCCCGTGTCCTCGTCTTCAGTCACCTGCACAACCCTGACAGTACTATTATAGTTTTTGGTACTATTATGAATTCGATTATTTTTTATCTCTGTTTTTTTAAACGCTTAATTGTTTGTTTATATATATATATATATATATATATAATGTATGTTTTTCATTTTAGTTTAGTTAGTAATGAAAAGGTTTATTACAGCATTACTGTATATCATGTGACTTTAAGTCTTGGAATTGTGCATGTACATCTCACAATTTCAAATGATTATTATAATTATTATTATTATCATTATTAGAGTGCAACATTATTTCTTATTTTAAACTTTATCCTCACAATTATAACTTTTTATTATTATTATTATTATTATTTGTATCTTTATGTTTAAACCAATTGATTTAAACCAAACCATTGACAAAGTTTAAGTTGGTCAATGTATTTCATACACAAATATATAAAAGAGACATTTCTACCCTGAAACATCTCTATTTGCACGACCACATGTACAGTATTTATGTAAACTTTATGAATAGTTTTTTTTTTTTCTTAGATTATGTACTGTATATGTATAGTCAAATATTTATAGTACATGTGTAGTTAGACTATAGGCTAGCTATATTTATACTTGTTTTTACTTATACTGTTGTATGTTTATAATATGTTGTATGTCTATATTATGTTGAAATATGTAGCACTGTGGTCCTGCGAGACGCATCATTTAATTCCACTGTATGTCCCCACATGTAGTGGAATGACAATAAAGCTCAAATTGATTTGAAATGTGCAAGTGTCATAAAATCATAGTTCACTTTTCTTATTGTCTGTCATTATCTTCTAGCCATTTGATCTGAATGTGAAATGCTCATGATTTTATCATCATACAAATTATCCTCAAATGACGCATTCATGTCTGCCTCCGTTCTGGTCTGAAATAAGAATAATTTTTTTGTGTTAAATACGCTACTAAAATGTGTTGTTTCATGTTGTTATTAAGTCTCAAGCACAAATTGACAAACTTATACAAAGTTGGTCCCAGAAAACATTATTTGGGCTGTGTGCGCTGATGCTTACTTCACATAAGAAGAATTGAGGATGCAAAAGAGCCAAGTGCCCATGTTGCTTGAAACCTGAAGATAAGGCACTGATAAATCATCCTCCGCCATCTATCATGCCTAATCTGCCCAAATGACTCGAGTCACAGTCGGCCTTAAAAAAACACACGTCCCATGAGCCAACTCCACATATGGACCCAATCAACAAATCCCAAGCGGTGGAGATTCATTTATAATTCAGCTGCGATTTGGCAACAGACATGCACACAGGCATTGATCATTGTAAACTACTTTCTGTACACCGTCTTTGCCTCTTAAGCTAGGGCAGCCGTGGAAAATGGGTTTATATATTTGGGTACGCAAGTGAGGTGAAGTGGCGCATCTTCATCATTTTCAATATCCGCTGGGAACGGACAGCAATTAATCACTTGAGCCTCGGCAGGAACTTATGGTGAATAGTTGTAGTGCATGAAGCTAAACTGAAGCACTTTAATGTCTGGCTGGTTATCTGAGTGTGTTTTCCATATAATTTAGTCTTGGGCTAAATTTAAAGGCTTGTTTTTGACATTTAGCATTCTCTTTGTGGAGTTTAGCATGAGTGATATGTTTTCTGCGTTAAACTTCCCATCCCGGTTTAGAGTCAGCCATAGGTTTGAAATAAGAAAGGATAAAAACATTTACTATAATAAAATTAAATATTTACAATTTGCAACACGTTGAATACAAAAAGAAAAGAAAAGAGCCAGTATTCAAAGCTACTTTTATACCTCCGCCAATGGAGAAACAAGCTTTGGTGTAATTTCAGCATCTGCCAACTGGGTCTAACTTCTGAAATTAACCAGGCAAACTTTGACCCAACATAACTTCTGTCTCAAGCAATGGTGTAGGTTTGGGGCAGGGCTAATTGTTTGATAAAACCATGACAGGCAGGAAAGGTATTTTTTGGAAACCTGTTTGGAAACAATACATATGTGTTACGATGTGGTTTTGTGTCCTGTCATGTTTAGTGGTTCCCTGTCTTGTCATTAGTTCTCCCAGGTGTTTCTTGTTATCCACGCCCCCTTGTTATCCTGTCTGCTCGTTTGTCTCTGATTATTTAAGCCCTGTGTTTCTGCCCTGTCTTTGTCAGTTATTGAATGCGTTAACGTACCACGAGTGTCTTGTGTCTTGCCTGTTCTGAGTTTACCCAGTCTGTATTATTAAAGTCTACTGCTGCATTTAGATCCGACTACCGCCTTTGCTTCCACGCAATTTCGTGACAGAATAACTGACCACCAGGATCTAGCAGTAGTGATGGGCAGATCGAGGCTTCGTGAAGCAATGAAACAGTCGAAGCAAATGTGCCATTTTGTTTCGAGGCTTCGAATCAATCCGAAACCCGTCTCCACGGTGACACCTAGTGGTCACTTGCAGGTGTTGATCTGAAACAACCTTTACAAAGAGCTAATAAAAAAATGTGTTGTTTTTTTTTTTTTTATTATTGTATTTTTGTAATATATGAAGCTTGTAACCTGTAGTCTCTTCACATTGCATAATGTGATTTTGGTCATGAAAAATGAATATTAATAAAAATAAATCAAGCCACAATGTCTCCCTTTCTTATAGATTTTTATTCAAAAATATTAATTTCTCTGCTGTTGAAGGACTCAGCCTACTTCTTTTTTTACAGATAATTTCTCCAGCCTTTGAAAAAATTCTCTCACAAGGGACACTTGTTGCTGGCATACAAAGATATTTTTTAGCTAGGACATACAAATGAGGAAAGATTACTGCTCTCTCTTTCCAGTAAGTTAGAGGATCATGAGTTCTGGGCAAAAACGCATCGCTGAGGTATTTTTTCACTTCCACTGTGGCATCAGCTGTAGGATTGTGTATCATCTGGGTCTCACGGATACGATTGTCAAAATGTTCCCATAAACTGTCTTGTGTTTCAACTGGTGTTGATGATGATGGGCCTGATGTTGACATTTGTGGTTCTGAATTAAAAGAAAACGGCAATTAGTAACAAATCATAAACTGACAACACATATGAAGTATAAATTTCATGAATCACATTACATAACATAACATAGACTGAAACTCACCAGGAGTTGTGTTTGAACGCATCAGTGAAGCACACTCCAGTGTGATGTGCTTTTCAGCATCCAGGGCTTTGGCAGGATTTCCAAAAGCCACATTTTTAAACCTTGGGTCCAGCAGTGTAGCCAGTGCCAAGGCTCTAAAAGTCTCGTACTCTCCACATCTGGAGTGCAGACCTTCTTGTAGATGTGAGCCTATGAGCCAACACCAGAGAAAACCATATTAATTAAAATAATGACAACAATATGAGAGTTATGGCCAATTACACGTATGGTCATAGTGTCCTACCTAATTGTACAGTTGATTCCTGCGTTGCATTTCCTTTTTTCTGTGCAAGCTTGTGCTGCAACATCCTGTACAATGGTATGAGCTTTGAAGCAGACACTCTCTGTTCCTCTGACATCTCTGTTGTTGCTAGTTTGAATGGTTGAAGAAGTGTCAATGACTGTTGAATAATGTCATACTCAAGACTTGTCAGGGGAGCAGTATCACTGTTTAAATTGGCAAGTGCAGCACCCACTGGCTCACGTTGCTCATACAAGCGTTGTAGCATGTCAAATGTGCTGTTCCATCTCGTTTCAACCTCCTGTATCATTTTCAGACTTGGTCTGCCCATCAAGCTCTGCATCTCCACAAGCTTGTCCTTTGCTTTGCAGCTGGATCTGAACAACCCCACTATCTTTCTGGCTTTCTGGCGAATTTCATTGATGACTGGGGTTTGATCCAGGGCCCTTTTCACTATCAAATTCAAATTATGAGCAAAACATGGGACATGGCGAAGGTTGAGTAGCTGGGCACTTAGGATCATGTTGGATGCATTGTCAGTCACCGTGCAGTGAACTTTGGAGGTTATTCCCCACTCAGCCATTAGCAAGGCTTTAGCCTCCATGAGATGCTGGGCTGTGTGGGTTTGGTAAAACCTCCTTACACCCAGTAAAACAGTTGCCATTGTTGCCTCTGGTGTTATGTAATGGCATGTTACACCAAGATATCCATCCATATTAATGGAAGACCACATGTCAGCCGTAAGGCTAACAAATTCCGCCTTTTGTAGGTCCTCCATTGTCTTCTCCTTGGTTGTGTTGTACCTTTCGCTGACCATTGTTTTAAGCACCTTCCGGGATGGGAGGACATAGCTTGGATCAAGCTTGTTCACAAAGGCCCTGAAACCCTCATCCTCCACGATGGTGAAGGGCTGCAGATCCTTCACCACCATGTTCAGAAGAGCCTCATCCAATTCCCTCTGTCTGCCTTTTAAAAGAGAAGATAAAACATACTTTCAGACAAATATATTGGAAAAATAGTAGCCTACCATGAAAGTAGTCTACTGGTTCATTTGGAAACCTTCCTAAACAAAGTTATGTTATGAATATTTATGCTCAGTGTGCAGAGAAAGATAAAGTGCATTATAGAAATACAACAATTACAAAAAAACAAAATGATGTCTTGGCTGTAGATTGGGTACTCATATGTAGACATATAAAATGTATATTCACAAAGTATAATATTATATTGACAACATTTGTTTTTAAAGTGATTGGCAGTTGTGATTGGGATGTTAGGCATGTCTTAGTCCATGGCCTTTCTAAACAATGGCCCAACACTTAGTTATTATATTTCACTTATAATTAGCCTATATTTCAAACAATGCATACCTTGCTTAGATGGCCCAGCAGTGTCAGTAGCAGGCCTTGGTACAGGGGGAACACTACCATCCTCTGCACCCTGCAGAATGGCAGGATGAATGCTCCTCAAATGGCGCATCATGGATGATGTATTGTTGCAGTAGGCTAGCTGCCGATCACAATACACACATCTTACTTTATTTGGGGTTTCCAAATGGAAATGCTCCCACACCACAGATGTACGGCATCTCTTCTGTGGAGCCTCCATTTCTATCTATCTATCTATCTATCTATCTATCTATCTATCTATCTATCTATCTATCTATCTATCTATCTATCTATCTATCTATCTATCTTATATGTAGCCTATCTAATAATCTATATGTATCTGTAATATATGTATCTATCTATTAATCTATATATATATATATATATATATATATATATATATATATATATATATATATATATATATTTCTATCAATGCATCTATTAATGTGTCACTATATGTACTGTGTGTGTCTCTAAGTCAATGTGTAAATGTAAATTAAATCCTAAATATAACTAAACAAATCGCACTATAAATGTCACTATATCACCAAAAATCCGCTATCTCAAAACCAAACTCCTCTCACAAAAACCCACGATATGAAAATGCGTTGACAAAACTTTTATACTGTGTGATTGTGTGATTTGTTCCCGAACCGACCAATCAATGAAACCCTGATTCGGCGGAGCACTCCACCTGATGAAACACTTAGACGCTTCATTTAGCCGTTGTCACGTGACGTGGGTGTTTTGAATCACGCTTCGGATCAGTGTTTCGAATCATCTTTGCTTCGGGATCTCGCAAAGCTTCGGAACGTCTGTTTCGCGCCAGCCATCCTTATCTAGCAGTTAGTACCCGGGAACCACCGACTGTAAAACAAGAGGTATTATGATGGAGGACGGATTCTACCAGAATGGACGGTCGCTTGAAGAGTACATGAGGGCTTACCTAGAGTGTTATCATGAGACAAATTTGAGTGAGGAAACACTCAAGTATAATTTCTGGAGTGGGATAGACGACACGCTCGGCGCAATGCTTCTGTTAGATGCGAAACACCTCTCTTTTGTGCAGTTCCTGGACCGAACGTTGTGGGTGTGCGGTTCGTCACTCACTATAGGACTCGCTGAGGAAATCAGCTGTGTTCCCAAACCAGGGCATTCCGTCAAAACCGTTCCAGGTAATTCCAAGCACCAACCGAGCTCTGAGAAAGTCCGTTCGCCGCATCCGCACTGCCGACACCGCGCTCCACAAGCCCGCACCTCACATGAACCGAGTCGAGCCCGCTTTCCACGACATGCCTGAGCTTCTTCCTGCCCAAACCGACATGCCTGAGCTTCTTCCTGCCGAGATCGACATGCCTGAGCTTCTGTCTTCCGAACCAGCACGTCGCTTCAGCCTCGACGAACCTGAGTCAAGTGAATCAAGTGAATCGAGTGAGTCAAGTGAGTCAAGTGCCAAGTCAAGTGAATCGAGTGAGTCAAGTGAGTCAAGAGCCGAGTCAAGTGCCGAGTCAAGTGAATCAAGTGAGTCAAGTGCCAAGTCAAGTGAGTCAAATGCCGAGACAAGTGAGTCAAGTGCTGAATCTAGCCAAGTGAGAGTATCAGGCCCAGTGACTCGCCGTCGCAGGAGGAGAAGGAGGACTTGTTTGGTTTGCCAGGCTCCGGTGGGCGTTCCCAGACTCCTCGCCCTGCCGGTCCCGCCTCTGCGCCACGACCTGCTGGTCCCGTCCAGTCCAGAGCCTTCGCCGCTGGTCCCGTCCAGTCCAGAGCCTTCGCCGCTGGTCACGTCTGCCGATCCAGAGACTGTTCAAGTCACGTCTGCCGATCCAGAGACTGTTCAAGTCACGTCTGCCGATCCAGAGACTATTCAAGTCACGTCTGCCGATCCAGAGACTGTTCAAGTCACGTCTGCCGATCCAGAGACTGTCCACGTCACTTCTGCCCAGTCAGAGACTGTTCACGTCACTTCCTCCGAGCCAGTGTCTACGGACAAGATGGCCGCCTTCGAGCCAGTGTCTACGGACAAGATGGCCGATCCAGAGTCGGTTCACGTCACTTCCTTCGAGCCAGTGTCTACGGACAAGATGGCCGAACCAGAGACTGTTCACATCACTCCTGCTGATCCAGAGACTGTTCACGTCACTTCCTCCGAGCCAGTGTCTACGGACATGATGGCCGAACCAGAGACTTTTCACATCACTCCTGCTGATCCAGAGACTGTTCACGTCACTTCCTCCGAGCCAGTGTCTACGGACAGGATGGCCGAACCAGAGACTGTTCACATCAGTTCTGCTGATCCAGAGACTGTTCACGTCACTTCCTCCGAGCCAGTGTCTACGGACAAGATGGCCGCCTCCGAGCCAGTGTCTACGGACAAGATGGCCGCCCCCGAGCCAGAGTCTACGGACAAGATGGCCGCCCCCGAGCCAGAGTCTGTTCCTGTTCCCGAGCCAGAGTCTGTTCCTGTTCCCGAGCCAGAGTCTGTTCCTGTTCCCGAGCCAGAGTCTGTTCCTGTTCCCGAGCCAGAGTCTGTTCCTGTTCCCGAGCCAATGTCTGTTCCAGAGCCAGTGTTTGTTTCTGTGTTTGTGTCTGTTCTTGTGGCTGTTACAGTTTTGGTGTCTGTTCCTGAGCCGGTGTCTGTTCCTGAGCTAATGCCTGTTCCTGAGCCAGTGCCAGTGTCTGTTCCAGAGTTGGAGCCAGTGTCGTCTGTTCCTGAGCCGGAGCCAATGTTTGTGTCTGTCCTTGTGGTTGTTACTGTTCTGGTGTCTGTTCCTGAGCCGGTGTCTGTTCCTGAGCCGGGTTCTGTTCCTGTGCCGTGGCCGCCCGAGTGGTCGTCTTCGCCCTGGTCGTCACCGCCCTGGCCGCCCGAGGGTTCTTCACCGCCCTGGCCGCCCGAGGGTTCTTCACCGCCCTGGCCGCCCGAGGGTTCTTCACCGCCCTGGCCGCCCGAGGGTTCTTCACCGCCCTGGCCGCCCGAGGGTTCTTCACCGCCCTGGCCCCCGAGGGGTCTTCACCGCCCTGGCCGCCCGAGGGGTCTTCACCGCCCTGGCCGCCCGAGGGGTCTTCACCGCCCTGGCCGCCCGATGGGTCGTCTGCTTCGCCCCTGGCCGCCCGATGGGTCGTCTGCTTCGCCCTGGCCACCCGATGGGTCTCCTGCTCCGCCCTGGCCTTCGCCTCGTCCTGCTCCGCCCTGGCCTTCGCCTCGTCCTGCTCCGCCCTGGTCACCGGCCCAGTCTGGTCCGCCCACGCTCTGCGGCCCAGGCCTGCCTTGGCTACCTCCTGGTCCCATTCCCCTGCACGGGCCTGGCCCTCCATCCCTCCCCCAAGACCGCCTCCGCTTCACCGCCCTCCTGAACTTTTTTTTGTTTTTATGGGCGTCAGGAGCCGCCCATAGGGAGGGGGCTATGTTACGATGTGGTTTTGTGTCCTTCATGTTTAGTGGTTCCCTGTCTTGTCATTAGTTCTCCCAGGTGTTTCTTGTTATCCACGCCCCCTTGTTATCCTGTCTGCTCGTTTGTCTCTGATTATTTAAGCCCTGTGTTTCTGCCCTGTCTTTGTCAGTTATTGAATGTGTTAACGTACCACGAGTGTCTTGTGTCTTGCCTGTTCTGAGTTTACCCAGTCTGTATTATTAAAGTCTACTGCTGCATTTAGATCCGACTACCGCCTTTGCTTCCACGCAATTTCGTAACAATATGTTTTGCTGTTTGGTGCCGCTAGTGGTGTAGAAATTGCATAAAAAAATTTAAAAAATATCTGTTAACTTGGTTAACGAGCATGATTTATAAGATTATATTTATAATTTTTACATTAATTTAGCCCTCTTTCCAGTCCCATCTTTCACTCAGACATACAATGGAAACTGTACAGCACAAAGTTCGTAAAGGTTTTCAGTCCTTGTAGAACTGTATAGGTTATCTAGACATGGTTTGGATGAGTTCAAAATGCTTCTATGCTCTTCCAAGTGGCTTCATCATGTGTAAATTGCTAGAGAATCCATTGCATTTTCAAACAACGCAATGCTATAGGACTCATGGACTGCTGTTGGAGTGGAACCTCTTCATCACCTGGTATTCTTCTCACCGAGAAGACCCCAGAAAATGCCCGATCAGTGTGGTGCTTTCCTTCCTGCAAGATGGGTTGGAGCAAAGGCTGTCTCCCACCACCCTCAAAGTGTATGTTGCCGCTATCGCCGCACATCACGATGCAGTTGAAGGTAAGTCTGTGTGGAAGCATGACCTGGTCATCAGGTTCCATAGAGAAGCGAGGAGACTAAATCCTCCTCGCTCTCCTCTTGTACCCTTTTGGGACCTCGCAGTGATGTTATCGGTTCTGCAGAGAGCTCCCTTTGAGCCATTGCGATCAGTGGAGCTAAAAATCCTGTCTATGAAGACAGCATTCCTGGTCGCTTTGCCCTCCATCAAGAGGGTAGGGGACCTGCAGCCATTTCCGGTTTCCTGGTCACTTTGGCCTCCATCAAGAGGGTAGGGGACCTGCAGGCATTTTCGGTTGACGAAGCGTGCCTGGAATTCGGGCCGTCTAACTCTCACGTGATCCTGAGACCCCGGCCTGGATACATGCGCAAGGTTCCCACCTCTACATTCAGGGATAAGGTGGTGAACCTGCAAGCCACCCGGAGTGTGGCTTCCTCTTGGGCTCTAGCGCATGGTGCCTCGCTGACAGACATCTGCAGGCTGGGCGACACCCAACACATTCACGAGATTCTACAATCTCCGAGTGGAGCCAGTGTCCTTTCATGTACTCACCCCCAGTGGCCGGTAACAGGACCCGCTCGGTGTCATCGCTTATTCGCCATTCCACTCCTCACACTGGATACGTGCGGTATTTCACTCAGATGAGTTTTTTTTTTTTTTAAGACCCTGAGTTGCTCCTACACTGATGATGCCATCACCAGAGTGCATGCCTGGTTGGTCAGTCCTCATGATTGGCTGGGTGTTCCATGTACATGGTTCTCCCGTTGGGTGACCACCACATGTGTATTTCCACGGTAAGTCTCCATCGAGCTCGAGGTTGAAACATTCCACTCTGCGGGCTGGATACCTCTGAGTCTTCCATATGCATCCCGGACTCGGGTCATATGTGTATTCCTAATTCATCCCTTCGGGCAGGCATTGTGTTGCATATTTCCACTGAGATATGCTTCCCAGTGTACCTTGATATTCCTGTGTTAAGTAGGAGTCCTTCGTTCAAGCTAGTTCACGACAGGGAGCTCAGACTTGCTCAGGGAGACAGCCGATGTGGCGTGATTAGATTAGGTCCCCCATTGCGTCATTCACTGACGTAACTCGCAGTGACTGAACGAAAGGGAACGTCTTGGTCCTGCCACAACCGCTGTACCCCTGGAACGGCCTTGAGTTCAGTCTTGGCTCCTCAGCAGGAAAACATAATGCGAGATTGCCAGCGCTTCTCCTTTTATACCCACGCGGTGGGGCAGAGTCGCGGCATGCAAATTCCGCAGACCCAAGGCATTTTCATGGTGATAGGCTTCTAAGCGAAACCCCCATTTCGTTATTCACTGACGTAACGTCTCCGTTCCCTCCTCAGGGAACGATGGTTACATATGTAACCGAGATGATACTCTTGCATCACATCAGAAAATGTGTACATGTGTGACCAGCATCTTCCAGCCTTCAGGAACAAAATATGTTGCATACAAGAAAAAAAGATTACTTGATTTGTTGTGTGCAACATCAATAAAAAACAATATAGGTATCTGCTTTATGATGTATAGGGGTGGAAAAGCTTTAAAGATGAAGCTATCTAAAAGATGACATTTGTAAAAGGTTAAAGGAATGTCTGGCATTGCTAATAAGAAATCATAAAGTCTACTCTAAGGTTTTGTGTATTCTCTTTCATTGTGCAGCATGTGAGCAAATAATGAGATTACTAATGCATAACACAGTAGCCTTGATAACAATCCTTGCTGCTGGCTGTCTTTGGAATAGCAAAACCATACTTGCCTGTCAAAAAGAATCTGTGATCATGTACGCCCACATTTCTCCCAGTGTATTTAAATTATAGACACAAAAAAACTACCTGTGAATATCTATCTATCTATCTATCTATCTATCTATCTATCTATCTATCTATCTATCTATCTATCTATCTATCTATCTATCTATCTATCTATCAAAAGTCCCTTATGTTGGATTTATTTGATCAACATAACAGTAAAAACAGTAATATTGTGAAATATTATTACAATTTAAAATAACGGTTTTCTATTTTAATATATTAAAATATTTATTTTTCTTGTCTTGTCAAAGCTGAATGTTCAGCATCATTACTCCAGTCTTCAGTGTCACTCTAATATGCTGATTTCATGCTCAAGAAATAATTATTATTCTTATCAATGGTAAAAAACAAAACCATTATTAAAAAAAAAAAAAAAAACAATTGTAGCCTATTACTGGAAAGTTCAAAAGAGCAGCATTTATTTGTTAGATTAATTCGATTGTTTTGGAAAAATGTACATGTCTTTATTTTACTTTTGATCAATGCACCCTTTATGAATAAAAGTATAACTTTTTTTCTAGACTGAAGTTCACCTCATCCAACCCTATCTCACGACCAATTCTTATGAATTTGTACGACCTCACTCGTACAAATTCGTATGATTTGTCTAAACCCCAGTGACGGTTATGTTTAGGGGCGGGGTCAGGGGTAGGTAATTCGTACGAATTCATATGCATTTGGCAACTCGTAAAATATGTACGATTTAGCAAAAATCGTATGAATTTGTAAGAATTAGCCACCTCATAAAATTCGTACGAATTGCAAAACATGAGGGTGAGTAAATCATGACAGAATTTTTTTTCCTGTTTTCTTTCTTTTTTCCCCCTTTTTTATGTCAAATATTCCACTAAGAGTGAAATTTTACATCATTAACGTCCACACAATTGTACCTACAACACAAATGGTAGTTAAAAGTATTGACTATATGAATATAACCTGGAATGTCATTGATTCCAGCAGTTTATTAATTTATAACATCAGAGGTGGTCCAGGTTTTAATGTCAGATGCCTTTGATGATTGAAGTCTTTACTCCAGTTGCTATGAAAACACATTTGATTTGTGCTCAGCAGCTGGCAGCATCCAAAGGCATCTGGCATCATTCAAACTTATGAAAAAACAAGATTTTTTTTTTTTTTTTTTTTACGCTGCAAATCTAAACATCTAAGGGCTGATATTCTACTCGGTTTGAATGTCACTGAACTGGAAAAAAACTGATATACACTTTTGATATTAGTTGTTTGGTTTGAATCTGTCATGACGCGAGTTTAATAAACTCAAACAAATTGACCCATTGCTAAGCTCCGCCCCTGTTATACCCCAGACAAGAACTGGATATTTCTGTGAATATTGTGGTTTTTAGTAAAGTGTGCTCACGAAGTGGTCAAATCTATTGATTATCATTCTTACATGATTGTAACATGGCAAAGGATTAAAGAAACTAATCGCTTCTCACATTCAACTGAAAGAGAAAAGCCTAATTGGAAAGCGATTACACTGATAATGTTGGTGTAGTGAACACACATTTCACAAGAAAACATTCCCTGCGCTACAATGAACTATTTTGTTACTTTCACATAAAAATAACCAAAATTAATTGAAATATGTAAATTAAATTATTTTAAGTTAGAAATGTTAATTTATCTTGGAATCAGTGTTATTAATATATACAGGTCCTTCTAAAAAAAATTGCATATTGTGATAGTTCATTATTTTCATTAATGTAATGATACAAATTTAACTTTCATATATTTTAGATTCATTGCACACCAACTGAAATATTTCAGGTCTTTTATTGTTTTAATACTGATGATTTTGGCATACAGCTCATGAAAACCCAAAATTCCTATCTCAAAAAATTACCATATCATGGAAAGGTTCTCTAAACGAGCTATTAACCTAATCATCTGAATCAACTAATGAACTCTAAACACCTGCAAAAGATTCCTGAGGCTTTTAAAAACTCCCAGCCTGTTTCATTACTCAAAAACGCAATCATGGGTAAGACTGCCGACCTGACTGCTGTCCAGAAGGCCATCATTGACACCCTCAAGCAAGAGGGTAAGACACAGAAAGAAATTGCGGCGTGGCATGGAGGCAATCAGCCTGTGGCACTGCTGAGGTGTTATGGAGGCCCAGGATGCTTTGAAAGCGGCCTTAAGCTCATCCAGAGTGTTGGGTCTTGCGTCTCTCAACTTTCTCTTCACAATATCCCACAGATTCTCTATGGGGTTCAGGTCAGGAGAGTTGGCAGGCCAATTGAGCACAGTAATACCATGGTCAGTAAACCATTTACCAGTGGTTTTGGCACTGTAAACAGGTGTCAGGTCGTGCTGAAAAATGAAATCTTCATCTCCATAAAGCTTTTCAGCAGATGGAAGCATGAAGTGCTCCAAAATCTCCTGATAGCTAGCTGCATTGACCCTGCCCTTGATAAAACACAGTGGACACACACCAGCAGCTGACATGGCACCCCAGACCATCACTGACTGTGGGAACTCCAGTGCTGCTTCTCTGTAGCCCAGGTCAGGCGCTTCTGCCGCTGTTTCTGGTTCAAAAGTGGCTTGACCTGGGGAATGCGGCACCTGTAGCCCATTTCCTGCACACGCCTGTGCACGGTGGCTCTGGATGTTTCTACTCCAGACTCAGTCCACTGCTTCCGTAGGTCCCCCAAGGTCTGGAATCGGTCCTTCTCCACAATCTTCCTCAGGGTCCGGTCACCTCTTCTCGTTGTGCAGCGTTTTTTGCCACACTTTTTCCTTCCCACAGACTTCCCACTGAGGTGCCTTGATACAGCACTCTGGGAACAGCCTATTTGTTCAGAAATTTCTTTCTGTGTCTTACCCTCTTGCTTGAGGGTGTCAATGATGGCCTTCTGGACAGCAGTCTTACCCATGATTGCGGTTTTGAGTAATGAAACAGGCTGGGAGTCTTTAAAAGCCTCAGGAATCTTTTGAAGGTGTTTAGAGTTAATTAGTTGATTCAGATGATTAGGTTAATAGCTCGTTTAGAGAACCTTTTCATGATATGCAAATTTTTTGAGATAGGAATTTTGGGTTTTCATGAGCTGTTTGCCAAAATCATCAGTATTAAAACAATAAAAGACCTGAAATATTTCAGTTGGTGTGCAATGAATCTAAAATATATGAAAGTTTAATTTTTATCATTACATTATGGAAAATAATGAACTTTATCACAATATGCTAATTTTTTTGAGAAGGACCTGTATATATACACATTTTAGGTTAAGTTTTAGTAATTTTATGTGCTTTTGTCGTTTTGATAGTTTTATTTAATATTTTCACTTATCTATTATATTTCAGTTTGAGTAATTTTAGTACTTCACCTTAAACTTATTTTATTTCAATTTCTAATGTTTGTTTACGTTCTTAAGTTTAAGTTTCTAATATTTAGTCATTTTTATTTTTTATTTTATTTCAACTTCATTTCAATTAACGAAAATTATTATGCTTTATTTAGATTTTGTTAACGATAATACAAATGCTCTTACTGATTTGGGAATAATTAAAGTAGTTCAATACGTGTGAACTTCATGTGATGTAAAGATTTGGAAAGAAAACAAATATGTTGTGTTCTCTCAGGGTAAAATCCCGTATAGGACTATAATGAAAAGGCTTGTCTGATGATGATATTGCTTAGGCAGGTTTGATCAGATACATGTTAAGGTGAGGCTTAGCAACGCATCAATTCTACCTGTTACTCCGCTTGCACCAAGGCTTGCAATACGCTTATTTCACGCAGCCGTTATTTTGAAATCGAAAGCGAGGCTCCGGTGGGAAGAACCCCGGAAGTAAAGATCAACAACAATGCCTTGGACTACCAACCTGAAGCTGCTGCCGCAATTTACACTATTGGATGTTAATATCCAATATAGGATATGTAGATTTAGTTCGTTCCTACTTATTTTTTTACTTTCTGAAAAAAAAAAAAAATTATAAATGAATTTCACTGTATATAGTCTAAAGTATGAAAGAAATTTATGTACATTTTTAGAATAACTAATTTCTACATTAAACAACAATATGCCATCGCATTCGCGACTCTCCTATGATTAAAGGCGACACTTCCGGTTTTCTTCCCACCGGAGCCTCGCTTTCGATTTCAAAATAACGGCTGCGTGAAATAAGCCTATAGGCGAACATCTGATGGGCTTTGATGCTTGAACATTTTGTTCTCCTTCGCTGTGTTGGCAATGATGTCCCATGAAGCGATCAGAAGCAGATCTTACCCATTCATACGCCTCGTTCTCCTGTCAGCAGTCACCTCCCCCGTGCAACTGCGGCCCGGGGTGACAAAGTGACAGCTTCATCAAGAATGAGTAAGACGAGCGGCGTCCTTGCCCCAACTGTTCAAGTGAAGGGAGAGAACAAGCCAAAGACAGAGATAAAGAAGAAAAATCGCTAACAGGAGAGAGTGAAGCATGTTCGCAGCTGTGTGTCTTTGTGTTTATGTGCAAATATGAGTTACAGCAAACAAGATATTTAGCAGGGAATCATTTCACAAAGTTATGGCAGATGAGACAGGACTAGGTACTGGTGTGTGGTGATACAGTATAATATGGAAATGTGCAACAAATCACAAATTGTCTCCAATGGTTCCGAATTTAGAACTATACATTATATAGTTTTACTGTTTTGAGTTTTGTTTTAAACTTGTGTTATATATTGTGAAGTTGCTTTGCACTGATAACGTATTTTATTATCGTTATCATCACATGGTTATTTAAAGTGCTATTATGCTATTAAGGTGCTATAAGGTTATATGCTATAGGGTTTCTTATTTTGTTTTGGAGGTCAAATATCCAAGGTCCAAAAAAAATAATTAATTAATTTTCTTATAATATACATTGCACTGCATTACATTCTCATTACCATATCTGAATTTCAGCTCTTCCTCAACACTGGTGATACAAACATGTATCAATTCGAGCACGAGTCCTCATCCTTTGGAAGTTCATGCAAAGAGGATTACCGAAAAATAGCGTCTTTATAACATTTCAACAACACAAACCAAACTATTCCAGTCTCAGCTACAACTAAAGTGTTTGAAGACGGGTCAAAGTAGACATCTGTGGGCAGCCAATGAAGACCACAGGGATGGCATTAAGCAAATAAGTTACATTATTACGTAGGTTTGTAACAGGAAGTAAGACTGGAATTGCTGGAGACTTGTTTCAGCAGTTCAGAAGGGATTATTTCTTTTAGGAGACAATGACTTTATTTGTCGTGCACTTTGATCTTTAAAACTTTGCAGACCTTTTATATTCACAAACAGCTGTATTACAGTACATACTACATGAAAAGTGATATCAGACAAAGCATAATAAGGGCAGAATCCTTGAGCATTTAAAGCGGCAGGCAACAAAAGAATAAACAGTGTTATCGTTCTTTGGTGTGGACGATAATATAGTTACAGTTATGGTTATATACTTACTGTTCTTGGTGTGCACAAGCCTTAAAGGTATTCTTTCTGTGTCACTAGCATCACTAAACAGAATTGCAAAAAATATTTTTTGATTATAACAATTGTGCTTCAACAAGTTAACACCTTGAAATGTGTCCCTCCAGACTGTACAGTTCTGAACACGGAGCTCAAATCATTATGTGGCTTTGGGATTCTTTGAAACTTTTGTTGCTCTTTCTGCAGGTGTTTCTTTGCTCTTTTTTTTTTTTTTTTTTGCTTTGCAAGCACTTTTAAAAGACTGTTTATTCTCTTATCTGCTGATATCAGTATTTCTGTTAACTTTAGTAAACTTCATGAATGATACTTTGATTTAACAAAACGTTTCTGAGGAGTCAGACCTGCCTGGTTATTTCTAGCTATATCGCTCCTTAAAGAAGCAGTAAGCGATTTCTGGTAACCGATGTTGATATTTTAAATCACCAAAACAAACACGCCCCTACCCAAAAGGGTCACACCCCTATCTTGATGCTGCTGCCCCACATTCACGTACACGCTATTTAACACAGGCAACGAAAGTGGTGGAATATGGTGTGCCTGCCGCCCGAGGGTATGATGACATCAGCGAAAGCAATTTGTGTTACTATGATCATTTAGGTCGAATGTCTAATTGTTATTTAGCTCCTCAACTCCTTTGATGGCAAAGTCATCCCCTCCATCCCAAAAAAACAAACACAGTTTTCATGAACCTACATAACATGATAGTCCAAGTAATTAATAAATTACAAATATGACAAGATTAAAGGGGTTACAGCGATCACTAAAAGGGTAACCAAAAGAAAAAACATATATTAGAAGTATTTTATCTCACTTTTTGGACACACTTTGCCAATGCTTGAAACAGGAGGTGGATGAGATTTAGACGTTACAGGCTTATAATAATAATGCAAATGAACAAACAAGCGAAGATGACAAACAAGTATATTCAAGCAAAAGACAGCATCTGTGAAACAGAAAAAAACATCGTTACCACATATCAAGAAGAAATAAAGCAAGCTTGGCATCCGTTTTCAAGACTTCCCACTCCTCGAGACTTCTCCGATATTAATGCAGGTCCTACCTCTTGTGCAATCATAACACGTCTTTTTAAAGTTATATTCCCCTGGCATTTTCCTTGCCATCTCTCTCTAGTCGCTCTGTTAATGTCTGTCTTGTGCACTGAGCTCTCTCTCCTCCCCCATCATGAGTGGACACGCCCCTTACTGCTGATTGGCTACAAGTGTGTTTTGGTCCTCGGCAGGGGCGGATCTACAGGGGGGGACCCCCAGCTGCCCCCCTAACTTTGATGATCCAAAAACTGTACCTGTAAAAACAACCCGCAAGCTTCTCAAAACAGTGAACTAAACGATACATTTACCAAAAGTGAACAATTTAATTTTCATTAAAGCCCCTTCCCCCTCCCCCTCAAATACTTAGTACGTCCCTGATTCAAACGTAGAGCGCCGTTCGCTCAGTCTGGCTCACACACACACACACACAGCGAGTCTGCTGCGGTGCGGTGGCCCTGCAACCCGACTGGAGAGACTGAGCTGCCCCAGAGCCTCTGAAGGTGAAGTGAGTTTCCCCAGGTGTAGTTAAACACACGTTTAACTTAAAGTTACATTTGTAATGAATGTATACATGCTAAAGACGATTCAGCATCAGCAAAAACAGCTAGTCTATTACGTTAGCCAAAATCAGCGGTCAAATCGCTCCCTCGTGATTTGTAAGAGCACTCTTCACTTTGATTAGCCTAATTTTGATTTTAGTAAAGACAAGAACTTCTTAATAAAAAATATAAATTGTTTGTATCCATAGTGCTTACTGATGGTCGCCGTTACGCAGACGGTACGTTACAACACACAATACAGTGACAGTTAGGAGATCGATCATTTGATTAGTTAAGCAAATCCAATTTCTCTCAGATATCACAGCAATGAAACCAGGTTACAACTGGGGAAATAACAAATACAATTAGGATTATTATATTAAGTAGTCTAAACATAACGTCCTTGGGTTACGACTGTAACCCTTGTTCCCTGAGAAGGGAACGAGAACTGCGTCGAATGACACTTTGGGGGGAACGCCCCTCAGCGTAGCGCCTCTGAAGTATGAATGAAACTGAGCCGATCTCTGATTGGTGCAACGTCATGACGTGATGTGTGACGGCACATAGGCGGAAGCTATAAAAGCAGCCGGCACACATAAGATGTCAGCTTCTGTGATGAAGCAAGCGCTCCCAGGCAGGGGAAGGCGTGGCCAAGGGACGCAGTTCTCGTTCCCTTCTCAGGGAACAAGGGTTACAGTCGTAACCCGAGGACGTTCCCTTTCGAGGGAACTCCAACTGCGTCGAATGACACTTTGGGGGAACGAGTACCCACTACGCCACAACGCGCCCTGCCTGCCCTAGTGTGAAGCTGCTCACAGGCACACTTAGGACGCGAGCACAAGAGAGCCGGGTGTAGACGGAATGTCCAAACTATAAAACCTAATAAAGGTATGAGGGGTGGCCCATCCTGCTGCATCGCAGACCTCCTGGATGGGGGCCCCCGCGAGAAGGGCTCTAGAGGACGCCATGCCTCTGGTAGAATGAGCCCTCACGCCCAAAGGTGAAGGCATACCGCGCACCTGATAGGCCGTGGAAATCGCTTGGACAATCCAGTTGCTGATGGTCTGCTTTGAGGCGGGAAGCCCCTTTCTGGGCGACCCGAAACACACCAACAACTGGTCCGACTTCCGCCATGAAGAGGACCTCTGAATGTAAATACTCAGTGCTCTGACAGGGCAGAGCATGTGAAGTCTCTCTTCATTCGCCGTCGCGTGAGGTGGAGGATGAAAAGCCTGCAGAACCGTAGGCCGTGCCGCACTGGACGGCACCTTAGGCAAATAGCCGGGCCTAGGGTGAAGAATGGCCTTAATGTTGCCTGGAGCAAACTCCAGGCACTCGTTAGATATGGAGAGCGCCTGGAGATCTCCTACCCTCCTCAGAGAAGTAATGGCCAACAAAAAGACCACCTTCAACGAAAGGTTCTTGGCCTCAGCCGACTCCAGCGGCTCGAAGGGGGCCTCGGCCTCAGCCACGTCTGCACCATGGCATCCAACCCCAGCGGGGCTGGATGGGTGAGGGAAAACCACAGTGGACAGTGGGTCGTCTCTCGAGACGCGAACAAGTACACTTCCACTGGGCCGAACCTCTGAGATATTGACTCCACCACCTCGGGGTGGAGTCTCCACTCCCCAGGCCTCAGCCCCTGTCTCGACAGGATGTCTGCTCCCTGATTTTGACTCCCCGGGATGAATGTTGCTTTTAGAGACAACAACTTCCCCTGGGACCACAGGAGGATCTGATGCGCCAGTCTGCATAGAGGGCGAGACCTCAGACCCCCCTGATGGTTTATATAGGCCACTACCGACATGTTGTCTGACCTCACAAGGACATGATGACCTTTGAGGTCCGGCAGGAAGCTCCTCAGAGCTCGGAACACCGCCAACATCTCCAGGCAGTTTATGTGCCAGGAGGCATGATGGTCCTGCCATAGGCCTGTCGTAAAGCGGCCGTCCATGACCGCGCCCCAGCCCGTGAGGGAGGCGTCTGTCGAAACGGTTCTCCGGCGACATGACGCTCCCAACACTGGCCCTTGGGACAGAAACCAAGCTTTCTTCCACATAGATAGGGAACGAAGGCATCTGCGCGTAACCCTGATCATGCGGAATGGGTTTCCCCTCGGGGAGAACCCCTTGGTTTTTAACCACCACTGAAGGGCCCTCATGTGCAGCAGGCCGAATGGAATGACACTGGACGCTGCTGCCATGAGCCCCAACACTCTCTGGAAGTGCTTCACAGTGATGGCTTGGCCTAGCCTTATCCTGGACACTGTGGTCAGGATGGACTCGATCCGCGTGGGAGACAATTGTGCCCGCATCGTGACCGAGTCCCACACCACTCCCAGGAACGTAGTTCTCTGGGCTGGTGTCAACACGCTCTTTTTCGTGTTGAGTCTCAACCCCAGGCTCTGGATGTGGGCGAGGACGACATCTCGATGCCGAACCGCCAGCTCCTGTGACTGCGCTAAAATCAGCCAGTCGTCGATATAATTGAGCACCCTGATGCCCTGAAGCCTCAGCGGTGCCAGAGCTGCATCCATACATTTGGTAAATGTGCGAGGGGAGAGAGCTAGGCCGAACGGAAGAACCCAATATTGGTACGCTTCGCCCCCGAAAGCGAACCTCAGGAACTTCCTGTGAGATGGAAGGATGGATATGTGGAAGTATGCGTCCTTTAGATCTATCGTGACAAACCAATCCTCGGACTGAATTTGACTCACGATAATGGGAATAGTGAGCATCTTGAACCTGAATCTCCTCAGAGAACGGTTCAGGTGCCTGAGATCTATTATTGGACGCAACCCCCCATCCTTCTTGGGAACTATGAAGTAGCGGCTGTAAAACCCGGACTCCCTGTCCGGTGGAGGAATACGATCTATAGCCTCCTTTGCCAGCAGGGAGTTTACTTCCTGTTCCAATACCCGACCCTGCACTGGGTCGACTACAGTCCAGACCACCCCGTTGAATCTGGGTGGGCGGGAACTGAACTGCAGCCTGTACCCATTTTGAATGGTGCGCAGGGCCCAAGGAGAAATATTCGCCAGATTTTTCCATGCATCGAAATATTTTACCAAGGGAACCAGGCTCTCGAGCCTGGCTTCGGGTATTAATCGGGATTCGTTCTCGGCCCCCTGAAGCGGATTCCCGGCAGGGCTGAACCGAAAACGATTCTCGATGGGCGGACGCGAATGCTGCCTGACCGCAAGCCTGTGGGGCGGACAGTGCAGCCTGCGTTCGCTGGTTACCGATGTGTCCCGAAGCGTGTTTAACGGCGGGAGAGCAACATCGATTTCCTGCGGGTTCCGTGAAGGAGACGATCTCGGTCGTTCCACCACGGGTGGGGCCGCCCGCAGAGATCCTAGAGTAGCTAGGATCTCTTTGACGAAGCCTTTTTAGCCTGCAGGACGGCCTCAGGTCGCCCTGCTTAGGCTGAGGCTTCGCCTGAGAGCGCTGTCTATGCCCCCAAGCTCCTTGAGGGGGGGCTCTAGACGCGACGCTCTGTTTTTGAGCCTGTCTATAGGCGGAGGAGCTGGCTGATGGCTGTGGCTGCCCACTGGGGGCAGACTTCTTGGACACTGAGCGGCGAGGGAGATATTGTTTGAAGGCTGCTGATTGTCTTTTCGCCTCCTGAAACCTGTCGACGACGGTATTAACGGTGTCGCCGAACAGGCCAGAAGGCGAAATCGGGGCATCAAGGAGGAAAGCCCTGTCTTTCTCCCTGATGCCCGTAAGATTTAACCATAAATGCCTCTCCGAGACCACCATAGCTGCCATGGAGCGACCGACAGCGCGGGCCGTCTCCTTGGTGACTCTGAGAGACAAATCAGCGACCTTCCTCAACTCCGCAATATCTTCCGGAGTTGGACCCTCGCCCTCATCAATGTCCTTAAGAAGGTCGGCCTGGTACGCCTGGAGCATAGCCATGGTGTGAAGACTCGCACCAGCCCGACCCGCAGCCATATAAGCCCTGCCCACTAGCGCTGATGTGTCTCTACACGGCTTAGTGGGCAGCACCGGGGCTTTAAGGGATGATGCCGACTCAGGCGATAAATAATTCGCCAAAGGCTGTTCGAGATCCCCGGACAGATCTTTTTGCGAGCCCCATGAAGAGCGTCGCCGCGCCGCCTCAGCGGACGCGGGTCCCGCACCACGGGGCTCGCAAGGCTGACCATCTTCATCAAAGATAGCCAGCCGGGAACGCAGCACACGGATTGTCAACTTTTCACAATCCTCGCAAGCAGCCCCCTCGAGAGCTGCCTGCGCGTGCTGCATTCCCAAACAATGTGTGCACAGTTGGTGTGTGTCCCCGCCCGTGATGTAGCGAGGGCAAGGATGCACACACTTCCTGAAGCTCACACTCGCCATTTCACTCATTCAGTTCACTCAGTAACAGACAACAATAAATAGGACAAACAGTCACAGATAGTGCTTGCTGAAGAACAGAAAGCTGACATCTTATGTGTGACGGCTGCTTTTATAGTTTCCGCCTATGTGCCGTCACACATCACGTCATGACGTTGCACCAATCAGAGATCGGCTCAGTTTCATGCTACGCTGAGGGGCGTTCCCCCCAAAGTGTCATTCGACGCAGTTGGAGTTCCCTCGAAAGGGAACTGGTGTGTGTGCATGTGATAAATCTTTCTGATTTTATATTTGTTATATAGGCTATTATTAGCTACATGGCCCTACAGTGTAATGTAATAGAAGGATAACCAGAGGTTTTCACATATTGACTTTTGCAGGCAAGAGTAGTTGAAGAAAGTAGCTGGAGCCTAACCATTAAGGCTAAAAGTCCTTGGACACAATTATTGTACTTTTTTTAATATTTTCATTTAGCTTTTTATACTTTTACTGTTTAAAAGATGCACAGTTTTGTTTTGTTTGAACACTGCACTGGGCTTATTCCTGTTGTGAATTAAAAACCTTTGTAGTGTGTAAGTGTAACGTTCTGTAATGCTGGCGATGTAGAAATGGAGGAAGGCTGGATCCAAATGCAGTATGGCTTTATTAACGAACTTGAAACTCAGACAGGAACAGGTTACAAAGACTCGGGAACAGGTTACAAAGACTCGGGAACAGGTTACGAGGAATCACCAACGTTAGCGCACATACATTCATGCAACAACTCACCAGGACAGGGCAGAAACACAGGGCTTAAATAATGAAGTACAAATGAGCTAACAGGATAACAAGGGGGCGTGGCGAACGAGAAACACCTGGGATCACTAATAAACAAGACAGGGAACCACTGAACATGACAAAACAAGACAGGACGCAAAACCCACATTACGACAGTAAGGGCATGATTAAACAATAACTACTGTGTTTTTGTGTTTGTTTTGTTAAAGCAATTCACATAGGGATTCCCACCGTCTACCCCTGCCAACCTGCCAAGACCTCTTGCCACCCCTTTGCCCCCCCATGTAAAATTTCCTAGATCCGCCACTGAGTCCTCGGTCAGATCCACTTTCAAACAGCGTTTTTCATAAATCGTTTACTGTACCTTTAAAGTTATGTGTAGTATTGGATTTATACAATCAAAATAATTTTTTGCTGCTTTTTCGATTTAATCAAAATAAGCTAAAATTCTTCAACATTTGAACATTAATGCAATTAATTGCATGCAATAAATTTAACTTCACTTAATCCATTTGCATTGGGACTACAGGAGTAATGGGATATTTGTTGGCAATAACCAGATGTATAGAAATCCTGTTGAAAATTGATTTGAGCATTTTTTTTTTATGAAAAAATACATTCATGAATTGTATTTAATTTAGTACTCTACTAAATTAAAATATGGCTATTTCATTATTATTTGTTGTAAGCCAAAAAAAATAATAGCCATTGTTTGGTAAAAAGCCAAATGTATTAAAAACGAGGATCTCTTCAGTATTTCAAGCTCTTTTTAACTTTAAGGCTCAATTTAATAGCATAGAAAGTTTTTTTTTGTCTTTTTTTTTTTTTTGTCAGACTATTTTATTGAAGGCAAGACTGTATTAATTTATTTACTATAACTATGTTGACAATACTAAAAAGAAGCACCTGAAAGGCACTTCAGCCTGAGCCCCTAGACCAGTCATAAATAAAATAAAAAAATTCTATATTTATTAAAAGGCCACTCTATTTTCCTTGCAATGTTTATCTTACTGGTCTTCTAATTCTTATTGTGCTTTGATATTTAGATTTGTATTAAAATCAAACAACTACTAGTTTTACGCTTCAAAAAGTCCATAAAGGGATTGTAAATCTAATCCATATGAATTGAGCGATTTAATCAAAATGTTCTGAAGAGACTCAGTTGCTTTATATGATGAACAGATTTAATTTAGGCTTTTATTCACATTTAAACATTGATCAGCGAACAGATCAGACAAACAGAAGCTCATCCAGGTTGAGAAGCTCAAGTAAAATTTGTTTTATTTTTTGTAATGTGACATTTTTATCAGATATTCAACAAAAAAGAATTGACACAATCATCATGACGATATCATACAAAAATTGAAAGTCATTTCAGAGATTAAGCATTTTGATTAAAAAAATAACAGTGACTTTTTTTTTTTTTTTTTACCCCGAACAATGTGCACTGGTAAATCGTGCACAACAAGACCAGTAACATTTAAGAAAGTAAACAGGGTCAATTCTGATTTCATGTTGAGTTAACTCATACAAGCTGTGGAAATGTCTCATTTATTCCTTTTTCTGACAGCCACCAACCTCTGCACCCCACCTTCTTTTCATATGTGGATATTCATGAATATGCAGCAAATATGCTTTTGCAGGATTCCAGGAAGAATGTGCTAATTATCTCCTGTTGGAGTGGAGTTGTTCATGTGGATTCATGATGATAGCCCTCTAGTCTTTTTCTTATAGACTTGATCTCCCCATGAGTCGTCTTTCTAACAGCTTGACTTTTAGGAATCAAACTGAGAACTAAGGGCAGCGAGTGTCAAAACACCAACTTTGACGATCGCTAACTTTCTCTGTCTAACTCACACCCTGAGCTCACTCTATTTTGAGGACTGAATGTTGGTTAGTCTCACTGGAGGAATTTGTCTGGATTTAAGTTGGGGAATAATTCATAAATTCAGGGCCAAGTTTGATAGGCAAGGTTTAATTAAGTAGTATTCTTTTGAGCCCGATCTTTTCAGTTAATTGGTGAAACCGGTGCAAAAAAACAAAGTGAAGCATTTGTATGACTTGATTTTATGAATAATTTATCAACATCATATCATATGAAACTTGACACTTTTAAATAAGTAGCATTATATTGGAACATGCAAAAACCTTTGTATATAAGGTTCAAAATGACATTGTTTTTATTAACTGAATCATGGCTGCAACAAACTCAACTGGGACATTTACAATTACAATAGTCATTAACAGTACGTATTCATTTTTAATTGACTTAAACGTTTATGCCTACAGATTTTTTGTTAATTCGAACTCATGTAAGGGCTTATTTTGAAATCCTGTATTTTGAAGTATCTATAAATGTAGTCATTTCTGTGAGCTTTTGAAATCCTTTCAATGCCCCACCAGACTCTTAGAGGAACCTTTCCTTGATCTGCCGCTCTCCTCAGCTCTTCTGTCCACCAGCCTCTCGTCTCTTTGAAGATTTTAAACTGTTTCTCTTTTATAGCTAGATAAAAATACAGTTCAAGGAAAGGACACTATGACGTAGCTCAGTGGACATTTTTTTTGCTTTTAAAAAGTCATGAAAAACTAAAACTCATGCTTTCAAATATTTTATCATGTACATTACTGGTCAAAGCTTGAGGATCAGCAAGATTTTTTAGAAATTAATATTTTTATTCAGCAAGAGCCCTTGATCAAATGTGACAGTGAAGACATTTATAATATTACAACAGATTTCTATTTCAAGAAAATGCTGTTCTTTCAGACTTTCCTCTGCAAATGCAACACTGGAATAAATTACATTTTAACATATATTGAAATAGAAAACTATTCCTTTAAATTGCAGTAATATTTCACAATATTACTGTTTTTACAGTATTTTGAGCCTTGATGAGCAATAGAGATGTCTTTCAAGAACATCTGTAGCAACCATAAACCTTTGAACGGTAGTGTGTGATGTACATGATGGAAGACAACATTGGCATCTTTAATCTTTCAGGATTAAAATAATCAAGTCAGCGTGAGAGGATGTGACGTTTTCATGCACTACAGTGAGTGTAATTCAGTTCCTCATAATTATTCATGAGACTCCATGGTGTCATCCTATGAGAAAGCTCTGTCTCATTATTATTCATATGACACCACGTGACATTTTTCTAAGACGAGCGGTTCAATCGCTCAGCGGGCTCTTCATTGAGTTGATTTCATGCTGAAAGGTGCGAGTGTTTTTGGTGTGCTTGGCTTCCCTGCAACGCTGGCAGAGCGACAGGCTTTCAATCAATGACCGACACCTTTGGAACATTTGCGTGCAACAAGCATTTATTACGGAGAGTTTCTAGATTTATGGAGATGTGCACCGGGGCTTGTTTGATAGTCCCAGACACAAACACCATCCATCCTTACTGTGAGTGTCAACCGATCAAACCACTCATGTTTGTGAATCAACAGCACATAAAGCCTGGAAAATTATTAAAAATGCAAAAGCACATTCACATATATTTTTGATGCAGAGTAGCCTGCAAATGACTCAGCATGTATTTGTGCATTGGATTGCCAATATAAAACAATATACTATGTTGAGACTATGTAAGTCTCTAGTTTTCCAGATTTAAAGTATCCCTGATCCAAGGTTTCTCTCAGTCTGCCTATACATTCTGATCTTTAAGTGTTTTTTGTTGTAGTTTTAACCGTTGTAATGGTTGCCACCTACTGTAGACCATATGAGCTGTGATTCCTGTAATTGTTTCATCATCAGTCCTCCCAAAGTACGTTTTATATCTTTGAAAATAACATTTTAATACCTACGTATTAACAATGAGACCAGGCTGGTCCTCCTCTGCTGTCACCCTGAGTTGTAAATTAATAACCAACTTTACAGGCTCATAAGTTCTCTATGTTCCAGTCTTGCCTTCATGTTGCTCAGTTCCCACTATTGCCTGGTTTTCACTGCTGCATTGGGTTTACATGTGAACGAAATATCAGCTTCAGAACAAGCTTCCATGCACAAGATGTTGTACAACAGGATAGACTCCCAAAACCTGTTAAAATCAAGAGTGTTTGACAGAATTTTGCTTTTAAGAGAAGCAGCGAAAACATCTCAGGTGTGTTTCAGAAATGGTGACCAGATACAGATACAGAAAATATTCAGAGAAACAGAGAAATATGTCGCTGTATCTGAAATTACAGGGTGATCTCATAAATCATACAAATCCATGTAAAAAGAGTTTACATTTTAAAAGCATATTAATATCAGCTGGCCATTGATATCTACTTTTTCTATTACCTTTTCTATTGAAGTGTAGAGAATGCAAGAACCAACCTTCACATGTGAATACTTGTACATGTAAATTCCCAAAGCAAGTGTATATACTTTGCATTGTGTCAGAGAGCTTAACCAAATAGCTGTGCTGATTGAAAAGGTCAGTTTGACTGACTAGAAAGGGACAGGTCTTATCGACTGCTGCTAATAACATGATAGCATTTGATGAGATGATAGAGCATCATTCCAAACAAACTTCATTCTGGGTCCCGACATGTATGGAAAGTAATTTAATGTCATATGAACTCACTTGGTTCTTCACTGCCTCTTTGCTAGTTGGGCTCTTGAGTTGGTTATTAAAATCTAATTTAATCCTGAAAATGAAAACTCTGTCATCATTTATTCACCCTCTTGTTCCTCCAAACCATGGCTTTCTTTCTTCTATGGAATATTTTGATGTGGCATTGCTTCCATTAACATTGCTCTTTGGTAAATTTTCAAGCCATGCTAAATTAGGTATTCGTTGGCTTTTGTTCATGTCAGCTCCAGTGCTGTTGTCATTAAAGAAAAAGAGATGTAATTATGAAATGCAATTAATTATTCAGTGTTTACTCAAATTGTTATGCTTATTATAAAAATAAAAAAAGGAAAAACTAGTGTTCTCAGACTTTTGGACTGCACCAAATTAGACGTCAGCCGTGCCAAATGCACAAGTCTGAATATGCAGGTGGAAATTGCTATGATTTCAGCTAGTTTAATATTTCTGGTTGTTTTTATCATTATTGTGTCAATCTTATTCCCACATTCTTTGTATATGGAAAAAGAGCTGCACAATCTGATATAATTTTCCTTTTGTTTTCCCTAGAAGAAAGAAAGATATACAGGTTTGGAACAACATGAATGTGAAAGTTTTCCACCTTTGTTCTATGGGCCTTTATTTTTATGTGTGCAAAATCGAAGATGAACTTGTGATCACTGCTGCTTACAATGGATTCCAATTCTCTCGTACCAGACAAGACTGAATAGCCTTACTGTATCAGCAAATTGAGCAGCGATATTACAATCTGAAATTTGTCCAGAATTATTAAAAGCTGCGCTTAAGTTCCCCTTTGCATGCCGCCTCCACGGAGGATTCTGTATACTGCATCATTTCCCTTCCTTTTTTGCTTCTCATTACAAGGTTTTATTTAGTCCAGAGCAAGAAAACTCTGTTGAACATTTTGTTTAATGGCGGTGGTGCTGAGGGAACCCGTGCGCCAAAGCAAGGCAATTAATTTATCTTCTGCTGCCAATCAACAGCCACCCAAGAGAGAATGAGTGTCTAACATTCCTCTTGTATTCACTCCTGGAAGTTGCATTGAGGACCTTCCCCTAATTAAAAACCTGATGACTGATTTTGATATGGCAGTTTACAGGGGAGTAAGAACACAGCAAGCAGTGAAATTAAAAAATTGCATGAGCAATTGAAGCATATGCTTATGAACAACACAAGAATGTATTGATCTACCACGTATGAAGCATTACTCTGTTCCAGGGGACGATCAATACAGTTAATATTCACAAGATAACTTTTGCACCCAAATATTGCTTTTTGTTGGACTCTGAAAGGCAGCTTAGGTTTAGTTATGCCCTTGCGGGCATCATTTGTATTAAATAACGATTGATTTTTTTACTTGTCAAAGCAAGATATGTTTTATTTATACAAACGCATTCAATACACAATGGTAACTAAAAGTGCTTTACATGCAGTATAGGCATATTAACAGAAATATATGTACATTTCCTGAAGAAAATAGCAGTGTGTGCAAAGCAGCAAGAGAACAGGCTTTGTGCGTAAATGAAATGATGCATCAGAACTGGTGTTGTCATGACATTCAGTGTTTGTCTGACGTCTGTGAAAACCAACAACAATCTTAATTAGATGCATTAACCAATGATTATTTTGATGCAAGGACTGAACCAAATTCAGTATCCAATTATATATATATATACATATATATTTAAATACACAGTTTATCAATGTACATCAATGGGGAATTTTCAAAACTAAATGTTTAGTTTCTTAAAAAAGTATATTATATATACAGGTCCTTCTCAAAAAATTAGCATATTGTGATAAAGTTCATTATTTTCCATAATGTAATGATAAAAATTAAACTTTCATATATTTTAGATTCAGTGCACACCACCTGAAATATTTCAGGTCTTTTATTGTTTTAATACTGATGATTTTGGCATACAGCTCATGAAAACCCAAAATTCCTGTCTCAAAAAATTAGCATGTCATGAAAAGGTTCTCTAAACAAGCTATTAACCTAATCATCTGAATCAACTAATAAACTCTAAACACCTGCAAAAGATTCCTGAGGCTTTTAAAAACTCCCAGCCTGTTTCATTACTCAAAACCGCAATCATGGGTAAGACTGCCGACCTGACTGCTGTCCAGAAGGCCATCATTGACACCTTCAAGCAAGAGGGTAAGACACAGAAAGAAATTTCTGAACAAATAGGCTGTTCCCAGAGTGCTGTATCAAGGCACTTCAGTGGGAAGTCTGTGGGAAGGAAAAAGTGTGTCAAAAAACGCTGCACAACGAGAAGAGGTGACCGGACCCTGAGGAAGATTGTGGAGAAGGACCGATTCCAGACCTTGGGGGACCTGCGGAAGCAGTGGACTGAGTCTGGAGTAGAAACATCCAGAGCCACCGTGCACAGGCGTGTGGAGGAAATGGGCTACAGGTGCCGCATTCCCCAGGTCAAGCCACCTTTGAACCAGAAACAGCGGCAGAAGCGCCTGACCTGGGCTACAGAGAAGCAGCACTGGAGTTCCCACAGTCAATGATGGTCTGGGGTGCCATGTCAGCTGCTGGTGTTGGTCCACTGTGTTTTATCAAGGGCAGGGTCAATGCAGCTAGCTATCAGGAGATTTTGGAGCACTTCATGCTTCCATCTGCTGAAAAGCTTTATGGAGATGAAGATTTCAATTTTCAGCATGACCTGGCACCTGCTCACAGTGCCAAAACCACTGGTAAATGGTTTACTGACCATGGTATTACTGTGCTCAATTGGCCTGCCAACTCTCCTGACCTGAACCCCATAGAGAATCTGTGGGATATTGTGAAGAGAAAGTTGAGAGACGCAAGACCCAACACTCTGGATGAGCTTAAGGCCGCTATCGAAGCATCCTGGGCCTCCATAACACCTCAGCAGTGCCACAGGCTGATTGCCTCCATGCCACGCCGCAATTTCTTTCTGTGTCTTACCCTCTTGCTTGAGGGTGTCAATGATGGCCTTCTGGACAGCAGTCAGGTCGGCAGTCTTACCCATGATTGCGGTTCTGAGTAATGAAACAGGCTGGGAGTTTTTAAAAGCCTCAGGAATCTTTTGCAGGTGTTTAGAGTTAATTAGTTGATTCAGATGATTAGGTTAATAGCTCGTTTAGAGAACCTTTTCATGAAATGCAAATTTTTTGAGATAGGAATTTTGGGTTTTCATGAGCTGTATGCCAAAATCATCAGTATTAAAACAATAAAAGACCTGAAATATTTCAGTTGGTGTGCAATGAATCTAAAATATATGAAAGTTTAATTTTTATCATTACATTATGGAAAATAATGAACTTTATCACAATATGCTAATTTTTTGAGAAGGACCTGTACAGTCGATCAGTATGTTTCGGTAATACAGCAGGTGTGTTCAGAGCATTAAAATACTTATTGTATACAATATTAAGGCTTAAAGCGTAATTACATACTAACACTTAAAGTGTTTACTATGCTCAGCAAGGCTGATCAAAATACGATAATATTATTAAATATTGTTAGGATTAAAAATAGTAATTAATTAATGTGGTGTTAAAGTTGAATTCTCAGCATCATAACTTCAGTCTTAATTGTCACATGTTCCTTTAGAAATTATTTGTATATGCTGATTTGATGCTTAAACAATTTGTATTAATTATCAATGATGAAAACGGTTGGGCTACAGTTGGAAACTGCAACATTTAATTACAAACTAAAAAAAACTTATTAACATACATAAACCTCGAACTTCAAAGTACTTCAGAAAAAGAAGACTGATTCTATTTTAATTAAACAAACAACAATATTGACAGTAAATAATGTAATTATGCAAGGATAGCTGTATGAAGAAGTGTTTGCAATACAACAAGTAGGTTTGAAGTGTTTCGTGACTCGTGATTTTCACATGAATGGCCTCAGTTATCAGCTTTGCCAGGAGATGTGATGATGTATAGATGAGGTTATTGAAGTATCAGTGAAGACCTCTTGAAAGAGAGAGGTCACAGTCATCCCGTCCCAATCTTATTCTCTGTCAAAATATGCTGCCGTAAACAAAGGATCACAGCGCATCGCCAGTGGCATTGAAAACATGTCCTCTACACTACGTCAAGATCTGTTACATGGCATACCAATGGCACACAATGGGCTTTGTCCATCTTCTGCAATCCACTTTAACAAAACGTCAATTCTTGCATAATGATATAAGCATTCGCAAAGACTCTTAATCACATCAAAACATTCACATCAAAACATTCAGTACAAGCTCACGTTATGTTTCATGTGATTCATCAGTATGCATAGCAGCAACGCTTCCTCATAGACCTTGATTCCCTTGAATGAAACTAGCATTGCCAGTTTGACTGACCATGAAATGAAATAACATACATTATAATATGAAGTATGTTTGCTTTGGTATATGATTAAAGTTAGACATAGGCTACTTGAAATGAAGTTTGGAAACTGAGAACTGAATGAGTGCGTTGAGACTTGGGGTAGAGGGAAAAAAAACAAAAAACAACAAAGATAAAAATAACAAATCACTTTTGATGAAATAAGCCAGACTTGTGTAGTGCAGATATGCACAAGAACTCAAACAAAAGACAAACAAGTAATCAACTTCTGTTGCTGCCGGCTGTTAACTTAGGAGAGCACAGCTAATGTTGTCATTACGTTTTTGGTGATAATGTTATTAAGACAGAAATGAGATGTGCAACAAACGCTCACTAGCCCGGCACATGTACTTGAGAGGTGAACAGGCTTGAGGCGCAGGGGTGTATCGATTCCATGGCAAATTGTATCATAATCAAACATCCAACCGAGATGAAAGCATTGCAGTGTTGTGCAATGTAGTATGCTATAGATTATTCAAACAACAAAAATATGCTAACTAGTGCAAAGGTGTGTTGAGAAGCCTACAGGAGCAGCTCAGCATGACGTCCATAACCGCCCCTGTTCTGAGGAAGGGACTGATGGCAGTTTTTATTTGACAGGAAATAAGTCTTTTTAACAGTTTAAGCATGTATGTCATTGTAAGCACAAGAGTTATTCCCACAACACGTTTTTGCATTTAAAAACGCAAGATGGCGCAGGGAAGTGGAGTAAAAAACTGACTTTGAAAAAAACACCATAAAAGCGTGTTCGCACAAAGGGCGATAACTATACTGATAGTTTTAAAAATTCTTCAAAATGGAAATGAATACAGATAATGATAACAACACAGCGCAACAATATCATTGGAATAACTTTCAGAATGTTTTTTTTTTCTTTTTTTTTTTCTTTTTTTTTTAGCTGAGGAACGATAAAAACATCGAAAGCCAATTAGAATCCATCTGACTTTAGTATGAAGTATTTATCATTATCTAGGCCTATAATTATCTCTCCTGGTATGAACAGTCTTGGTCTCTAGGTAGATTTTTTTAAAGTTTTAATACATCTTTTAACAGTGTTCTAAAAAAGCAGCAATAGATCCAGTAATGATGGCTTGGGACAGCATGGAGGCAGTTAACAAGAAGGTAATAATAATTAATGATTAACATTTTAGACAGTTATTGGCAAGGCAAGTTTATTTATTTAGCACATTTCATACACAATGGTAATTCCACATGCTTTAAATAGAAAATAATTTTGTTTGGGGTTGCCAGATCTTATTAGAAAAACAACCCACAATAAACAGAAACAAATCCAAATGTTTAATGCTGAAATTAAGACCCAAATATCGCAAACCACACCTGCTCACTAACTCTGTAAACTTGATCGCTTTATGAGACATACATAAACAAGCCCAAAACGCTTATAATAAGTGGACAATATATAATAAGCAAAACTAGACACCTCCATCGACTGCGATTTAGTTAAAATGTATGAACATAAGTTAAGTCAACTTTTGTCACTATAATATTTCATTGGTCATAATAGTGAATAAAAAATTTGCGAATGGTGCTATGGTTACCATGGTGTAAATATTTAGTGTTTCGGGAGTGAGTCGTGTTCCACACACACATGGAACGATAATTTAGGGGATTGTAAATGCGGTTGTACCAGACACTGTACACTGTACCAGAGAGTACACCAAAAGTACCCAGATGACTCAGTGAATGACACATTTTCCCCCTCATAATCTACATGGCTGTATTCCTGTCTCTCATTTTCACTCATCACCCACATCAACTTTTGGTGGCATCCCCTGCCAGTCACGACAATGTGGCCGATTACATCACACAGATTGCATCGATTGAGCGGGCTGATTGAAATGCGAGTAGCCATGGTGTGCCGCGCATCTGCTCCATTTGGGAGGCTCGCTTTGGCATGTCTCCTCTCTTCACATCTGAGGGAAAGTAGAACGTGATACGTCCGTAACGTTTTGCTCTTCAGATTCTGAAATTATGCCAACTTATTGAGATGTGACAGTGCAGTAGCCCTTCAGGGAGTTGAGAAAAGTCTGTTGGCTCAAAATGAAATGAAATGAGTTCGTCATTATTTTCATGCCCTCATGTCATTCTAAACCTTTAATCTGCCATTTTTTGTCCGTAAAACACAAATGGAGATAAAAAAAAAAAAAATAAAAAAAATAAATAAAGAATATATATATATATATATATATATATATATATATATATATATATATATATATTTTTTTTTTTTTTTTACGCAGCATCTGCACCATAACAGAAGTGTGTGACGAATAGACTGAATTTTAAGTCATTGTTCTGTGACAATCTTTCCCTTTGGCCTACTTTTATGATGGGCCTACTTTTTTTGTAAAAGGGTTTGACTGTCACAATCACCATCCTCTCATCCCTAATCCATCTCATTTTGTGTTTTATAGGAGACAAGGGGTGGGGGAAACATGGTTATGTGAATACATGATGGAATATATTTTTATGTAATTTAAGTCATTTTCTTTTAATTAACTTTTGTTCAATAAAAAGTGTCTTAATTATTCAACCAAACTGATTTAAATAAAAAAAAAATAAAAAAAATTCCCCATTATTTAACAACAGCAGTGAAACAAACCTGGAATAAAATGCTGTTATTTTTTTGTTTCATATTAGTTTGTTTTTGGAATAACTTGTATCCATAATTCAATTGTAATACAGTATGTGCCAACATCTGGCAACAATGCTGATTAACATGCTGATTTACACGATCACGATTGGATCATGACTTTGGAGTGGACGGAGACAAAAATTTGTCTTAGTTCCAAAAATGGGCCTGATTAAAATTAAACCACAATACTGAAAACAAAAGTATAAGATAATTTATACTCTGTAATAGAACTGAAAATAGAAACATATGCACATATGAAGCAGGTGGACTGCTGTGTGAGGGTTGTCTCAATATTTTGACATTTAAGTTATTTCCACACAGGTTATGGGATGTGATTTTCTTGATGTCATTGAATATTAAAATCTTGCAACAAAACAAGGAGTAGAATTGCAGTGTTTCCATAGCTTTTCTGAATAAAAGCAGGAGATTTATAGGCAGCTATAGGCTGTTATTTATAAGCAGTCTGACCTATACTGGTTCTGTGAGATTGAGGTCTCAATTTGGACTGGTCAGATCATCAGAGAAATATATTTAGGTGTGCTTGCAAAGACAAGAGTCATTATAGCCTACTTTTTTACAGATGACATGTTTGTATATTTATCATTTTCTATTTTAACAGATGCTCATGATTTTTTAAGCATGTGAAGTGAAAAAAAAAAAAAATCATGGAAAATTGGAGTTGGGCTCTTTTGACATTGGCAACCAGATGGGACAAACCTCTCAGAACACCCAAATCAATTTCAGTTCATTTTATTTGTAAAGGTTTTTGTTTCACCGTATATAGCTTTAAATGGATAGTTCAAATAGTTCCCCAAAAAGTGAAAATTATGTCATTAGTTACTCACCCTCATGCTGTTCCAAACCCATAACACTTTTGTTCATCTTTGGAACACAACTTAAGATATTTTTGATGAAAACTGAGAGCTTTCTGTCCCTCCATAGACAGCTATGCAACTACCACTTTGATGCTTCAAAAAGTTCATAAATAGATCATAAAACTAATCCATATGAATTGAGCAGTTTAGTCCAAAAATAAAAATCTTTTTTGAAGAGGCTCAATCGTTTTATATGATGAACAGATTTAATTTAGGCTTTTATTCACGTATAAACATTCATCAACTTACACATCAGTTGTGTTAAACAGAAGCTCAAGCATGTTCAATTGATGTGCGAGAACCAATGAGATTCATTATTGTGTTACGCAGCACGTTTGAGCTTCTGCAGGAACCAATAAAGTTAATTATCTTGTTACGCAGCACGTTTGAGCTTCTGCAGGAACCAATAAGGTTAAATATCTTGTTACGCAGCACGTTTGAGCTTCAGCAAGAACCAACAAGGTTAATTATCTTGTTACGCAGCACGTTTGAGCTTCTGCAGGAACCAATAAGGTTAATTATCTTGTTACGCAGCTCGTTTGAGCTTCTGCAGGAACCAATAATGCTAATTATCTTGTTACGCAGCACGTTTGAGCTTCTGCAGGAACCAATAAGGTTAATTATCTTGTTACGCAGCACGTTTGAGCTTCTGCAGGAACCAATAAGGTTAATTATCTTGTTACGCAGCACGTTTGAGCTTCAGCAGGAACCAATAAGGTTAATTATCTTGTTACGCAGCACGTTTGAGCTTCTGCAGGAACCAATAAGGTTAATTATCGTGTTACGCAGCACGTTTGAGCTTCTGCAGGAACCAATAATGCTAATTATCTTGTTACGCAGCACGTTTGAGCTTCTGCAGGAACCAATAAGGTTAATTATCTTGTTACGCAGCACGTTTGCGCTTCTGCAGGAACCAATAAGGTTAATTATCTTGTTACGCAGCACGTTTGAGCTTCTGCAGGAACCAATAAGGTTAATTATCTTGTTACGCAGCACGTTTGAGCTTCTGCAGGAACCAATAAGGTTAATTATCTTGTTACGCAGCACGTTTGAGCTTCTGCAGGAACCAATAAGGTTAATTCTCGTGTTACGCAGCACGTTTGAGCTTCTGCAGGAACCAATAAGATTAATTATCGTGTTACGCAGCACGTTTGAGCTTCTGCAGGAACCAATAAGGTTAATTCTCGTGTTACGCAGCACGTTTGAGCTTCTGCAGGAACCAATAAGGTTAATTCTCGTGTTACGCAGCACGTTTGAGCTTCTGCAGGAACCAATAAGATTAATTCTCGTGTTACGCAGCACGTTTGAGCTTCTGCAGGAACCAATAAGGTTAATTCTCGTGTTACGCAGCACGTTTGAGCTTCTGCAGGAACCAATAAGGTTAATTCTCGTGTTACGCAGCACGTTTGAGCTTCTGCAGGAACCAATAAGGTTAATTATCTTGTTACGCAGCACGTTTGAGATTCTGCAGGAACCAATAAGGTTAATTATCTTGTTACGCAGCACGTTTGAGCTTCTGCAGGAACCAATAAGGTTAATTATCTTGTTACGCAGCACGTTTGAGCTTCTGCAGGAACCAATAAGGTTAATTATCTTGTTACGCAGCACGTTTGAGCTTCTGCAGGAACCAATAAGGTTAATTATCTTGTTACGCAGCGCGTTTGAGCTTCTGCAGGAACCAATAAGGTTAATTATCGTGTTACGCAGCACGTTTGAGCTTCTGCAGGAACCAATAAGGTTAATTATCTTGTTACGAAGCACGTTTGCGCTTTTGCAGGAACCAATAAGGTTAATTATCTTGTTACGCAGCACGTTTGAGCTTCTGCAGGAACCAATAAGGTTAATTATCTTGTTACGAAGCACGTTTGCGCTTCTGCAGGAACCAATAAGATTAATTCTCGTGTTACGCAGCGCGTTTGAGCTTCTGCAGGAACCAATAAGGTTAATTATCTTGTTACGCAGCACGTTTGAGCTTCTGCAGGAACCAATAAGGTTAATTATCTTGTTACGCAGCACGTTTGAGCTTCTGCAGGAACCAATAAGGTTAATTATCTTGTTACGCAGCACGTTTGCGCTTCTGCAGGAACCAATAAGGTTAATTATCTTGTTACGCAGCACGTTTGAGCTTCTGCAGGAACCAATAAGGTTAATTATCTTGTTACGCAGCACGTTTGAGCTTCTGCAGGAACCAATAAGGTTAATTATCTTGTTACGCAGCACGTTTGAGCTTCTGCAGGAACCAATAAGGTTAATTATCTTGTTACGCAGCGCATTTGAGCTTCTGCAGGAACCAATAAGGTTAATTATCGTGTTACGCAGCACGTTTGAGCTTCTGCAGGAACCAATAAGGTTAATTATCTTGTTACGCAGCACGTTTGCGCTTCTGCAGGAACCAATAAGGTTAATTATCTTGTTACGCAGCACGTTTGAGCTTCTGCAGGAACCAATAAGGTTAATTATCTTGTTACGCAGCACGTTTGAGCTTCTGCAGGAACCAATAAGGTTAATTCTCGTGTTACGCAGCACGTTTGAGCTTCTTCAGGAACCAATAAGATTAATTCTCGTGTTACGCAGCACGTTTGAGCTTCTGCAGGAACCAATAAGGTTAATTCTCATGTTACGCAGCACGTTTGAGCTTCTGCAGGAACCAATAAGGTTAATTCTCGTGTTACGCAGCACGTTTGAGCTTCTTCAGGAACCAATAAGATTAATTCTCGTGTTACGCAGCACGTTTGAGCTTCTGCAGGAACCAATAAGGTTAATTCTCATGTTACGCAGCACGTTTGAGCTTCTGCAGGAACCAATAAGGTTAATTATCTTGTTACGCAGCACGTTTGAGCTTCTGCAGGAACCAATAAGGTTAATTATCTTGTTACGCAGCGCGTTTGAGCTTCTGCAGGAACCAATAAGGTTAATTATCTTGTTACGCAGCACGTTTGAGCTTCTGCAGGAACCAATAAGGTTAATTATCTTGTTACGCAGCGCGTTTGAGCTTCTGCAGGAACCAATAAGGTTAATTCTTGTGTTAAGCAGCACTTTTGAGCTTATCTTTGTTCACTGATCAATGTTTATATGTTAATAAAAGCCTAAATTCAATCTGTTCATCATATAAAGCGATCAAGTCTCTTCAGAATATTTGGACAAAACCGCTCGATTCATGTGGATCAGTTTTATAGTCTCTTCATTAACTTTTTGAAAACTTTTTATATTACTCTTCTCTGTTTCAGTGGCAGTTTATAAAAATTGACTCTTTTGTCCTTTGCTTTAACACTGCAAAATACATTTGTACGCACAGGAGCAATGCATAGTGACATAGTGGCCCTTTTGTCTTCTGATGCCATGTGGCTTTCCAGTTTCCATCTTTGGCAACTCCGTAGAAACCATCTAGATTCTAAAACAGTGCAATGCAATACATTTTTCTTATACAGTTGTCTTTAGAACTGTTGGCATAATTTCTGGTCCTATAGGTTAATTAGCTGAGCTTGTTTTTAAGGGTAGACAAAGACAAATTTCTCCTCTTTTCACTGTGTTAATTCTAAGGTCAGAATTGATCGGTTTGAATGTCAGTTTTTTACAGGCCGTACTTTTCATTGCTTAACTGGCCGTATTTTGCCATTTTCTGCTTCCTTGCTTTACGGAATAACAATCTCAAGCCAACAGAGTCAATACTTTACTAATCTTGGACTCTCTCCTGTGAGCAGTAGTTGGTAAGACACAGTTAATTAGCCATCAGTTGATTGAACATTTTAGAATTGACAGGATGTTAGGCAGCATTGTATCACTGTTAAGCACATTTGAGAATGAAATCCACATTATTCATCATTTTGTATCTATAATTGTGTACACTGATGACTTTGTTAAAAAAAATGGGCATATAGCATATATATATATATATATATATAGGGCCATTTATATTATTTTTAAACCCAGCATGGCAAAAGAATCATAAATATTTGATCTTTCTAGCAATCAATATGAGACCGAATTGAATGTTCCTCTTGAATGAGTCATGCACTTTTCATGTCATTTTTCTATGTCCTTATTTAGTGTATTGCATACGCTCCATGTCTTTTTGGCCCATTTTATTTTTCGCACCTGTTCCTTTCATCATGTTATCGATGCTATGATGACATGAGAAAAGAAATGACAAACGCAAACCGATTTCACTTCTGTAATGGAATTTGTACTTAGAAAGTAAACAGGATTCATTTTGATTTCATCTTGATTTAAACCAGGATTATGGCTTTAGCTAACACAAAGCGATAGATACATTAGCACATTTAAACTGTTTACCCGTCACAGCATAAAGACATGGTAATTCTGATAACTCTCGACCAACATGTTTTAAAATTGAGTTCTGTCATGACTAGCGATGTCAATTTACATAAATTCCCTTAATCGATCATTGTTTAAATTAACAGTCAATTAATCGATTAATCGTTAACCTTAACCTCTTAAATCCGAAGCAGGGGCGCTACTAAGTTAATATGTTACTTAAACAACCAACACAAAATAGGTGTCATTTTAAAGCTTAGAAGCTTAGCTTTACAGTGAACATGGAAAAATGACCATCAGTCAACAGATGTGTGTAAATGCATGCAATTACAAGTGCTCTATTTTCATAGCATGGAAAAAATAATTGCTTTACATGAAAATGTGATCTGTAAAGTCATAGTAGCCTACATAACAGATGGTCTATAGTTGAAAAATTCTCAACTAGCAAAATACAGCAAGCATATTTGTTTCAGTAAAAGACATAAGTATTTTTATGAAAAAATCACAGCCGATGGATGTGTAAACTGTGCACATGTTGATTTTGAGCCATGTTTTGGTTTGTAACAATAGTAGATCACATATCTTTATTTAGAGCAGGTGGTCTTGAATGAGCTGAAACACAGCAAGACAACACACACGGAGTGGCATGATATGCTGCTTGACTAAAGCTATAGGACTTCCAAGATCCAATCAGGTCGCGATAATGACGCAGAGATTTCCAGCATTATTTGAAAGTTGAAAGTCATCGATTGCATTCCTAGCACGACAACTCTCGAAGTGTTTGGCATGATAATGGATATGACTATGTTAATGTGTTTGGTCTTGGCGGAATAGATCTGCTACGCTGCTGCTACTGCTACGGTTATTGCAGTTGCTGTTGGTAATTGCTGTTGCAGAGCAAGTATGGGATTTACTTCCAATACACACACAACACGCTGCTCCTGTACAAAATAGCATAGATGAATTACTCGTAGTAGATCCAGG
Source organism: Gila orcuttii (assembly GCA_026230005.1). Taxonomy (NCBI): domain Eukaryota; kingdom Metazoa; phylum Chordata; class Actinopteri; order Cypriniformes; family Leuciscidae; genus Gila; species Gila orcuttii. Next base: position 64,082,331 of record JAPDVR010000002.1, on the reverse strand, counting down.
TGGAGGATCCTGAAAGCTGCTAATGGCAAAACTGCTACAGCAAATGCTGACTTATGCCTGTTTCACACATACTCCGTGTGCAGTGTGTATGCGGTGCAGGAGCAGCACACGCTATTGTGCTTTCACATAATGATGTGTTTGCAGTGCGCAACTGATCCGTGGCTGTTATAAATAAACTTTTATATAAAAAAACAGTTTTGTCAGCATTGCGATTCTCTTTGTATACAGTACAGTTATCACTCGTTTATAGATGCATTCATGTTTAAACACAATACATTTAAACAACTCATTCAATGTGTTACTTCTATATAGGTTTATATATTAAGTTGCTCAAGCAATTGGCAAAACATTTAAACAGGTACTTACGTCAAAATCACAAACATTTTAAATTAAAACTTACAAAAAAAAAAAAAAAACAGTGTGTGAAACAGTAAGTATTTGAAGGTTGAGCAGCGAGCTCATTGGCTACTGATAAAACAGGAACCAATCAGCTGTGCCCGATAAAGAATGATGTCATTGCAAGCAGATTGAGTTAAGGACCTATCAGCCTGCACCATCTAGAGTTTCATGAAATAACTTTGTATTTGTTGTCAGATTTGAGTGTGGCTGAATACGCTTGTTATGCTACTGAACACTTGAGTGTTTCTGTAGCCACAAAAAGAAAACGAGCGTATAAACAAAGTACATTTCAAACAGTGTGTGCATATTATATATTTAATGAAATAATTATATACGTTTAATAAAAATATTTAATATTAATTAAAAAAAAATGTGTTAAATGATCACATCATTTGTTATCTTTGATAGGCGGTTTGTATATTTCTTACTTCTTTGAATATTTCAGATTATCTTCCTTATAATTCAAAATTATGTTTTATGTTCCAGTTCCTTAGAGTTACATGCCAGCTGGCATAACATTTGAATCCCTTGCCAAAGATGTAATTCGCGTTTGGTGATACACGAGTAATAATTTTGGTCCTTGTCTAAAAGTATTCAGACACGTCCACCATAAACCTGTCAATACTAAATGAATACATGGTTCCCCTATAATCTATATACCTCAATCAATATACTTTCCTTAATGAACATCTCTGCATTACCTCACGGGTGTGGAAATGGCCTTCCAATTCAGTAATTGTGTAGAAATGTCTATTTCAGTCCTGCTCTGTTTCTGGCTTTCTTTAGTCTCTCATTACCTCTTATTCCCATCTATTCCACAGGTCCCTTGGTGAGAAGCCATTCTAAAAAAAATCAATGCTGTCGAAAACAAGAAACCTGGATATTGCACAAGGCTAAAGCCTATTATGTCAGTGACGACAACAAAAGTATTGTTTCGGTCTTTCACATGTGCATGTGTGATTTGCATACTTATTACGTTCCTTGTAGATTATAGATGAGTGCTGTGCCAATGCTGAACGGTGGTGGGGCTTCTAGTCTTCTGTGCGTTTCAAATCTTTTGTAGAGGCACTGATCTGTTCTGTTGATGGCTGTCATAATCTCTGAGATTTTGCTCAATTGTTAATACAGTTTTAGTTTCTTGATGCTCTTACATCAGTCCATGCATTGCACATGTTAGGTTGAATTTTGTTTTTATTGATGGTTTTGAGCCTTTGAAAACAAAAACAACATTTTAACACCTGCAGACATATTTGATGCATAAAAAAAAAAAAAAAAAAAATATATATATATATATATATATATATATATATATATATATATATATATCGTAATATTATTTAAAATGAAATGTTTGTGGGTCAGGTTCTACCTGTACATGTTTAGCTAAAGGATAGTAAATCCTGAAATCACCTACAGAACACTGCGTGCTCCAGCTAACGGTCCCCAAAAGACAAACATGTCAATAGAAAGGGATTTTTATTTTTTTTATTATCATGTAAAAATGCAGAAAGCTTAGTATAAGGATTATGGGGAGTGTTGTTTTAGCATCTTTGATATAGGCTATTATTATAGTTGTTGTTAATTTTTGAAATTATATTTTATTTTAGTTCTAGTTTGTATATTTTTTTAAATATGACTAGATTTTATAAATCTGTATTTATTTGTTGTAGTTATTTTAGTACTTAAAGTTAATCTAAATTTAAAAAAATATCTGAGTATGTTTTTATATTTTATATAAGTCTTTTTGTTAATTATTTTAATTTATTTCAATTAACATTTGTTAAGGACGGATTTTTTTTTTAAGGTTTTAGTTTTAATTTAAGTTTTAGTTCATTATAATTAATAACCCTGTTTATGGAACAGTACATATCGTCAAGGCAAAATCCACAGTATGACAGAAAAGCATGATACATAAATGCATGCTAAATAGTAGCTTTCAATTGATATTTTAACATGCGCATAATATTTAACAGCACAATACAGGGCTTGACATTAACTTTTTTTGCTCACCAGCAACTGTGGCTAGTGGTTTTCCAGTTACTAGCCACTCAGCATTTTCACAGGCCACAATTTTGAAAGATACCATGAGGAAAAACTGCCATATAGATATTTTTACTATCTCATAATTTGGCAGCTACTGCTGTCACTTTAAGACCTGATGCACATAGCCATTAAACTGTCACACATGCGTTTTCTTTCTCAGCTGTTTACATTCACTTAACTCTCTGTCAGAGAGATGAAAGAGAGAGAAAGCGCAGCTGGTATTGTGTATTTATTCTGCGAAAAATTAGTATTGGAAGCGTTTCAGATATTTTAGCTATTTATGTATCGAAAAAAAAAAAATAACACCAATGTTTTAGTTTATTATTTCAGATGCCTTTTTAAAAGACTATAATTGAAAAATGTATATTTAGGCTGTATTTAAAATTAAACCCACCAAAGTGGCTAGTAGGAGTGACTGTGTTACACACCACTGATGAATTCCTTCCGCATTTGGCAGGTGTTAATGTCAAGCCCTATATATATATATAGCCTTTTTTTCCAGGTTGCCTGACACAGCAGTGATAGGAAGAACCCCTGACCGGATATCTTAAGGTGAAAATAGCAAAAATCTAAAGCTATTGTGAGCGGTTTACCAGGAGAGCTGACAGTAAGCAGTGATTTGGTGGAATGATATGAATGAAACATGTCTGGTGGGGGAGATGGTTTCCACAGAAGAGCCAAGCTGCAGTGTGTGAGGGTGGCTGTATGACTGCTGCTTTCATCGGCCCCTGGAGACACATGAGAGTGAGTCATTTATTCAGAGTAAGAGAGCTCAGGTCTACTGTATTGTCGTCGAGGCTGAATTGGGCTGGGGAGGAGAGACTATAGGAAGTAAATAGGAAGCCAGGCTGGAAAAGTGTCTTGTTTGGTTTTATTTCTGGGCATTTTTTTTTTTTTTTAAGTTAAGAAGGAATATTATGCTGTCTCTTAAGATACCTTGTTTTGATCAGGAAGTACTCAAATCGGTCAGCACACAGCTCATGTGGGCGACGTGAATTTCAGTCTGGATTGCATCATTTTCTGATCCTGTTTCCCTGCTCATTCCTGGTTAATTTCTGCTGTGTGTTTCACATGCATCATTTTCAGATAGAACAGTTGCACATAGAGTTGAGAGAAGTTTCTATTGTAAATATAGTTTATTACTTTTAGGAAATGATCTGGTCCAGTTTAAAGCAGTGGGTGATATTTTGATTAAATATAGAAGGTCAAATGATAAAAAAAAATAAAAAAAAAATATTGGATTCATTTTATTTCATGCTGCCTTTAAAAGAGTAAAATAGTTACCCCCCTCCCACCACCCCCCTGTCTTCACAGCTTCATAGCACTGTTATTTTAGTATTAATTGTATAATATAGTTCATATTAATATTTTAATATTACTTTACTTGTTTGTTTAATCTTGTAATGTGCTTTTTGTTAAACAAAAAAATTAAATACTACTATTTAGGTTTAATACATTTTTATTTCAGCTTTACTGGTGGTTTAACTTAAAATAATTTCAGTTAGTTCCCAAGGCAAAATTTCCAATTTGCATGTATTAGAATTTTCTAATATTTACATCTTATTTTATTTCAGCTTTATTTAAATTAACAAGCTTTATACTGTGTTCATGCCATGTTGTAATTACTGTGATGGCAGCACGTGACGTTCTACTCGAAGACGTTTTAGTTAAAGGTGCAGCATGTAATATTTACAGCTAGTGGCTGAAATGGGTACTATTAGGTAAATTGGCTGTGGGCGGGATCACACGGATCAAAACAAAAACAGACAGTCCGACATGGAATGCACATTTCGAAGTAAATAACTGGCAGAATAATAACCAGGCTTCACACACTGTAAATATATATATATGATCAATAGGTTATGTTTTTTACATTGCTTTAACTCATCAAAATAAGTAATTTAAGTTGAAATTACTTTGAGAGCAACTTTTATTACAGCGCTGATGATAGTTTCTGCCATAAGTTATTCAGGGTTGTCATGACATCACTTTCCTTTCCTGTCTCTCTAGAGTCATTATTAGTCACATGACATAAACAGCTCAGCTGAATGGCTCAAAGTCTGGAAGCGTAACTGAACACCCATAGCTCACCATGAGCACAGTTTGCAGTTTACTAATCGCCTGCGAGGTCTCGCACCGGCCGAGCAAGTGCCACAATAATCGTCTCCAGGTGATATAAAGACGTAATCGATCTGAATTGCTTGAAAATTGCAGGCAGGTAAGTTTGATTAGAGTTAGAAGTAAACCCTAAAGGAGCTGAATAGCCCTGCACTACTGGAATCATGAGCACTTGTGCTAGAATGCTGCTACATACAGTGCTTAGCATAAGCTTAGCGTACACCCATGCTAAAGTTGCCAAAAAGAGGAATAAAAAAATCATCTTTTGGAAATTGATCTTAATGCCTTCATTTTTTTAAAAAAAGAGGAAATAATCCAACCTTTAAGGACAGCAATTTTCTTTGTGAACGAATAATGTATCGTGGTTTTATTTCAGTTAGCCTAATAGCTGGTTTGATTTGCATTGAGAGATGATCTTATGGAAAGTACCGCATGCCAATCTCTAGATATGGTGAAGGGTATGTGATGATGTGGGGATATTTTAATTCCAAAGGCCAAGGGAACTTTGAGTATGCATTGTATCCTGGATCCATGAAATAACAGGCCCTTAAAAACAAAAATCAGCCTGCCTCTATGGGAATTTAACATAGGGGTGTACTGACTTATGCCCCATGTATTTTAAGGAAGAACATTTATTTATATACGATGCATTATTCATTCACAAAGAAAAAAATTGGTATCCTTAAAAGTTGGATTTTTCCTCATTTTTAAAATTAAGGCATTAAGATAAGATAAAATAATTTGAATTCCTCTTTTTAGTCACTGTATGTAGACAGCAAGGGGACTCGCAAGGGTTGGAGTATTATTTCTCAGAACACAATGCATCATTAAATATTTACTGTACATCATGCACATAATTTAGCATGTCATCGTAGTGCTGATATCTGTTTTGTTTATACTTTGCTCAGTTTTTATAGCACATGCACTGTATCAGGATATCCTTAATCAAAGCACATTGTAATAAGTCCCAAAAATATGAATAATAACACCTCCCCTCCTTGTCTATGGTGGTTACAACCCTGCTCATCTTCACTGATGCAATACCGTCTATTGTAAATTAAATCACAATAACTCCTTAGAATATGAAAAATTTGATTTATAATAGGCTATCTATACCACACATCTCTATCACAATGGGACGCTGTCAAAAGATGCAATGGCTCAATACACATATAACGTGAAAGAATCTGAATGGCCAGTTGTTACATCAGTGTGTCCAGCACGAGTATCTTAAGATTACACAGTGGCTAAAATCCCCATATGGACACTTGCATGAAAAGAACATGATGCAACCGAAATGTAACAAATATCTCACATTTCTCTTGATGTTTATTCATAAAAAAAAAAAAAAAAAAAAAAAAAAAAAAATGATGTGGGCGAGTTCTGTTTAAATCACTTTATTTTTTACATTGTTATTTATCATTAAAAAAAGATGTATTTTGTATTAGCTGAAAGAGTGACAACTTGTTTGTTTGTTTGTTTGTTTGTTTGTAAGTGTTAAATCAAAGTGCAACATGATTTGATACATTTTGAAATTTGGAATACCAACTTGCAATTAAAATATATCACATTCTTTCCATTCAAATGACCATTAAACCAGATTTTAAAATGTTACAGACTTCCAGTGCTTATTTAGAGTGAGAACAATTCAGCGGTCACTGACTTTTCTCCTTTTTTCCCCCTGCTGGTTGCTTAGCAACCTCCTGGATCTCTTTCAAGTGCCACAAATGCCGGGGGTCACGTGTGCGTGTCTGCAGCAGAATGAATCAGCCATTGATGGGACAGTAACTTACTTAAATGTTATAATAGGGTTCAGTCGGATCGACTGTTTTAACTTTACTTTGTTTTAATCAGTGCATCTTTAATGGTGCTATTACTTTTCTAAAGGAACAGACTTACAATTTTTTGAGGTGGACACAAAAAGCCTTTCATTGATGGAGTGCTTAGACTCTCACCCTCTCGAGGCAACATCCATAATCTCAGCACTGGAAGATCATACAGACATGCGGGTGAAGCACATAGAGGAACACTTCAACTTCAGGCTAGCATTACTCACAAAAAAACCCAAAAAAATTATTCAAATTAAAACTAAATAAGAAAATAGAAAAAAAAAAAACCTAGTCTATCATTTTTTTGTTAATATCTATCTAAGAATATTTAGGTGTAAATGTGCAGTCAGCAGGGGCTCTGTTACAGAAACTTCCCATCTTAATTCTTGACTTAAGACTTGAAGAATGTTTTGTTTGTACGTGAAATTACTGTGGTGGTATTACGGAGCCCATAAAGGGACCTTTGCAAAAATTTGAAATATACTGTATAGACTTTCGTGTGCTCAGGAGAAACATTTGCGTTCTCGTGAATTACAATTTCCGATTTATGTACTATAACTTAGTTCCCATTCAATCGGTCACTTTCGACGTTACGCCTGGGAGCGGGAGAGGAAGGAGGGAACAGGGATTACGTCAGTAACCTATACATTCCCTTGTGCCTCACTGGTATCTTGCTTTGAAGAAAACAAGAGAATGAATGAGTATGAATTAATAGAGAAGTATTTGCTAAAATGTTGTCTTTTGTTAGGGCGGCAGCAACTCTAATATCAAGGCCGTATGTTCGCTTTAACGCATCCTCAGCAGCTGCCGAGAAACCGTGCCATCAAAAGTTTCACGTGTGCACACAAGGTTTTTTATTTGTTTTGCAAAGGTCCCTTTGAGGGCTCCGTACTATGCAGACATGGCATGATTCTGATGTTTCTGTAATACAGCCATAAGTCATTAATCGCAAAATAATGCAACAAATAAATCAATTACTTGACATCCTATGTGACTCCTTGAGAAGTACTATTTCAAAGATGGCGTAGATTGTCGTGGATAGTGTGACATTAAGTTTATAAAATATAAAGATACTCTTCTTCATGTATTTCATTGGCTGTTTTTGAAGTGAATGTGAGCATTTTGTGATGTTGTTAAAGGGATACTTCTGTAATTTCTCACTCTCATGTCATTCCAAACCCGTTAGACTTTCGTTCATCTTCGGAACATAAATGAAGATCTTTTTGATGAAATCTGAGAGCTTTCTGTCCCTCCATAGACAGCCACACAACTACCACTTTGACGTTTCAAAAAGCCTAAATTAAATATGTTTGTCATAAAAAGGGATTGAGTCTCTTCAGAAATTTTGGACTAAACCGCTATGGATTAGTTTTACGTTCTCTTTATGATTTTTTCAAGCGTTAAGTCGTAGTTGTGTAGCTGTCAATGGAGGGACAGAAAGCTCTCAGATTTCATCAAAAGTATCTGAAAAGTATCAAAAGATGAACAAAAGTGTTACGGGTTTGGAACAACATGAGGGTGAGTAATTAATGACAGAATTTAAATTTATGGGTGAACTATCCCTTTAAATCTTGTGGCGTACATGTGAAGAGTTCAATATTTTTTCTTATATCGAATTCCTTCTACATTTTTCTTTAAAACTTCTCCTTTTAAACTTCTAATTCGTGACTACAGTTTTGTTTTGCTCTATTTTCTGCGCTTCCGCATTCGACAATTCTCAGCTAAGATTACTCTACGCCTACATCATACATCTACGTCATATGTGGGGTCAAATGTCACCCCTCCACCAGAACTAGACTCTCTCCAGTTTTGCTTAGCTTCAGAAAGCATTTATTGACCAACTGGAGTCGTATGGATTACTTTTATGATGGATGGATGCGCTTTTTGGAGCTTCAAAAACTTGAACATTAAATCAACAGAAATGTTTTAATAGTTTTAGTTAACAAAATTAACCTAAAGTTATTACTTTTTCTATGGACTAGATATGTTTGTTTTTTTGCTAATGTTTTTTCTCTATTTTAAGTACATGAAAATGAACAAACCAATATCCAGCTAGAAATCTTCATACTTAAAATCTATGAGGAAACTTCAGCCATACTTTTTTCTGCAAATGTGCCAACTGTCAATGAGCAATTTTAGCAATTTAGTAATCATCTTTGTGGAAAAGAGGCTGTATGCTCCATTGAAATCCCACAAGATAAAATAATCCCAACTGAAGTGACAAGTGAAACGCTTACATATCGATTCACAGTGTGTAGAGAATCTGAAAGCATATAGCTTAACTCTGTTTTTCCTGACAGTGATATGCTTCTCATACGCTCAGGACTTTCAAAAGACTGTACCTTTTATCAAGACTTTGGGCTCTTTGTATTTACGTACAGTTAGAACTTGAAATGTATCCCATGAGGCCCTTGTTGTCTGCCTGTCAACTTAAAAACCGGCCTGCCAACCACAAAAAAAAAAAAATATATATATATATTGTATTGCATTTAGAAAGCCGATAAATCTTTACAGCATGGCATACTGGGTAAAAATAAATCTTCCAAGAATTATGCATAAGCACTGATGTCCAAGAAGACACATTGGGAAGTAGATGAATGATGCCATTTCTAATTAAGGAAACAAATGATGACCTGAAACATTGATGTTATAGTCTTTAGATATCTTTATTAAACTCGTCAAAGTCAAAATACCAAATGGATCCCAAACAATCCTCAAAAGTCTCATTTGATGTATCCTCTTTCAACATCTCTCTAATAACTTCAAGGACCTTTCTTTTATGAATCATTCTGGACGACAGCGGATCCTCCTACATGGAAGAAAGTAGAGGCTGTTTTTTTTTTTCTTTGCAGGAGAGGTGATCTATGCTAGTTCCCTGACAGGCTGGGTAATTATTCTGGTCTTCCATTGTCCAAGATTGTAGATGTCATCCGTCTCCATTATGGTCAGGATGTTTTGGTGGCCCTCCTCTTTGTTTAACAAATGAAATGCTTTTCCACCTGAGTAGGCAAGAGGAAAGAGCAGATGCTTCAAGATGACAGAAAGGTTGCAGAAAAGGCAGAGAAGATGATGTAGATGAAAAGAGCTTTGGTTTGGGGGGGAAATAAATAAATAAAGAGGTGACCCAAGCTTACCCTTGATTTTTGATGTGTTGAGCTATTATGAACATTTTCAGCTGTAAAAGAGCAGGCCTTGCACTTTTTAACATTTTATAGTGTTCTAGACAGTAAAATATGCTGAAAGACCCATTAAAATGCTTGACAAATGCATTTTTCTTCCATGTGTTGATGCATTTCCTATTGAAGCAGGAAGTTGGTGTGTGACAGTAGCTTTCAGTTTACATCAGTGAACCAAGCTGAGCTACTTGCTAATGGCAGTCAGAGGCGGGTGTTATGAGGGGGAGGGGCTTTCTCAATCTAGAGAGGATTTGATTGGACAGTTGTTGTTTGGTTGGTGTTTGCATAGATACTGAAACATCTGACACTGACAACATTTAAAACACAATGGACAATTTTAGAAATGTTCAATTGATTTTAAGGTATTTAATGAATGAAACTAATTAAACATGTTTAATGCCATCATATTTAACTAATTTAATTATTTATTATTTCACAAACATATTTCTGAAAAAAATTATCTGTATAATTGAAGAAAATATTGTAGAATATTTTGGAATTTCAATATAATATAAAGCATTTGTAAATATGTTTGTAAACAGTTACTAAAGCTGTGCATATGTAAATAATTTATGTACTATTTTTGTTTTAGGTGCTGTAAAAACATCCATATTTTAGATTTCAGCATATTTTCAATCATCTATCTATCCATCCATCCACCATTAATTTTACATAGTTAAATGATAATTGGAATGCTTTTAGGAGATGATAAAATGTATCAAACTGCACTGATACATTCCAGATGAGCTCTTTCCTCATAGTGATGCGCTCTAATATTTAAGCAAGAACAAAAGCTTTAAGGAAAAATCCACATGATACCTAACATTTAAACAAACTTTTGACATTTAATATTATAGCTATTAGTGTGTCACAGAGACACAACCTCCCACCCGGGAGCCAGATGCGGAGGTATTTTTAAACCCCGTCGATGCGAGAGGGAATGGTTGTATGTAAGGAGGCTGGGGGTGGGATGGAGTGAATTCACATGTTGCATAGCAACAGAGAGGGCATTGTGACAATTATGATTCATAATGTTGGCATTTTTTTTTCTCCTTGGCAGCACCACATCAAACCCTCCCAGAAATCAACCAAACAATGTTAATTAACAGATTAAAGAGCCATGGCAAACAATGCCTTCTGTTTGATTTCTGCTCCACTCGCACAATAGAAGAGCTTTTCATTGAAGAGGTTCCATGATGAAGTAGAAACTGCTGTCACCTGGGGAGATGTTTGACATTTGCTGCTTAAAAATCAAGTTTTGGAAGACAAAATGTTTTGAAGTTATATGCCAAGAACACGTAGTGAAGTTACAAAATGAGGTGGAAAAACATAGGTGCTCCTGGTTTGGATTAGTCATACAGGAGAACAAAAACTAGGGCATTATAATTCTATAGTCACTCCATTTCCTCACCCTGTTCACAACCTGTATGACTATGAAAATACATATGAAGTTATTTAGAAAAATGTATCAGTGTTCATTTAACCTCCATACAGTAAAAGTCAATGGGGACGAATTTTGTTTGGAGCTCCAACATTCTTCAAAATAAATTTGTTCCACAAAAGAACGAATTTCATACAGGTTTGGAATTTGTGAGTAAACAATGTCCATGTTTTCATTTTTGGGTGAGCATGCGTTTTATTAGAATAAAGTGCACTTGCTAGTCAAGTGCCAGCTACTCAATCCATGCACCAAACCTTTGTAGTCCAATCTCTGCTTCCCCAAATGGCATTTTAAAACCTCGTTCACATGCTGATGCAGTTGCCAGTAATTGGCATCACTAATTACAAAGGCGTGGTCATTAGTGCAAGAGGCTGGGTGTGTTCAGGCCAACTACAGACTAATCAACTCATTCATTGCCCACAGGACACACCCACTGACCTGAAGGGGTCAAAGTTGAGTGGTTAAAGTCACCATGAAATCAAAATTGTCAATTCTTAGTCCTTGTAATATTTAATCCAATTAATTTCCCCTCCATCTTGCAGCAACATATCTTCTCTTCTCTGATAATGTGTTTACTGGCACGAGGAGGGGGCAACCTGTCATTTACTTGAGATCGACCAATCATTTCCCCATAAATAAAATCAAGTCCTGCCCTACATTTATTTTATTTTTTTCTTGTTTTGGAAACCATTTCACTCAGATATCCAGTTTTTTTTTTTTTTTTTTTTTACACGGAAGTAAACTGTTTCCTGTTAATGTGCACAACTTCACATTAATTACCTACAGGGAAATAATGAGAAGAATATTAAAGTGCAGTAAATGGTAAAAATGTTTGTGCTACAAACCAGTGTGTTTATACTTATATAGTGCGTTTAAACTGGTGAGAAATACCAGTTTGCAATATCAAGCAGCATAACAAGCTGTTTTGTAGAGCAAATAATAACTGGAAGAGAATGACACTGGAAGCCAGACACATTTAATTTACAAATGGCCACACCTGCTCTTACGTGACAAATACAGTGAATACATCACAATAGGGACGAAAAGATTATCTCAACTTCTGTTTCATGCTGACTTTTACCTCAGGATTTGCCCCTGCTGGTAAGTGCCGTAACTACACCATTAAGTGGGCAAAACCTCAAGCTCATGGTAGATCTGTACTGAAAGGTTTATGGCTGTGTCCGAAATCACCCCATATACCCTCATTTAGCCTACTATTCCCTACATTAGTCCACTAATATAGTCCACTTGAGGGAGTTAATGAAAACGAGTAAGTGAATTTGGACACTGAGTGCACCGGAGGGGCTGCCGCTTTTGCATTGTTTGTGCTGTTTAATAATCATTTAAAATTTCCAAACTGGCAGCTCAGTAGTGATGAAAAGATGTATCTCGAAACTTGTCAGGGAATAGGATGTATAAACCTTAATTCAATTATTTAAATTAAAATAGTGCCATTTAAGGATATAATGGAAGATTTTTGAAACGGACAATTTTGTTAAAAATCAAATTCTCTATGGATTTTGAATGGATGCGATTTTAGGATCAAAATTATGGTAATTACCCTCATAATTTGACAAAATTATGAGATATCTGTAAAATCATAAATTATTTCAGATGTTTGCTATACAGGAAAAAGCCAACACAATTTAGCAACATTTAAAACTAATGTGGATTGTGTTTGTCATCAACGTAGCATTGCATAAATAACTTGCACCTGTATGTCATCAGATAATGTAAAAATAGATATTATTTAGCATCTAATGAATTGGAGTCATTTTGTATATATATATATATATATATATATAGGCCTGGCTTCACAGACAGGGATTAGATTAAGCCAGGACTTGAACAAAAAAAACATGATGTGCATATTGAGACAAAACAATATGGCACTAACATATTTTAAGATATGTCAGTGCAAGTTACTTTCAGTTAAAATAGCTCAAGCATGCATTCTAGTCTGGGACTAGACTTAAACCTTGTCTGTCAAACCAGGAGATAGAATACTAGTATGGTGACTGATAAGCAGCCATTTGCATGACATATTCATAAGGGTCAGCATTACATGTTGGTATTACATGTTGGTTTACCAAGTTGCACACTAACCGACAAAGCTTACACGTATCCTTTACTTTTTCTAAAACTTTTTACATTATTTAAGGTGAAATAATTCCAATAACATCTCCTACATTACTTGGCTCATTAAAAACCCGACTCTACTGTTTCAAAGGCTGCTAAATGGATATATATGGAGGAATCCTTTTTACGGTATGTTCCAGCCAACTTTTCCCAGTCTGAACTATAGAGAGAGCTTTAAACACAGTGCTCATGGCTCTTGTTAATCTAATCAGCTTGCTAATGATTGTCATGAGGAGGATGGATCTGCTCATTTGCTTTTAAGCTTCTCTTAAATACTTATTGTCATATTTTAGTAAAAGATGGAAGCTCTTAGAGCATGCGTTTTAAGCTAATTTCTCTCCAGCTCACAAAAGAGTCAGACACATTTCCATGAAAAGGATGCAAAACATGGCCTGAAATGTGAATTCATATTGGAAATGAAGATTTCAATGACGTTTCTTTTTCACCAAAGGATCAGTTTAAGGGAGTGTTAACCTCATGAGAAGTCTTATCATTATGTTATTTTTGATAAACAGTAATAATTAAATAAAGAAAAAAAAAATACATTAAAAATAGAATTTATTTTAAAATATATAAACATTAAATAAAAAATAAATATTAAAGAAAAATAATACTTTTATTCAACAATTATGTATTCAATTCACTAATAGTGGCAATAAACACTTTTAGAATATTAAAGATTTCCATTTTCAAATAACTTCCATTCTTTTAAACATTCTATTCATAATATAATAATAAAATTGCTCTATCACGGTTTCCACAAAAAGAGTTTAAACATTGATAATTAAGAAATGTTTCTTGAGCAGCAAATCAGCGTATTAGAATAATTTCTGAAGGATCATGTGACACCGAATACTAATGATGCAGAAAATTCAGCTTTGCATCTCAAAAATAAATTGGATTTTAAAATATATTACAGTACAAAACAGTTATTTAAAATTATAATAATATGTCAGTGTTTTTATGGTCTTATTGTTCAAATACATGCAAGTTTTGGTGATCATGAAGGACATTTAAAATCTTAAGGACCCCAAACCTTTGAACAGTAGATTTGCTTTAAAAAAGTAATGGGGCATCAATTTGAACCATATTCATTGTGCAAAAGAAGCAGCAGGCGGTGCACTCAGCAGGGAATCTCCTAATCTAACAAAAAAGAGAATTTAACACACACACACACACACACACACACACACACACACACACACACACAATCGTATAAAAGTAGCAAAGAAGGCTGACCTTGAGAAAACACATTCCAGTGACCATTAGTATTAGTGTTGGCCCTAGAGGGTAAAAATCTTGGCTAATAAAAAAGAAAAAAATTAAGAATGAACCACAGAGGTAGAGATCCATGAGCAATCACCGTTGAGCCCTTGAGCGAAATTTAACCTCGGGATACTCCGAAGGGATTGTCTCTCTAATAAATGCACTGTGAGTCACATTGGTTAAAATAACCTAATCTAAATAACTACTGACTAAAAACGGCAGCTTTTCTTACTATAACTTTAGACCGCTGTGTAAGCTGACATTCTGGGATCTTCACAACTCTTGGTTTCAAAAAAGCTCTTGCCTTCTTCAGATGTGTGTGGGAAAATTGAGATGAAAGAAAAATGACTGCCCACCTGAAAATTATTTCCATTAAACTGCTCATAGGGGAGGGCAAAATGGGGAAGTAATGATGGGGACATTACAGTTCATCTCAATCAGAATACAGTACAACAGGGAACAGCCAGGCATTATAAATGAGCTCAGCTGCACAGCAACAATGTTAGCCCAAAAAAAAACAACCCATGAGCCTCATCGATTGGACAGGAGAAGGAAAGGTCTTTGAACTGAACCAAAATCACAAATTACACTTACAGAAAAGAGACCTATAATAAGACTACACCCCACCAGCCCCATTCCGGTCCAGTGGTGACACCTCAAAATGTCAATGCAGGTCGGGAAAGTTTGAAAATGAGAAAAAAGCTGAAGAGAAGGTGCTATGACCTGAGTGGTGCTGCAGGCGGTGTGTGTGTGTGTGTGTGTGTGTGTGTGTGTGTGTGTGTGTGTGTGTGTGTGTGTGTGTGTGTGTGTGTGTGTGTGTGTGTGTGTGTGTGTGTGCTTTAGAGTAAAGGTGGGCTAGTGGATGTGTGAGCGACCCAGCGGTCAAATACTGGACATTGATGAAGGGTTTTGATGTAGAAGGGCAGTAATCAGATCCCTCAGGCTTTAGTGTGTGTGTGTTCATGTTTATATTACATTGTGGGGACCAAATGTCCCCACAAGTATAGTAAAACCTGAAAGCACCTACATTGTGGGGACCAGCCAGCGGTCCCCATGAGGAAAACAGCGTATAAATCATACTAAGTGTTTTTTGAAAATGTAAAAATGCAGAAAATTGTGTGTGATGGGTAGGTTTAGGGATAGGGGCAGTGTAAGGGGACAGAATATACAGTTTGTACAGTATAAAAACCATTACGCCTATGGAGAGTCCCCGCAAAGATGTGTGCGCCTGTTTGTGTGTTTGTGTTTGTTTGTGTGTGTGTGTGTGTGTGTGTGTGTGTGTGTGTGTGTGTGTGTGTGTGTGTGTGTGTGTGTGTGTGTGTGTGTGTGTGTGTAAACCCATAACAGCAGTGGAGCAGGTTGATTTCGGCCCTTTGCATGGCGAGATGCATATGGTGTCGTCTGGACACGTGTCTCTCGCCAGAATGTTGCCCTGGGGTCATTCAAGGGTCATCCAGTAGTGCAGGCAAACAAAACAAATAAAAATTAAAAATAATTAATTTTGCTATATAAATAAC
Organism: Gila orcuttii; assembly: GCA_026230005.1. Classification (NCBI taxonomy): domain Eukaryota; kingdom Metazoa; phylum Chordata; class Actinopteri; order Cypriniformes; family Leuciscidae; genus Gila; species Gila orcuttii. Next base: position 64,066,403 of record JAPDVR010000002.1, on the reverse strand, counting down.
AAGAAGAAAAAAAAATATGACGCTTATTAGGCTAAATGTTTTCTAGGCGTTTTAAATTCATTTGAAAATGTTGCGCAGTGTGTTGCCAGCACTTTTTCCCAGAGGAAGGAGACGCAGACAAGCACCTCAGCCTCACTCGTCCCGTTCATTTACTCGCTCTCTACAGAACATTTACAATTTTAATTTTCTTCTGCTCTTCACTCTACTTCCTCTGTTCATGAAGTAGGCCGTGTTTTCCTGTCACTCAACACACTCCTGTACTATGGAGTAGATTTGTTTACTCTCAGTAATAAGTGCCATTGACAAAAGTGTGGATCTGAGGGATTTCTGCATCTCCACATCCTTTGATAAGACACTTACAAGCAGCACAATATTGACAGAGATCATCCCTTCTGGCTGTTATGAAAATCTCATAATTCGTTTGACATTCGTGTTTTTTTTCGTGCATCGAATGACCTCTTTTCTCTGACAATGTAGAACAAGAATTTTGAAGAGAAAGTTTGTGTGAAAGGAGTATTGTTCCGTTTAACAGCCGCAAAGATCGTAGAGAAATGCGTGGAAGGGGAATATATAATTTGAAAATAAATAAAAGAATAAGCAACTGAACTTCCCTGGTCCTATTTATTTTGCTATAAATGGGAATTTTTTTTATTTTTTTTGCTATGTTATGTTTCTAAATAAAGACTACAACTGCAACATCAATGCAAGTTTTTGTGCTTGATTACCAGATTACCATTGTAGTTCTTATATAACAAGTGATTCATTTTAACATCAAATGTAAAATTGTTCAGTTGAGTTGGATTGTTAAATATTTTTTTACAAAGTTGTTGTGATTTAAATAATAAAGTTGAAAGAAAAATACAAGTTTAAAATCAAAAGTGACAGTAAAGACATTGACACTGATGAAAGATTTATATTTCAAATAAATGCTGTTCTGTTGAACTTTCTATTCATCATAGAATCCTGCAAAAAAAAAAAAAAAAAATGTATCACGGTTTCCACAAAAATATTAAGCAGCACTACTGTTTTCAACTTTGATAACCAGAAATGTTATTTCAGCAGCAAATCAGATATTATAATGATTTCTGAAGGATCATGTGACACTGAAGACTGGAGTAAGGATGCTGAAAAATCAGCTTTGCATCACAGCAATAAATTACATCGTAACCCATATTACAATAGAAAACGTCTCGGTTACGTATGTAACCCTCGTTCCCTGAGTAGGGAACGGAGACGTTACGTCGGATGACGACGAAATGGGGTTTCGCTTAGAAAGCCTATCAACTTCGAGTATTACAAAACGAGCCAATGGCAAAGAAATGCCATGGGTCTGCGGAATTTGCATGACGTAACTCCACCCCACCTCGTGGGTATAAAAGGAGGAAGTCCGCAACAGCAGTTTATGTTTCTTCGCTGAGGAGCCAAGACTGAGCTCAGGCGATCCCCGCGGTACAGCGGAAAGTGGCAGGCAGACGTAACGTCTCCGTTCTCTACTCAGGGAACGAGGGTTACATACGTAACCGAGACGTTCCCTTTCGTTGTCACTCCGAGTTACGTCGGATGACGACGAAATGGGGTTACCAGTCTAATCACGCCACCTTCTCAGCTGTCTTCCAGTGCCCTGCGTAAATCGAGATCCCTGTCATAGACTGGACGAAGGACTCCATTTAACACAGGATACCAAGGTACACTGGGAAGCATATCCCAAGCTAGGGGAAGTATGCAATTAATGCCAACCCAGAGGGGGGGGACTTAGAGAATACACATATGACCCGAAGGAAACATATGGAGAACACTGGGGTGTCCAGCCGCAGGTGGAATATTTCAACCCCAGGGGTGGCAAGGTGGCTTGCCAAGGGAAAGACACATGCTCAGAGAGGCTTACAGTGGAAATACACATGTGGGGGTCGCTCAGGGGAGGGACCATGCACACGGGAGGCACCTAGCCGACGCGCAGGCAATAGACACTGGCGCCGACGTCAGGAGTGCTGGAGGAACTCAGGGCTTTCGGGAAGCTCACCTGAGGAGAATATCACACGTATCCAGTCCGTGGAGTGGAATGGCGAGCAAGCGAAGACACCTGAGCGGGTCCGGTACTAGCTAGTTGAAGCGAGTACATGAGAGGACACTGGCTCCACTCGGAGATTATAGAATCTGGCGAATGTGTTAGGTGTCGCCCAGCCTGCAGCTCTGCAGATGTCTGTTAGCGAGGCGCCATGCGCTAGAGCCCAAGAGGATGCCACACTCCGGGTGGAGTGGGCCGTCACACCAAGGGGGCACGGTCGACCTTGCTGCTGGTAACCCAAGGCAATGGCGTCCACTATCCAGTGAGACAACCTTAGCTTGGAGAGAGCCTTTCCCTTCAGCTTCCCACCATAACAGACAAAGAGCTGGTCTGAGGTCCTGAAACACCGCGTCCTGTCTACATAGGCGCGAAGAGCGCATACTGGACAGAGCAGTGCCAAGGCTGGGTCTGCCTCCTCCGGGGGCAGCGCTTGCAGGTTCACCACCTGGTCCCGAAAGGGAGTGGTAGGAACCTTGGGCACATATCCGGGCCGGGGTCTCAGGATCACGTGAGAGAAAGCCGGACCGAATTCCAGGCACGCTTCGTCGACGGAGAATGCGTGCAGGTCCCCTACCCTCTTGATGGAGGCCAGTGCAACCAGGAGCGCTGTCTTCATTGACAGGAACTTAAGCTCAACTGATTGCAGGGGCTCAAAGGGAGCACTCTTCAGGGCAGTTAGAACCACTGAGAGGTCCCAAGAGGGAACGAGAGGAGGACGAGGAGGATTTAGTCTCCTCGCTCCTCTCAGGAACCTGATGACCAGGTCGTGCTTCCCTACCGACTTACCTTCGACTAGGTCATGGTGTGCGGCAATGGCAGCAACATAGACCTTAAGGGTGGAGGGAGACAGCCTTCGCTCCAACCCTTGCTGAAGGAAGGAAAGCACAACGCTGATCGAGCATCTCCGGGGGTCTTCTCGGTGAGAAGAGCACCAGTCGACGAAGAGGTTCCACTTCAACGCGTAGACGTGTCTCGTGGACGACGCTCTAGCGGAAGTGATGGTAGCCGCCACCGCTGGTGGAAGGGTACTCAAACCTACCTCGAGCCGTCCAGGAGCCACACGTGGAGGCTCCAGAGATCGGGGCGAGGGTGCCACACGGTGCCCCGTCCCTGAGAAAGAAGGTCCTTCCTCAGAGGAATGGGCCAGGGAGGTGCTGTCGCGAGGAGTGCAAGTTCGGGGAACCAGGTCCGGCCGGGCCAATACGGCGCGACCAAAATGACCTGCTCCTCGTCCTCCCTGACCTTGCGCAAGGTCTGCGCAAGAAGGCTCACTGGGGGAAACGCATATTTGCGGCCCGGCGGCCAGCTGTGCGCCAGTGCATCCGTGCCGAGCGTGCCCTCGGTCAGGGAAAAATACAGGGCGCAATGGGTCGAGTCGTGAGAGGCAAACAGATCTATCTGTGCGTCCCCGAACTGGTCCCAAATCAGCTGAACCGACTGGGGATGGAGTCGCCATTCTCCAGGGAGGGGCTGAAGCCGTGAGAGCTCATCGGCTGCACAGTTCAGGGCTCCGGGAATGAAAATGGCTCGAAGCGACCTCAGATGCTTCTGACTCCATAGAAGGAGGTGGCGGGCGAGTTGTGACATACGGCGGGAGCGTAGACCACCTTGATGGTTGATGTACGCTACAGTAGCGGTATTGTCTGAGCGGACTAGTACGTGTTGACCCCTGAGCAACGCCCGGAAGCGGTGCAGGGCAAGTTGTACTGCCAACAACTCGAGGCAATTGACATGCCATAGCCGCTGGGGTCCTGTCCAGGAGCCCGCAGCAGCATGTCCATTGCACATGGCGCCCCAGCCCGTGGTGGAGGCATCCGTGGAGACCACAACATGCTGGGAAGCTCGTTCCAGGGGGACACCCGCCCTGAGAAAACTGAGGTTCGACCACGGGGTGAGGAACTGACGGCAGGTCGGAGTAACTGGTACCCGGAGCGTGCCTTGATGCCATGCCCACCTCGGGACTCGGTCGCGAAGCCAAAGCTGAAGCGGTCTCATATGAAGCAATCCGAGCGGCGTGACCGCGGCTGCAGATGCCATATGCCCCAGGAGCCTCTGAAAATGTTTCAGTGGAACCGCATTCTTGCTCCTGAGATGTCTCAGGCAAGTCAGCAGTGACTGCGCGTGCGCGCTCGCTCGTAAGCTGCGCGGACATGGCGACCGAGTCGATGTCCATACCGAGAAAAGAGATCCTCTGCACGGGGCAAAGTTTGCTCTTCTCCCAGTTCACCCGAAGGCCCAGACGAGCTAGGTGCCGGAGCACTAGGTCCCTGTGTTCGCAAACCTGATCTCGAGAGTGGGCTAGGATCAGCCAGTCGTCGATATAACTCAGGATGCGAACCCCGTGTTCCCGAAGGGGAACAAGGGCAGCCTCGACGACCTTCGTGAAGGTGCGAGGAGACAGGGCTAGCCCGAAAGGGAGAACCGCGTACTGGTATGCCTGCCCCTCGAAAGCAAACCGTAGGAACGGTCTGTGTCGAGGAAGAATGGAGACATGAAAGTAGGCGTCCTTCAGGTCGATCGCTGCAAACCAATCCTGGGGCCGCACGCATTCGAGAACGCGTTTGGCGGAGAGCATCTAGAACGGCAGCCTGTGAAGGGAGCGGTTCAGCACGCGCAAGTCCAGGATTGGCCGTAACCCACCGGTTTTCTTGGGGACAATGAAGTAGGGGCTGTAGAACCCGGACCTCATCTCGGCTGGAGGGACAGTCTCGATTGCACCCTTCGCCAGCAGGGTGGCAATCTCTGCTCTCATGATAGGGGCATTGCCACCGACCAAAGTGGAGCGGACTCCCCTGAAGCGGGGAGGAGACCGTGCGAACTGAATCGCAAGCCGAGCCTGATGGTGCGCGCGATCCAGCGGGACAGACGGGGAAGCTCTAACCAGGCTCCCAAGAACTGAACCAGCGGGATCAAGCGGACGACAGGCGTCCCCCCGGAGGGGCAGCGAAGCGGAGTAACTGGCCCAGACGTGGACGGCATAGCGGCCCGGTGTGGGGGCACAGTTAGCAACCGCGCCCTGACAGAGGGGGCCAGGGGAGGACCATGCTGGTCGTCCCGCGGGGGCCTGCTCTGGCAGGGGTCTGGCGACAGAGGGGGACAGGGGCGAAGCGGTCCGTGGACGGCACGCCGTGTCAAGCACCTCTGGGACAGAGGGGGACGAGGAGAGCACGGCTTGTGGGCGGCGCTCTGTGTCGTCCGAGAACTCTGTCTTTCCAGAGACGGGAGAGTCAGTTCTTAGGAGAATAAGGATTTTTCCCCGGCCCTCCACCGGGGAAAGGAGTGGTCCTGCTACCAACTCCTGGAAGAACTGAGTCCCATCTCTGTGGAGCCCGTCTCAGGAGCGCCGCTTAACCCGGCACGTAGCGGGGGGCGGGGCTGGAGAGGGCTGTGGCGTGGGGGGGCGCCTTCGGCAGTGGGCAGACCGAGGGATCTGAGCGGACGGCGGGCCATCGGGACAGAATCACGTCAGTCTGCACATGGGCGGTTGAGAGCTGTTGGGCGAAGTTCTCAACCGCACCGCCGAAGAGGCCGACCTGGGATATGGGAACGTTGGACAGACGGGGCCGCGCGACATTCAGCACATCAGACAGGTTCAGCCACAGAATGGTAGGCATCACCTGACCCAGGGAGCGTACGGCCACTTTCGTCGCTCGGAGAGCAAGGTCAGTGGCGGCGCGCGACTCAGTGAAGAGCCCTGGGTCAGTCCCGCCCTCGTGCAAGTCCATGAGCATCTGGGTCGAGGACCAGCAGAATGGCCATGGCCTGCAGAGAGGCGGCTGCCAGTCCCGTGGTGCTATAGGATCTCGCCACAAATGTAGACGAAAACCATAGACCACGGGCGGGTGCTTAGGATTGCGCCGAGAAGAAGCACTCTGAGGACACATAGCATCGCAACAGAGCGTTCAGCCGGGGGAACCCCAGTGTACCCGTGACAGCGGCCCCATCGAGGGGGGAAAGGCGGATGAGATCAGCGAGCGGTCCCGAGAAAACCAGGGGGTCTTCTGGGACTTCGAGATCTCATCATGCACGTCCGGGAGGGAAGGTATTGGGGTTTGCCGTGGACGAGGGTCGGCGGCCTTACCCAAAAACCAATCGTCCCAGGAAAGCATGGCCGTCATCTCTGGATCAGACTCAGGCACAGCCGTATGCACACCAGAGGGTGGCAGCTGTGACGAGTCGTCACTTCGCAGAGAATCAAACCCACCTTGTGAAGCTGCTACAAACATAGTATCATCCTCTGTAGCTTTAAATGAAACACACGGGCCACCAGAGGGTAGACTCGTGGGAATCACCTATTCACTAGCGGGCACCGCCGTTGAGGGGAGGCTGGGTTCACGGACACGGAGTCGGCGCCTTGTTCCAGACCAACACCCTCAGGTCACCCTGGCCACCAGCCGAAGATCGGGGGGTGGATGAGGGGACTCTCACTCTTGCGAGTTCACAGAGTCTCGACCTATATGACGCGATGATCATGTTCCCACAGAGAGAACATGAGTCATCCACGAGCGCTGCTCTAGTATGATCAAGCCCAAACATACCAGACAACGCTCGTGCCCATCAGAGTCCGATACCAAGCTGCCGCAACGATTCGTTTTTTTTTTTTTTTTTTAAATGCACGGGCGAGCCGTCTTTAAAAAGACGTGCCGCGTGCGCTCTTTTAGAGAGAGAACTCACGTGTTGAAGCGCCCGGGGAAGCACGCGCTCTCTGATGAACCACTGCAGAGATAAGCAGGAAGCACGCACTCGCCGGAGATCGCCGTCACACCAACACTCGAGGCACTCGTTCGTGAAACTGATAATTCAGAGTTGGCTTGTGGAGAGAAGAATACACTTGGCTCCGAAGCGAAAACATAAACTGCTGTTGCGGACTTCCTCCTTTTATACCCACGAGGTGGGGTGGAGTTACGTCATGCAAATTCCGCAGACCCATGGCATTTCTTTGCCATTGGCTCGTTTTGTAATACTCGAAGTTGATAGGCTTTCTAAGCGAAACCCCATTTCGTCGTCATCCGACGTAACTCGGATTGACAACGAAAGGGAACAGTTATTTTAAATTGTAATAATATTTCACAATGCTACTGTTTTTACTGAGTTTCTGTTTAAATTAATGCAACCTTGGAGAGCATAAGATACTTCTTTCAAAAACATAAAAGAAAGTTTAAACAGTAGCATAATCTGCATTTTAATTGGATTGTTAAAGGGCCAGATATTTGAACTCTACTGGTCTGGGTGAGAGAAAATGCTCAAAAACAAAGAAAAATATTGACATACGGACCACTGAAAGTATTGACAACTCACTGCACAGTGGTTCTCTTGTGTAAACAATGTTCATGCAAATTTACATCTTGATATGTCAGAGGAACCCAAGTGAACATCAATCATGTTTGTCACAATGGCTCTACTTATGACAGTAACGCATGTCACAGAGTGAAGTGCTTTGATCTGCATATTTCCTCATCCATCTATCGTGCTCACATCCCTAATGCCCACGTGACATTTTCATATTAGCTTCTGATATGAAATGTGACAAAACATCTTCGGTGTTCATGGGAAACAGGAGATAGCCGTTCCCTCTGTTGTGATAAATGTAACCATGCATCAACTTTTGTAATTCGACGTTTCAGCCTCAGCTCATCAAAGTCCTTCTTGATCTCCGCATCCATCATCATTATCAGCACTCCCTGTTATATGCCCATTATTTTTCAGCAGTTCTTAATGTCTGATGGCACCGTCGCCATGGATACTGCAGTTGTCGCAAGAGATGACTGGCACGAACAAGACTCATTAGCGGTTCAGGCGCCTTAATTACACACTGACAAAAAAAGAAACAAATATTGAATAGACATAAAAAAGCTTAACACACATAATTATGAATAAAAAAATAAAAGTCTATTTCCCACAATCTAAACAACTTTGATGTCAAAGGGCACTTCAAGGGTCAGTGGATATTCAGGGATCAGTCCAGACATCTGTAGAGGCGTCCGGGGTCTTCATTTCATCTAATATTGGACAACACTCCATAAAAGTAGTCCATAACTGCTGGGTTATATCCCAAGTCTTCTGAATCAATTGAGTATTTTTGTGGAGAACCAGTGTTGAGTAGAATACTTAGAGAAGAGCAATCATGACCTAATATTAAATACATTCTCTTAAATGTAATTAGTAAAGGAAGCCAGGAGTTTAATCAGTAACCCTTTAAAAACACATTTCAGTGTAAGAAAAGTCAGACATGAAGGGCCCTTTCATACACCCGGTGCAATGTAGTACCAGGAGCGACGCAAGTGTTTTTTGCTAGTTTCAGCCCGACGCAGTTATCATTTTCACATCCTGCGCCACGTTATTGAAATAGCAAATGCATTTGCGCCCATTTGTGAGCCCAAGGGCTGCTGGTCTGAAAACAAGTGTGTTCAGGCGCATTGTTGCCCCGTTGCTATTTTGAGGCTACTAAAATAGACTGTGCCATTGACCAACTGAAACCTGGTCTAAAGTCAATATATATATTTTTTTATTATTTAAAGAGCGTGTTAGTAATGTGCGCCTATACTTGAATATTAGATGATGTCACCAACGTCTCCTCACTGACGTCACTCACTTCTAAAACTTGTCTGCCGCCATCTTGAGTACCTGATTCGGCAAGATCGATACGTCAGTCGCAAAGGAACTAGCTAGCTATACCCTCAATATGTTGTGCGGTGGGGTGCAACAACAAAAAAGGAGACCAACAAGTCATTCACGTGCTGATGCGTGGTTCTAATCTGCGCTTTCTGAGCGCATACCCCCGAAGCGCACATGCACTAAGCCTGTCTAACAGCGCCTGGTTACTGAACTAGAAAGTTATCTTTCTAGTCTTATTGCTCTAATACTGTCAAATACACACAAGGTTTGTACGTTTTGAGGCTTTCAAGGCGACGGATTATGTACAAGGTATATATATATATATATATATATATATATCATTGAATGCCAGGATTGGTAGCTCGGTAGCAACGGACAGAGGCTGGAAGTACGCATCAGGTATCGCGTAAGGATCACACCCTAACGATGATATTTTTTGAAAGTAGCGTTTCTTTTCATGGCAATCGAGGTGCAAAATGTTGTCTTTCGTCGCCATTTACTGTAATCGTACGAAGCTGTAAATCGTAGCAAGCATGCTAGCTAATGCTTGTCAGTACCATAGACAGTACTCGGTAGGCACTCAAGATGGTGACAGTCAACTGGAAAAAGAGCGGATGACGTAAGAGGTCACTTGACTGATATTCATGTATATGCGGGTCCACAACACACGTACATTAGTCCCGTAGAAGGTCTGCTCTCTCGCTTTAACCTTGCGCACGAGCAGATCTGTTTCCTTGCTAGAGTAGCGTTCAGTCTTTCCGCTTGCAGAATCCGCCATGTCAATAGAGTTCAAAATCGTTTATAATAAAACAAGAGAACTATTTTCGGCATATATATCGAAAACAGGTTGGGTTGGTTGCAATTTATTTAGAAATTGTCACAAATTGCTCTGAGACAAGAAGGTTGAGGATCCAAATGCAGTTTTACTGAACAGAGGGTAATCCAGAAAACAGTCAAGAGGTCAAAACAAACACGTTCAGAAAGGCAGTGAGACACATACAAGACTTTGCAGGGAATGAATGAGTGTACATGGTTTAAATAGGCTGAGACTGACAAGGTAATGAGACACAGGTGGATGCAATCAGGGATGAAGAGTCCAGGCAGTGAGTATGGGAAATGTATATTTGTGAGGGAATGACAATAGTCCGGGGTGGAGTGCCCTCTGGAGGGAATGACGGGCAGAGATTATGTTTTCTCTATAATTGACTATAAAAACATAATTCCTAATGGACACTCAATAAATGAATAGAGAATGTGTGCAGAAAAAAAAAAAAAAAACTTTACTGGAGCACACAGTACAGTATATTGATGGATATAATTGAGAAACAGACTGCTATTTTTGCCAAGGTGCCAGAAAATCTTTCCGGGCTAATTTAACCCCTGATCATAACCAAGATGTTTATCTCCTAATTGCAAATGTTGAAATGAGATTGTTGACTCCCATGGTGGTGCATCATATTTGTATTGCAATCATATTAGCCTGTTGCTATGTGTACAATCAAAAATTAATGAAAAACAAAGTGCAGGGGAGAGGAAAAGGAAGGCACAATAATCATTGCTGAAGCTTCCCTTGAGCTGGAGCACATAAAATAAGATTTCAATTTGATCTATCACAAGAGACAAACTAGAATCCACAAGAAATTCATCAATTCCTATCCCATGATGCACTGCATTACTGATCAGCAAGAATGAACAGTATACACAGGCAGAGCAGATGTTATTCTTTCCAGTGGTTTCCATTCCAAGGAAAATGTGAAATATTATGAGATGATATTAAAATAAAACTTTAATTAAAGACCTAGTAACAAAACATAGAGTTTTAAAGGGATAGTACACCTAAAAATTCTAATTCTGTCATCAATTACTCACATTCATATCATTCCAAACCCATTAGACTTTCGTGCATCTTCAATGAATTAAGATGTTTTTAATAATTATAAGAAATGTCTAAATTCTTATGAATCGAGCAGTATAATAAACACATGCTGGTGTGACACGAGAATGAATCTCATTGGTTCTCACTCATGTTAAATTGGTTCATATAAAGTGATTGAATCTTTTCATTAAAACTGCTTGATTCATATGGATTTATTACACAATCTCTTTAGTTTTGGGTGAATAAACTTTCAATAGAGGAACCCAAATCTCAGGTATGATTACAAATGTATTCATTTCTGTTCCAAAGATGAACGAAAATCTTTTGGAAAATATCGAAATGAGGGTGATTAATTGATGACAGAATTTAAATTTGGTTGAATTATCTCTTTTCCCCTGTATAAATGCAATGCAGAAATTAAACATTTAAATGCAATTTGTATTTCTGATTATCTGTTTCTGCATGCCTTTTGACACGACCTTTAAAAGCCTTGTCAAACTCAAAATGTTGGCATGTTACGTAACACTTTCTAAGCCTCACACCATGCACTGCACTGTATGAATAACATATTATGTGCTCAGAGAAAATCCACTGGCTAATGCATGAGTGCAAACAGCAAAATCTTAATGTCCCTTGGCTCTTTTTAAATAAAAATAATAAAAATGCTTCATTTGAATCCTGTCCTTGATTCAACCTTTTCTGGCTGCAAGTTGCTTTTTCAGATAATTAGACGAGAAGGCACAAGCAGCTGTTGACAGGAGACCGCAGGAAGTCCTCCAGAGGTCTGCTTGTTCTCGCTGTGATTCTCATTTATTTCTGCACCTAGTGGAGGATGTGACATGAGACTGCCTGTTGACCTCTCACTGTTGCCTTCAGTGGGAGTGCAACCCTTTACTGTGCTGCTTTACAGGCACCTCAAGGTGTTTTGGAGCTGGAATAAACAACATGTTGTGTTTGGAACCTCATTGTGAACTTAGCAGTGCTACTTTGCAAATTAAAGCATATTAGCAATGTTTTTGTTTGTTTTTTGCCGGTGATCTCTATAGATATCCAGGCATTTTTATGGTCTTTTATGATGTATTGAAATATGATATACACTGTAAACAAATTTATCTCTGCATTACATATTTTTATTTAGGTTATTTTTTCTATTATAGGAGCTAAAACTACAAAGCTCTCATTTAACAGTTTTCATTTTATACTTGCACTTACATGGAATCATTTAGTGGTTTGAGAGTTGTGTTTTTACAGCTGTTTAGTCTACAGACTAAAAAAATGTAAGCATTTTGACCTTATTTGAAGTAACTTGTTGAGAAGAAATATACAAACATGGGTCCCACTTTTTATTAGGTGTCTTTAATTATATGTTCTTAAACTTAAATTAACCATTTGACATGATGCACTTATTGTGTAAATACATGTTTTTATAGTTGATTCAATTCAATTCAATTCACATTTATTTATATAACGCTTTTCACAATACATATATCGTTTTAAAGCAGATTAACAGAAAATACATACAGTATGTCTACATTACAATTTTGAGTGATCTGTTATCAGAGATGACTGTGTCCATGTATTTCATAAATGTACATATACAAAACACGCAGTTAGCTAACAATGTATTAATTTAAACCAGAAACAATGAGCTCATTGAAGTAAAGAATACATGTTGTTAACAAATGATTACATAGGATACAAAAATCGCACTGGTGCATGTTGATTCCGAGTTTGCGTTTGTTGTAATTATTTCTTTAAATACATCTGTAATTACACTGTTGACCCTTCCCTTACACCTTAACCCACACTTAAACCTACCCATACCGCCAAACCTGTCCCTCACTTACCAGCAAAATCTCACAAGCAGGAGTGCATTAAGGCTGTATATCAGCACGGCCTCATATTTTAACACCACAGAATCATGGTCTACTGTTGCTAGTTCGGTAAATGTTCGGTAATTTCGAAAATATCAGATTAGAATTGGCAACAACAGCTTTGGAAGTTTTTGAGACATTATTAAAGTCACAAGGAGTCAGCACAATTGGGTAATATTGCTTTTATACAACACTTCAATAAACAAAAAGGTTATATTGAGTAGTGTACATTTCATTCACTAAATTGTCAGATAATATTCTCAGACAATATATATATATATATATATATATATATATATATATATATATATATATATATATATATATGCATGTTACAGAGAGCTAGCTAGCTAGCTAGACTATGACTTCATTATAGATGAGAGAAACACTATGAACAACCAAATTAAGACAGTTCTGAAAACCTCTAGATGACGACCTGCTCATAACATTTGCCACAGAGCACAACGCATGATGATATATGGCAGTCAAAACTATAGGCAGAGGTTAAAGTTGATTTAGCCACTTACTCTTAATTTTTTCGCTGGCACACCAGGTATGTACGTTTTGACAGCTAGTGAAGTGATATCAAAGAACCATAGCAAAGAATACAATCTGAACGTACCAGAGAAATAGTACAGCCCAATGGGGAGTGAGGGTTTGAAAATCATATTTCATTAGATTATTTCCTGAATTGTTGGTATGTGATGGTAATACTGCATTTAAATACATACAGTTTTGGATAGGTACCAAAAAAAAAAAAAAAGAATTAAATTAAAAAAATATTATTTTCATATTTATTATTTTCATTTATTATTTATTTATTATTATTTACCATTTATTATTTTTAGGTCCAAGTCTCATCTAGGGGGGTCAGACCCCCCCAATACCAACCCCTAATTCGACTATGGTTTAACCCCAAAAGTGAGTATGAACAGTTGTTGTACAGAATAGGTTACAGAATAGGTCTTGCAATGCATCTTGTGTCTATGCAGTGTATGTTATAATATAACACTATATTAAAAACAATACAAATACATAAATACATAACACAGGGGAATACATGCATGATTGAATTTTAATGAGTACAAGCTTAATGTCTGAGTGAGGTACAACAAAATAGCACTAGAACCTGAATGTATGTACGTTTAGCTTGACAAACAATGTTTCACCAAAGTAATGATAGCCCTATTCCCACGGGATTAGTACTATCTGGGGACCTCGTGTGATTTAGAAATTACCCCCCCCACATCTGAATTTCATGTGGCGCATTCGCACGGGATAACCGAAGCCTGTGATTTTACTCAAATTTACTTACTTATCTCCCGGATATGACGTCAATAGGATATTGCTTGGAAATGTATTTTCGTTATAGGTCTAGCTGTATGATATATTATAACATAAACAGAATAAAGTTCCTTACCACATGCTGCTATACATGTCATTCATCTCCATCTAATCATTCTTTTTGTTTTTGCTCTTCTGATGATTTTCAGCTTTCACTTTCTGCAAATTGTGTAGTTGTGTATAACGTTATGACCCAGCACCCAAAATACTATCAAAACACTCCAACACAGCCTCCATTCTTCGCGAAAGATGGATAAAAAGGCGCACATGAAACAAAAAACTTGAAAAAATGATATACGATCCGGCCAAATCACAGAGATGCCGATTCGCACGGGACTAATATTATGAGAGGACCTCGATGTTCGGCGAAATATAGTAGGTAATTTGCGGGGGAATTTATACTTTACAAATTACAGACATGGCCGATTCGCACGGGATTAAGATCTCAGACAAACTCCGCAATTATTACAAATGACTAGAGGTCACCAGGTAATACTTATCCCGTGCTTTGATCAATGCTTAACGTTTAAAGTAACTACATATGAAGCAATCTGCAGTATATGACAACCAAGTGCCGTTCCCATTCAACTTAGTGCTCTGATGAATTTTCTCCATGTACTAAGTCTATTTACATCTTGTCAGTATGAATGCACTGTGCACAAAAAGAGTGCCAGATGGAGATATGGCAATTTAGTCCAATCTATTGAATGATTTGTGTCCATCTCTGAGCTGGAGTCAACATTTAAAGCAAATCTTAAGATCGATCTTCATTTTCCCAAAAATGCACAGCAAATGAAGACTGCAAATGAGTAGCACTGAATGAGCTTCGAAGGAACCTGTTTGAAGCCGAAGTATACTAACCTGCTCTCGTGTACCATTAGATAAAAGTGAGAATAGAGCGGCCACAATATGACTTCCCTAATGCTAACAATTACTCTTTGATGTTGCTATGGATGCTAATAGGTCTCTTGAGATGCCGAACAGAAGGCTTCATTTAAAACCTCTATCTTAGAGTGAATCACCGACTGACAATTTTATATAATTTTAAACAAACCATGAAGAAAGTGGCAAGAATAAACTTTGTTTTACCCATAGGAAATAATTGAGGAAATATTAGTAAAATTGGCTCAATTGATTGCTTTCAGTCTTCAGTATTACAAACACCTATCTACTGCAGTCTCAAAAATACAAAGAAGGGCTTTTGTCAAAACAAATGTTTAAACACAGCATGCTCTGGTCAAACTAAGATTACAGAGTACAGTAATTATTAACAGAGTGCAACAGTTAACATTAACTTTTTCAGAAGCCTAAACATTTTTCACATTCATTATTTTATTTTAAAAAGTTTTCATAAGCCATAACCAAACCAACATATGGAAGCTTTCAAGTGCAAATGGCCCGCCTTGTTGGCAGAGGCTGTTTACACTAACTCCGCCCACCACTGTCCGATTGAGGCAGACAAAATTACAAAAGAAAGCCCGCTTATAACTGGAGTAGTGGTGTGGAAAGTAAAGTGAGTGTAGTATTGGGGAAAGGTACTTTTTTAAAAAAAGTAATGCGTTACAATATTGCATTACTGTCTAAAGAGTAACTAATTGCATTCGTTTTTATGGGAAGTAATGTGTACGTTACTTTTTCTCACCTGGGCTGGGCTTGATTGTTTTCTTTATAATAACAAAACAAAAAAAATGATATTATTGGCAAATGTAAAAGTCATTTTCACACCAAAAGTGAAATGATACAGGAAAAGAAAGTACATAGGACATGAAGACCGATCGGCTCGGGAAAGACAACTGGTGCGTGCATCCACTTCTGTATTTATAGTGTGAGATGCAGATCTTTCACGCCAATGTGCATTGGCTCATTTTAACAGTACTCGAAGATGACTGGCTCCCTAAGCGTGATCCCAATCAGTCGACACGTCGACTACGTCGAACGTGAGCGACTGAAAGGGAACTCAAATATTTTGTTGTAAATTTGAAAGTAATGTTATTTTACTTGTTACTACATGCAATGCAAGTAATGTCCCAATAAGGCAGTATCCTTTTATGATTTTAATAAATATAATCATATGCACTGAATTTGATGTTGTTATTGCATACTGTTTTATAATATACTACTATACACTGAGGTGCAAATAGTGTCTATACTCTATTTACTAAGAAGACTTGTGAGATAAAAAGTCCAAATTCCTTTTTATGTTTTATTCTGTGGTGGAAACAAGCTTCCAAATTAGTGGGGGGAAAAAGGCAAAAGTGACGTATTTTACGAGGAAATTATCTCATCATCCCATGAAGCATTCAAATGACATAAATCAGAAATCATAATAAGTATAAAGTTTAAAAGTGTTTGGAATAGCCTACTCTTTACTATAGCTGCAGCTGACAGCATTTGCAAAAAAATGCTAATTGTCTGTATACACAGAATACCTAGATATATTAGTCAAAAAGTACAGAATACACAACAAAGCATACTGCATCCCATAATGCAGTGCACTTTCCTTGACCTTTTCAGCGTGATGAATGAAGCAAAAGCATTATTTGATTGGACTGCCAAATGTTAAGATATAGATGCATAACGGGATTAAAAATGCAAATATGAAGATGAAAATGGGACACCACTCACTGAATTATGCGTAGCAATGTTAAAAAAACTGTATTATGCAATAATACCTTCTGTTTTGCATACTATTTTTAAATATTAGTCATATAGTATCCTGCATTATGCAATGTGTATGCTATTCCATTCTGCACATAGCCATTGTATATAATATCTGATATATAAAAAAATGTGATTTGCTGTTCTGTATGGGAGTGGATGCTCATTGCTAAATCCGTTTTGATTTCAGCTTTGATAGTAATCAGTTTCTCTGATTGCTGGAGCTCATTTCAGGATTGTGAGTAATGTAAAATTTCACAGAATATTCCACAATTCCAAAAACGTTATTTTAAATTATGACTCAATGACATGTAGCTTCTACAGAAGCACACATCATTGCTCAACAACCTTAGAGCTCATGATAATTCTGTATTGAAAGGTTTATATCTAAAAATCTGTCTCTATGGAGAAAATGACTGGGATTTTAACTTCCTGAACTTGACTGTTGTGCTGTATTTCATGGATGCTGTACGAGAAAAACAGCTCGGTGAAATGTTGCAGCTGTCCTTTGAGTTCTGCAAAGCATCTGATCATTGAGGGATTGGATATTTCCTGACTCCCCGAACAGAATCTAGCCTGTCCCTTTGCAAGCGACTAGCGGTAGCGGTACACAGAGGTGCCTACAGATTTGAAGCAAAATTAAATGCATTAGACTTTTATTACAGCTGGCCTGTCTTTAGCTGCAAACCTCGACTTTTCATTATGTTTCGCTAAATTATTTAAACTTTATTAACTGTACTGTGACATTAGACATCTGAATTATGGATGTGACTTCAGCATCTGCAGCAGTAGCTTCACATAGACTCTACTCCTCATCTTATTTATTTATATTTTCCCTCGCTGTGGCCGTCAGTATCGCATGAGGCCCTCAAAGGGCAGTTCCTATGGAGACGTACTGTATCTCGCCTTTATTTACTGTCTTGATATGCACAGTGTTATTGTTTTACAAATACCTCAATGGCCAGAGAATCTCAGTTAATGCAATATATATGTATATATATATATATATATATATATATATATATACACACACACAATATATTTTTATGTCATTAGTGATGCATTTTCAGTATGTTTACCCTTAATCTTACTGAATGTAATTAGCTACAGCATTAGGCTTTATCTTTCTCAAACAATAAGCATTGCCAGTCACAGTGTAAAAAAACATGATCTTCGAAGAACCTTGGTCCAGTGCGTTCTATTGATCACGCAGTCGTCATCAGAAACATGTTAAGATCACTGCTGTCCCTTAGCAGAGGATTTGGCTGATTTTATAATAAGCTAATTAAAGGCAGAGACCTGCCCTGGCCTCATGCTCTCTTTTTAGTGGATGAGAGACACAAGGAGTGAAGATGGAGTCAAGGGGTGAGCTTATACGGTGGAGGTGTGAGAAGGCTATCCTTGAAAAGAGCCTTTGAACCGCATCAAGTGGTGGCCAGGTGGTGAATAGCAGTCACAGGCCTCACTGGGAAAAGACTTGTCAGATTCATTTTGATTCTGCACCATTTGTTCATACACCATGAAGATTAACTTGAAGCATTCCTGGAAAATCATCAACCTGAATCTCTGGCATTATTATGTAGAGCATTTACTGTATGTAGTGTTTTAACTGCAAAATCTAAAGGATATAGAAATTAGAAATTAAAAAAATATATGAATGTATAATTTGCATAAAGAATATTAGGAAAAGCTTCATTTTACAGTACAGTACTTACAGTGTACTTACCTAGAAAGTACTGGGTAATATAAGGTAAGTACATGGGTCAATGGTAGGTTTAGGGGTAGATTCAGGGTTAGTACATAGTTATTACCCAGTTATTGTAATTACTATGATAAGTCCATAGTATGTACATGGGAAACAGGACTGTAAAATGAAGTGTTACAGAATATTAAGCCTGTTTTAAGACCATTATTATAAGTTACTAGCCACTCCGCATTTTCACTGGCCATGGTATCCAATTTTACAGATACCATGAAGAAAAACTGCCGTATAGATATTTTTTATATTAGCAGGTATATCAGGCTGATAAATTATGAGAAATAAATGTATATTGTATACACATGTAGTTTACCTTCCAGAATCCACAAGACATACGCTAGCAAACATTTCAGCTCAGCCTGTAGTTTAAATGCTGACCCTTCTGAAGTTTACAGACTGCTTTCCTCATTAAAGGAAACCTTCTGAAAGAAAATCCATTTGTTGCAGGGGCAGTTGGCACTCAGTTTTATTCTTTACTACCCAGTGATTCACCAAGATGGGAAGCCATTATCTTCAAACCAAGCTGACACCTGCTTCCAAGCATGACGCTGGTCGTATATCTAAAAAGGTCTATCATCTTTCATGGGGAAAATACTTCTGTTGTGTGTTCTTTTTTCCCCCATTCTCGTCCCTTTCTAGTGCGCCTGTGTTGTGGACACTTGTTGTAAAGCAAGGCAGCACCAAATGCTGCTTATAAAGACCCGAGGGTTGATTACGCTTGCCCCTCTCCATTTAAAAGAGACTGAAGCGAGATGATACATTGTCTCCCTTAAGGCACGATGACTACAAGCGGATTCTTTTTAAGCACCACAAAATTGTGTGTGTCAGTTTCTGTGTGCAAGCATCATTCTTGTTCAAAGACCCTGATCTCAAGAACAACACGAGGCCTCGCCGCTGACAGCATTAGCAGCAGAGCGCTAAAAGCGATTAGCATTGCTAATGAGGACACAACCCCAACTGCGTCTCTGTGCACATTAGACCCTGCCTTTAGGCGGCAAAGCCATTCATCCTGCTGAACAAAATGAATTTCACTCTCATTGCGTTTGACCAACAATATCTTTGCTACCATCGAGAGGCTTTGACTTGAAAATAATTTCAAAATGTTATTTTGCTGATCAGATGCGCAGCAGGAAATTTCAGGAAGACTTTTGAATAGTTTGAATGTCATTTTGGTTGACGAAGGGGGCAATCTGACATAATTTGCCCACAAGGAAATGTTCAACCATAAGTAAACAAATCAACCCGTTTCAATGAAAATACACAAGGTGATTTATAAAAGTGGGACATCATGTTGTTGCTGAAAAATTCTAGATTATAATCCGCTCTAAAATGTCTTTACAATGATTGGTCTGTATAAAAGTATATAATATTTCACAACCAGTATGTTGGAACATGTAGAATTGCGTGAGTCATGTATTGAATCATATTGTACATATTGCAAGTGCACATGTTTAGAAGTGACCATCTTTACTGCAATATGGACACTATGCAAATGTTGTTATATTTGTATATTGTTTGTGTGTGTGTGTGTGTGTGTGTGTGTGTGTGTGTGTGTGTGTGTGTCCACAAAGATGGCAATATCTGAAATCCATGTCCTTTTTGGGACATTTTTGGTCATGCTAAGTGATGTTTTTTGAAAATGTAAAAATGCAGAATGTTTTCTGTGATGGGTAGGGTTAGTGTAAGGAGATATAATATACAGTTTGTACAGTGTAAAAATTATTATGTCAAGTCAGGTCAAGTCAAATATATTTATATAGCGCTTTTCACAATACAGATTGTATCAAAGCTGCTTCACAGTATCAGTCAAAACAACTTAACAATGTTTGTTTATTACTGGAAAAAAAAAATGGAGAGTCTACGGAGAGTCAACATAAAACATGGAAACCCAACAAAAAATACAGTCCTCCAACAACATTTGAATGGTGTAACTGTAAGTGTTAACCTATGTTATATATATATATATATATATATATATATATATATATATATATATATATATATATATTAGAAAATAATACTACATTTCGGTTGACAGCACTTTGCGCTGTGCTCCATTCAAATATCATAATATGCAACATGTGCTGAGCAAAGTTTGACGGAATCCTCTGAGCTGAGGTGAGAATGTGGTTTTGTTTTGCAGTTTAGATGTTTAAAATGCTCACTGACCTGTTTCAGACATTTGGTAAATGTTTCTTATGACAAGATTTTTGTCAGATATACCGGAGAGTCTCAAAGGTAATGTTACTGTAGCGACTTTCATCCTGTACCACCTAAACATTGCTGCTGTAACATTCTCAGCTCAGTTTGGAGGATTAAGTTAAAGCCTTGGTAATCTTTGGGTATAATGACATGTTTTAATGATCCAAAACACCAACTTGCACTATACTTTATTGAGACTTTTTAAGTGCATTTTTGGAGCTGAGGGTGATAAATTAGGGACATTAAGCAACAGCTGCTGATGAAATGGCACATGCTTGACTTTAACTGCTACTTCATGACGTACTGTAACCTTCTATGGGAGAATTGCTGGTTTGCCGTTTACTATGTGAAAGATTTGGTAAGTAAATTTTATGGTTTGTGGCATAGAATATTATTTAATGCCAAAAGCAACCCTGCTCTTGCTTTTTTTTAAATGGCAATATTTTTGTACTTTGTTGAATAATTAAATGATCTGTTACGCCGTCCTCTTCATTGTTGTTATGTGAATTTTGCATTATTTGGGAGCAGTTAACAGTTTACTTC
This sequence comes from Gila orcuttii, assembly GCA_026230005.1. Taxonomy (NCBI): domain Eukaryota; kingdom Metazoa; phylum Chordata; class Actinopteri; order Cypriniformes; family Leuciscidae; genus Gila; species Gila orcuttii. Next base: position 64,045,467 of record JAPDVR010000002.1, on the reverse strand, counting down.
CAGTCGCCGTTGCCATTCCATCAGCAGCTGTTGCTTAAAGTCCATATTGTACCAAATTTGACAGCAAACTCTTTTGTGTTCCAAATCGATTTACAACTTGTCACAGCCTTCATTTGATATGACAATAAAGACAGCGTGTTTCTACTAGCCATGTTTAACATTTTCAGATACTTCCAAGCTTTTCAAGTTCGTTCCCAATCAAATCAACCCCAAAGTCTAGACTTACAGCCACCAAACAAATTAGGGAATTTAAATATTAATATCCTTTATTCCCGGCAACTGAGAATCATGGGGTTTGAAAATAAATAATTCAATGAGAAAGGTTAGGATCATGTGCGGTTTTACCCATATTCTCTTGACAATGAAATTGTGATGCTTCTGTCAGAATATGTCAGGCAGTTCATGTCCCCTTAATACACTTCATTGTCACTTTATAGGCACCATTGAATATATTATGCAGGGCAATTACAGCCAATTGCCAATTGAGCCCTTCAGAATGAACGGGATTATTATTGATAAATGCTTTAGGCCTGGTCATAATATAAAATGTTTCTGATTTTATTAAAAATTGTCCTTTTTTAATGTTAATCTATTATGCTGGGCATTTTTAGATCTTGAAATACTGTATAATATAATTAAAATGGTGAGATCATGCTGTGTTCAATCAAGAGGATTTAAAATTAGCTTAACTTTGAGTTATAATTAAAGTTTAAAACACTTTCTTTTGTGTTTTTGTTCAATTTTGAGCTTATTTTGAAGAAGATTATGAATAATAAGAACACATTCAATGGGCTCAAAAAGTGAAAAATATGTGTGGGCTATCGTTTCTTTGATATTTTGTTGTTCAACTTGGTGGTGCATTGTGTAGTAGTTATATAATAAAAATATAATACAATTCATGAAATATAATGAAATAAATACCAGACATTTTAAATAATACACCAAAGTAAATCAAATAAAACATTTTTCATTTGACTCCAGCAGCCAGTACAGGTTAAAGCTTGGCACTAAACTACAAAGATGGTTATCGTCCCCTTGAATAATGAAGCTCCTGGAGTATTGTGGCTGGTAGATAGCTTAAAAACTTATAGGAACCCAAAACAAATTGCACCTTCCAACAGAAAAGGCAGGCAGGGCATGTAAAAATGATGAGTTAGATTAAAAAAGGGTAAAAGGGGTGGAGGAAGGGCAAGACGTGAAGAGAACGCAGCGTAGCAGTGGAAGACAAAGATAGGATCAGAGCGTTCCTTCAGACCATTAGGAAGACTGCGGTGGAGGGGAGGCCTACTGCAGATCATTTAGCAGAAAACCTTTCTCTCATCTCATCTTTTTATCTCTCTTGCCTTCTTTTTCCCATTGTGCGACGGATGCAGCGAGACACCTCATTAGTTCTTCGTGAAACCGTCGTCTTTGAGGAAGCGCAGCATAAATATAGAATGTGGAAATGCAAAGAAGAAGTTTCCTGCACCTCTGTTCACACCTGGCTCCAACTTTTCAAAGCCAGATATAAAGATTAAGAAGTAAATATGAAATGATTGCATCATTCCGATATCAAGAATATGGCACAACAGCCAGCGTGTGTTTATTTATGTTTGTATACACGCATTAAAGCAGGCATATCGTGCTTCTGTATATAAAAAAAAAGCCTATGATTTGACACTTATTCTCAAGGTAAGGGCATACGATTCTTGCTCTGATGTCAATTGATTCTCACAGGGTCTAAAATTGCCTTTTTTCTCATATTTTTGTTTCCTTTGCATCAGTGGCTGAACACCAGGAACTTTTCATGGTGAATCAGTTGAGGTAAAAGTTGTTATAGGTAACCAGACCGGATCTCTTTGATTAGGGAAACAGTGGAGGTCCAACTGTCATTCTTCTATTGCAATTTAAACCATGTGTAGCAGTAGGCATTCGCTCTGCCAACTAACACTCGGCTGGATGGTGATTTAGCTCTAGTTATGAGGACTATAAATGTGGTTGGTGCGCGTTACCTGTGAGGGCATTGCACGTGACGTCATGTCATTGCTGTCGTTCCGGCGCGGTGTGCAGGAGCTAGAAAGGTAGGAGCTGCGGGCCAGCGACTATTTTGTGAATGATTCCTGTGGCGCCGGGTGATCTTTGTTGTAGTGGACAGGGGAATGAATCGAAATACACTCGGCGGCGCTCGTTGTTGTGCGAGCTTCCTGTAAAGCGGATGAGATTTGCGGTGCTTAGAGAATGTGCGGTTTCAGGTATGCTTTCAACCTTTTATATTTAATGCCTCATTTTGACCAAGTCTGCCTGATGAGTTTCCTCTGTCTTGTGTTTTGATGCAGGTGTGTTTCCTATGCCTGTGTACAGTTATGGTGGGTTGTTCGTCATGATTGTCGTTAATGGACGCTTGAATCGGAGGTCCAGTTCAACATAAGCTGCTGAGCGACTAAAACCTACTACGTGACTGCTATTTAAATTGCTTTCACATACGACTGCGAGTGTACTGTGTGCTGCGGTGCTGTTGGGCTATGTAGCCTTAAAAGACTAACGTTCTTACGACGTCGCTGGTCTCGACGGCACCATTGTGGTGCTAACTTGTGATGTTTTTATCCGATGAGAACTGGTGGGGATGGTTTCATTGCCAGGGATCCGATATTGGTTACCCATAATGTAATAAGCTGGGTTTAGTGTGGCTTTTGATGCACTCTGTCACCACTGTTCATTATAGTTTTGACTGAAGTTTTACTCTTTTTGTTTATGTACTTATTAGGTGAATCTTTGTTTGTTTGTTAATTTGTTTCTTTCTTTGGGCTTAAGTGCTCTTCAAGGTCCCAGTACTTGTAAACAAACATCTGGTTTGTATGTTTCTGATGCTGTCCAGGATATCTGGTTATCCAACTGTTCCTCTAAGAGTACCCTGAATATAAGTGGTGGTAGGGTGGTGATGGCACAATGCCTTTGGTGTGAGAGACCCGGGTTCAAATCCACTGTGAGACACCAATGTGTCCCTGAGCAAGACACTTAACTCCTAGTTGCTCCAGAGGCGTGCGATCTCTGAAATATAGCAATTGTAAGTCGCTTTGGATAAAAGCAACAGCTATATGAATAAATGTAAATGTAAGTGGTGAATGGGGAATATAGAACAAGGTTGTGAGGTGATAATCTGGAATGTACCTTCCTACATGTGATGAGAATATGTTTGTTATCGTACTGTTGAGATGAACACTGTGTGTTTGGGCCTAATCAGTGGTTTTGTGTAGTTCTGTTTCTTTTCTTTTGTGGAGGGTTTCCTCCTTGTGTACATTATTGTTTAAGTTTTCTATTGTGGTGTGAGTCTTACGTGTGTGTTCTCTTTTGTAGGCCTGGGCGGCAAGGAAAATAAGGGTGGCAGCTCTCCTCATCTTGGTGGTGGTATTGTGGAGTGTCTGCTGTGCCACACAGAGGTGTTCGATTGAGTGCGGTGTGAGTGCACATGTGTTTGTGGATTTCTTTGTTTCTTTTTTTAGGAGAATAGAGAAACCCATCTGGGTTGAGTGACTTCGGCTGCCGACCCCAGTTTCCGCCGCCAGGGGTGTCCAATTTTGAATATCCTTGTTGGTGTTCTTTGTTTGTGATTGTATGGATAATTTTAATCAATAAAATTGATTTTATTGTTGTATACCTCTCCCATGTCTCATGCCTGACTCCAACCGACACGAGCCTGTGAGCCTTGTGTGCTCCTAGTTTGTCTAGGGCGATTCCCTGGTAGTAAGCCCCCAGGGTGGCGTAGTTGGTGTATTTTGTGACCGCCCGATCGCCACACATGCATTATGTTGTAATTGCAAAGAAATGTTACAAGTTTAATCACTTACCAAAGTTTTACTTGTATTTAACGCTTTTTTACCCTGGTACCACCAGACTCTCGTGCATTTCATTTATAGAGTCTGGCACCACTCCACTGACAAGCGTTAACTTCCTTGTAGGAGGGTACTCTATTGAAGTCTAAAACTATTGGATCTGCCCAGAGTCACTCTGGATCTGACATAACCAATCGCTAACGTTTGGTCGTGACGTATGTCATGTCGAACCCCGTGGGGAGGAGGGCCACAACATCATGGGCACCAACAAAACTAAGCAAAGATTGTTCTTGCTCTGGCTTTAACTTCTTGATATTCAGCAGTGTTGCCACAACGGACCGAATGGCTTCGCTCGCATCTTTCTCCGCTGCCATTACTGAACTAGAACTCAAAGTAACGCACAACATCAACGTCATCGTTCTCAGCCACTCCCTCTGTTCGCTGATTGGCCCGGTAAAAAAATGACCGGAGAAAAATAAAGACTACAGCACAATCCCAGACGTAGTACTGAAGGAAAATGAAAATTGAGAGGAAGTACGTAGGAGGGCGGAGCTAGGCTAACACTTTTTCCCCCTGCAGCTTAAAATTATACTTATAATTCATAATAATATTAATCATATATATATATATATATATATATATATATATATATATATATATATATATATATATATATATATATATATAATGTGTGTGTGTGATAAAACTCACTGGCCACTTTATTAGGTTCACTTTGCTAGTTCCAGGTCAAACCCCCTTTTGCCTTCAGAACTGCATTAATTATTCGAGGCAGAGATTCAACAAGGTGCTGGAAACATTCCTCAGAAACTTTGCTCCATGTTGTCATGATAGCATCACACAGTTGCTGCAGATTTATCAGCTGGACATCCATGATGTGAATCTCCCGTTCCTCCACATCCAAAAGCTGCTCTACTGGATTGAGATCTGGTTACTGTGGAGATCTGGTGAATTTAGTGAACTCATTGTCATGTTAAAGAATCCAGTTTGATAGGATTTGAGCTTTGTGGCATGGCGCTTTATCCTGCTGGAAGAAACCATTAGAAGATGGGAACACTGTGATAAAGGGATGATATGGTCAGCAACAATACTCAGGTCGGCTGTGGCGTTTAAATGATGCTCAATTGGTCCTAAGGGGCTCACAGTGTGCTAGAAAATATCCTCGACACAAGTACACCACTAGCAGCAGCATGAACCTCAGGATGGATCCATGCTTTTTTACACCAAATTCTGACCCTACAATCTGAATGTTGCAGCAGAAATCGAAATTAAAATCTCAGTATTTGCGTTAATGAGCAATTGAACAGGTGTTCCTAATAAAGTGGCCAGTGAGTGCATTCCTATTAACACACTGAACAAAAAATTGGTGTACAATTTTTTTTTTCCTTCAGAAATTGCCAGTACAATTCACAAATAATTACAAATAAATGCCAAGTAACACATTAAATGTGTAATTTTTAAGTGGATCGATTGGAATAGTATTTTCTTGTAAAACAAATAGGCTTCAGTTTATTATCTTCAAAAATATAGTTTACAGTGTAATAATCATCATTATTTTAAATTATATCATTTAAAATATTTTTTTTTGTTTTAGCAAGAATGGTAAAAGCAAAACTTTTAATAATACTGTATATTAAATAAAATGAAAATATAAAATAAAATAAAACTAACATTATATCCTATTAAAATATCTAATATTTCAAATTTCCAACTTTATTTTGACTTCAATTATGTTTTAGTAGATTTCTTTCTTGAATGGCATGAAAACATGCATCTCTCCTTTCCACTCTATAAAATTATGGCAGCTTCATAACAGTATGAGAACATGTCAACACATTAACTAACTCACTAAAATAGTTGCGCTTCAGGTGAAACCTTGAGCTGGGATTAGCTGTTATAGACTCAACATCTCATTATTCATGTTTAAAGCTGCAAAGGCATGGAGATATGGTAACATCCTCAGGAAAAACATGACACTTCTGCATTTTAGATTTTTTTTTTTTTAAATACATTTAAATGATAAATATGACAGTCCACTATAGCACATTCAATTATTCTATTATTTCATTTATCATATCTGAGCAGTAGTAGCAAACACAACCAGCCTCTTCAAGTCAATTCAAGTCTCAGAAATCATTCTGAATCTACTCTACAGCCATCAGACCTTAAAGGCAATATTTTGAAAATCCCTCAAATACTTCTCGAAATGCATCCTCCATTCCGGATGTCTTAGTTGGACAGTTGAAGCAAAGGGATGCAATAAGGTTACAGAGCTAAACAGCATGAACCCGCACACACTCCTGTGACCACACCGCCCCGGTACCACAAAAGCAATTATTTAGAGGGATGACTAGGGCTTCAGAAGCACACTTCATTTTTATGGGGTTTGTTTTATTCACCAGATCCACTCTAACTTGTAATGAGGCCTCCTCCAGAGCAAGACATAGGTTACTAGTTCTGATTTATATGATTCAGCTATTCTTTCCTGAAATTAACTGTAAACTCTATTTTACTATTTAAGTCTATATTCTATATTATTTGACCATATTGATCTCTATAGCTATGTTTCCATCCACACGTTTGTATCCGAATTAAGTGATATCGAATGAAAAATGCCTTATGGAAACAGTAAAATTCGATTGAATTTCAGGAATATCGACTCAAATGAAATACGTTCGGTCTCATCGGATTTTATCTTGATCGATATATACGGCTTATGCGATAAACGCTGATGGAAATGTTATTTGCCGAATAAATAATAAATTGTGATTAGGTTTTAGGTCATTTTATGGTTGCAACCCGCCACAAAACATAGAAAAAGAAGTTTTAGTTCATTTCCACCCAGTATTTCCGCTCTGTTTGCGCACACATGGCGGGTGTCAACAAAGACAGATGTAAGTGGACAAACGAGGAGACGAGACACTTTTTGAATTTAATTTACCAGAAAAATCTAAGAAATGCCCTAATTTATCAGGAACTCGCGAAGGAAATGGCCAACAAAGGTTACGAGAAGCCGTGGGACGTCCTCCGGAGTAAATGGAAGGCGCTCAAACTGCGATACATGTGTATAAAAAAGAGAGTTGTCTCGCAGCATCATTACGCACAGGTTTTTATTCGTTTTAAAGCCGTTGGATGGAAACACACTTTCACAAGCTTTTTTTTACCGAACTTCAGATAATTCGATTGACAAGTGGATGGAAACTTGGCTTATGTTGTGGCTATAATGTTACATATTTTGTAATTTAACCATGTTTGTCTATACATTGATGCAACTTAAAGGTGCAGTAAGCGATTTCTGAAAAACACTGTTGAAAGTGGATGAGTCCGAACACCATAACATAATTGTAGCCAATCAGCAGTAGGGGGAGGAGAGTTAGCAAAATGGAGATTTGAAGAAAGACTGTTGAAAGAGAGATGGCTAAGATACATTACAAAAGAGAAAAGGTCAGAGGGATATCATATGATCAGGCAAGAGCATTAGGACCCCAGATAATATTAGAAACGCTTTCCAGCGCTGGAGAGGCCTGAAAAAAGGCCCATTTTTTCTGCTTAATAAATGAATTGCATCAGTTGTTCCAACTGTTTCCACTTTCATTCCCTCTGTACAGAAAATTATAATTCAATTGCAAATGTAGATTCAGAAATATAACCAAGTATAAAATTAGCAATAATCAGGCCAATCAGACCAATAACATGTGTATTGTAAGGTTGGGTCGATTTGTTTGATCATACCATTCTTCATTGCCAAATTGATTAATGTTCTTCTCAAGAATGTCGATAACTATAAAATAGTTACTTTTGTGGGAACTGTTCTGGAGATAATGTCAGCCAGTTTTGGTGAAAATTGTTAAAACTTTGTTAGACAAGTAGCGAAACAATGTTTGTTTGTTTTTTGTGTGTTTTTTTTTTTTTTTTTTTTGTGTTTTTTTTTTTTTTATATGGTAGAAAGTATAAGTGAAACTGACTTATTATTATAAAGTTATTCCAAATTTATAATTTTTTTTTTTTTTGGGGGGGGGGGGGGGGGTCAGGCATGGTTAGATTACTATAAAAGAGTTCACATATTCACTTTTCTTGAAAATATTTAGCTATTAGATCTATTTAAATGCTTCCGTTTGTTTTAATATTATAATAATATAATAGCCTATGTAAACAAATTGAAGCATTTAAACTGATTTATTATATCACTTCAAATACTTCAATTCGTTTTTTTTTTATATTATATTATTTTTGGCCTATATTTTATTATATTATAAGCCTAAATAAAGAATCTCACAAGGGTATGATTTAGGGCTCATTGCTATTAAAAAATTTGAAACCCCCTGCTAAAGAAAATATTGGAAATTCATAAGAAATAAACAATCATTTAACTTTGATGGTTTAATGCTTCCTGTACACAATTAATTGACTGTACAAAAACACTTTATGTTTTTCTCAAACCATCTCAGTGTAACAGCTTACTTTTCTTTCATACTATATTCTATTATTGTAAAGAATTGAACTGTCCTGCAGAAGAAATTATTTTTCATCGGATTTCTTGGTAAAGACTGTACAGTTAACAGCACTGTAAAAAAAATATCAGGTACCTAAAATGTGCTTCATTTAGTGACTTCTTAATTAAATGCTTGTTTTTCAAAAATATGATTTAATACCAATATGTTACATCAAGGGTCAAATAAAATAGAAATGGCACATTCAAGTTAAAAGTTACAACTGAATGTTGAAACCATTGTGTTTCTACGTATGCTGTACAGGTCAGGTATAAAGAATATTTTTGCTCAGGTGGCGAAAAATGTCCGCCCAATAGAAAAAAGTTTTCTCAGCAAGAAAAAAAAATTAGAGGCAACATTGGTTTCACACTATAGATGGCAAATCCAATCGATTCAATTGAGTCAAATGGTAGAAAAATACAATTTTCAATACCCATCGTTCATATACCCATTTGAGCATTGTGCTTCTCTCAACAAGTTACCAAGTGTCGTCGCTGGCCTGTTTTTCACGCCGTCTCTGACATATTTCACCATGAAAAGACAAGTCTGTACAGCCAAAAACCGGTTGAACCCAGTTTCTGCCACCCTCCTCCGTAGTATTCATGATTTATGATTGTCTTGAGGGCAAGGAGACTCGACAAGGATGTCTATTTCAAAGCTTCTGGACCGGCATGGAACACACACAAAGTATGAAAGTTGGTCTCCCATCACCTTTCGGCCTGAGAAACTTCACAGCGTGTTAAAGTGCCGAGAGAGTCGCCTCGGTTCAGTTTAAAGTTTCCAAACCCGCCACAATCAAAACCAAATAACACCCTGCGCTTTTTATCTGATTTCTCCAAAACACTGGGCTTAACATGGAAACAACAATTTTTACAAACAGAAATAAAACACCTGATTATATAATGTTGCCAACTTCTAATCAGCGCCTTCCCGTCCTTGAGTTTGCAGCTTTGATATGAACCCCTTTTCTTAAATAATAGCTCGCAATTTGCAAAATGAGAAATAACATTTCCATCTTAGAATTTCTGTTCGTACTCTGGCACTTGACCTTTTCCAAAAGTCATTAATCAGCCCTGAAGGCTTTTGTTGTTGACAAAGTGAATAATCTCATTTTGCTATGAGGAACACGCCAACCAACTTTCGACTTTAGATTATTTCTAAGTCTCATTAGCCAACACGTTTGCTTCTGCTGAATTCAGGTCTTCCTCGGCCAAATGTCCCGCATCCCCTCGCGGCATACTCTGCCTGCTCTATTGTTGCCCAATTTTTCAAAAGACCTCTCAATAAGGCCTTCTAATCCATAAATCATGCGGTGAGCGTTTCACTAAGTAAAGCCTTTGGGGCAATCACAGCAACTCACGAAAGCCAATATACCTCACGCTTGACTGTAATTCATCTCCTGAGTGCAAAGCTCCAATGCACATAATTCAAAACGCTCAGTCGGGGTGGGAGATTTCACCTGCAGATTCAAGCTAAACATGCCAGTTCTTTAGTCATGGCTAGCATCCCCTGTTCTGACAACTGCTTGGGGAAGGAGAGGCACAGAAACGAGGGAGAACTCAAAGAGCGTTGTATACCATGAAGATTAAGGGTGTGTTACGCATAATACACGTAATACGCATGTGCATGACATGACAGTTTTCATTACAGTTAGCATTACTAGTGTGAATCTAGAGACAGAACAATGGCACTGATATATTTTAAAGGTCCCATTTTTGGATGTCCTTAAGAATATATATTTGCGGATTTAACAACCCAAAACCATCCCAATATATTTTTACAGCTCCTTTCTCAGGAGCTCTGCTAAGAACAGGTTGATTTTGGCCTGTCTAATTAATATTCATGAGTTTCTCTCTGATTGGCCAGTTGTTTTCTGAGTGACGCAAGGCCAGGCCAACCACAGGTAACTAGGGTAATGTATGCTGTAGCCTGCTGTGGCTTGGTGATGCTCACAAGTATGGTAAATAAAATACTAATGATGGACATTGCTAAGGGAAATGTTATCCGGCCTTATATGTTTGAGCCAGAGACAACCCACCACCTCCTCAAACGCGCTTACAGAATGATTTTTCAGAATGGTAATTAATGTTTGTTTGTTTTTTTTTACTTTCGGCGTTATTGTAAAAGTATTATAATTACATCAATGCTGCACACAGATTTAACGTTAATGCTAATTTAAACTATTTGTAAACAAATTTAGATTTTTTTTGGGCCAAAATCGATGTAAATGTCCAAATTATGTGCATTAATAGCTAGTTATACACTGAGTTTGAAACACTTAACTGCTTTATAATACATAACGTTAGCAGACACCGAATGGAGTAAGCTACGTAACTATTGCTTTCCTACTGATACAGTAAGTTGACGTGCTACAATTTCTTTTACAATGTTACTTTTTTTCTACTAATGCCATGTCCGTCCCACAGCAAAACAAAAAACACAGAGACTGAGTGATCTCACAGTCTTTTACTCAATAAAAACAGGGTCGGTGTCTGTAACTTAGGAAAACAAACAATGTATTTTGTCTCGTTTCCAACAGACAATCTGCTTGTGGCAACCATAGACTGTACAAAACAACACTTCAACATCAACTTAGCAACACGTTAGTGTTGCATATCCGTTCAAAAACTATAATTTCAGATTATGCTGGCTCCATAATTGAACATAAAATGTGTTAGAAGTCTACTTACGGGTTGTGAATTTGAGGTTGGACCGAACAATGTAGGGACTGCAGCATCTTTGATGAGAAGCTTCTTTGAAAAACCGGCATTGAACTGTGCCTGATTGACGAAGCAGTCACTTTTGAAATGTGCAGAACAGACGGTTAAGGTCAAATTAATTGCTCTGTTATTTCAGAATAAATAAACAGTAGCCACTGGTCTCTTATATTAATGTTGCTCGGAAGCCTGTGCAATGATGTAGTTTCCTGACATCCATCGACTGAACCGGGAACACTTCCCATAAATCCTGATGTACTTTGCACATCATAATAAGGATGGCGTCTACCCTAATATTAGTCTCTCTGTTTATCCCGAGGTTTACCGCAAACCGTCGGATCCAGGCCATATCCAGATCTGATGAAGGACCATTGCATGGACACGACGACAACGCATCCCTGAAGTGCCAGCCTCATCAGCCCTGTGAAGGCCTCATGGACACCTCAACAAACTCGTCTCCATACCGGCGTGATGACTTTCGACTATTGTGAAAGTTCTGATCCCATCTGACTTCTGATCTATAATGCTGCCTAAATCATGATCATACACTGTTCGTTAGTTGGTCAGAGGAGGACTGGTCCCCACGACTGAGCCTGGGTTCTCCCAAGGATTTTTTCTCCATTCTGTCACCTGATGGAGTTTTGGTTCCTTGCCACTGTTGCCTTTTTCACCTTTCTTCGCCATTGGCTTTGGCTTGCTTAGTTGGGGACATTTAATTTTATATTTAACAATACTATTACAACATTATTTTCCTGTTATGTCTGTAAAGCTGCTTTGAAACAATCCGTATTGTAAAAAGCGCTATATAAAAAAAGGTGACGACTTGACTGAACAGCGTTTTCTCGACATGTTACCATATTGTTGTTGCTAAGCACCGGCATGGACGAGATGTTGTCTGGGGTTGGGCTAAAGGAGTAAGGGACGGTGGGCAGTGTTCAAGATGTGACTGAGTAGTTCTGACATCACATTTATACGGAAGTCACAGCGGCTTGTGAAAAGGCACAGATTTTTTATCCAGGCTGTGTGCATTTTTCTGTGGATTGAATGGTTTGAAACTCATATGGTAGTTACATAACAGAGGTCTAGGGGCTATCATGAAAAAAGCCAGGAAATTTCATTTTTGACAATATGGGACCTTTAAGATCAGTGCAAGTTGCTTTCAGTTAAAACAGCTCAAACATATTAGTCTGGGACTAGTCAAAAACCCTGTTTGTGGAACCAGGGATAGAGTCTTTGCTGAATAAAGTATTTCTTTACCAAAAAAAAAAAAAATTCTTACATACCCCAAACTTTTAAACAGTAGTAAAAAAAAAATAATAAATTAACATTATATTTGTATTTAGTCTCACTTTTGATCAATTTAATCTGTCGTTGCTGAATACAAATATTAGTGTCTTAAAAAAAAAATCTTACTCACCCTAAATGTTTGAATAATAACATTTAAAAAATGAGTCTGTGGGATTTTTTCATCCATTTTATTGTGAGCAGTTTTGAGAAAAAAGTAATACAAAAAGGGATTTTGAGCAACAGTCATTCCAGTGCTTTAGCAAACACAGATAATACAACACAAGCTTATACATAAAATATATTTGGTCCCAGCATAAAAAATAGTGTTATTTTGTGATGTTCTTATGGTCTCTTTCATCTTTCAGTATCTTGTATCTGAGTCTTGTACAGGTCAGGAAGTGTGCTTGCTTTCCTCTTCCCCAAGTCAAGCCCTATTGGAGCGGTGATCATTTTCTCTTATGTTGTCTTGTCAGGGCTAGTGATTTGCAATGTTTTCACTCCACTGACCTGATTGACTTTCTGTGTTCACTCTGTAACCTGACATCATGGCTGGTCTTTGAATGAGGCTACTGTAACTGAAGATCATTTGCTCTGACCTTGACCACTTTCAGTGAATGCATGGTATTTTTGGAACGCCTCGTTATTATTCGTATTAATGGGATTGCTCAAGTTTCTCTTAAAGTAGACACCCTGGGATTTTCAGATATACAGTGTTGGACACAACAAGGTCTTCTAATTGGTCTTTAAATATTTCTGACATCACAATTCAATTAATATTTTATGAAAACATAAATATCATATTAACTAAGTCTACACAACAACAATGTACTAAACAATTGCGTTTTTCGCATACAGATGACAAATGACAGATGTTAAAATGATCTGAGTTCACACTGATCATCAAAAACAATTAAAAACACTGTATAATGCATGTCAGGCCAGTCGCTTTGTAAAGAAAAACCATGCGCCTATAGATTGAACACGTAATACGCATGTGCATGACATGACAGTTTTCACAAACACGATCACTTGCATTTTTTCCTGAAAATGGTGAAAAGAACTTTGAAAAATAATTAGTAATACATCATTCGAAACTGTAAAGGGTCTATTTTTATTTGTGTACACTCACAATAACAGCAAAACGTTGTGCTTTTATAGCTTTCTGCTTTCTGCCGTCTCTGTCTGTGTGAACTTCTTTCTGAAACGAGTTTCAAAAATGATCTGAAACTCAGCGAATACTTGCCATACAGACATGAGAGATGTCTTTAGAAAGCCTAAGTGTCTACTTTTAAATGAAGTAAGTCATATCGAAAACAAATATTCTCTGTTTATGTAATCGGTATGAAACCAACGAGAGGTGCAATCTTTCCTGCCTGACCAACCCAATCCCACGACAATTTGTACGTATTTTACGAGGTGGCTAATTTGTACGAATTCATATGACCTCACTCGTACGAATTCTTAAGATTGTTGCTAAATTGTACATGTTTTATGAGTTGCCCAATTCGTATGAATTTGTACAAATGACCTACCTCTGACCCCGCCCCTAAACCTATCCATCACTGTGGTTTAGACAAATTTAGTATGCATTTGTACAAATTGGTCATGAGATAGCGTTGGTCTGACCTCATTATTTTTTATGTGACCACACCCACACGCTAATCGTCCACGTATGGCACACAGACCCCCATCATCTCAATAAACAAACATCAATCTTCATCATTCCTCTCCTTTTCATTGAGTTTGGAAGTAGAAGAGCTCTGAGGAATAAGCCTTTAATTTAAAGGGATAGTTCACCCAAAAATGAAAATTCTGTCAGTATTTACTCTCCCTCATGTTGTTCCAACCCCGTAAGACCTTCGTTCATCTTCGGAACACGAATTAAGATATTTTTGATTAAATCTGAGAGCTGGATCACTCCTCCATAGGCTTCTTAACGGGGTGGTTTACTGCTTTTTTTCTTTGCATGAATGTGTTTATGGTGTGCAATATAACATGTCTTCGTGTTTTTTTTTTTAAGCCTTATTTTTCATAAATTTCACATTTGTTGTAAGCCGCTTTCTCCTCTGTCATTTGAACGACCGGTTGACTTCCTGATTCAATGAAACCACTCCCTCAGAAACAATGGGCTCAGATTGGTTAGTTGGGCCGCTGTGTTGCAATTGGCTAAACTGCGTGGCGGAAACTTCACGCCCATTACCTTTACAGGCGAAAGCTGCATGTGCTCCGGTCAAATGTAAATAATGGTGTCAATACTGCGTATCAGTTTGAGCCAGAATTGGACCCAGAAAGCGGCAATGAAGAGAGTCAAGCAGAATCTCCCCACGGCTCTTACAAAACGTTTCTGAATGGTACATTTTTGAATCATTATTATTATTCTATTCTACTATTATTATATAAGAATTTCGATATGCTGTTACTTGAAAATGCTACTGCTGCTTGTTAGCTTTTGAGATACGGTTTTCTCCTGATTAAATGTTTAATATAACTGAATAAATGACTGAGTAATACCGTTTTTTAAAGTTATTGTTTTGTCGATATAATGAACAACCGTTTATCTATTCACAAAACTTAGTTTACTCTGTGTATCATTTTCTTTAGGTGTACATGTGGCAACTGTGTTAAAATGCCAACAGAACGTGAAAACATCTGATAACAGCAGCTGAAGTTTGCTGTTGCGATTACATATAATTTTTTTAACTTTATACACGTTTGTCTTATACACACAAAATAGCAAAGAACTAACTAGCTACAAACAGCGTTGGCATTGGTTTACGTTCTTGATCAAATAGAAAAATTAAGTCATAAAGTATATACATGGAAAATACATTTACAAAATTAGTACATAATTACAAATTCAGGTCCAAAATGTTTGTACGCGTTTGTCATAGACACACGAAATAGCATAACTAAGTGGCTACTAAAGCCAGCACTGGCATTTGTTTACATCATTGATAAAAACTAAAGCATTACGTCTAAAATTACACATGCAAATACATTTAAAATGATTAAGTCTTACTTACAGGTTGTGGCCCAACAACTGTTGCCTCTGGTTTTAAAGTTGGAACTGCTTCATGCTTTAGTAACAGATTGTTGTTGAATCCGGCATTGAATTTGTGAAGATTCTGGAAGCTGTTTTCCGTAAAATGCGCAGCACAGAGAGCTAAATTACGATTGTAATTTTCAGGAACATAATCAAATTGTAGCCATTGTTGACGAACTACAGCGTCCGTAGGAAGCCCGAACACAGAAGACCTGACAGCTGGGTGAAAATAACACACTTTCAACGGCATGGCTACAGCTCTCCACTATAACTCTTCCTCTTTGACAAAGCCGCAGAAATTTGGCCACGCCCCCTTTTTTGAATAATCCGGAGGGAGGGTTGGTTATGGGTTAGTTACGTATAAAACCCGGGAGTATCTCGTTGTAGTCCCATTTGAGTCGTTTTTGTAGGCATTAAACTTCCTGATTTTTAAAAGACAATATCTCTGCTTACGTTGAACTTTCAGCGCAGAAACTTTGCACACACTGTTCATGCACCAACAGCAACATTACACACTATTTAAAATTAAAAAAGTGAAATCGCAATCAACCACCCCTTTAAGGGATTGACACTTGTTCCCCGAAAAGTTATTAAAGACATCGTTAAAATAGTCCAAGTGAATACAGTGGCTCAATCCTAAGTGTATCAAACGACGAGAATACGTGAATAACGAGAAGACGAGAATTTGTGCGCAAAAAAAACTAAAATAACGACTTTATTTCAACTATTCATTTCCTTCTCTGTGGGCCTCGAGTCAGTTCACTAGTGTACTAGCATAAGCTTCTGTTGTTGTACGTCACACGCATCACACACGACCAGCGTCGGCCAATAGTAAACCTACGTGTGACGTAGCTCTACGCAATTACACTACGCTAACTGACTAGAGGCCCACAGAGAAGGAAATGAATAGTTGAAATAAAGTCGTTATTTTTGTTTGTTTTTGCGCACTAAAAGTATTCTCGTCGCTTGATAAACTTAAGATTGAGCCACTGTAGTCACTTGGACTATTTTAACGATGTCTTTAATAACATGATTTAATAAGTGTCAATCCCTTAGAAAACCAAGGGAGGAGTGAACCAGCTCTCAGGTTTAATCAAAAATATCTTAATTCGTGTTCCAAATGTGGCAGTATGAGTTACTGTAATGAACTGCCGTTCCTTTGGTCACTCCCCGTGTAAAGCCCCGCCCTATAAATAGCGAGTAACCCTTCTGACGCCCTCTCGCTCAATGTTGACAGGAAGTTGTGTTGTGCTTCCTGGTCTCGCTCTCCGTGTGCGGTACTGTGCTGTGCAACAGGTAGGGTAGCGGCTTTGCTGTCTCCGTGCGAACATTGTTTCCTGCTGTCTTGGTTACTGGTATTATGTGGTTATTTGCGTTCGTAGATCTCCGGTCGGATGGCCAAACTTTCTTGTCGTTCAACTCACTGAACCACTGAACGTACTGCATTAGTGCCGTGGGCAATCGTCGAGCTTTCTCCCTCGGGTATGTCTGAATGATGGGTATGTATCTCAGATGACGTAGGATTCATTTACATTTTGTTTCTTATTAATTGGGGGTTAATGGTAACTTTTCTTTGTGTAGCTAACAGGAATGAGGCCAGTTTAGCTGGAGATCATCGCTAGCTGCACAGGACCGATTCGCTGCCTGCTGTTTTGCCTGCTGTTTTGCCTGGCGGCTATATTGTGCATTTTGCCTCTGTTTAATGTGCTGTTTTCTCTACACTTCCGTGTTTTTCTCTGTCCGGCATACGTGCCGTTTTGCCCGTGCCACGGCCTTGTTGGTGCAAGCAACGTTACTGAGCAGGTATCAGTGACTGGAGTAGCTCGCTATATGCTCGCCCTGCTATCACGGCCACTGGGTAGTTACGGCTGTCTGGTCAAAAATATGTGTCATTCGTTTTATGTGGGTTATTGCTTTTATGATATCTGAATATAGCTCAAGGGGTTGGGGCTTTATATTATAATTTTGTTGATATAAGAAGTTTGTTTTTTTGTTTTGTTTTTGTTGTGTGTTTTGACTCCAATTTAGATTGAAATTGTATTTATATTTCATTTGATTTCTTTTTTTGATTATTGGATTTTTTTTATATATATATATATATATATATATATATATGTATAGTTTTCTTTATACTGCCGTTTTATAACCATTGCTAGTTTTGGCAGTTATTGTTTGTATTTAGTGATAAGTTTATTCTTTGTTTTGATTTCTCTGAAATTTGTTTATTTTCTTTGTTGTTGTTCTTCTACTGCCTCTTTAGAGCCATTGTGGGTTCTGGCAGTTATTGTTTATATTTTGTGATAAGAAAAATAGATTTTCTGTATTTTCTGTTCTTTTTGGTCAATCTTTGTTGGAGTGTGCGTGTTATTTTTTTCTTCTTTGTTTGTTACAGTAGCTGAGAGCCGGTGGTGGTATTGGTGTCTGGGTGGTATTGTCCCCGTCTGGAGTGCTGTTGACTTCCCTGTTTGCATTTGTGTTCATTGGGGTGTGTTTGTGTGTTTACTGGGGGATTTTTCCTGGGATCTTTTACTGCCTTTGACTCCTTTTCCTCCATCGGTAAGCCTCAGCAATTATAAGTTTTTCTCTTTCTTTTTTTGTGTTCTCTTCCCTGAGAGATGACGGTTTTAAATTGTTAAATTATTTAAACAAATAAATGGTGTGTCTTCAGAATTGAACATTGTCTTTGGCTCTATTGTATACGTACCTGTGTGTCTTTAGCTGTTAGATTTATAGAGTTTGGGTAGTAAAATCATTCTCTGGGTGAAATTCCCAGGGTGGCGTAGTCGGTGTTTAGTCTGTTTTGGTATAGAGCGCCACACAAAGATGAACGAAGGTCTTACAGGGGTTGGAACAACATGAGGGTGAGTAAATACTGATTTTTGGGTGAACTATCCCTTTAAGAAGAATGCAACTGATTGAGCGGAGGTAAGTAATTTATTCTCATTTGCATTAGTTAATGTGTTATTGTAAAGCTCAAGTTCCCATTCAATGTACAGTACTATAATGGGGGGGGGGGGGAAAGCCCAGTACATTAATCAAAATGTCTCTATTGGTATTCCTCGAAGAAAAAGAAAAAAAGTCAAGACATGAGGGTGAGTAAATGATGACATGACATAACTTTCATTTTTGAGTGAAGTAATCCTTTAATACATCACCATATTGTGGAGAAATCTCATAGCTTTGCACATTCCTCTCTTGTGTTTGAGTTACATTTTATTAATGTGGTTTAAATGTGTGCAAGGATTGAAGCACAAAGGCTGTGTGTGGAAAATGTTGGTTTCAGTTGCCATAGAAGATGGAGTTAATTAATTCAAAATATTAGGCTCAAGTCAGGCGTGGGCTTTATGTGAAGCCTGCATCTCTGCTCAATTTGATCCCCATTATTCTCACTGTGATGTGCTTGCTAAGCCACTGGAGAGTAATTCACTGCTGAACATATGGCAGAATGACTCGCTTCACAAGGGTTAATGTTTCGATTGCTCTTTTTCCGGAAGCGACTTTAATCTCGGCCCATCCCTTGAACTTACGCTTCATTGTTGTTTTCCCAGGTTGCCTATTGGTTCAATTGGAAAACATGCAAATGTCAGTCGATCAGATTACTTCACCTTATTACTTTCCTTCCCAACACACTTGTCTGGGTCTGTTTCATATAGAAATGTATGCCTCAGTGCTTCTGCTTCAGCCCTTGACTGCTACAGCAATGATTAAACGTGAAGTGTGTACATTCAATAGCACAAATAGCCATCAGCTAGATAGTCCAGCACAAACTCATGCCATTGTTTGAGCCAATGCTGCTATGTTGGGATTCTTAAAATTTTAAACAAAATTGCATACGAGTAGGTATTATTTGAATAAGTAATTACTTTGCAATCAAAACCATTCTAAAATTCCATTTTTTTTTTTTTGAGAACTTTTTTTTTTTAGTTTTTTTTTTTTTAGCAAGGACACATTAAACTGATCAAAAGTGATAGTAAAGACATTTATAATGTTACAAAAACAAAAACGTGGTGGGGGTCCAGGGGGGTCCGGTATCAGTATCGGGTGTGACCACCATTTGCTTCACGCAGTGCAACATCTCCTTCGCATAGAGTTGATCAGGTTGTCTCACGAACACAGATTTAGACAGATTTGTGAACAATATTTGAGAGAAATAGGCCTTTTGTCTACATACAGTAGAAAAAGGCTTAAACATTTGAGTTCAGCTCATGAATATTGGGGGCAAAAACAAAAGTGTTGCGTTTATCATTTTGTTCAGTGTATAAATGTATATTTATAATAAGAACCATTATTAATACTTGAGCAACAATAACAATTCAGCACCAAATCAACATTTTCAAATCATTTCTGAAGGATAATGTGACACTAAAGACTGGAGTAATGATGCTGAAAATTCACTTTTGCATCACATAAATATTCAAATTATTCAGAAACACTTATTTTAAATTGTAGTGATATTTCACGTTTTGTACAGTATTTTTGATCAAATAAATGACCCTTGGTCAACATAAGATCAAACATATATATATATATATATATATATATATATATATATATATCTTTATTATTCATGTTGTCAGACGAACATTTAATTAGAACAATCAAACAAAATTTGAGTTATCAATAGTGAAGTGAATTGAATCTGAGCCTTTGGCTTCCAGTAAAAAGGAAATGTTCTGATTGTCGGTTCCCTGCCTGACCCAGGGTTATCAGTAAGGAGCACTGTTACTATTATCTTTGTTTTAGGGATCATGTAGCCATTGTTCTACCTCTTGTGCGTCTTCTATGTCTGTCTCTCGATTGCTATTATTCATCTGCCTAGTATTCCACTTAGTATTGTCTGTCTGTTTGTTCCCTAGCGATGCCTCTTCTTTGACTTCAAACAAATTAATTTTAGATAATATGTGCCACTGTTTTAGTCTCTTCCCAATTTAAGGCAAGAACACGTGCCTTGAATATGCAGTGGTTTGCATTATGCTGATCAGCAGAAATACTAAGGTGTTAATTGAAAATGTGAAGTTGTACAAGGTAACTTAATAACACTGGTGAATTAGAAATTTCACAGATGATTTAGAGGAACAGATCAGCTGAAAAATGAAAAGTCTTTCATCATTCATTCTTCCCATGCCGTTTGAAACCCTGTGGCTTTCATTCACCCATGGAATACAGAAGGCGAAATTCAAAATGTTGACGTGGCTCTTTGTCATTGACTGAAAGCGAATGGTGACCAGGGGCTGTCAAACTCCAAAAATTGAGAATAAAAAACATAATATGGTCCTTATGACTCATGCACTACTTTCAAACTGACAGAAGAAAGAAATTCTTACAGGTTTGGAAAGACATGAGGGATTCAATGATGGCAGTATTTTTTTGGGTTAAAATATCCCTGTAATGAATCCTGATGAAATGATTACTTTTTATGTTCTTGCTGCAGTGAGAAATAATGATCCTCAGACAAGATAGTAATTATAATAGATATGTAATTTGTTGAAACTTAATTTAAAATGAAATGCAATATCTACTGTTTTTCTCTTTTCTTGATTAGTATTCTACTATGATACAATCGGATTAAATAAGCTCTGTTCGTTTATTATTTCACAAGTTCATAGTTTCTGGGATTCCAACTTTCCATGGAAAACTGGTTGAGGCTGAAAAGTCATGAAAATCAATACAATCGTATGGTAATTTATGCTGATGTTATATAAACACAGAAGAAATATTACTGGGTTTAAAGTAGCTAAGGGTGCCAGAAGGAAAATGAAGGGCTCCTTTCATAATTATAATTGTATTTCTCTGTTTAAGTCTCTGATGACCTTATCGTTTGATTTAGTAGCCTTACCTAATTCCTCACTAACTGCCCTTCGGCAGAGTGAGTGTCTCTTTATTAAGAATATCTTCTTTAAGGCTCTTTATTAGTTGCTAATAGTGGATGTATTTCATGAACTCTGGTGTGATGACAATTTCAGACTTAATTATGAGAAATATGACTATCACCCACCATTCTTATGCAAAGAGCACCGGAGTGTAAGCTCGCATAGACTGCATGTCAATAGATCAGTGAACGACCGCCAACAATGACAGATGACTTTGACAGTGTCAAAGTGGTAAATATTGGCCTTTTAACAGGGATGCTTTGTCAAATTATGCAGGTTAGTGATGTATATTTTGACATTGTGGAGTCGTAAGTGTCGAAGACTGTTCGCCCAGGCGACTGGGTCAGCCATGAAGACAGGAAACACATTGGGCTGATTATGAACTGAATTATGGGATAGTCCAGCTGCCACTGGGATGTGTTTCTGCACCCAAACACTAATTAACCATTACAGCATTCAGTCAAAGAAAGTTGTTAATTGCAAACACGTTCATCTACGAGGTGATGTTCTCTCAATGGAGACACTTAAGATGGATTATTTGCATATTAAATAGCTGACAGTCTGCTGTAAAGGTAAAATGGGCTTGAGAAATGTAAGTGTAATCTGCAACACCCATTATGGGGCAAATGAGTATCAAATGTCTTCTGACACCATTGATTTCATGACATTTAGAACCACTAAATGTACAATGTACAAGCCTATCAGTTCAAAGACACATATAGAGGGTCAAGATTTTTTTTAAAGAAGACTCTAATGCTATCCAAGGCTCAAAATACAGTAGAAACAGTGAAATGTTATTTAAATTTAAAATTAGCATTTTCAATTTTAATATGTCTTAAAAAAGCTGAATTTTCAGCATAATTTCTCCACTTAACAGTCACATGATCCTTCAGAAATCATTCTAATATTTTGATTTGCTGCTCAAGAAACATTTCTCATTATCAATGTTAAAAACAATAGTGTTGCTTAATATTTTTGTGGAAACTGATGCATGTTTCACAATTAAATTCAATAGAACACATTTATTTCTAATAGAAATATAAATGTACAGTTACTTTTGATCATTTTAATGCATCATTGCTGACTAAATAATAACAGAATTTCCATTTTAACCATTAAAGTTAAGCTTAAAGTAAAGCTGAATGCCAGTGTGAGGTTTGAATGTCATTTGAGTATGGTTCAAGAGTGATGTTTGGTGGTGTAGGATAAAAGCTTCTAAAGTGACGTTTCCTTATACAAGCCTGCTGGAATGTCCTGCTAAGATATATCTGTAGTCTAACAGCTTTTTGCAGAAATAAATTGTGCTGGAGTGTACTGATCCATATCTCCGTCCTCAAATCACACATTTGGACCTGCATTATCTCCTCTGCACCCCATCTTGGCATCCGCAGGTATGGAAGCGTCTTCCCATTTCAAGGGCTTGTGTTGCTGAATGCATGGCTGGCGGACGGTGATATTGCCTTTTGTAGCCAGAGCTCAATCCTGTCCCACTCGAATCAGATTTATGTGTATGGATTAGATGCAGATTGTGTGGCTGCTACCAACACATCCGTTGAATGACTCTTGAAGTCTCTTCTACACTATATAACTCTTGTGATCATCATATCTGAGGCCCTCTGACATACTGCATTCATCTGTGTTCATCCATAGATGATAACCTTAATGCAGTTCTAAGGGGGTGAAAAACCACTTCATGGTGACCCTAAAAGGCAAAACTGAATATAATCAAAGTTGGATTCTTCGTGATGATGGATGATTGCAGACACAAAAGCATTTTGACTGAATACATATGAGCGAGATTTATAGCAACAAAGATTTATCGCAGTTCACATCCAGTGGGTCCAGATGTGTCTTGATACAGGATCAACTGTAAGGCGTTGAACTATTATAATGCAGCAAAGCTGATAAGTTTATGAACATTTTGTGCAATAGATCATCCTCTACAGATATTCGAGTAAACAGTTCTACTGTTGATTTGTGAGTTGAATACAAATTAGACTCCTCAAAGGCATTTGTACTTTGAAGTGCAACATGAAAGGGCATTCACAACAATTTTACACTCCTAGGCTACGTCTACATTAATCCGGATACATTTTAAAAGAAAACACCGTTTTTAAACGCTCTCCGTCCCCTCTAGTAACCGTCCCCACTAGCGTTTTAAGACGTTTTTAGGTGCAAAACACTAAATTCACTTTACTGCACATACGTAAAACCTCACAAAAGCTCACTGAGATGATACAGACGGAAAAATAAATGATAAAGTTAAAGTGCAATTCTTTTGACAGGATAATATTATTTAGCAAAATATCTCACCATTCACTGATGCGTCCAGGTCGCACTCAGTCACCATATGTCACAAGCTATATGTCAGTCACAAAACACATCTGCTCTCATGTATTGCCGCAGGACAGCAAATGTGAGTAAATTTTCATCTTTGCAGGACTGTGCTATGAAGAGTGTGTAAAGTATATTTATATTTATATGTATTCATTTAGCTAACGCTTTTATCCAAAGCGACTTACAATTGCTATATTTCAGAGATCGCACGCCTCTGGAGCAACTAGGGGTTAAGTGTCTTGCTCAGGGACACATTGGTGTCTCACAGTGGATTCGAACCCGGGTCTCTCACACCAAAGGCATGTGTCTTATCCACTGCGCCACCCCCACCCGCCATCATAAAGTAAAATATTTAAGCAACTGTGTGAAAGTGAATAGCACATAACAGCCTGTTATATAACATATTCTAGTATAAACCAAGCGGCAACCTCCCGGTCTCTCTCTTGAAACCAACACGGAAGTGACTTAAACTGCAATTCATCGACGGGCCGCTGGAGGCTGGATGCAAAAGGAAGTCAAATCTGTATCTCCCCCATGTAAAAAAAAAAAAATGTTTACAGCCTGGTGCAAAAAGTGGTTTTGGTCTCTATAGATAATTTTGCCCTTCATGACAACTGTGAGGGGGGTGAATTTTTTTATAACTCATCCGTTTAAATTATATTAAGCCTTAAAGTTCTGCATAATTAAGGGCGTGGTCACTTGAGTGACAGGTGGATTGCCGCTGCTGTTGCCAGACGAACGATCATTATCGTATTTGTACAATCATTTTGATATCTTTACGATGTACAATCAATAATGAAAAAAATCCCATAATGCATGATAATTTCAGAATTATCGAGGCCAAGATGGCGACAGCTGGCTCCGCCCACTTTAGGCTTAAAAAATTCTCTACAGAAACCTACGGGTGACGTTACGGACACTATGTCCATATATTTTAACAGTCTATGGTATAAACATTAAGCGTAGCATCAGTTCTGGCAGGTCACATTAGTCAAACTCGCATCAGCTGACTCTCATCTGATAAACGTCTACCAATAGGAATACAATGCATATCACTGTATACATATATAAGCTCTTTCAGTATTATCAGCAGCTATCGCGTTTCTCAGGAGCGAATTACCCTCCTCCTCTCGTGCAGTCAGTATATGGCATTCTGATTTTCCTTTGAATCAGAATAAATTCTCGAATTATGTTACATTAAAATCTTTATTAATTAATGATATCAGCAATAAATTTATGTAGGTTCTGTTCTGTTTACCCTAAGGGGGGTTATTGCTGCCCTCCCTGCTCTTATCCATGCTAGGCTACATGGATGTGCATGGAGTTCTTGCCCAGAGCAGAACTATACCGTCAATCCTAACTATATGCTAATTGTCAATCGTATTTGACAATAGTGGTCCCGACAGAAATTAATACCTATCGGTACAATATGCGTCACATAACTAAACTTAAGTCATCGTTTTCAAATACCTCCGTTTTGACAGTTCACACTACAACACGAAAACTGTGTTTTCAAATTTATCCACTTTGGAGAGCGTTTTCAAATAGCTTAATTAATAAAAACCCTGTCTCAGTGTGGACGGAAGACCAAAACGGAGAGTTAAATATGCGTTTTCAAACAAAAACATACTAGTGTGGACAAGGCCTTAGATATTCAATGAGAAAAAAATTTAGGGTGGCACTTTATTTTATCCATCTGGATTTGATTGTATAATTAAAAGTCTGATTTCAGAGGCGGAGCAATTTGAAGATAGATTACTAAGAAAGACTAATAATAAAAGTAAATACACTGCCCAGGAAAAAATAAAAAATAAATATTTGAATTTAAATAGGCAAATGCTTCAGAGTCTATGATTGGATCATTGTTGTAGGGATTATTATATTTCTAGCGTATTATATGTTTGGTAACAGTTTGTTTAACTAAAATTGATGGTTGTTTAAGAAATTAAAAGCTACTCACTCCATGTAGAAAGATCTTGACCAAAATATGTATGATACCAAAAACCAAATACCAATACCAAAATTGTATGATATATTGATAATAATAGGCAAATGCTTATTTGCCTACTTAAATCCAAACAGCAACTTTTTTTTTTTGGCCAGGCATTGTTGGTTGATTCAATTTGATATTGTCTAGATCAAATTATTTGAGGCCCTAAAAAAACAAGTACAATCCTACAGATTGATAGACTACTATAGTGTCGTAGGCAGGGCCGTCGCTAGTGGGGTGAAAGTGGTGGGCCCAATTATAGGAGCCCCCGCTGACCAGGGGGGCCCACAACATCCAGCAGTTATACTATATAGGCCCCTGTTGTATAAATAATTCTAATATTTGTATTAGTTGTATGCCTGAAATTTAAATGCAAACCACAAAACACGCAATTTGGTTAAATATTTTTTTCCAAATATCTGCTTCTCTTACCTCCCTAAAAATGGTTTAGTCCGATCTAAAGTATTTATTTGCTAATTATTCAGTCAGTGACAAACATCAGATGGACCCAAAACAATTGTAAGTCCCACCCCAGCTCAGAGTTGAGGCGGCAACTGCCTGAAGTTAACGATGAACTTGGTGGAAGAGCAGCAGACTGACTGACTGAAAAATGTCGGGGAAAAGAAAACATAAATCAGGGTACCAGAAACGCCATGAAAAGAAGGAGAGGGAGGCCAGAGTTGTTGTATCCCAGTCGATCAAGACATTCTTAAAGACAGGTTGTACTGTTATTTCGCTGGGAATAGGCCTAAGAAAACTACCTTCTACAGCCTGCCTGGTACTGTCACTATTCATTATCGGTGAGCACCACAATCGACCGAATAATTACGTGTTCAAAATCCCTGTCTTTTTACACTATTGTAAATAGAGTTTTTTTAAAACTGCATTCTTGTCAATTTCTAAATGTTTGCTTTTTGCTTTATGAATTATAACAGACTGATGGGGGGAAAAAAAAACATTATTTTGCTGTTACTTTTTTAAAATTGGTTTTATTATTATTTAACAATTTCTTGCTTTTTGTTAGTTTTTATTAGTTGCAATTTATATATACACATTTAACTTTTAAAATAAAGGTTTTACAACAACATCACCATCTTCTGTTATATGTGGGCCTCCGTGATCATCTATTGTACAGTAGGCCTATATGATATTGGTGGAGGGTGTTGGGGGCCCACATCAATATATTTTCAGGGGGCCCCGAATCCTCTAGCTACGGCCCTGGTCGTAGGGTAATGAAAAGGTTGATTGTGACAAATGCATTGACCTGAAAAAATGTAGAGAATGTTAATAGGTTTTACTAAACCTGTTGAGAAGTACTATAAATAAGGTAATATTTGGCTTTCGGGGCATTTGGACCAATGCTGACATTTAGTGACATTTACCTTCCCCCAAGAGATTCTGCAGAAAATGGACAATATCAGGCTGACCAGTAGCATAAAATCCACTGGTATTTTTTTAACCCAAGACCCGAGCTGTTCGAATTTTAAACTGAGACTGAAAATCACAGTTTTTGCAGAGGGGAATCATTTTAGCTGAACATACAAACAACATAAATGTTGGTTGATATCAAATTCAATAATAAATGTATTTAATTCAAATATTTGCAATTATAAAATCAATCTAAAATGCAATTATAAAATCAAAACGTTTATCTTTCTCACTCTCTTGTCCCTTTTTGATATTATGCCTCCCATGCTTCATACACTTTAGATTAATCAAACTAATTGCCTCAATCATTTCAAATAGGCAGGAGAAGCAGCAGTGGCTCACGAAATACTTCATCTAAAATCAGAGCCCTGTATACATGCATAAAAACCCCAACAAGGTGCAACTTGTTGAAAATAAATGTCTATTTTTGTTAATTTGTACTTCACGCTGCTACATGACATTTTTAAATGAATCAGTTGTACATGATGTGGCTTTTTTTAAATAATGACATTGACTTAAATGAACATTAGCATACCGAGTGTAACATTGATTGATCTCTGAAACACAAACCAAACACTCACTAATTTCACCTGAATGAGATTGAGTAGTTATGGCAGCTACATGTGGTTTTTCATGTCTTAATACAGCACTATGGACATTGTCTCATGAGAACTTACAAAAATGTATGAAAATGCATGAAGATTGGCTACCTTCCGTGTGTGTGTGTGTGTGTGTGTGTTTACAACTCTACAGATTTAATCAGGTCTAAATGTCCATATGAAAGTCTGTGAGTCATTTTCAGAGTGGTAATAATATTTATACAGTAAGGTGAGACTAGTATCTGAACAACAGGGTCATTAAAGTTCATGTCACACTGTGCTTTAAGGGTGTGAAAACGGCATCAAGCTCAGCCTTCCGCACGACTGATATTTGTGCTGCTGGGTATGAAGATGGAAATGTAGCATTGCTTCTTGTGTTTTAACCTCAAATTACCTCCGGTGTTGAGGTTCAGTCAAGAACAACGATTTTAAACTGTGTATAACAAAGCAAACACACTGAGAGAAAACATGACAGATAAAAGTTCACATTCATTTATTTCACACATGCCTCAGAAACAGTATTTGCTAATGTCTGTTGGTTGAGTCTCACACTAACTTCCACAGTGTCAATTTCAAACAATTCAATTTATTCCAGTTTACTCCATAATGCAAAGACATGAATGAATGTGGTTGTCATAGGATAATTATTTTTATTGCTGTTGTTGTTGCATTGATAACTTGATTGTATGAAGAGGAAGAAAAAATCCACCCGTCACTGGTTTGAGGGTTGAAAAGCGAAAGTGACACGTGACGGCCAAGTATGGTAACCCATACTTGGAATTTGACCTCTGCATTTAACCCATCCAAGTAAGTGCACACACATTAGGAGCAGAGTAGTGAGTAGTGAACACACACACACTGCAAACGTGGATACACACACCCGGAGCAGCGGGGAGCGACTGGGGGTTAGGTGCCTTGCTCAAGGACACCTCAGTCATATTCCTTCCGGTACTGGAATCGAACCAGCAACCTTTGGGTCACCAGTCCAACTCTGTTACCCTTAGGCCATGACTGCCCCTCAGGAATACCAATCTCTATCTAATGGTTTATCTGTCTTTCTGTAAAACCTTCAAACATTAACAACCAGCCACCTCCTAGCAACCACCCTGAGCACACTAGCAACGGACTAACAACACTTCAATAACATTCACTTCCGTCGCAACGATCATTAGTTATTAACTTAGATGCTGCTTACATGACACCGTTCTAACAGAAAATCATTGATGCGATCCAGCCGCTCATTCGCACAACAACAGTGCCTGGTGGCTCGATAACGCAAATCTTGAAATAGGTTCCAAGGTGCAAGCCTTGAAAAAAAAAATAAAAAAAAAATAAATAAATAATAAATATAAATATATAATATATTTATATATTTATTTATTTATTTTTTATCTCTGCACAAGCTTTAAAAAACACAAACCTGTGAAAACGCTGATGGCAAGCACATGCGTATTACATGTTTAGTCTATACTGTAGGTATGTGCGTTTGAATATATATGCATTCAATTTGTAACGAGTACATCAGGATTTATGGGGAGTGTTCCCGGTTCCAACCAACCAGAAAACAGGTCTGTCCGTCCGTCCGTCCATCCATCATGACTGTATGGCCATTAAAACCTTTATACTTTAAGCTTTAAAACTACTTCAAACTGAAAAACTTCAAGCTGCTGAAACTTCAAACTTTCTGGTCAGGCTTTCTCAACTCATTTCATTGTGAGCTCAAATATGACATTTATAGGGCCTTATGGGGCTCAAACCAGCAACCTTCCAACATGTATGATTTTTCCCACCTTCTGCACCATTCCATGCATCTGTGATTGTTGCTCCACATTTTCTGCAGGCTGAAAAAAAATAGAAGACGACGATATTAAAGTTTAAAGTTTGACATACATCAATGTGCACAGTTAACATCATCACCTCCGCATCGACACAGATGTGAAAGAATGGCAAAACACTCCATCACGATGCCAATTCCCGAGATACAGATATCATCAAATTGAAAAGGTCATTTTTTTTGCTCTAAATTTTTTTAGCTCTAATACTATAATACAGCTCTAAGTGCGATTAATTTCAGGATCCGTTAGCCTCATGTTCTTTGCCTTGAATCAATGTCTGAGACTGTTCTGACATCAGCTAACATGGAATGGCAGCACATGTTCTCACTACTTCTGTCTTTGGAGGATCTGACCTTTAAATCAAGAGACAATGTGCATGTAAGCCTAGTCTGAAAAAAGACCTGAGTAAAATAAATAACTCAATCATGTGAGAGTTTTAGACATCTGGACTGAACCCTAACACCAACCACACATTAAAATGAATCACATGGGACAAAAGTTAAATGTAAATTAATTACTTTTACAACATGATAAGAATATCATGTACACATTTGAACGGCTTCTTCTTTCTTCATCTTTCTAAACTTTGAACCTGGAGCATGCTTATTTGCATCTGTGTTTACATATTTGCGTGTTTTTCACTATACTTATTTTTTAATGTCAGTTTTAGCATCACTTTGCAATCCTAGATCATGAAGAGTCATGAAGAACTCAATACGTCTAGACAGAAGATTGCTGTTGTAGTTTAAAAAAATCTCACGGTTTTACTTAAGCCTAATGTTTTTCTCAGACCATGTTTGTGATTGTATTTTGAAATGATTTATTAAAAACTGACGATTTCCTTTTTGATCTTTGTCTAGCCAGCGTTCTTTTGCCATCCGGCCATATTTTCCCTGATGAAACAGAGGTCCATTAGTATTGTCAGTATCCACAGCACTTGCGAGGGGGGAATTGCAATAAACTGAACACCCTTAAGCGTGGAGATCTTGATGCCACTGCAATTTGTTCACAGCCTTGTGGACCAGCAACACATTTCTTTAAAGACGTGCTTAAGATCTGATTTTGCAGATGAAAGACCCAAACCTTTAAGTTGTTGAAATCCGAACGGTGTGACCTGGATTTTTAAGATGGGATTTGAAGCATAAAAATGAATCAGATAATATGAGATACAACTCAGCATAACAGAGCAATTGCCTTTAAAGAGGCCTTTCTAGGGTAATGCATAGAAATTGCCTGTAAATATTTCAACCCATTCTCACTCCCAAGGCGTCAAAAACTGAAGCATGATCAAGCGCCCCCGGCGTCACAACAAAGGTGCCCCTCTGCGTCACTCTATGGACAAATTAGGAACTCCATAGCTTTCAATGGGAAACCTGTAGCGTCAACAACAGACGCACATTTTATCCGTAGGAAATCGCGCTGATGAAGTCTCATTCCGAACACATTGCGATATTTGGCATCAGTTCACGTGTGCCATATGTTGTTAAGTAGTCGTAAATACGCTGTTCTTATGTTTGTTATAATGTCTTTTCTGTTTGTCGATATTAATCAGATTAGCTCCCTCATGTTCAGTGACTGCATTATATCTGTCATTCAATGGAGGCTTTGCGTTTAATTGGTTTCTTTCAACACCTTATTAAACTACGGTGATTAAACACTTGTATGTCACGTGATGTGCTATAGACCTTCAACCAGTTAAATATGTTCATATCAGGTTCAAAGTAGTACAATTAGTTCCAAAGTGGTATTTGTAGTAGAAGCAGAGTAAAAACGACACTTACCATGCTTTTAACCTCAGTAACCTTAGTTCTCTTACAAGAGGTTCTCTCGTATTCCTACGGGTAAAGTCATCTTTCCTCGAGATATTGAAGCCAAAAATTATCCTTAATTTTGCATTTATTGTCAACGCAGTGCAGCAGCCAGCAGACCTAGAGCAGGCAATCTTGGGTGCTCATTGGCTGCCGTGCGGCAACTGCTGCAGCCTGTCACTGAGCCTCGCGCGTGGCTTCGTGCCCTCTACGCGTCACAGCCCGCCAAAATGGGGGTGGCTTAGCGTATAAAAGCCAGGCTCAGAGGCTGCGTCACTGATTTCATCACCTTCAGTGAAGCTCTCCACATCGCTGGACTCTGAGAGAAGCCGCCGTTGAAACCAGCGACCAGCAAGCAGAGGAAAGAGCCTGAGGAAGCCGGCCGTCTTCGCCGCCTTCAGCCTTCCGTGCCTGCTACGACATCCGGCGACGAATATCCTTTTAATGCTATTGCTTTCTGTGAGTGTTCGTCGCTGCGACACTCACTTTCTAAAAAGAGCGCGAGGCGTTTTTCTAAAAATGCCTCGCATTTCCTGTGGCTCGTGCAGAGCCCCGCCCAGCGCCGGAGACCGCCATGTGATCTGCGCTCTCTGCCTCGGCCCGGAACATGGGAAGCGCTTCCGCAGTCGACCCTGCGGGCTCGACTCGAGGCCTTTGCTGTGGATACTGTCACCCCGCCCTCTGGACCGCGCAAGAAGAAGCGTCTTTTACAGAAGCGAGCGGAGCCTGAGGTCACACTGAAGAGCTCGCCGGATTACGTTACATCCCGGCAGTTTCTCTCTCTCCTTCTCCGCCCCTCCCGGACGCGCAGCTGCCGGCTTCGGCCCTCACTGCCGACACCTCAGGGGACGAAGCTGAAGGAATGCACCCAGGCGACAGCTGTTCCATCCTGACATCGGACAGCGAGGAGTGGTCGAGTTCTCATCACTCCGCCTCCTCCTCGATCCAGGAAGGCTACAAAAGCTACTGCAGTGGTGTTTTCGGCAGCCAACAAGCCGGTAATGCAACCCGCTCGCCTGCACACAACCGCCGTTGCGACGGCGACCCAGACAAATCTCTCAAAAGATGGTTAAGTCCTGCCGCGACCGGACCACCATTGAAACATCTCGCCCTGTCAGTCCCCTTAGAAAGGCTACTGCAGCGATGTATTCGGCAGCCAACGAGCCGGTAATGCAACCCGCTGGCCTGCAAAATCTCAAGAGTATAACGTCTGGTTATCTGGCTCATGCCGTGGTGCTCTAAGTGTAGCAAATGTGCCCACATCTCAGTGTTCACCCCTACACTCAAGCACGTTACCCCCGTGTCTCTCACACTCACAGAGCCCACTCTCATAAAGCTGGCAAATGCCGTTCGAGTGCTAGATGTAGGAAATGTGCCCACAATTCTGTGCTCACGCCTACTTTCTGCCCGCTCTGTCACACGGCCAAAACAGCCTCATATCGGTCAGGTTACGAATGTAAGTTACGTGCCCGCTTACGAGCGCTCATGCTTACTAGTAAACGCCTGGCGCTGCTCGCGCATCACAAAGTTGTCTAAAAGCGTTCCCCGTTCAAGCAACCGGGACGTCACATGTGAAACAGCCAGCCATAGCGGTCAGCGAGCCGCCGTATTCATGCACCGAGGGCACGCGCATGGCTATAAATGTAAGTTACGTGCCCGCTTACGAGCGCTCACGCTTACTAATAAACGCCCGGCGTTGCTCGCGCATCACAAAGTTATCTCAAACGTTCCCCGTTCAAGCAACCGGGACGTCACATGTGAAACAGCCAGCCTTCGCTGTCAGCGAGCCGCCGTATTCATGCACCGAGGGCGCACGCATGGCTATGAATGTAAGTTACGTGCCAGCTTACGAGCGCTCACGCTTACTAGTAAACGCCCGGTGTTGCTCGCGCATCACAAAGTTATCTCAAATGTTCCCCATTCAAAGCAATCGGGAAGCCACATGTGAAACAGCCAGCCATAGCTGTTAGCGAGCCGCCGCATTCAAGCACTGAGGGCGCGCGCGCCGCGCCCATACCTCCGGTTCAATTTTCCGAGCCCACGAAGTGTGGTGATCGGAACCTGGAGGCTATTCTACCCGTGGCTATGAATGTAAGTTACATGCCCACTTACGAGCGCTCACACTTACTAAAAAACGCCTGGCGCTGCTCGCGCATCACAAAGAAGGGTATAATGTATGGTTATCCGGCTCAGGCCGATGGTGTCATAAGTGTAGAAAAGGTGCCCACATCTCAGTGTTCACCCCTACACACAAACACTATACCCGTGTATCTCGCTCTCACAGAGCCCACTCTTTTAAAGCTGGCAAATGCTGCTCGAGTGCTAGATGTAGAGAATGTGCCCACAAACCTGTGCTCACACCTACTCGCTGTCCGCTCTGTTACACGGCAACAGCCTCACAGCGGCCAAGTTATGAATGTAAGTCACGTGCCTGCTCACGAGCGCTCACACTTACTGACAAACACTTCGCCCCAGGCTCCGCTCGCACCAAATATCGTCACAAAATGTTCCCCATTCCCAGTAATCGGGCCATCTCAAGTGATACAGACAGTCACAGCTGTCAGCGAGCCGCCATTCCCGAGATCAGAGGGCGCGCGCGTGCCCTGCACACACCTCTGGTTCAGTTTCCCGAGCCCGCGAAGTGTGGAGATCGGAACCCGGAGTCCATTCTGCCCCTAGCTGTACATGTAGAAGCATGGAAGGCTATTCCTGGTGTGTCAGAATGGGTGCTGAGCACAATAAGACAGGGCTATTCGCTTCAGTTCGCTCGCCGTCCCCCTCGCTTTCGAGCACGTACTGAGATAAAAGTGAAAGCGGATGTAGCGCATCTACTCCGCGCAGAAATAGCCAAACTGCTGTGCAAAGGGGCCATAGAACCAGTGCCTCCTTCTCTGAGCGAGTCAGGCTTTTACAGCCGTTATTTTCTCGTACACAAGAAGGACGGAGCTCTAAGACCTATCTTAGATCTGAGATATTTGAACAAAGCTCTCATGAGACGGCCGTTCAAAATGCTCACGACCAGACAAATCCTCGCGCAAATTCGCCCGAGGGACTGGTTTATCTCTCTCGATCTGAAAGATGCATACTTTCAGATCCCGATAGTCCCTCGTCACAGGCCATTCTTGAGATTCGCCTTCAACGGTCGGGTATATCAATACACCGTCCTCCCGTTCGGCCTGTCTTTGGCACCCCCGTACATTTACGAAGTGCATGGATGCGGCTCTTGCCCCCTTGAGAGTGAAAGGGCTGCGAATTCTGAACTACTTGGAGGATTGGCTGATTTTAGCGCAGTCAGAGATAGAACTTTCATCTCACAGAACAGTGCTTCTCAGCCATCTGGAAAGCTTGGGCCTCACGGTCAACTGGACCAAGAGCTCATTAATGCCCAGTCAGTCAGTTTCCTTTCTAGGAATAGAACTGGACTCCGTGGCTATGACGGCCCGCCTATCGACACCTGGCGCGTCTTTCCAGGAAGGCAGCATCACATCTCTGAAGACATTCCAGAGGATGCTAGGCTGTATGGCATCAGCTGCGGCTGTACTTCAGCTGGGCTTGCTGCGTATGCGCCCGCTACAACGCTGACTGAACGCCCAAGTGCCTCACCAGGCTTGGGTTTCAGGCTACAGACGAATCAGAGTAACTCAGAGCTGCATTTTGGCTCTGCAGCCCTGGTTAGCGGCCGACTGGTACCAGCGGGGAGTGACAATGGGGGCTGTCTCACACCGAAAGGCCATCTCGACGGACGCCTCCAACTCAGGTTGGGGCGCCGTCTTCAAGGGCAGACCGGTCTTTGGCCTGTGGTCAGACCAAGAGAGACGCTTCCAGAGAGAACGCCTTCTTGTATGGTCTCAGTTCCACCTGCGCTCGCTGAGAGCTGCGCATGTCCCGGGCCTCTTGAACGACGGTCCAGACAAACTGTCCAGGAACCACGTTCCCCCAGGGGAATGGTCCCTGCACCCCCAGACAGTCCAGTTACTGTGGCGCCTTTTCAGCAAAGCGAAAGTCGACCTGTTTGCGTCAAAAGGCCAGCAGGTCTGTGTGCTCACCCTGTGTGCTCACCCTGTGGTCTGTGTGGGTCCTAACGCCCCAGTATAGTGACGGGGACACTATACTGTCAAAAAGCACCATCCTTCGGATGAGACGTTAAACCGAGGTCCTGACTCTCTGTGGTCACAAAAAATCCCAGGATGTCCTTCGATAAAGACTAGGGGTGTAACCCCGGCATCCTGGTCAAATTTGCCCCTTGGTCTCTGTCCATCATGGCCTCCTAATCACCCCCATACATTCTGATTGGCTTTATCACTCTGTCTATTCTCCACCAGTAAGCTGGTGTGTGGTGGGTGTTCTGGCGCAATATGGCTGCCGTCGCATCATCCAGGTGGATGCTGCACATTGGTAGTGGTTGAGGAGATTCCCCCTCCTATGTAAAGCGCTTTGAGGTCCCAGAAAAAGCGCTATTTAAATGTAACAAATTATTATTATTATTATTATAATAAAAGACAACGCTCACTGCCCACTGTTCTTTTCAAAGAACGAGGATGCGCTGGCCCAAACCTGGCCCAGCCTCCCACTTTATGCTTTGCCTCCGGTCTCTCTGTTACCTCAGGTAATCAAGAGGATCAGGGAAACGCGCCACTCGGTGCTCCTTATAGCCCCGCGCTGGGAGAATCAAACCTGGTTCCTGGAGCTGATGCGGCTGTCTCACACAGCCCCTTGGCCGATACCGGTGAGGAGAGATCTCCTCTCTCAAGCCCGCGGCTCAATCTGGCATCCCCATCCAGAGACCTGGTCTCTGCATGTATGGTTAATCAACGGATACCCGTCGTCCTGCCAGAAGGAGTGATGAACACGATTGCGCAATCCAAAGCTCCCTCTACTAGGCGGCTTTACGCGTCTAAATGGTCGGTGTTCTCCAAATGGTGCGCTGATAGAGATCTAGACCCACAAACGTGTGGGGTCCCAGGATTGCTTGGCTTCCTTCAAGAGCTGTTGGATAAGGGCAGGTCCCCATCCACGCTTAAAGTTTATGTGGCGGCCGTTGCAGCGTTCGTTGAGTCGACACGCGGCCAGTCAGTAGGAAGAAACAAGCTCGTCATCCGCTTCCTTAGAGGAGCTAGACGGATGAATCCCCCGCGACCCCCGTCGGTTCCCACGTGGGATCTTTCATTGGTCCTAGAGGCCCTGAAAGCTTTCCCCTTTGAACCGTTAGACTCCGTGGACCTAAAGTACCTTTCGCTCAAAACCGTTTTTCTGACAGCTCTGTCATCAGTTAAACGTGTGGGGGATTTACACACGCTATCTGTTAGTGCTGCGTGTCTTGAGTTCGGGCCAAATGACTCTAAAGTCATCCTTAAGCCAAGACATGGTTATGTCCCTAAAGTGTTGGGCACCCCCTTCAGAGCGCAGGTCGTTTCTCTTTCGGCTCTGCCAGCATCCGATAGAGAGGGTAATGCTAATCCTCTGCCCCGTTAGGGCGCTGAGGGCTTACATTACGCGCTCCGCCTCTTTCAGGCGTACGGAACAGCTCTTTGTCTCGTTCGGTGGGCGCACCAAGGGTCTCGCCACCTCGAAACAGAGCCTGTCCAGATGGATAGTGGAAGCCATCACATCTGCTTATGAGTCTAAAGGTCTGCAATGCCCCTTGGGCATCAGGGCGCATTCCACCAGAGGCGTGGCCTCGTCGTGGGCTTGGTCCAGCGGAATTTCCATTCAAGACATTTGTGAGGCGGCAGGCTGGGCCTCTCCATCCACATTTGTTAGGTTTTATGACCTGGAAGTTCCCGCCTTGCAGGCTAGACTTCTGTCAGTGTGAGCGGTGTGTATATCCTGCCCAGATTTATCATGCGCAAACTACTCTCACGCGACGTTAGCTCTCCTGGTTGAGCTGCACTATATGGTGAATAGTTATATGGACCGGCGACGCCGCTCTGTATACCCTATATGTGCTTATAACATGTGCTGGCCCGCATTGCTGGCCACCTGTTTCCCACTTATCTATGTTCCCCGGGAATCCCTGGGACTCATGAAGTGGAGGCTGGGCGCGCACGGCGTTGACAATGGGTTCCCGTAGCGTAAGCTAGCTTACGCAATACGAGAGAAGTTACATACGTAACCTCGGTTCTCTCTAGAAGAAGGAACGAGTATTGCGTAACCCGACCGTGCAGGCGCCACGAGCGTTTTTCGCTTCAGCTGCTGAAACCAGTGATGCAGCCTCTGAGCCTGGCTCAGACGCTAAGCCACCCCCATTTTGGCGGGCTGGGACACGTAGAGGGCGCGACGTCACGTGCGAGGCTCAGTGATAGGCTGCAGCAGTTGCCGCACGGCAGCCAATGAGCACGCAAGATTGCCTGCTCTAGGTCTGCTGGCTGCTGCACTGCGTTGACAATAAATGAAAAATTAAGGATAATTTTTGGCTTCAATATCTCAAGAAAAGATTACTTTACCCGTAGCGTAAGCTAGCTTACGCAATACTCGTTCCCTCTTCTAGAGAGAACCGAGGTTACGTATGTAACCGAGTACGTTTTACTGTGATGGGTGTAGTAAAGGACATTAATCACAAAACTTACCATGCTTTTACCGCATTATAGTTTTAATATGACATTTGTTGTAAAAGCACAGCAACCACAACACTTACCATGGTTTTACCACAGTAACCTTAGTTGTACTGTGATAGGTGTAGCAAAAGGATAGTTATAACAAAACTTACCATGCTTTTACCTCAGTATTGGTAGTTTAAAAGTGATTGTTGAAAATGCATAGTAACCACAACACTTGCCATGCTTTTAATGCCTAATAATGTAAAATCCAATATTTGTTAGGTAAATCAGTACTTTTTCCTATAATTCCTATAGTACTATAATCCAATAGGGGCCTATATTATACATAATGATATATTCTTTTCTCCTTTT
Source organism: Gila orcuttii (assembly GCA_026230005.1). Lineage (NCBI taxonomy): Eukaryota > Metazoa > Chordata > Actinopteri > Cypriniformes > Leuciscidae > Gila > Gila orcuttii. The sequence goes on along the minus strand of JAPDVR010000002.1, from coordinate 64,007,328 downwards.
TTTCAGCTGAAAAACCCAAAAGGGCCAGTCAACCCATTATTGCTAGAGGAGAAGTAAACGGAGGAGACGGAAGCTGCAAAGGCAAATATTCCCAATGGTATGTATGTGTTTTTAACCCTTAATCAAACATTTCATCAAGCATTTGTTGTTTATTAAACCTTTTCTTACAAAACTCATAGCCCAATCAGTACAAACATAGTCTCAATGTCTTAATAATTCACAAGATTTCAAATCCATACGATACTAGTACATATTTGTATACTCGTACATAATCCTGCAGCTTTTACTCCTACTGCTGTCATTGGCTACTGCCTCAATTCCTGTACATATTTATCACGATATTTGTAAATCAGTTGTGCCCCTTCTTGGAAAGTAGTCGGATGTCCCACACACGGTCAGAACGTTTACACTCACCTAAAGGATTATTAGGGACACCATACTAATACTGTGTTTGACCCCCTTTCGCCTTCAGAACTGCCTTAATTCTATGTGGCATTGATTCAACAAGGTGCTGAAAGCATTCTTTAGAAATGTTGGCCCATATTGATAGGATAGCATCTTGCAGTTGATGGAGATTTGTGGGATGCACATCCAGGGCACGAAGCTCCCGTTCCACCACATCCCAAAGATGCTCTATTGGGTTGAGATCTGGTGACTGTGGGGGCCATTTTAGTACAGTGAACTCATTGTCATGTTCAAGAAACCAATTTGAAATGATTCAAGCTTTGTGACATGGTGCATTATCCTGCTGGAAGTAGCCATCAGAGGATGGGTACATGGTGGCCATAAAGGGATGGACATGGTCAGAAAGAATGCTCAGGTAGGCCGTGGCAATTAAACAATGCCCAATTGGCACTAAGGGGCCTAAAGTGTGGCAAGAAAACATCCCCCACACCATTACACTATAACCACCAGCCTGCACAGTGGTAACAAGGCATGATGGATCCATGTTCTCATTCTGTTTACGCCAAATTCTGACTCTACCATCTGAATGTCTCAACATAAATCGAGACTCATCAGACCAGGCAACATTTTTCCAGTCTAAAACTGTCCAATTTTGGTGAGCTCTTGCAAATTGTAGCCTCTTTTGCCTATTTGTAGTGGAGATGAGTGGTACCCGGTGGGGTCTTCTGCTGTTGTAGCCCATCCGCCTCAAGGTTGTGCGTGTTGTGGCTTCACAAATACTTTGCTGCATACCTCGGTTGTAACGAGTGGTTATTTCAGTCAAAGTTGCTCTTCTATCAGCTTGAATCAGTCGGCCCATTCTCCTCTGACCTCTAGCATCAACAAGGCATTTTCGCCCTCAGGACTGCCACATACTGGATGTTTTTCCCTTTTCACACCATTCTTTTATAAACCCTAGAAATGGTTGTGCGTGACACACAACAACCATGCCACGCTCAAAATTGCTTAAATCACCTTTCTTTCCCATTCTGACATTCAGTTTGGAGTTCAGATGATTGTCTTGACCAGGACCACACCCCTAAATGCATTGAAGCAACTGCCATGTGATTGGTTGATTAGATAATTGCATTAATGAGAAATTGAACAGGTGTTCCTAATAATCCTTTAGGTGAGTGTATATTAATTGCATTGTATTCTTTAAAATTATTACAAATTGGACCCTGTCTGTTCATGTTCCAATGATACATGATGTCTCTTCACACCTCATAACCTGCCTCTGTTTGCATGAGTGGAAAAGCTCATTTGACTTGTCACATGACATCAGATTTTCGATTATTTTGTCATAATCAGATCAGTTACACTGCTGATAACTGTCCCGTTTGCATTTAAATCATGTTATTTTTAAACGAGTTCATATGATTATTGCTTGCTATTAAAGACATACTTTTAATCATGCCCACATATCAGTGAACTTATTACATAAATGCATTTAACATTTAATTATGCAACACTCTTTACAGAAAAATATCCCACAGTTATGGATAAACTCACAACATCATCATCAAGTCCTGTGCTGGGCACATTGGGCAACAATTGTCCTCCAACGCATTCGATCCGTGGCCATGTTCTCCACATCTTCCCATGGGACACTGACATTCTTCAGGTCTTCGTGAAACATCTGTCTCCAATGCCTTCCCTGGTCTTCCCTGTCTCCTGGTGGTGTCCACTTCATAACTGTCTTCGAGTGTTGTTGTTTAGGCATGCGTAGGATGTGTCCAGCGAGGTGCACCCTTTACTCTGTCACAGTTTCTGAAAGTCTTCATCTAGAGTCTCAGTCCTCCTCGTGATCTCTTTGATATATGCAGAACCAATATTGAAAATAGTCATTTATCTTTTTCCATATTGTTAAAGCATTTTGTTTTCTCTTTTTTTTTTTAGCTTCATAAACTGTACTTGATTTCTGCCAAATGCCTTTATCAAAAAAGTGTCAGTGCTCATCAGAAGTTTTGCTAAAGGACATATTTATTGCCATCCATTGACCTCATTAAACCTTTTATTACAGTGGTCACTATAGTAAATGTCCACAATAACTACATCTATGGTATCATTATTTCACTACCTGGTTAATGAAAATGTAATATAGGCCTACCCGTAAATGTATTTTATATAAGCATTTTCTTGCAGACATTTATAATCATTAACTATTTTAAGTTGCCTTTCATTTATAATCACAATGACATAGAATTAAAGTTGAGAATGTAAAATGTTGTGCTTAAGTTTTTGCCTATGTGTTCTTTAAAGGGAAGAAAGAAATATATTTTCACATAAAGTTGAATCTCATCTCTTGATTTCTAAAAATATTATTACTTCGTCATAGTGATTTTTTAACGTTACTGTATTGTATTTTTTTATATAGTTAACTGAATTTTATACTGTTGTGCAGTAGTTTTGGCACTACATTTGTCTTTAAACAGTTTGACATTAAATATTGGAATATGCTTTCAAAATTGTGTGCATTCATTATGCTTTTGTTACATTTATTTGAATATAATTGATATAGCTTTTATAGACTATACTGTAAATGTTAGAAGCACTTTAGTACATGTAATTATCTTTAATTAAAATATTGCAAAACTACCCCTGCTGTAGGTGATTGCTTAGAAAAAAGTTTCTCTTCAAATGTATTTATGCATCAGTCTGATCAAATAAGCAAATTTGTGTCATTGATCACGTGAACTCATTTTTGGATGGTAAACACACACAGGAGTCTTTTGTTTTTAAATGTGAGTTTTATTATTTAATTAGAAGGAATACATGTTTAACAGCCCAAATTAAACATTTAAGGTATCAATCCCTGCAGCCAGAACCGGAAGAGATCTGTCATCATTTACCATAAATGGGCAAGTAAGTGTGATGCATCTGTTCAGCTGGGTTGTCATTGGGTGTGACATTAACGCAGAACTCGCTGTGATTGGATTATCTTTTAACCCATATAAAACGGCGCTTCATGTTACAAAGTATGTTTTGGTGTTATTATTATGTTAGTTATACATTAAGTTAACAATAAAGTATTTCTATGTTGTGAAAAACTGCTCCTTTACCGAGATCCCAACCCTAACCCTAAGCCTTTCTGCACATTCAATGAACTACAGCACCACGTTTGCTGTTCCATTGATAGAATGACAGAGATATGTGGGTAATGTAGTTTAAAACGTTTAGAAATGAAATGATAAATGTTAAATAAATAATATATGTAATGGACAACTGGATATCTAAATATGTTCATTGTACAAACCTTTATGACATATGAGGGACAGGCTGAAATATGATATTTTACTGTGAGTACAAAAAAAAAAAAAGTTGTCCTGCATATTTTCTCTTTGATAAACTAACCAGACTTTGAGCTACTGCATTTTATTTTTGCTCTTTCAGGGGCCGTTGCTGGGCCCCTGAAGTGGAAGGGCAGTAAAATCTACACAGATCTATTCTCCTTATCATGGACAACAAACTTTGTTGAGTCACATTTAAATATCCCTTTCACCCCCTGATTGCTTCTCATCTGCCTGACTGACATCAAAATATATATGCTTTCATTTTAAATGCAGTAGTGGATGTACAAGAATGATCAACATGGATCATCTTCAATTAAGCTTGAAGTGTTTGTAGCAGTATAGCCCACTGTAGCCTCTTGTTATTCACATACCTTCTCTTCATTTCACCGAAAACCGGCATACTTGTCACAACATGCAAGTATGTGCAACTTTTGGTGCATTGTTGTCCCAAATATCATTAACCAGATCAAAAATGTTTGTTCGCGGCATCCAATAGCCACATAGAGGCTATGTAGCGGGATGGCTCGTGACTCGCTTGCACTCGGCCGTCACCGATCGTCACCGTAGACTGACAATCTCACATGATTTCACCTTTAGTTCAGCTTGACATATGCAGACATGATTCAACGAACGCAATACGGTCAACAGAAAGTTGTCTCCCGCAACTCGCCCCTTCCAAAACACAGCCTCAAACAATCCGCCAAAGGAAATAATAAATGAAACGGAAGTGATCACCTGTGCCCACGTGACAGTGAATAACCAATAATAAATACAAAATAAGTAATGCTCCTACAATGTTTATGTCCCAAGTAAAATAATCATGGTAATTAATTATATGTAGTTATTTTTAAATTATGAACTAAACTCATAAGAAATTTCTCAAATGAAATTGTCTATTTACTATACCAAACACCACTTTCAATATTCACCATACTTTATTGGAGGACACAGCATAAAGTTGATGAAGTAGCATAAAGACAAATGAGATTCAAGATAAACAAAAATGGGTCTTCAAAAATACATTAACATCATATGAATCAATTCACAGCTGCTGAAGCAACAAAAACGATTGCCACAGAATCCTATCCAGTCCCCTATGATACAGAAAACAGATTTGATATTGTGTTGGAAAATAATGATTCATTATCACAGCTAAACTGGTTTCTTGCTCTTCCCTGTACAAATATGTGCAGCCTTATTCTGCATGGCCATATTCTACGTCACATAATCCTAAAAAATACCTAAACTTAAAAACTACCTTACTAACTATTAATAAGCAATTAGGAGTTTATTGAGACAGCAGTTGTAGTTAATAGTTAGTTAATAGTGTGAATTGGACCCTACACTAAAGTGTGACCAAAAATGATCAGTAAAGGTTGAAATAACATTAAGATTAATAGATGCTGTAGTAGTATTGATTGTTAGTTCATGTTAACTCATTTTGTCAAATAAGAAATGTTAACAAATTAAACCTTATTGTAGTTTTAAGTTGCAAACTTTGAATGAAAACATGACATGAACAGCTAATTTTTATCCATGATTAATGCCTCTGCAAAAATAAAAATACATTTCTCAGTATATCTTTGTTCGTGCACATAGGTCAGATTTATTCCTGAGGCAGAATTTGGTCCCTCGTTCCCGCATGTTGGAGTCAGCATGATTTGTCACTAAGTATTCCCATCTGGCCTCGACATCTACGATGTCCTGATCCAACACTCATTGCATAATGACTCAGATTCCTCTTGTCCTCCCATTGTGAGGTAAGTGGGATTAGTAGAAGTTAAGAACATCTTGTGATCGACATCAGAAGACACTGTGTGGATCGATACCTCAGAAATGAAATACAATGTCTGAAATCCTTAATGTCATATTCCACAATTGTCTTTTTTGTCAAAGGCCACAGTTAACTCTTTGTGTCTTAAGTCAAGGAATACTTCAACAATATTTATATAGAATATGGAGTTACCAATGATATTACATTTAATCTACCACAGGGCGACTGAATGATTGGCACTTTCCACGAACAGCGTTCACAATAGAAGTTCTGATTCCCCCACAGGTCTAAACATGGTTTGAAACCCAGAATGTCGTCACATTTTAGTTTTATTAACATTTTAATGATATTTTATTTTAATATTTCCAATTGTAATGTTAATTTTAGCTTAATTTTTGTATAGGTTTATCTTATTTTTATTTCAGTTTTAGTTTTTACTTAGTTTTTATTTTAGTTATTCCAATTAACAAAAATGTTTTTAATAGATTTATTTTTAGTTAACGATAATAACCCATGATATATATTAAAGAAGTCATATTGTTTGATAATTTCCATAAATACTTCAGTAACAGGCTTCAATGGTTGTGCTTAACAATTACAGTCACTAAAACTGTTTTCCTTTTATGTTGTAGAAATGGTCCAAATGATGTCACTTTCTGGATATCACAATTTTTAAGCAGGAATATCATGTTGTAAATTGTTAAAATAAATGTGGGACACAGCTGGATAATTAAAATGAGTTTACAATTATTAGAAATGTCTTTTTACCCACAACAATATCAATTTGAATAAAATTTAAAATATCAATTAATTATCTAACATATCGAATAGTTCTCATTAAAAAAAAAAGAAGAAAACATATTCATTCTTGTAATGCTTAATATGAAGCTTTTTCATCACAACACATTAGGAACACGATGTTGTGAATGATTTATGTGCAGCACCAATAATGTTTTATCAATTTGCACAGGATCTTGGCCATGTTTACCGAACTCTAAAATCACATATTCCCTAGTCACACACCTAGTCCCAACCCTAATATAACTGAAAGTCAGAAAGCTGAGACCTGAACTGACCAACCATAGTTCTCAATATCAGTAGTATTTAAGCAGTGCGCTCGATTTAAATCAAAACAAGTCAAACAATCTCTGGGATAATACATCAAAACCACAGAGTAAAGGCAATGCTTGCACCTTGCTTTTGTATGCTGTAATTATTAAAAAAAAAAAAAAAAAAAAACGGTCAGGTGACATTGCATGACAAATCCTGCTTAACAAATTGCTCCATGCAAGGTCAATCCAGTTACAGTCACCCGAAAGCTTGGTCAGTTTCTGCCTAGATGCTTGTACATAAGATCTAGCAGTCAGCTTGTGAAACAGTCAGCGTTAATTACTGCAGACATGCCAGACAGATCCTTCCTGTCAAAGTCTCCGTGCCTCAGGACATACAACCTAGACTGTTGTGGGGAAAGGACACACAACTTAGACAGGGAAAGAGGAAGCGGGTGGACACAACACAAGTTTCTTGGGAGCTATTTTGCTTTATCCATGCTTGACCTGCACTAGCATTGTGAAGCAAAGGGTTGAATCATGGTCGGAATTTGAGGTGAAATTGCATTGGTATTCCTAAAGCATGCAGCACTTTGAATGGATGCATATTAGATCAACCAAAAAGACCTTCTATGTTTTGACAGTTTTACTTATGAGTGTATTCCCATCTCCCAAATAGTGACAACTTGAAAAAAGGGTCATTGCACAAGCGCACTGCCGTAACTACCACTTCGGCTCCCGCTGAAATTGTGTTAATTGTAGTCGCTGAGCTTTGTTCAATAATGCACAAGGAAACTGCATGTCAATCACGACAAACAAATCAATCACTTCAACAAGGAAATGACTGAGGGTGTGTTTCCATAAATTGATGTAGCCAAACCAATAATGGGTATGGTGGAAAAAATAGGGGAAATGAAAAGAATCTTGTTGTAAATTGTTTTACAATTGTGTCCAATTACATTTCAATCAGAATCATTATTCTTCAAGTTGTAATGAATGAAACATAAAAGGCTGTGCAGCAAAGGAAAGGCAGATAACACATAACAGATTATAGAGAATACAGTGTTTATTCTCTTTGAAATGAGAAATGAAGAGAAACGTTTTACCGAAACTTTAATACAGAACTTTTGCAACTACTTGCTAAGTAAATGATGCTCATTTTCAATATCTAATGTTCCTTATCCATCAACAAAAAGGCTATTTTAGAATAGTCAGTGAGGAGAATATATAATTAATCTTAACCAGTGGCAGAGAAAAATATAAACAAAGCATTCAGCTTTTAAAGAGAAGATGCTTAAGATAATAGTTCACAGTCTTGTTATTGTTAAGTAAAGCTATGAAAATTAATCTTTGTTCATTGATATAAAGCATGGGAAAATATAGTGTATATATATATATATATATAAAAAATATAGTAATATAGTCTGAGATGGAGTGCTAAAATTAATAAAACTGAAATAAAAATGATTAACACTAAATAGATGTCACAGGTTGTGTGGTGGAAGACAAATGCACTATTAAGTATTACAGGCTTAATCCACAAGGCAAGTTCCAACTTGGAATAGCAGTTCAACACAACGTACACACGGACAAGACCCGACAATGAAACTCAAACTAGTTTTATCAACGGGTTTCTCCTATTCATTGAAATGAACGACTCAAATGATTCATTCACGAATCGGACAACATTACCAAGCTCATCTCATAGTAAACTCTACCGGGACAATTGAAGATGATGTATATCGCTAGTACTACATCGTAAATTTCGATCGATTCCTCACAGAGGTGGATCCAAGCCTTCGGAAAGCATGAATATACATCACTGGACTAGTTTATTGTTGCTTGGTGATTTTCCGTTGTTTTTGAAGCTAAATGCTCCATTACTATTGCTCGATTGCACAGAAAAACATACATGGAAATATTGTTAAACTTCCAGTGGATAAACATCGGGATGAGTAATTAATATAATTTCTATTTTATGTTAATTAAAACAGCTTCATTTGGGCTTGCTTCAGAATCATAGCACGGAACTGGGAACACAAATCACCTTAAAAAAATAAAACTGGGTGACTATCTTTCCTGTCTTGCTCTCTCCTCCTTTTCGTGATTTTCTTTTGGTATTCTGCTTTTGACTTTGGCTGTGATTTTCAGTCGCAGTGTTCTCTCCATATTATTTACTATTCTTTGCAGCCTTTATCCACTGCCTACAACACGCTGGATCCTTCACTGGAAACTGAAAGTAACTTACTCCCATTTAACATTTACTCTGTGAATTCTTGCACCCGGGAACAATAAAATGTGACCACATTATGACTAAAAATTTTGTTAAGTAGTATTTCCTACTAAAGCAACAAACCAGTATAGAGTGGTGCAGGGATGACATCAAAACAGGAAGTTCTATCAAGATATCAAGGGGTTTTATAATGTTTTTTTTTTTTTTTTTTATGCATGAGTAAAATAAAGTAAACATAACTTGATGATACTTTGCACTTTTGTTCTACAACATAAATGGGGATGGGGGGACATGTACATCCCTGTGCCACACACACACCACACCGACTTGATATTAGCAAGTAATTGTCTTACTCAAACCACTGTCTGCTGCTGCTTCTGATTGCTTTCAGAGGGAAAAGCTGCCCATGAATGCTGGTCTGTTTCCTTCATAAAAATAGCATTATGAAAAAGAGTTGGTAATCTATCCAGGCTGTATCTGTGTTGGCGCTCTGGAGAATGTCAAATTATTCAGCGGTGAGCAATGTAGCCAATCATAATCATGTTTGTTGATTTCTTGAATGCAATGGCCAACCAAGTTTTTGTCCAGTGCTGAGTTCTCCATGCTCAAAAAATCCTCTCTAACAAAGTGTAGACATTATGTAAATAAGAAATCAATGGCGAAATCAGCTTCACTGATTAACGTAACTTTGTGAGATCGAGATACAACCTTTAGTGATTGTTAAGCGAACACTCTTTCTAGTTTCGCTGTCTAGGCGATATAATTATTAATATATTCACAATTTGAATAAAACTTTTGGTTTCCATGCTTGACAGCAGCCACTTACACACTTACATATGTACACACGTACACAATACATAGGCTCATCCGCATATAAATGCGGGATTCACTCGTGAAACTCTCGAAGTGAAAACCAAATAGCAAAGGACGAGACAACAATACCCTCTCTAATTTCAGAAGTACCCTCTGTGATTTTATTCTGGAACTTGCTCTTCAGTTAAAATTAATAGTGGTTTGTAAACGTACACGCTTTAAAGGGGCATTCGACAACTCTAGCTATTTCTTCGCTGATTTTCACTTTTGTTGTCGCATGTTTTCTCGACGAGCTCCCCCTACAGCTGTGAGGCGTATATTTCACAACAATGTCGTAAAAAAACTCACTTGCGGCACCCTTCTCCCCCTTTCTACCGCTGCTCATGTACATTTGTTATTATCGGAGCCGGACAACTTTATCGTGTGGAGCTATGTCTACCGAGGTGGGTAATACATCATACACATTGAGGGCGGCGTGTGTGTTTATGTCGAATTGACGTAAAGCAGTTTGTGTTTCTCGCTCGTTCTCGCTTCTCACGAGACTTCCTATTTCCAACTTACCGGGCCGATAGTCCCCATGTTGCAAAGTTGGTTTTCCGCCTAGGAACGCTGGGCGGAGCGGGGAAAGTCACCATTCTCACCAGAACAGGTTATTAAACCATCCAAATGATTTCCAAACGGTTTTATTACGTTGAAATAGTTGCCGAATGCCCCTTTAATAACAAGTCATTTGTCTGGAGCGATGCTGAGACGTGTAGGTTGTTGCAATACGTAACTTGTCTTGAAACTATGTCATGGAAATGTATAAACCCACTAATAATGCACCACTCTTTTTGACTCTGGTAAGTGTATAAGCAGACTGGTGGGAGTGGCCTTGGACAGCAACGTGTCCAGTGCATTATGGGTATTGAAGTTTTTCTACCCATTTGGCAAAAGAGAAGACAACAGCCTTTTTTCTCTAATCTAATGTTTTCTCTAATCAGGTTGCACCAATTTCCTTTTTTTCGCCTAAAGCAAAAGATATTATTAAAATAGTTGATGCCTTGGTTTGTATTTTAGGGTTAATGGGGCAAAGAAGGTTTGCATTTGACCAACTCTTTATATGGGATTATGATTTGTTTAGTTTGAGACTCATAAGACGGGGGGATGGGGGGCGGGGTGTCATGAATAAATCTCGTTAAGCACTTTACATTTCATGAACGCACCACAATTAAAGCTGGGGATTTTATTCAAAGTCTTATTTATCTACATAATGTAGCAGTTAAAAATACTTAATATGTCCACGTTTCCTCTTAATCAGATAATCTATCAGCATGCATTACCAAATTAGAGACTCTTTTCACGAGGTAGGTGGTAAAAACAAGATAAAACTATTTTTGAATTCTAAACTGCATTTTTGCATCCTTGAAGACAACGTCAGGATGAGGGCGCTACTCGCAGGATCCTTCTGAAAAAATCCTCCCAATCCCTTCACTAATAAGGTAGGGCCTAATTCATTTATTTTACCAGGGACTTTATATACAGAAGCATTTGACCTCATAATCATGCATGCAAAAAAAAGTGAAGAAAATAATAAGTTAGACTTAAGTATCTCAAACAATTTTGCTACTCAAGTAAGTGTATCATGTTTGAAGAATGTTTGGATTTTTTACTAAACAAGATAAAAATAGGCAACGATCTGGACAATGGCTCTTTTGACTTAAAAATTCTCAAAATCACAGTTAAGATCAATCAACATCAGCTTGCGTTCTTCTCATTCCGCTTTGTTGCGACTCACTAACAAGCAAAACAAGTTTGCAGACAGTTCCTCTGCATTTCCCCAACAACTTCAGTGGCACTATCACGGTCAAATCAATTATTTCCATTCTGTGTTTTTCTTCTGTGACAGGAAGAGGAGTTCCTTTGAGGCTTTGTAGATTGTTATATCAAATGATTTTAACTGTACTGTACCAGAGAAAAGAAGAATGGTGGCATCCAGAGTTTCTCCTTGGAAAGCTTATAACCGTATTGTTGACCTAAGATCAGATTAAAGCGGATAAGAGAAGCCTCTTGTATGAAAGGTTATTTTTTGATTATCTGGGTGAAATGTGAAGTACTTGCTAAGTCTTTATGTGTCTGCTATGTACTGTATATGGAAATTTACATTATGTCGGAACAAAGGCACCTTGGTGAATCTGACCTGTACTAAATAAGCTATATAAAGAGGGTAAACAATACAAATGCACCAGAAATAGCAATATAATTAGGCCTGGGTTATATTTCACTTTAAAATCTGAAGGTAAAAATGTTACATTTAGATATTAAAGTCTCATATTAACGCATAATTGAAAAATCCATATATATGTCCATATATATATATATATCCAATATCATATTTTGCAAGAAAATTTAGGCTTTTTTGCATTGTGACTTTATTTTCAAGCTCATTTCCTTTGTAAACAAAAGTAATTTTCTGCTCACACATTTTTTGTTAAAATAAATTAAATTAAAATATTATATTATATTATCATCATATTTTGCAAGAAAAGTAAGCATTTTTAGCATTGTGACATTATTTTCAAGCTTATTTCCCCTGTAATAAAATTGATTTTCTCCGCACACATTTTTTGTTCAAATATTATTAAATTAAAACATTATATCATCATCATATTTTGCTAGAAAAATAAGCTTTTTTTGCATTGTGACATTATTTTCAAGATCATTTTCCCTGTAATGAAATTAAGTTTCTCTGCTCACATTTTTTTTTAATAAAATAAATTGAATTATACTATTATGTAATATAAATACTATCTTTATACTTTACTGTGCTTTATGTACTCTCTTGTCTCATGGACACGACTGAACAGAAATGAAGATTAGCTCTCAAAACAATCAGCTGAACCTTAGACAGTTTTCAAGCCATCTTGTAAAATGTAATAACTAACATGGAAATTAAAACACAACAATTTGTTAACACTGGACAATAACAAGGTTAAATACTAATTTTAAATCAATTAGCTCAATTAAAATATCATTTGCAGATACAAATACGCCAACTAACAGCAAGTGTCAATCTTTATTTGCACATACAACAGTGGACACTCAAGAAACCTGTTATGAGAACATGTCATATTTCACCCCATAATCAAAAGAAACACATTGGGAAATATATTTTGCTTTTCAAGCATGCAGCCTGTTTTAATACCATAAAAACATTGGGTAACACTTTATTTTGATGGTCCCTTTTGAACATTCTGTTAACTCTAAGTAACTTTGCAACTACATGTCAACTATCTCTCATTAGAGTGGACTATCTGCTTCATATCTGCAAACTCTTTATTGTGATGGTCCTCCAACAGACACTCTATGACTATGAGTAACTTTGCAACTACATGTCAACTTATTCTAACCCTAACCCTACCAGTCTATTAATACTCAAAATAAAGTGAAACCAAACATTTGCATGGCAACAAAGCACATTTATCATTACCATAATACTCATTACCAAGAATTCCCTCATCACTGTAATGTGAAAAAAGAAGAAAAAAGCGTTGAAGCTTTAATTGATGCCATGTTACAATAATGAGAATCTAATGAGAAACACCATTGAGAATGAAGAAGAAAAAATCAGATGGTACTGAGAATTCAGCGGGAAATGTGATTAATTGTCATTAAAATATTGCCAATGTTATTTTATTGTATTATTATTAATATTTTTATATGGATATGTTGTGAGGGAAAAAGCACTATTTAAACAATGATCAGTGATCAGATAATGATCAATGAACAGCTGTTGCTGATACTGTAAAAAAATTACTTTAAAAATAACTCAATAGCAGCCACGTCGTGTTGTGCACTTGGCTCAGCGCAGCTCTTCTCTTTCTAATACCTCAGCTTAGGAATTATTATATTGTAAAAACTGCATCTCAGTTGGCCCTGTTCTGCCAAATGCTTGTATATGGAACTCCACTGTTCCCGACGAGTTCCCCCGGCTCTTGATAATTGCTCTGTGAAAACGTTTATGAATCTATCACGTTGCAAGGTCGGCCATGTCGTTCTAGATTGACGTGTTGAAATGAGATCACTCAGAGTTAATTAGCGGCTTGGCAGAAGAAGTAAGCACAAGAGTCCACAAGAGACTATGGAATAGAAAACACCAAACCAATAGAACAACTTGCCTGAAATGCCAACTCCTCAGCTATGCTCCGTTTTAGATTGTCTACGAGCTCATAGCCTGGGATCTGACATCCTTAAAGTCAGCATACAATGGAAGTTGTGGAAACGGAAGTAGTCTTTTCTTTCCTATCGTGATGTGTATATATATATATATATATATATATGTGTGTGTGTGTGTGTGTGTGTGTGTGCCTATCTGAGTGAAACGGCTTCTGAAATAAGAAAAAATGTAGGGCGGGACTTGATTTTGTCCATGGGGAACTAGTTGAATGGTTTTGGTTTGCTATTGGTCGAGCTCATGTGAGTGACAGGTTGCTGCAAAGTCTGAAAAGTTGCTGCTGCAAGAGGGAGGGGAAGATATTTAGATTAAAGTTTAAAGGGCACATGCGTAAAAAAAATTATAATAATAATGATGTGCAAGGACAAATCATTTATAGTAAATATTGCAACATTCCATAAAAAAAACTTTCAATTTTGATTTCATGGCAGTAATATTTTAGTTTTATTACAGTTTTATTAGTATTTTAAATGAGCTTTTTTATATATATTTTTAATTATTCTGTCATTTCATTATTTTTTGTTGTATTAAATTATTGCTATTTTAAGTGTATTTTTTTTATCTTTTTAGTTTTTTTATTTATTTCCAGTTAATAATATTAGTGCATCAACTTATTTCAGCTTATTGCCAAGGCAACATTTCTAATTTCCATTTATTTTTTTAATTTAAATTATTATTATTATTATTATTATTAGTTTTGTTTCAGCCTTATTTCAATTAACAGAAATATTTTAGTTTTAGTTATTTTGTTTCTAGTTTATTGTTTTTAGTTTAGTTTATTAATTTCCAGTTAATAATTTAGTGTTTCAACTTATTTCAGTTTATTACCCAGGCAACATTTCAAATTTACATTAAGTGTTTAATTTAAACTAATAATTAATTTTATTTTATTTATTTATTTTTTATTTTTTTGTTTCAGCTTTATTTCAATCGACAGAAATTTTAGTTTTTAGTTATTTTATTTCTAGTTTTAGATTGTTTTAGTTTACTTATTTCCAGTTTAGTGACTTTTTAGTGCTACAGCTTATTTCAGTTTATTGCCAAGGCAACATTTCTAATTTCTTTTAATTGTTTTGTTTCAGCTTTATTTCAATTAACAAATATTTTATGTAAAAGAAAACAATTATTTCATCGTCATCTTTTGCAAAAGGTTCTCTTCCACTAGTCTCATAAGAAAACCTACCTCTGCCGAACTGATTCCACTCTCACCTCTACACTGTTTGTTTTGATTGTAAATTGGTTCATCTCTAAAGGATATGATTGCGCTTGGAATTCGACTGGAGATGTGAAAGCACGCCCTCATGTGCAAACCCATCATAAAGGGCAATTTCCACCAGAAGGGACATGGATAAAAAGGAGCAGGGGTCAGACGTATTGCAGCGTGCGGCTGCAAGAGAGCTCTGCTCAAAGAACACTTGCTTTAAGATACTTTGAGTGGACTTGCTGCGTAGGCCACATAAATCTAGCGCTGACAAGCACAGTGAAAGTCATTACTCAAGCACTGTCACGGCACCAGGCCCGTGCTAGCCTTACATCAGCCGTAGGAACCCTCTTCTGTCGCTGTGTTGTGCTTTATGCTGCAGCGTCGCTCGCTTTGGCTCATTCATCTAATGGAGGCAATGAAAATGGGGGAGGCAAATTGATGTGGTCCATTTAAGGCCTCGATTCAAGCCAGAGCCATTGCTTTTAATAAATAGGGGAGTATTGATATATTTCTATCTCCCCGTGAGAGCAGAGGGCAGAGGATTCCGGTTATTGGTGGAGGATTTTTTTTTTTTTAAGAGGCTCTGATGTATGTTAGCTTGGTTGATATTGGATTAGGAATCATGTGAATAATTCAGTTCAAAATCAGTTTAAATTATTAATATGTAAAATGTATTTCCAAAAGAGATGGGCAGTGATATGTTAAGCACATAAACTCTACCACACATACAAAAGCAACAGTGACCTTTTCAACTGTATTGTTTCTTATATGTATATATTTTTACAAAACCAGTTCTGAGATTAATCATAATAATTTGTTTTATATATACAAAAACTCACCCTCTAATACTAATTATTATGATTCATATATATATATATATATATATATATATATATATATATATATATATATATATATATATACACAGTATATATAAAAATTACCTCCAGAACTCTAATATTGTGTTCTATTATGGTTATGCATAGCTTTTGTTGGGTCTGTGTAATTCTGCATGCAGCAGCATACAAGTCAATTGAATATACTACTGTACATAAATAGGACAACTGAAAACAAATGTACGTTTCAGTGGTTGAATATTGACTTGATGTCCTTTCTAAAAACAATGAGCATGATCTTATCCGTACAATATATAACTGAGACAGGATTCACATATGGCCATGTTTTATCCACTGAGCGAGCGCATCAATGATTTTTATCCAACATGACTTCAGGAAGTACATCAGTGATGACACAAAATTAATGCATAAACAAACACAAACAAATCATGACTTGAATGAAGAACATGGACAGAGTATCTGTTATGGGTATGCGTAAGCTTATCAATCAGATTTGCTGCTGAGAGACACCAGAATAAAAAATAAAGCCTATTCCTCTGAGATTTGGCCAAATCGACACTCTTTCTCCAGGAAGCAAGACCGAGCTGATGCTCACATCAATGATGACAGGCCCTTGATGCATGGGCAGCAAAGTGCGAATGAACAGAAGCTGCACTGTTACTAAAAACAGAAGAAAAAAACACTGTTACGTTCTAAAATATTGAAAGCAGTCTCCTGACAGTAATTCACTGACATTGACAAGATGGAAATCCCCACAGAAGATATATCATTTACTGTAAATTATTTTTGTAATTTTCACAGCATTGTTACTGTATTCTTAACATGTTCTTACTGTATAAGCTGTTTACAGTATGTTACTGTAAATTTTAAATGAATTCCAGTAAAATTAGCCTATACTGTAAATCTAAATGCAGTACTGACTGCAAAAAAACAACCACACACCTCCTCACAGACGCATCATGAAGATGAAAGAGAACAAGTGTATGGAAGGTTAACTATATTTTTAGTTAATACGTTTTTGTTAAGAATATCTGATCAATCGTTCATTTTCTGTCGTAGATATATAAAGTCCTCCTAAGAGTAGACGTCAAATTGATACTGTAGGTCAACTTTAATAGACATGTAATCGCCTTATGTGTTTTGTAACAATGTTATTTGCACGGTATAAATATGTTTGAGTTATCCGTAAGAACATCGGAGCGGGGGCTCATTACCCATTTAAGCCGACTAGCATTTTCCTCCCACAGCGGCGCTGGCAGACGGACGGGACCATCATGAGAAACCTTTTGACTTGACTTAAAATTAATAAAATAATAACAATAAAAAATAACAGTATAATGCTGCACTTTATTTTACAGTAGGCCTATGCTTAAAAATACTGTAGTTAGTTTAACAGCAATTTTACTGTGGTATAAAATACAGAAGCTTGCTGGCTATTTGTTGCCAGTAAGTTACTGTTGATTTTAAGTCAAATGTTTACAGTGTTTCTTTGACATACTGTAGATTACATTACTGTCTACACATTTTTTATTTATATTTATGAGATGTGATGAGACGAAATGCAGTGTACCACAAAGTATTAGCATGAGCACATGTCTTTTTGTCGAGGTGCTCCGCATGCAATGACGTAATGTGCGTACAGTGTTATCCGATTCAAAAAACAGTGAATCTTATGAGCTGGTTCTTTATAGTGAATCAAAAACTATGTGTAGCCAGCATATTCTGATTCAGGACAAATTACTCTTTTGATCCAATCATTCAAAAAAATCATTAATGAATCATTCAAAAAAAGATCCACAAACTCAGGAGTTTCTGTTTATATAGAATATAAATTTAGCTGAATCCAGAGTGGTTTATGAATTCTGCAGTATTTCCAGTGGTGAAATGTTATATTATATAACAATAATTATAGAAATAAAAATCACTTTCAAATTGTACAAATTGTAATCCATTACTGATTACTCTGACATTCTGAATGTATCTAAGCGACATGCTTTTTTTAGAAAGTAAAAATATAAAACATAAAAAAGAAGAATTAGGAAGAATCAATAAATTATGAATGATTCAGTGTCATTGTGTGAATAATATGTTATCATTAAAAAAGTAACTTGTCTGATTAAGAGTATTTTAAAATGAAATTTAATCTATTTACATGTACTTCATTTTTTTATTTTTTTTGGAATCCGATTACGTAATCCGGATTACATATTATCCATTACTTTTTTCACATCACTTTTTAAGGATGTTATATTATTTTTACTCAATAAAAAAAACAAACATACTGATTAAAACAATGATATTTTGTGAACAATTCAGTCAATTATATCTCCAGTGCTGTAAACATTATACTAACTCAATATGATGCCATGTGACAACAGCTTAACATTTGATGTATGTGTTTACTTGGATTGAAAACATCTTCATGTAATGTATATTGTTGGATGAACCCCTTTAGTTGTAGTGTATAGGCCTACTTCATAAGTCACTTTGGATAAAAGTGTCTTCTAAATGTATATATTTATCAGACGCTTTGTCTGTACCCATTGTATTTAAATGTTGCTATAAATTCATCATGTTTGAGTCATGTTCTTACTGACTACATGCTCCACTTGATATGTAAGCCTAACCCAGATGGAATGGGACTTGCATAGCTTTTTTTTTTTAAATTGCTTTTAAGTTAAAATATCCTGAATTGTTGATGAAACTCCTACGGTTAGTTCATCCACTTAATCAAAAAGAAAAGCGCCCTGAATCCTCGACAAAAGTTTTGAGACTTACTTAAAGAAAAAAATATGAAGAGACAAGAAATGTCCATCCATTCAATGCAATTTCCCTTTCATTCTTCATCCTTGATATTACACAGCAAGTGTGTTTCAGTTCAATTCCCTAATTCCTAGTTCCAGAAGCAAAAGCCCAAAAAGGCCCCCGGCCCTGACGGCGTTTCCCCATCTTGCCTGCGTGCCTGTGCGGACCAGCTGGCACCGATTTTCACGCGGATTTTCAATCGGTCTTTGGAGTTGTGTGTGGTGCCCTCCTGTTTTAAACGGTCCACCATCATTCCAATTCCCAAAAAACCCTCCATCACAGCACTAAATGACTACAGGCCTGTCGCCTTGACCTCCGTGGTCATGAAATCTTTTGAGAGACTGGTGTTGTGCCATCTGAAGGACATTACAGGCCCCCAGCTAGACCCCCTGCAGTTTGCCTATAGGACAAACAGGTCTGCAGATGATGCTGTTAACATCGGACTGCAATACATACTGCACCACCTCGACTCCCCAGGGACGTATGCTAGGATCCTGTTTGTTGACTTCTCCTCAGCGTTCAACACCATCATACCTGAACTCTTACATCAGAAGCTCACCCAGTTCTCAGTTCCTGCCTCCACCTGCCAGTGGATCACCAGTTTCTTGAGTGAAAGGCAGCAGCATGTCAGATTGGGGAGCATTTCATCCAAACCCCGGTCCATCAGCACCGGTGCTCCTCAGGGGTGTGTCCTCTCCCCACTGCTCTTTTCCCTCTATACCAATGACTGCATTTCAAAGCACCCGTCTGTGAAACTCTTGAAGTTTGCTGATGACATAACTATCATTGGTTTGATCCGGGAAGGGGATGAGTCTGCTTACAGACAGGAGGCGGAGCAGCTTGTCAAATGGTACAGTCAAAATCACTTGGAGTTAAATCCCAAGAAGACTGTGGAGATGACAGTGGATTTTAGGAGCCACCAAACGGGACAGGGCCAGACTGCAACGGACAATAAGGGCTGCGGAGAGGATCATTGGAGCTGACCTTCCCTCCATCCAGGACCTTCACCTGTCCAGGTTCAGGAAAAGGGTAGCAAAAATCTCTACAGACCCCTCTCATCCTGGTCATAAACTTTTCGCCCTCCTCCCCTCTGGTAGACGATACAAGGCACTGTATGCTAAAACCAGCCGACACAAAGTCAGCTTCTATCCCCAAGCAGTTACTCTGTTAAATACTCAGAAACTGCCCCTACCCTTATACTGGACATAGTCAACCAACATTATTTTGTTGGTTATATTATCACTGTATGGATATTGCACTATCCCCCCTCTCCTGCAATTGTAATTTCCACGGTATTGCCAGACTAAGTATTGTTAGACTAAATATATAATAATATTCTGTTTTAACATACATTTCTTTACTCTGTGTTTGTATGTCATGTGAGTGTTGTAGCCTGTTGCAGATAATGAGTGATGTAATTTGAGAGCCTTGTTGTTACCAAGTCAAATTCCTAGTTTGTCTCTGCAAACATGGCCAATAAAGCTGATACCTGATAATTGTGGAAAATTATTGAATATGGTTATAATTTGAATTCCATTTTGTGAACCTTAGGTTGTCATAGCAACCCGTCTCATTCTTTAATGCATGTAGGATTCTTTCACTAGTGAAGACTTACGTTTTTTTCTTATCTTCTAAATACTATTGTTCAAGGATGTCAGTTCACTTATGGCTCATTTCCACTGAGCGGTGCGGTGCGGTGCGGTACGGTACGGTACAGTACAGTACGGTACGCAATCATTTGCGTTTCCACTGTCAAAAGTTGTGAATGGTACCAAAATGCCGAACCGTACCCTACCACTTTTTGGGTACCCTTTCGTTGGGGTACCTAGAACAGTGGTTCGGTAATAAAGGGTGGAGCTAGACTCACTGCAGAACGTTGATTGGTTGACAGAGTTTCGTCACTTGCGCGTGCTACAAGGGGAATGACAACAATAGAAGCACCATTTTTTAATATACAGTTGAAATATAATACTACTGTTATTGTGTCACGTAACGTAGTTTTAAGAGTTTTTCAGGCGAGAATGTTGTCGTTTAAAGCTCAAATCTGTGGTTTATTTATAAAGATTTATGATAATTGTATCCTATGAGATCCATTCCAGGCGATCACCGGGCGCTCGTCACTCATGTTCCCCGCCTGGAGCAGCCTTTCCTCGGCTAGTCGTTCTGACGTTTGTCGCTGACTCTGACGTCTCTGTAGTGGTAATCCATCTTGTGTAGCCCTAACGGGCGATCTTTGGTCTCATGAATCTATAATTCGTTCCCTGGTCAATCTTTTTGGCTGAGGGCTAAGTGAAGTTTCATATATTTAGGCTATTTAACTTTACCATTGTAACGTTAGACTAGCGCTGAATTTGTATATTTGACTGAATTGTTCGCTTTATTTCTTATTGTATAGCTTCTTGTACCTTTTACTTATACTTTTATAATGGCTATTATTGATAAAACTGAAATTTAACAAAAAGATATAGGGTTGAGTTTTGTCATTTTTTATTTTATTACAGGATTATCACTGCAGTGTTGTTTATTGCAAAGTATAATGCACATATTGCCTGGAATATGTTTAATATTAAAATTTAAACGAAAAGACGCAGGGGTTTTATATTTCGTTTTGTTATAAATAGGCTAACTTTATAGGCCTACACTGAACCACATTTGTGTGCCTATCATAGGCGTTGATTTCGGTGGGGACGGTGGGGACGGTGGGTACGCGTCCCCACCAGATTTCGTCATGAGTCATTTTGTACCCACCACTTTTTGAAACATTGAGGTGCCACGGATGTACCTAATACAAATAAATAAAACATATCCAGTTAACTAGCAGAGCATTCATTTAATTCCCTATTAAACAAGAGATCTACACTGTAAAAAAAAAATGTAAATTTACAGGTTATGGTCTGTATTTTTTACAGAATTTTGCCGTTTTGTCATTATACAGTGAATGCCTGTTATTTTACAGATATTTGCTGTAATTTAAAGGTCCACTATTGAATTTACAGGTAATTGCTTGTATTTTGGTTTTACATCAATTTTACGTTTTTTTAAAGGAAATTGTCTGTATTTTTACAGGGTTGTGTGTAATTTTACATAAAATATTCTGTAATATTTTACAGATTTTTTCTGTTAAATTAGGAAACACAGAAAAGAAGGTATAACTGCAGAAATCAGCAGTCATTTAACATGTTTTCCTTGAAGATCATTAAGTATCATTAAGTAAAGTGAGTTTTAAGGTTAAATAATAGTATTTCCGTACTAAATACCATTCAATTTACAGTTTTTGAAAGTGAAAAAGAACAACTCATTGTATAATTTACAGTGAAAAACCGTAAATTGACATTCCCACAATTCCCTGCGTGACACTTGACATTTGATGTGTTTTTGTTGAAATAACTATGTTTCTTCATAGTTTTCTTATTCTTTTTCGAATCAGTTATGTATATTAGGGTTTTATGTTACATTTAATGTTGTTAAACTTATGTTTATTGCATTTTTAAAATTTCATGTGTTACCATGATGGTGTTTAATGTTTCTGCGAATGACACTGTGCAGTTTCTATATATTAGTATTAGCTCTCTTTTGGAAAAGCTGCTTGTAATGAGCTTTGAATGATCATGTGACTCTCATCACCACTGTGGTTGTCAGTGTTACAATGGTACAAAACAGATATTAATACTTCAATAGGTCAGTAAATTAACATTATATCAGATAATGAAAGATATTTTTGTGTAGAATAACAGTAATAAACCATAATTATAGAATAAGAAATTACCATTTTTTTACAGTTTTTTACAGTTTTTTTCCTGACAGTATTTTTCCGTTTTTTAACAGACATTTTCTGGCGCCCCTGCTGCCAGAAAATTACCGTTTTTTTTTTACAGTGTAGATAAAATGTGTTGTTTTTTAACTCAAGCTGAGCGCTCCTTGCCACGGCAATCAGTGTCATGGATACAGGCTCGTGCAGTCTTCACTCGGACGCACTTTATCGCCGTTGTGGACACTCTCTATTATTTCCGGTGAAATCTCAAAATAAAATGCACACAAACGTGTCCCTCCTTGATATAGACTGTAACCACTGATTACCATATTCAGTTTTGATGAGAGAAAAAAAACTATACGAGTGCGGATTAGAACCTGTAACCTCTGACATGCTTGGCAAAAGATCTACCACTGGACCATTAAAGAACTCAAACAAAACTTGCAGATCGTTGGATTTATTTACGGGTTGAGCAGAGAGAGACTGCACACTTTGACAAGTTTCAGTGACGTGTGGTCTGGGTAGGCAAAGGCACTACCCTGCCAAAATTTTTTTTATATATGCAATATGTGTGTTATTCCAATTGTTTAGACGTTATGATGACAAATGTAACAGTTACGCATAAGCAAATAAAAAAACAAATGGTAGAATAAGCAGTGCTTTTACTGTCTACTAGCTTTTTTTTTTTACTAGCATTAGTTTACTGCATGTTGCGCATGCGTACTTCGATCCTGTATTCTTCAACATGTACGGCAAAAAGCACAAATCTGCTGTGCCTTTGGACATAAATATGTTATGCCAGTAATCATCTCCGTTATGTATCAGACATGGACCAATTAAAATCGAGATATTACTGGACATTTGCGCAGCTAACGACACAGCTAGCCTACATGCTTAAGAGTTAATCCCCGCCAAATTCAAAGTCAAAATGACAGCACCGGTCGTGACCACGGAGTTAAGAAATTTTTCCAAGCTCGATTTTAATTCAAAATCTGAGTTAATAGCAAGAGGGAGGTCTACGCCAGCCTTAGATGGACTAGTGCAGCAAAAGGGCTCAAAAATTGTCCGATCGTTTCAAACGGACTGGTATGAAAGAAAATATGTGATCGACGTCTTCACGAGGAAAGAGCGGCGGATGGATTTTATGTACAAATAATCATTTCATGTTAAAAATACCCGTTTTTCTAACCCATACATGCATAAACAATTGCCTGATGGGCTGAATTAGCCCTTCTCTGATCACTGCGATTGCCTCTATAATCCTGTACAGTAAAATAAATAAGAGGGATTCGGGTCGGAATTTGAGACTGGGCGTGATATCATGCGCGTTCGCGCTCACCTGGCTATATCTGGCAGGTTTGTGTATTCGCCGCCATTCTCCGTATCAGCGAAGACAGCTCGAGCGACAAAAGTAGATGATGGATTCAAAGAGACCGGCTTGTAGTACATTCCAAACCCCAACGCAAACTCCACGTAAGACAAAGAAAACACCTCTGGTTGCAGTTTCGCTTGTTGCCAGAGGGGGGCATAGCTCTGCAAAAACTCAGAGACTGGCGCTATGCACCTTTAATATTGAATTGATAAATGTGGTTGAATTAATGCAAGCCATTTGCCTTTATATTCAATTGAGCAGTGTGTGATTTTACTTTTGCTGACTGACAAACATAATTGGCCGCTGTGCAACAATTAAGGATTAAGAATGGTTGCATTCTGATGCTGGAGTGGACATAACTACCAGTGTGTGCCTGTGCCGCGCTTGTGTGCGTGCGTGCGTGTATGTGTGTGTGTGTGTGTGTGTGCGTGCGAGAGAGAGAGAGAGAGAGAGAGAGAGAGAGAGAGAGAGAGAGAGAGACTGTGAGAGTACACGATATACATCCTGATTTGTACATTTCATGATATGCCGCGCTTGTGCGTAACATTTACTGTTACATATTATTAGCCTAAACAATAAATCAGGTAATCTGGCTTTCAACTCAGTGCCTAGTGCCTTTCAACTCTTTAAGACATCACCTCACGTCACTGACAAGTTTGTACCCAGCACTTCTGAAAATGCACTTCCGAATGCGTCTCTGTCCCCACCACATTTCAAACCAAACTGACGCCCGTGGTGCCTATAATGTTTAAAATGTATTTAAATGAAAACGAAAAGAGGCAGAGTGGTGTTTTGTAACATATTTTGTTTTATTGTTGACTAAAATGTACATACAGAGATAACCGGAGTAGCAGAGTGAGCTGAGTGACGCTTTCAAGAACGCCCTGTTCCATTTGGAGAATTACCGGACTCGCGTCCTTGGGAGTCCTTCTCCTGACTTGGTATTGAGAAACCCCTAATGTCGGCGCTTGTCTTCTTTTGACAAACATGCCGAGAAGCAAGGACAAGATCTGCTGTATGCCATCCATTGTTGTTTACTGTAGGATTACAAATTTTATTTAAATGTTTAATTTAGATTTCCAATACAATAGTATTTTATATTGAGAAAGTTATAAATGATGAGACCAGGAAATCTCTGCAAACGGTAGAGGTTCCCAGCAGGATATTCCTGACTGTCCCATCTCAGTACGAGAAGGCTAGGCCTTTCCTGTTCTCGTGTCTCACCGGGTGAAACTCATGCTGAGCAAGTTTGAACCCCTGCTATTTTATTACTGAGACCATTTGTCTTGGAGTTCTCATCTCAGTACGAGAAGTCTATGCCTTTCCTGTTCTTGTGTCTCTTGCTGAGCAGGTTCCAAAATCTGTATACCTTATTTACATTTGCTTTGTTTCAGAGAAGTCTCCACCTATATGTTATCCCTCCCCCTTGAAATGTATATAAACTACAATGTAAAGTTCCCTTAGTTAGACGATGTTGGAATGACTGCAGCTACCGACAAGCAATAAAGAACTTCTGCTTGGAAAACTTCCACCGTCTCCTGGTCTGAGCTTCTAACTTTTCTACAAAGAAAAAGATCACTACAGATGGTGCCTGTGACCCGGATGGAGAAACTCAACAAAGAATGAACTTTTGAAACTTCAAAGCTCAAAAATCTCAACAAAGCTGACTGAGTCTCCAGACTGAATTTTGAAACATCCAGCTAAACAAAGATTGCCAGACTGAATCTTTCCAGCTTCCTCCAGATTGAAAACTTCAAGCTGAACCAAGATTTCCAGGCGGAATCTTTCTATACAACAAAAATTTGGTGAGTTTCACTCCATTCAAAGAACGGCTGAAGACCAGTACAAATCTCTGCGCCGTCAGAGAACAGTTATCAGACAGCTGCAGTGTCTGGCTAACAAAGTTACCCTTTAAAGGTTTATTTTAAAGATGAAAGTATAGCCTCTACGTTGCTAGAGAAGGTATCCTCTAAAGTTAGGGAAGGTTAACATTACGTGTTAATATTGGTGAACCTCTGTTCAAACAGGGATGTGTTTATCCTCTAAAAGTTAGGAAGGTGAAAGATCCTTTGCATTTTCCTTTTAGAGATGATTAGCGTAACGTGCTAATATTTTGTGTGTTACCCTTTGCTCTGGGCAAGGAAGGTTAACTGTGTTATCGAGTGTAGCCTCTTTTGATCAGAGAAGATTTAGTGTTTTTGTTTGTTTTATCCTCTAAAAGTTAAGAAGGTGAAAGATCCTTTGCATTTTTCTTTTAGGGAAGATTAGCGTAACATGCTAATACTTTGTGATGTGTTGGTAACGAGGAAGTTTAACAAGATTTGATCTGTGTTAACAAGTATACCCTCTGTTGATCAGAGAAGTTTATTTTTTGATTGTGTGGTAACAAAATAAATCCACAAAATGGTTAGAAGATATGCTAGGCTAGTTCCATCAACTGAGAAAAATGGACTAGCTAGCCCTTTATGGACAGACAGTGAGTTCAAGTCATTGTTAGGAGAGAAAATTGATTCCATAGTGACTGAGTCAGTTAGATTGGATTTGACAAAGAAATTTGGTATTGATCCAGACAAAGTTTGGTCTATTGAAGAATGCAAGAAGGTGTTAGGTGTGTCAGGGAAAACACACGGATCCAGTAGCAGGTAACAGAAATCTTTATTTTGCTCTCAAAAATGAGCCCAGGAAAAATAACAGAAATACAAAAGAGAAGAGGAAGTCCAAAAAGAGTCCACTGGGGCAGAGAGCACTTCTCAAAAAACAAAACAAAAATATAGCGTCACCCGACGCAGTGTCCAAGTCACACAGAATTCCCAGTACAGAGGAGGACCGGGGCGGTACATCCAAGTCCCAACAGCAGAAAAACACCTGGGCAGGCAGTAGAGGAAACCAGGCCTGGAGACAGTGGAAGCAGGACAAAAATCAAAATGCAAAAACAAAACAAATCACACTTGGAGTCTGAAGCAAGGAGAAGCAAGGCAAGGCTGAGGCAAGGCTGAGGCAAGGCTAAGGAAAGCAAGGCTGAGACGGTCACAGGAACAGCATAACACACAACAACGGTCTGACAAAGGACTGAACACAAGTGGATCTAAAATAGGGGAGAAAATTAGGGATTGACTGACAACAGGTGTGCAGAGAACAATGATAATTAAGGGTAACGAGTGGGAGGGGAGACGTCACAATGACAACGAGCACATGGCGAGCTGTCAAAACAAAACACGTGCTCAAGACAAAGGAACCCAGAGAGGAGACAAAAACAGCAGATCAGACCGAAGTCATGACAGTACCCCCCCCCCCCCAGGAGCGCCACCTGGCGCAACCGGGAGGGGCTCACCTCGTCGCCGGCGAAAGTCCTCGATCAGAGTCTGGTCCAGAATATCCCGAGCCGGAACCCAACTCCTCTCCTCAGGACCGTAGCCCTCCCAGTCCACCAAATACTGGAAACCCAGACCACGGCGTCTAACGTCCAAAAGTCTTCTCACAGTGTAAACTGGAGTACCATCCACTAGACGAGGGAAGGGGGGGGTGTCGGGAGAGAAACAACAGGATTAAGGGGGGACCGAAACACAGGCTTGACCCTGGACACATGAAAGACAGGGTGAACCCGACCAAGAGTATGAGGAAGCTTGAGCCGCACAGCCACCGGACTCAGGACCTTGGTGATGCGATATGGCCCAATGAACCTGGGTGCCAGCTTACGAGAAGGCACCCGGAGAGGCAGGTCCTTGGTGGATAGCCATACCTTCTGACCGCACACATACTGGGGAGCCGGAGTCCGGTGACGGTCAGCCGCCACTTTGGTCTGTCTGGAAGCCCGGGCCAAGGCCTCCTCAGCCCTCCTCCAGGTGCGGCGACACCGACGGACAAAGGCCAAGGCAGATGGGACCGCGGCGTCGGGTTCCTGTGCAGGGAAAAGGGGCGGTTGATAACCCATAGAACATTGAAAAGGAGACATACCCGTAGACGCTACCGGCAGGGAGTTGTGGGAATATTCAACCCACGGTAGCTGCTGACTCCAGGAGCTCGGACTATGTGATGCCAGGCAGCGGAGAGCTCGCTCGAGATCCTGGTTGGCTCGTTCGGCCTGCCCGTTGGTCTGAGGGTGAAAACCTGAAGACAGACTCGTTGAGGCCCCGATCTGTCTACAGAACTCTTTCCAAAACCGGGAGACAAATTGGGGTCCTCTGTCGGAGACCACGTCCACCGGAAGACCATGGATCCGGAAGACGTGGTCCACCACCACCTGAGCGGTCTCCCTGGCGGAGGGGAGTTTGGGTAAGGGGATATAATGGCAGGCTACTCTGGACTCATGCCCCCACCGAAGGACCTCAGGACGCAGCGCGGCCGGCATGAACAACCGACCCTCCGGGCACCCCCTCGGGACCTCCTCTCTCTGAATGGCCTCCCTCACCCGCAGTTCGACGTCCCAGGATAGGGATCCCACCACCACCCCCCTGGAGAGAATGGTTTTGGGAGCCGCCTCGCCCCCAGGACCCTCGAACAGACGAGAGAGGGCGTCAGGCTTAACATTTTTGGAGCCGGGCCGGTAAGAGAGGGAGAAATTAAACCGCCCAAAGAAGAGCGCCCAGCGGGCCTGGCGAGCATTTAACCTCTTGGCCGAACGGATATACTCTAAATTCTTGTGATCCGTCCAGACCAAGAAGGGACGCGCTGCTCCCTCCAACCAGTGACGCCATTCCCCCAGAGCCAACCTGACTGCCAGCAGCTCCCTGTTACCTATGTCATAATTTCGTTCAGCAGGGCTCAAACGGTGAGAGAAGAAGGCACAAGGGTGCACCTTCCCATCTCTGGGGAACCGCTGGGATAGGACCGCGCCCACCCCGACATCGGAGGCATCCACCTCAACAATGAATTGGCGTTCAGAATCTGGAAGACAAAGAACAGGAGCAGAGATGAAACGGGACTTAAGGACATCAAAGGCCTCCTGAGCCTGAAAACTCCATCTGAACGGTACCTTAGGAGAGGTGAGTGCTGTTAAGGGTGCAGCAACCAGGCTAAAGTTCCTGATGAATCGCCTATAGAAGTTGACGAACCCCAGGAACCGCTGCAACGCCTTCCGAGAGTCAGGGGTTGGCCACTCGGCCACGGCCCTTACCTTAGCGGGATCGGCTTTGATCCCCTCCGTCGAAATTATATGCCCCAAGAACGAAACAGACTTGGCATGGAACACGCACTTCTCCGCCTTGACGTAAAGCTGGTTCTCCAGCAGCCGTTGTAGCACCTGACGGACGTGTTGAGTGTGTACCTGCAAGGAAGGAGAGAAGATAAGAATATCATCTAGGTACACAAAGACAAATCTGTTTACCATGTCCCTCAACACATCGTTCACCAGGGCCTGGAAGACAGCTGGGGCGTTAGTAAGCCCAAAAGGTAAGACCCGGTATTCAAAGTGTCCCGTTGGGGTGTTGAAGGCTGTCTTCCACTCATCCCCCTCACGTATCCGGATCAAATGGTAGGCATTGCGGAGGTCTAGCTTGGTAAAGACCTTGGCTCCCTGTAACAACTCAAAAGCTGATGACATCAGAGGCAGAGGATACCTGTTTCTTATGGTGATGTCATTAAGACCCCGGTAGTCAATGCAGGGTCGCAGGGAGCCATCCTTCTTAACGAAGAAGAACCCAGCCCCAGCGGGTGAGGAAGAGGGACAGATGAGGCCGGCATTTAAGGATTCTTGAATATACTTGTCCATGGCCTCTCTCTCAGGACCAGAAAGGGAATAAAGACGACCCTTTGGCGGAGAAGTGCCTGGGAGGAGATCGATGGCGCAGTCATATGGCCGATGAGGAGGCAAGGATGTGGCCCGGGACTTACTGAAGACCTGACAGAGATCGCAGTACTCCGCCGGGACTCCAACGAGATCAGCCTCCTCAACCTGAAAAACAGAAGACAGAGGCAGGAGACAAGGCAGAACCCAAACATGACGCAAGACAAGACTGACTCCAAGAGAACACAGAATTAGCCGACCAATCAACGTGAGGGTTGTGCTGCACCAGCCACGGATGCCCTAGGACAACGGGGGCACTCGGGGAATCTAAAAGGTACAACTCAATCACCTCACGGTGATTGCCGGAGACGAGAAGACTTACGGAAGGAGTGGAATGGGTGATGGAGGTGATGAGGAGACCATTAAGAGAGCGGACAGAGATAGGTGAAGGGAGAGGAATGGCGGGAATGCCCCACAGCACAGCAACGGAGACATCTAGGAAATTGCCCTCAGCACCCGAGTCAATCAGAGCTGAACAGGAGTGAGCAGTGTCTTGATATTGAATAGAGACATTTAGCAGAGTACGTGAAGTGGGGGAGTCAAGACAAGGAGTAGCGCCCACCAGGACCCCCTGGATTACTGATGGGCTCCGGCTTTTAAAGGACACTGGACAGCCCGATGCCCTGGCTTCCCGCAGTAGAGGCAAAGGCCCCGAGTCAACCGATCCTGCTTCTCCTTAGGGGTGAGACGAACACGCCCCACTTGCATGGGCTCAGGGTCTGTGGAAGGAGACGAAGAGGTGGAGACAATATTGGAGGCACCTTCATCCAGCACCCAGGAGGGTCGAGCTGTCCACCTCTGGCGTCGTCGTTGAAGACGCCCCTCCACACGAAGTCCCAGTTCCACTAGCGTGTCAAAGTCGTGAGGCAGCTCGTGAGTAACAATCTCATCCTGGATATCACCAACCAACCCCTCCCGAAACCTAGCACGTAATGCTGCGTCGTTCCAGTCACAGGTGGCCGCCAGAGTTCTGAACTGGATGTAGTACTCCGTAACGGAACGACCACCCTGACATAACCGCACCAGCTGGGAGGCTGCCTCGTCACCTTGAGCAGAGCGGTCAAACAGCTTAATCATCTCCGCTCTGAAGTCCTTGAATGTGGCACAGAATGGGGCACGAGCATCCCACACAGCAGTTGCCCAGTCCCTGGCTCTTCCTTTCAGGAGTGTGATGACAAAGGCCACTTGGGACTCCTCTTTAACATAACGTCGAGGCTGGAGTGCGAAGACAAGGGAGCACTGAGACAGGAACGCACGGCAGGAATTGGGATCCCCATCGTAGGGTGGAGGACTATTGGCATGGGGTTCAGGCTCAACATGAGGTAGAGAACGGCCGTACGCAGCAGCTGACCTGCTGGCCAAGGCTTCCCGCTGGAGTTCTTGGATCTGGAGAGTGAGATCCGCTACTTGGGCAGTCAGGGAATCAACCTCCCGTGAAGTGGCAGTTAGCTGGCTGGAATGCTGTCCCAGAAGAACACCCTGTTGACTCACTGCGTTCCTGACATGGTCTGCACCTGCTGAATCCATTTAATGGTCAGACCGTTCTGTCAGGGAAAACACACGGATCCAGTAGCAGGTAACAGAAATCTTTATTTTGCTCTCAAAAATGAGCCCAGGAAAAATAACAGAAATACAAAAGAGAAGAGGAAGTCCAAAAAGAATCCACTGGGGCAGAGAGCACTTCTCAAAAAACAAAACAAAAATATAGCGTCACCCGACGCAGTGTCCAAGTCACACAGAATTCCCAGTACAGAGGAGGACCGGGGCGGTACATCCAAGTCCCAACAGCAGAAAAACACCTGGGCAGGCAGTAGAGGAAACCAGGCCTGGAGACAGTGGAAGCAGGACAAAAATCAAAATGCAAAAACAAAACAAATCACACTTGGAGTCTGAAGCAAGGAGAAGCAAGGCAAGGCTGAGGCAAGGCTGAGGCAAGGCTGAGGCAAGGCTGAGGCAAGGCTAAGGAAAGCAAGGCTGAGACGGTCACAGGAACAGCATAACACACAACAACGGTCTGACAAAGGACTGAACACAAGTGGATCTAAAATAGGGGAGAAAATTAGGGATTGACTGACAACAGGTGTGCAGAGAACAATGATAATTAAGGGTAACGAGTGGGAGGGGAGACGTCACAATGACAACGAGCACATGGCGAGCTGTCAAAACAAAACACGTGCTCAAGACAAAGGAACCCAGAGAGGAGACAAAAACAGCAGATCAGACCGAAGTCATGACAAGGTGCATGTATCAGAAAGAAAAACATGAAAGGCATAATATGTTGCCATAGAGAATATAGCTTATCCATTGCACAAGAACAAACTAGGTGTATTGATAAGTTAAATGAACAAAACAAACAATTGCAGACTCAAATGTCCTGTTTCAAGACAAAGGTGAGCCATAATCAGGCCTCAACCAAATGTGACTCTGAAGACCAACAGTCAGATGAAAGCTATCCTGATTTACAGTCTTTCTGTAGACTAGAAAACACTAGAAATTCTGGTTTGATAGATAAAGATGTAAATGCATTTGAAGTGTGTGGAGCAAGACAAAAGGCTCAGACTAGGGCAAAAGGGATTGACTCTGTTCAATCTGTAACCCCCATACTCCAGTTACAAACAGTCAATGCAAATTTAGGTCCTGACGACATAGAGAGAATTGCAGAGAGTTTGCCATCAGTGCAAAGAAATTTTTCTGAGTTTAGGAGAGAATTGTCCAAAAAGATGCGGCTCTACGATATGTCTCTAGCTGAAGTCACCCAGCTAATATCACAGATCTTGACTGAGTCAGAATTCAGTGATTTTGAAAATGCTGTAAACTATTTTGAGTTTCAAAATGCCAGAAAAGATGACTTGAGAGAGGGAATTATGAGAGTGTTAAAGAAAATTGTTGGACCAAAAGTGGACTGGTCAAAAATCACTAGTTGTGTACAGAAGAAGCATGAAACTGTTAGTCAGTACACAGAATTTTTTTGTCAGTCAGCTGTAATTTACAGTGGAATAGCAGACACTTCAGAGAATGTGTTAAATGACAATGGGCCATTAGTTCGCACATGGTATGATGGTCTTTTGTTAGAGCATAGAAATGCTTTGCCTTTCTTAGACGTCACATGGGCTACCAGTACCCTGCAAAGTAACCTAGACAGGTTAGCTACTTGGGAAAGAGATTCTGATGTTAAAGAGAGAGTGAAAATTGCAGCAGCATCCTTTAAGGTCAACGCAGAGAAGCAACAGAAACGCAAATGTCCTAAGAGAGAGGGCAGCAGTTGTTATTATTGTGGTAAACATGGACATTGGGGAAAAGAATGTAGAAAAAACAAAAAGAATGTTAGAGAAACTAACAACGTAACTCAGCTTCTGCTCAGCCTGCTGGCTGCTCTGAAGCAGCCCCTCCCCTCGTCATTAAGCTCGTTGGGCAGCTGTTTTAGTTGTTAACCAGTTGGGCTGTGAGTGCTTAATTTCCCCACTAACTTAAAACAGAGATAAAAGACTTCTGTTTTTTGTTTAATAGAACAAAAGGAAAGTTACTATCTCAGTTTTTCCTTTGGGGGACACTGGTTAAAGTAGACTCACAGCCTTAAATGTTATTTTACAGCACAGGCCTTTCATCATTAATTGTGTTAGGTCAGACTGTAAACGTAAAAAAGCCCTCATGCAGTGTCCACAATAATGCCGAATATTGTCTTACAGCGTGCACCTGTCACAAATCCGTCCTCATGTATGATGTCTGCTATGACTGAAGTTTTGTTAGAGGATGAAGGAGAAATTACTCACAATTGTGTTACGCTTACATATACACCTATGAGTGAAGTAAAAGAAACTCCCATAGAGAATTCAGAATTTGAGTTGTTTGTTGACGGTTCAGCTCAAGTAATTGAAGGTAACAGACAAGCAGGTTATGCAGTAACGTCCACCACGGAAGTGTTAGCTTCAGGACGTCTTCCAGATCATTTTTCAGCTCAAGCTGCAGAACTAGTAGCCCTAACAAGAGCATGCACGCTAGCTTCAGGATCAGTTGCTAATATCTACACAGATTCCAGATATGCTTTTGGGGTAATTCATGATTTTGGTGTCATTTGGCAAACCAGACAGTTTCTAACTTCTGCTGGATCCCCCATTAAGCATGCTGAATTAGTGAAAGATCTAATGTTTTCCATGAAACTTCCAAATAAATTAGCAGTGATCAAAGTGAAAGCACATCTCACAACTAATACTACGGAAGCTAAAGGTAATGCTCTTGCTGATATGGCAGCTAAACAGGCTTGTTTCTATGCAACTGTACAAGTGTGTTCAGGTAGTGCAGCACAGAAGAAAATTATGCCTCCTGAATCAATAATTGATCTGTACAAAGACGTCCCTCCATTAGAACCAAAGTGGCATGGGCCACATCAAGTGATGTTGATTACAGCAGCTGCAGTATTGTGTCAGGATAAACTGGACTCATTGTGTCACACTGTAAAAGTTGCTCCCCCTCCCACAGGGAAATGACAGAACACGGAACAGTGAGGAGCCCAGGGAAGAACCGATTGCAACAGGCGTCGGGGGCCAACCCTTGCGGTGAAGACTCCCTCATAGCCTTCCCCATCCACTAGCCCATCCTTACCTCACTGGTTCTATTTAGGTGTCAAAATAATTCAGAAAATAGGGAAAGAAGGAACAACAATAGCAGACTCGGAAAATTTACCACCCTAGTGTTTGAACCAATACTGCTCTACTGTCTAGCAGACTCAGAAAAGTTACAACCCTAGAACAAATACTGCTCTCCTGTCTTTTGTTTTCTCTCTTCCTTTGTGCAGATACCACTGATGACTCTCCCGGGACCCATACGCACCGACCTCGTCATCTGCGTATGAAGCCACAAGAAAACCTCAAGAAAATGACTAGACCCACTGCCGAACCAACTATCACGGAAAAAAAGAAATACACAACGCAGAGACTCACATACGAAAACTTCAGTCATCCATCAACATGATCAAGATTGTCGTACCAGTAACATGACAGACACTCTCACTTTGCACAAGATAATGATCTTACAGAACAGATTGGCCTTGGATTCAACGCAAGGAGGAGCCCGCACCATCATCGGACCTGAATGCTGCACCGGTTTTTAATGGATCCAACAGAGAACTTGAACAAAATCCAACAAGACATTCTTGATCTTTCAGCAAAATTACACCAGATGACTGAAGATAATTCTTCATGGTTCGGAAACTTGACTGGTAAACCCTGGCTGTGGATAAAGGAAATAGCAATTATGTTGTTGTTTGTTCTACTGGCGTACTATCTATGCGTCCACAGTATCAAGTGTTTCATTCAACATATGAATCACGCCTCTCTCGAGAAAATCACAGTTCCTACCAGAAAAGACTATTACCCGTAGGGACGTCACGGACCCTAAAATTGCATGTTTGTTTAAGTGTTTAAATTTGTATTTTGTGAGAGTTATTTAGAACTCTCAAATGGGGAAATGTAGGATTACAAATTTTATTTAAATGTTTAATTTAGATTTCCAATACAATAGTATTTTATATTGAGAAAGTTATAAATGATGAGACCAGGAAATCTCTGCAAACGGTAGAGGTTCCCAGCAGGATATTCCTGACTGTCCCATCTCAGTACGAGAAGGCTAGGCCTTTCCTGTTCTCGTGTCTCACCGGGTGAAACTCATGCTGAGCAAGTTTGAACCCCTGCTATTTTATTACTGAGACCATTTGTCTTGCAGTTCTCATCTCAGTACGAGAAGTCTATGCCTTTCCTGTTCTCGTGTCTTTTGCTGAGCAGGTTCTAAAATCTGTATACCTTATTTACATTTGCTTATTTTCAGAGAAGTCTCCACCTATATGTTATCCCTCCCCCTTGAAATGTATATAAACTACAATGTAAAGTTCCCTTAGTTAGACGATGTTGGAATGACTGCAGTTACCGACAAGCAATAAAGAACTTCTGCTTGGAAAACTTCCACCGTCTCCTGGTCTGAGCTTCTAACTTTTCTACAAAGTAAAAGATCACTACAGTATGTCGCTTTCTTCTTCGCGCAAAAAAGACGTCGATCAAGTAGGGTATTGTTGGCGGTGGAAACGCTAGCCTGATCATGGTTTACCGACCCGAAACGTACTGTACTGTACCGCTCAGTGGAAACGAGCCATTATGTTCATAGGTTGCAGTAAATATATGTAATACTACACACTATAAAAAGTGATCAGTTGACTTAACTTAAAAAAAAAGTGAAGAAAACTGTTGGCTTAAAATTATTAAATCAACTTCATGCGCAATTGAAAAAAAAAGTTATGTAGAATTGTCAAGTTCACATAACTTATTTTTTTTTTCAATTACACATTAAAGGGATAGTTCACCCAAAAATTAAAATTGTGTCAGTAATTACTCACCCTCATGTTGTTTCAACCCCGTAAGACTTTCGTTCATCTTCGGAACACAAATTAAGATATTTTTGATGAAATCTGAGAGCTGTCTTTTAAATTTAAATTTAAATTTAATGTCTTTAAATTTTTTTTTAATTTTAACTTTATCACAATATGCAAATTTTTTATTTATAACATCAAGAGTGCAAAACAGACAAATACACTCTCACACACATACTTATACACACAAAAACACACAAACACAAATAAACGTGTGTCATTGCAAAAGCTAATTTTGGTAAATGTGTGAAATAAAAGCAATTAGTCATTAATGTAAGGAATAAAAAGCACACAGCATTGAAAGCATGAGACTGTAAGCCATCAAGGTTGCAAAACTAGACACACACACACACACACACACACACACACACACACACACACAGGGAAATATGAGACTGGTGAAACTGTAACAGAGAAATGTGAGAATATGTGAAATAAAATACAGTTACAGTTAGTTACAAATACAGTTAGTATGTAAATAATATGTAAATAGTTAGAGAAATAAAAAAAGTGTTTTAAATATCTAACTATATTTACATATTATGTGTATATTATTTACATATATTTAATGAACAGTAACTCTTATTCAAAAGGCAACAGCAAATATGAACAAAAAACTAAAATAACAGCAAAAGTATAATAATTGTCAAACAGTAAATGGAAAATAGAGAAATAAAAAAAGTTTTTAAATATCATCCTATTTTCCATTTACTGTTTGATAATTATTATACTTTTGCTGTTATTTTAGTTTTTTGTTCATAATTGCTGTTGCCAATTTTGAATAAGAGTTACTGTTCATTGAATTGTACAAAAAATAATTTTAAACCAACCAAACAAACAAAAAACTTGACAAAAAGTCTTTGAGAATCTCTTATTATATATTAAAATCCTCAACCTGAAAAAAAATAGGCAAACATGTGCAAAACAACTAGAATTCACAAGCCTTTCTACAGAGAGCTGTAAATCCGTCTAGTTGTTACAATATTATATTGCATGATAAATATGCTCACTACTTCCAACATATGGCACAAATCTGATTTAAAAAAAAAAATCTATAGGCCTAGTCTCTAATTCAGGGATAGGCAACGTCGATCCTGGAGTGCCGCTGTCCTGCAGAGTTTAGCTCCAACCCTGATATAAACTCACCTGCTTTTAGCCTTAGTAATCCTGAAGACATTGATTAGCTTGTTCAGGTGTGTTTGATTAGGGTTGGAGCTAAACTCTGCAGGACAGCGGCACTCCAGGATCGACTTTGCTTATCCCTGCTCTAATTTAACCTGAAATACAGCATTAATAAAAAAAAATAAAAAAATAAAAAATATATATATATTACAGGTCCTTCTCAAAAAATTTGCATATTGTGATAAAGTTAATTATTTTCCATAATGTAATGATAAAAATTTAACTTTCATATATTTTAGATTCATTGCACTCCAACTGAAATATTTCAGGTCTTTTATTGTTTTAATACTGATGATTTTGGCATACAGCTCATGAAAACCCAAAATTTGCATATTTCATCCGACCAATAAAATAAGTGTTTTTAATGCAAAAAAAAAAAAAAGTCAACCTTCAAATAATTATGTTCAGTTATGCACTCAATACTTGGTCGGGAATCCTTTTGCA
This sequence comes from Gila orcuttii, assembly GCA_026230005.1. Taxonomy (NCBI): domain Eukaryota; kingdom Metazoa; phylum Chordata; class Actinopteri; order Cypriniformes; family Leuciscidae; genus Gila; species Gila orcuttii. The sequence goes on along the minus strand of JAPDVR010000002.1, from coordinate 63,969,697 downwards.
GAAATGACTGCTTCAATGCGGCGTGGCATGAGGTGTTATGGAGGCCCAGGATGCTTCGATAGCGGCCTTAAGCTCATCCAGAGTGTTGGGTCTTGCGTCTCTCAACTTTCTCTTCACAATATCCCACAGATTCTCTATGGGGTTCAGGTCAGGAGAGTTGGCAGGCCAATTGAGCACAGTAATACCATGGTCAGTAAACCATTTACCAGTGGTTTTGGCACTGTGAGCAGGTGCCAGGTCGTGCTGAAAAATGAAATCAGATGGAAGCATGAAGTGCTCCAAAATCTCCTGATAGCTAGCTGCATTGACCCTGCCCTTGATAAAACACAGTGGACCAACACCAGCAGCTGACATGGCACCCCAGACCATCACTGGCTGTGGGTACTTGACACTGGACTTCAGACATTTTGGCATTTCCTTCTCCCCAGTCTTCCTCCAGACTCTGGCACCTTGATTTCTGAATGACATGCAAAAGTTGCTTTCATCCGAAAAAAGTACTTTGGACCACTGAGCAACAGTCCAGTGCTGCTTCTCTGTAGCCCAGGTCAGGCACTTCTGCCGCTGTTTCTGGTTCAAAAGTGGCTTGACCTGGGGAATGCGGCACCTGTAGCCCATTTCCTGCACACGCCTGTGCACGGTGGCTCTGGATGTTTCTACTCCAGACTCAGTCCACTGCTTCCGCAGGTCCCCCAAGGTCTGGAATCGGTCCTTCTCCACAATCTTCCTCAGGGTCCGGTCACCTCTTCTCGTTGTGCAGCGTTTTTTGCCACACTTTTTCCTTCCCACAGACTTCCCACTGAGGTGCCTTGATACAGCACTCTGGGAACAGCCTATTTGTTCAGAAATTTCTTTCTGTGTCTTACCCTCTTGCTTGAGGGTGTCAGTGATGGGCTTCTGGACAGCAGTCAGGTCGGCAGTCTTACCCATGATTGCGGTTTTGAGTAATGAAACAGGCTGGGAGTTTTTAAAAGCCTCAGGAATCTTTTGCAGGTGTTTAGAGTTAATTAGTTGATTCAGATGATTAGGTTAATAGCTCGTTTAGAGAACCTTTTCATAATGTGCTAATTTTTTTAGATACATGAGCTGTATGCCAAAATCATCAGTATTAAAACAATGAAAGACCTGAAATATTTCAGTTGGTGTGCAATGAGTCTAAAATATATGAAAGTTTAATTTTTATCATTACATTATGGAAAATAATGAACTTTATCACAATATGCTAATTTTTTTAGAAGGACCTGTATATATATATTTTTTTCTTTTTTTTTTCTATTCTATTCAATGGGGTAAAATGGATCATAAATATTAATTATTATCATAAAATTCTCAAAAAACTTGAAAAAAAATAGTCTTTGGGAATCTCTTATTATATATTAAAATCCACAACCTGAAAAAATAGGCAAATATGTTCAAAACAACTAGAATTCACAAGCCTTTCTACAGAGAGCTGTAAATCCATCTAGTGGTTACAATATGATATTGCATGATAATTATGCTCACTTCTTCCAACAGATGGCACCAATCTGCTTTCAACATTTTTTTTCTACAGGCCTAGTCTCTACTTTAACCTGAAATACAGCATTAATAAATTAATAAAAAAATATATATATAATTTTTCTATTATATTCAATGGGAAAAAATGGATCATAATTATTGCATAAATATTAATTATTTTCATAGAATTCTCTCAAAACACCAAAGAAAATAAGAAAAAATATTATTGAACAAAAATACATTTCATTCATTTTACTGAAAAAAAAAAATGTAGGGGTCCGGTCACTTATGACCGTGAAAGTGCAATGTGTGACTGGAAAACGAAGTACCCCAGAGGGTTAAGTTTATCACTTAATAATTTTAAGCCAAGTGTTTTTTTTTTTTTTTTAAGTCAACTGGTCACTTTTTACTGTGTAGAAAAAATAGCAAGTTTTCAAATGATCCGATCCTACAGAATGTGCAACGTTAAGTAAATATATCAATGTGCTGCAAAAGTTTTCAAATTGTTCATTTCCCTTGATACAGAAAGCATAGCATACATAAATAATTGTTTTTCATATGGTAAACATGCAGATGTACAGCAATCTGTTCATTCTTAAGCAGCCCTTGATTTTGTCTTTGACTTTGTAAACATATGGACATGGTTGCATTGAAATATATTGCAAGCTGCTGTTGTGTTGCTGTGCAGCCATATATCTACAACACTCCAGACTACAAAGTGAATGCTTTAAACGTGAACGCTTTGGACAGCATCTAATGATGTGATGCCTTCAACAGGACTGACGCCTTTGTACTCTTTCTCCAACCCCCCCACCCAAAAAAAAATCAAAAAGGTCCAAACAGTCGTCTGGTTCTTTGCTTGCAATCTCAAACTCTTCTCTTCCCGTCCAGCTTTAGATTTACAATTAGCTTAGAAACCAATGTCTGTCTTTTGATTATTTGCATTGCTGATTCTTCTCTTCATTTCACACTCTCTATGATGTGGACTGGCTTGTCTTTGAAGATAAACGAAGGGCTTCACTACGGGAAGTATGAAAGCAGTCTAGATAACTATGAGCTGGACAGGGAGGCCATGTGAATCTGTATGAGCATGATGAAAAGGAAAGGATGATGGTGGTCTCTGCATGTCTTAAATGAGAGACGGAATCGGGCGCTGTACCGTACAGAACAGTGTTAACCCTTGAATCCTCAGGGTATCAGGTCAGCCTACTTTCACAGCTTCATTTTCCCTGTTTATTTCACACTTTATTTTTTCTGCATGATGGGTTTCTTCAACTATGAGCACTTTTGGCCATGTGTATTTGTTTGCTAGCAAACTCTAACAGTGTATTTGCTTGCATCAAAGGATTATCTTTTCTATTTTTTTCTGAAATTCATGAACTTTTTGAACTAGAGTGTCATTCCCTACACGTCTCAAATGATGGATAATGTTATATAGCATTCTTAATAAGAATAATAATGCCACATGGGTATACATTTGTATAATTTGACAAAATAACTTCTGGATTGGAAATGGCATATACTATACAGTGTATATATATACAAAATTTTCATTTTTGTAAGTAACACTTTTTATGGTTTTAGTTTTATATAACTATAATGACTCTGATTCTAGATCACATCCATCAAGTGTTCTTTTGAAATTTCACCACCACAGCTCTCTACCATCGGATACTCTACCATCGGACTACTGATAACATCTCCATATGGTTTAGGTAATTATTAGCAGCACCGGATTGACAACCACCACTTACTGTAGGTGGGTTACGTAAAAGCTTCAGTTAAAACACCATTTTCCATTTCTGCCTTACAGTTGCGTCCATTTCCCCAGCTCCAAATGTGTCCTTTATCAGGCGTTGAATATTGTTTAAACAAAAGATATGATATAAGATACAGTATGATTAATCCCCATATTAATCTAAGGTTTATTTACAGCAGTATTCTGGATGTGTTGCTGTACATCCCTTATTCTTTACTAGTTACATTTCTAAGGTGGTATTTCTTCCTTAGGTATTTCTTTCTCATCCTTAGGCCGTGTTCTTCTCCTTGCTGTGTCCAGCAAGCGTGTGTGTGTGTGTGTGTGTGTGTGTGTGTGTGTGCCAACAGTGCAATTGGGTTTGTTTTTCTGACAACAGGACCACCAGAAGCTCTTTCATCTCACTCTTCCTAAGTGGCATGCAATACAAGAGCCCATTTTGAATAAGAGAGTGTATCCTACCTGACACACATCGCCTGCCTTCGGTATTATGCACACTTGAGTTCAACAATGCTTCAGCTGGTCGTCCTGGCATAGTTTACGTCCAGTGGATGCCCTTATAGTAATCTGCTAAAATTCAAATGACAATTTGATTTACAACTTAAACGCATCATGAAATCAAAATTGACCATATAAATATTTTTTTTTTTTTTTTTTTTTTTTATATACATGTCACCGGGTGAGGAACAAAGAGGAACCTTAAAACCGACAAAGAGGAACCTTAAAACCGGGATTTGTTGCACGGGGGAGCGACTTCCGGTGTAACACCAGGCCAGTTCCGGTGGCATGTCATGGCCGTCAGTGTTGACGAGCGCCAGCTGTGGACACTAATCAGGCCGGTATCAGTGAACATATGCGGGAAGAGGCATATATAAGGAGAAGTTTGAAGACATAGGTTGTTGGTTCTTGGGGGAGGTTTCTTGGTGCTTGGGGTTTCCACGTTGGGTTCCCTTAGTGCTTTGTCAGCAGAAAGCAATAACCGCAGTGCATACAAGTGTGGGGATGTTTACACATTGAAGACGGATGAGTGCCCGACATATGGAACTGAGAGAACAGAGTGATTAAGGGCAGCGCTGAAGATCCATGCTGTTACCAAGGAGAGAAGTTAAGTACACTTTTTGCATCAACATACAAAAGGGGATGTTATGAAGATTTACCAAGAACATTCTGAATACTGGTTTGCACTGGCTGGCAGCGTGTGTTGTCTCTCTTGTTGCGAGTCTTAGAGACCAAGGAAGGAGCTGGGCTTTATAGGATTGCTCTTGAAACCTGATACCCCCGTGTAGAAAGCCATCGGTGGATTGTCTGACCTTGCAAAGATGGAGTGAAGGCCTGTTATTCACGAGAGGTGATGTGGCATTGCAGTGTCTGAAAGTTTGAAGTGAGCACGTGTAAAGAGTTATACTATTATTGCATGCACGAGTGTGGGAGACCAAATCATTACCATCATTCTAGGATCTTTGTTTGGGGAAGCCGAACCAGTGGGGAATCAATCGAATCTGATCCGTTGATTGTAAAGTTGTGTCCAGGTTCCAACCACCTGATGTGATATTGGAGGAAGGAGAAGTTTAGCTCTGTGTGTTGTTGGGAAGAGCTGCATTCTGCTATTGCCGTCCTGTGGGAAGAGAAGACTCCGTTATTAACTGCTGGATTCTGTACTCCCCATTGCTGTTCTGTGAACAGAGAGATTCTGCTGTCCGCCGCTGGATTCTGCTATTGCTGTCCTGTGGTAAGAGAATACTCCGTTATTAACTGCTGGATTCTGTACTCACCATTGCTGTTCTGTGAACAGAGATTCTGCTGTCCGCCGCTGCATCCTGCTATTGCGATCCTGTGGCAAGAGAAGACTCCATTGTTAACTGCTGTGTCTGGTCTGCTGCCGCTCTACGAGCGGAGAGATCCTGTGAACCATTACTCTGAAGGAGAGTCTGCTGACTGCTGTGTCTGATCCGCTGCCGCTCTACGAGCTGAGAGATCCTGTGAACCATTACTTCGAAGGAGAGTCTGCTGACTGCTGTGTCTGATCTGCTGCCGCTCTATGAGCTGAGAGATCCTGTGAACCATTACTTCGAAGGGGAGTCTGCTGACTGCTGTCTGATCTGCTGCCGCTCTATGAGCTGAGAGATCCTGTGAACCATTACTTCGAAGGGGAGTCTGCTGACTGCTGTCTGATCTGCTGCCGCTCTATGAGCTGAGAGATCCTGTGAACCATTACTTCGAAGGGGAGTCTGCTGACTGCTGTGTCTGATCTGCTGCCGCTCTATGAGCTGAGAGATCCTGTGAACCATTACTTCGAAGGAGAGTCTGCTGACTGCTGTGTCTGATCTGCTGCCGCTCTATGAGCTGAGAGATCCTGTGAACCATTACTTCGAAGGAGAGTCTGCTGACTGCTGTGTCTGATCTGCTGCTGCTCTACGAGCTGAGAGATCCGGTGAACCATTACTCTGAATGAGTCTGCTGACCTGCTGTCCGATCTGCTGCCGCTCTACGAGCTGAGAGATCCTGTGAACCATTACTTCGAAGGGGAGTCTGCTGACTGCTGTGTCTGATCTGCTGCCGCTCTATGAGCTGAGAGATCCTGTGAACCATTACTTCGAAGGAGAGTCTGCTGACTGCTGTGTCTGATCTGCTGCCGCTCTATGAGCTGAGAGATCCTGTGAACCATTACTTCGAAGGAGAGTCTGCTGACTGCTGTGTCTGATCTGCTGCTGCTCTACGAGCTGAGAGATCCGGTGAACCATTACTCTGAATGAGTCTGCTGACCTGCTGTCCGATCTGCTGCCGCTCTACGAGCTGAGAGATCCTGTGAACCATTACTCCAAAGGAGTGTCTGCTGACTGCTGCGTTCGATCTGCTGCTGCTATGCGAGCTGAGAGATCCTGTGAACCATTACTTCGAAGGAGAGTCTGCTGACTGCTGTGTCTGATCTGCTGCCGCTCTATGAGCTGAGAGATCCTGTGAACCATTACTTCGAAGGAGAGTCTGCTTACTGCTGTGTCTGATCTGCTGCCGCTCTACGAGCTGAGAGATCCTGTGAACCATTACTTCGAAGGAGAGTCTGCTGACTGCTGTGTCTGATCTGCTGCCGCTCTACGAGCTTTGAGATCTTGTGAACCATTACTTCGAAGGAGAGTCTGCTGACTGCTGTGTCTGATCCGCTGCCGCTCTACGAGCTGAGAGATCCTGTGAACCATTACTCCAAAGGAGTGTCTGCTGACTGCTGCGTTCGATCTGCTGCTGCTATGCGAGCTGAGAGATATTGTGAACCATTGCTCTGAAGGAGGGATTGCTGACTGCTGTGTTCAATTATAAATAAAAAGAAGAGATTTTATATGATCTGTTGTCTGTCCTGATTGGTGTCTTTGGTGTCGGCTCCTCCGGAGTGTGGTTATTGACCCTTGGCCTAGGGAAAACGGTAACATACACTCACCTAAAGGATTATTAGGAACACCATACTAATACTGTGTTTGGCCCCCTTTCGCCTTCAGAACTGCCTTAATTATACGTGGCATTGATTCAACAAGGTGCTGAAAGCATTCTTTAGAAATGTTGGCCCATATTGCAGCCTGGTCTCATTGTTAAAACGTAGGTATTAATACGTTTTTTTCAAAGATAGAAAACGTAATTTTTTTTGTACGTTTCATAGATGCTGAAACGTATAATATGGACGTATCTGCAACATTTAGACGTAACATAATTACGTTTTTTCAGCTACAAAACGTCAATTTACGTATTTCATATCATAAAGATATCTGTATAATTTCCCTTTTACCATTTTTATAGATAAATGTGCGATCCCTTAACCCTACTCCTAAACCTAAACATACCCATTTTATACAGAATGTAAAAATGATAAAACGTAATGGACAGGTGTGTAGGGAAATGGCAGTTTTATTAAAAGTATAGCATTAAAATATATTTTGAGCCACTAATCCTACTCCTAATTTACCCCTAAACCTACCCATAACCATTCCTTAAAACTACGTAGGCTACAATTATGAAGAAAAACCTAACAGAAAGACAATTTTAATTACAATAATTTATTTATTGCGAAAATGTCAAAACCGGTACCAAAAGTTGTTCACATCATTATGTGTTGCAGTCCTCTCTGAGTAGAATTGAAGTTTTTAATCCATGAAAATGTTAATCCGGTTTCGCCTCGCACTGTGAAGGCTCGCGCGCTTCTCAAATGTAGCACACCGACTGGAAGACGTAATGTCGCAATTTGTGACGAACCAGGCAAGAGCCAATGAGCGTTTGATATCCCTGCCGTAAAACATGCCGTAACGCTTCTTGAGGGTGCAATTTTTGAATTTGAATTCATCACGAGCGCGAAATTTGACGTTTACGGTCGCTGATGAGAATAGAGATGAAGATCGCTGGATAAAGGGCTGAATTTGGATCTGTTTCTTGCAAACGTATGGATTCTAAAGATTTGGATTACATCAAGCTAATAAAATGTATGTCTTTTGTGAATTTATGTTGTGTTTTGGTGTATTATGGTTCTATAGGAGAAAACGCATTTTGTGTCTCACGGTAAATAAACTATATTACAAAATGGTTAAATTTAAGAAGGTAACATTATTTTTAAGGGTTTAAAGTGTAGTCTTGTTTAGCACCATGTAAGTTACGAAACGAGTTTGCAGCAGAAGGCACGAACAGAGTGGAATGTTATTATTTCTTAAATAAGTTAACGTTAAACTGCATTTAATAAATGCGACTGAAAACGTAATTGATAAGACGCTTAAATGCAATAGAGTCAAAACATTAATGCCACGATTTTAATAAGCATAAATAGGAACAGGTCCATACGTAAATAATTTTCGTTTTTGTGCTGTCAATACGTAAATATGTTACGTTTTAGTGCTGTAAATACGTCAGTATTATACGTTTCTGGGTGTATAAAACGTAAGTAAATGTACGTGTGGTAGAACTACACTTAACGTAAAAATACACACGTATTCTCATGAGATCACGTTGCATATTGATAGGATAGCATCTTGCAGTTGATGGAGATTTGTGGGATGCACATCCAGGGCACGAAGCTCCCGTTCCACCACATCCCAAAGATGCAATATTGGGTTGAGATCTGGTGACTGTGGGGGCCATTTTAGTACAGTGAACTCATTGTCATGTTCAAGAAACCAATTTGAAATGATTCGAGCTTTGTGACATGGTGCATTATCCTGCTGGAAGTAGCCATCAGAGGATGGGTACATGGTGGCCATAAAGGGATGGACATGGTCAGAAAGAATGCTCAGGTAGGCCGTGGCATTTAAACGATGCCCAATTGGCACTAAGGGGCCTAAAGTGTGCCAAGAAAACATCCCCCACACCATTACACCACCACCACCACGAGCCTGCACAGTGGTAACAAGGCATGATGGATCCATGTTCTCATTCTGTTTAGGCCAAATTCTGACTCTACCATCTGAATGTCTCAACAGAAATCGAGACTCATCAGACCAGGCAAAATTTTTCCAGTCTTCAACTGTCCAATTTTGGTGAGCTCTTGCAAATTGTAGCCTCTTTTGCCTATTTGTAGTGGAGATGAGTGGTACCCGGTGGGGTCTTCTGCTGTTGTAGCCCATCCGCCTCAAGGTTGTGCGTGTTGTGGCTTCACAAATGCTTTGCTGCATACCTCAGTTGTAACGAGTGGTTATTTCAGTCAAAGTTGCTCTTCTATCAGCTTGAATCAGTCGGCCCATTCTCCTCTGACCTCTAGCATCAACAAGGCATTTTCGCCCACAGGACTGCCGCATACTGGATGTTTTTCCCTTTTCACACCATTCTTTGTAAACCCTAGAAATGGTTGTGCGTGAAAATCCCAGTAACTGAGCAGATTGTGAAATACTCAGACCGGCCCGTCTGGCACCAACAACCATGCCACGCTCAAAACTGCTTAAATCACCTTTCTTTCCCATTCTGACATTCAGTTTGGAGTTCAGATGATTGTCTTGACCAGGACCACACCCCTAAATGCATTGAAGCAACTGCCATGTGATTGGTTGATTAGATAATTGCATTAATAAGAAATTGAACAGTGTTCCTAATAATCCTTTAGGTGAGTGTGTGTGTATATATATATATATATATATATATATATATATATATACACTAGTAATACATGTGTCTTCTTTGAAACACAATGTTAATCTGAAGTTAAACCTGCCTCCTGGTAGGTTTAATTTAAGCCTCAATTTAGTCCTGGGGCAACTCTAATCTTCCTCCAGGAAATCAGTTTATTAAACTCTGGACTAAACTAAATCTAGGACTATTTAAATCCATGACAGAGAAAGCAGATTTCTGTTAATCTGGTTTAAAGGGCTATTTTAGTCTAGGACTAGGTTTAATCTCTGTCTGGGAAACCGCCCCCAGATTTTTATCAAATAAATTCTGCAAGTGGATTTTTATGCAATGTACAATTTATGCAGTACCAAAAAAGATGTAATGTGCTGTAATGTGCATATTCAAACTGAAGAGAAATGACACTATAGCCTGACTAATATCCACAGCATCCTCACAAAAAAAGAAAAAAAAAAAAGAGCAAAAACGTGGTTGAGATGGGATTTAATCTTCTTGGAAACACCAGTCATTGAAGCACATTTATTATCTGCAACGAAACAGATCATCCCAGGAGCCGTTTCCAGCATCGGGAATGCTGCATGTTTTTCATGTTCATACAATCATATGATGCATTGTTGAAACTCTTTGTTCCAAAACACAACTCGCTTCTAAAGTAATTATGAACCCCCGGAATGGAGCATGAACATTAGCAGATGTATTGGGTCTTGCATGGAAAGTATTGGCAAAAGCCTAAATGAACATCTGTGCTCATGTGAGGATCTGCTAGAAGGAAAGGGAAGTTGAGGAAACATGTAAAAAGAGAAGCTGCATCAAAGGGTATTGCATTTTTATAATAGACCGGGCACTTAAATGCATGCATAACACATGTACCGCACATAAGCAATCCCTCAGACTAGGCGAATTGTATCTTTACAACCACTTAACCATTTATTGGTGTCAAACTGGCTATAGCTTCCCTCTAAACAAAAGAAGCCTTGAGGGGAATATTTTTTTCATAATCGAATTTTTCTTAATGTTGGGATCACTAACTCACAATAAGCATTAGTTGCTTGTACACAGTTTTCCCCCCCCTCTAATGTATCTTGCACACTCAGCAAAACCAGAAATTAATTTTTGACTAAATTAAATACCCACCATGTGCCTCTAAATCTCTAATGATTTATCATCAATACCATTATCCAGATAAGATCAGAGATGATGACCCCCTTGTGAAGCTATTATTATGATAGTTTTATTTTGAAACCATGATACATTTTTATCAGGATCCTTTGATGAATAGAAAATTCAAAAGCAGCATTTATTTAACAAAATTAGTGATTTTTGTAATATTATAGATCACTTTTGATCAATCTAATGCATAATAACATAAAAAAATGCATATTGACCCTAAACTTTTGAATGACAGTGTTTATATATTATTTGTATAGTGTTACTTTTCTTTCTTTTTTTTTGTACTACATAGCAAATCTAGTGAATGTGAATGCAAAATTATCTTCATGTTAATCATTTCATTCATTCTTAAGTTTCAGGTTTACTTTGTTGGCTTAAAAACACATCTTGTATAATCAGTCATTTTGATATACTGTTTTATATGAAGAATATAAAGAAGCATATACAAATTTAAAGGGTGATTGCACCGACAAAATGTTTAAGCTTATATTGTTTAGACTGAAGTTTACATCAATACTTTGTGGATGGAAAACATGGCAATGTATGGACCAATGAGTAAAAAAGTACAATTCAATTTTTTTTTTTAATAAATGTATTTATAATGAAGTGGATGTGCCATATGTAAGTTCTAGCTTTAGAATGGCAAAAGCCATGCTGTAATATTAGTAGGTGGTTTAAAGCAAGAGTTCTTCTCTCTTTTTTTGCCTTTGGCAGCGCAGGGTGAATGGAGAGGAGATCTAATTGGATTTCTTGAGTGGCCACCGCTATTCAGAAAAATGGAATTTACCTGTGAAACAGCTTGGAGCCTCTGCTTCTTTCTTTTTTGTTTCTTTGTGTCTTTCTTTCTTTCTTTCTTTTTTTCCTTGTCAGTGGTTCTCTATAGGGCATAGCTGATTGGTTCCTGGTTTATGAGCTCGCTGCTCAACCTTCAAATACTTGGTCAGTATTTGCTTTAGCAGTTGCAGCGCACTTTCAGAAACCCTCCTCCTTCCCCAGCTCCACCTGTATAGATCTTCTACAGGTAATTCATGTTTGCTATATTATTGGACAGCAGAAGCATGTCTTACTTGCTCACAGCAGCGTGTCGTGTATGTATTGGCAGTAAGTCCCGTACTTGCAGCAGCAGCGTACAACATCTATTCCGCCAAGACCAAACATATCAACATTGTCATATTCATTACCATGCCAAACACTCTGAGAGTTGTCATGACAGAACTGTGATAATGCAATTTAGCTTCTTTTATTTATTTATTCATTTACATCTTTACAGTTTTTTTACATCTTGTTAACTTTCATTTTTCTATCAGTGTATTTTCAAGGTATTATATGTCATATCAACATTGAAGAAGCTTACACAGAGCAAGCTCTCTTCAAGTGGAAAGCACAAGTGCAGCAGAGACAGAGTAAGGTGGGCTGGAAGCGAGGGCTAATTTAATGACTAGCCTGCTAAGCAGGAATACGACGCGGGTACTTCATTAGCTGGCTAGAAACTGATTATGCACCCCTCCGACTCATTACATCCCGCTCAGATCGCCTTGGTCTACATGCAGGGGCACACAAATGAACCATGAGCTAGAAACTTGACACCAAAGGGAGATTTAAGTGGCACAAACGGCTCCTTTGAAAAGTCTGGTGGGAGAAAATTTGCCAAGAACAAAGAGAAAGAGGATCCCTTGAGTTTAGGATAGATAGATAGATAGATAGATAGATAGATAGATAGATAGATAGATAGATAGATAGATAGATAGATAGATTTCTCTCCATTGAACAATGATAATAACCATATGGATTTTATGATTATAGCAGTGGATTTTATTGTCGTCAAAGTGACACTTTGAATCAATGACATTAATATATATTAAATCTTTTCTTAGACTTTTTCACAATAGGTTTGAATTTCAGGACATGACCTTTATAAGAAGCAAATATAATGCTTTCACACTCAATAAGTTATTTGATTCAGCGCTAGCGCTGAACTCTCATAAAATTCTGACATCTTGTTTGTTGCACTCTAGCGACTTCATTTCCACAAATTTCAAATGATTGAGGCATGAAATGAAATGAGAACAGTGTGATGACTGCCATACTAATATAAGGCTTACTGGAGAAGCTCCAACAACTTTGTTAACCACTAAATTGCTCCAATATGTCACTTCGGTTTATAACTGATTGTGCAAATCGGTGAATCCTATGGGCCGTAACTATGAAAGCCAAGGCTGTGGACACTGCACTATATCCGAAAAAAGTGATTTGATATGTGGCTTATTTTTGATACAAAATGTGCTTCTAACTCCTGCAGTGGAAATTTGCATATTCAGCTGTGTAGAGCTGCTTGATACAGCAGCGTTTAATAAAAGCAGTACCTAATAAATAGGCCTATGTATATATTCAGCACAATGCAGTATGAATTGATCACTCAACATTGAGAGGTGATGTGTAATCAGCAACTTCACAATATCCCAGAATGCAATTGGGCTAGATCAGAGAAGAACTAGTGTGTTTATAGAAATACAGTATTAATGATAAACATGCACAAAAAAAATCTGAAATGATTGACTGTTTTTGCAAACCATGCACATGGCAGATGTAACCTTTCCTGACTGGTAAGATTAAGATCCATACAACACTGATGGACAAACTCCTAAATGTGTTTCAGTAAGGTTTTGCTGTTTTAAACTGTGAGAGCAAATGCAGTATGTGTAATGTGTGTTGTAAAAGGCCATTAGTCGAGTATACCCATACGGAAATGTACTATATGTACATATATATCCCTATATCTGAGCAGTAGGGATGCACCGATACCACTTTTTAAGGATCGAGTACGAGTACCGATATTTTTTTCCTGGTACTCGCCGATACCGATGCCTGTTGTACTGGGGGGGGGGGGGTTCTCGTTTTATGTGGCAATTTTCTAAGAACAGCACAATGAGACTAATGAACATATCAGCATCTTTATTTTCAACAACCTAAATAAACTTGTTTAAAAATAAAATCATTCTTATGTGCTTATCACAAATTTTCAAAGCCCAAATTTCACAGTGTCCAATAACCTCCAAAGGGCAAAACCAAGGACATAATGAATGTAATTTTTACCTGCCTGTCACAAAGTTGTCAAAGTGCTAAAGAAATCACAGACAACAAGACAATCAAATTTGTCATAAAGTGCCAAAGAAATCACAGAACAAATGTTTATAACATAACACTGAGTAACAATGTAATCACAGCCGAAAGTGTAAAGTGAAATATTACAGTGTACTATTAAATCTAGCAACACTATAACTGCAGGAAGAGTGTTCATAAGAATTAAGAAATATAAGCTAAGGATATACGTGAGGTCACGCAACACATGAGGTACCGGTCTTTGGTATCGGGGTATTTTTACGAGTACGAGTACAAGTACATGAGCTTGGTATCGGGCCCGATACCGATACTGGTATCGGTATCGGTGCATCCCTACTGAGCAGTGTTGTCTATTAAGGCAATAAATTATTATCAAATATATATACATCCTTAGGATATATGAAGATATAAGTTTATACCATGTGTGAAATTTCCATAGTAGACATATTAAACATATATTACAATTATTTATATTATAATGTACACTCTCAAAAAAAAAAAAAAAAAAGGTACAAGAGCGATCACTGTGGTGGTACCTTTTCAAAAGGTACACCTTTGTACCTAAAGAGTGCATATTAGTCCCTCAAAGGTACATAATGGGACCAAAAGTGTACATATTAAGCCTAAATGGTACATATTAGAACCCTTTTGAAGGGTACTGTCCCAGTGACAGCTTTTGTACCTTTTATTTCTGAGAGTGAATGTTAAGGCCATGTATGCTAACAATATATGTCTCATTTATATTTAATAAGTTAGCATACAGTGCCCTCCACTAATATTTGCACCCTTGGTAAATATGAGCAAAGACGGCTGTGAAAATAAATCTGCATTGTTTATCCTTTTGATTATTTCATTCAAAATTCACAAAATTCTAGCCTTTCATTTAAGTAAAACAATTGAAAGTGGGGGGAAAGTCTCATTATACATCACATTGGCCTAAGGTCACTTATGTTGTAATAGGTTTTGTATATGTTTTTAAGTTATATTTAATTATATTACATATATTGATATTTCATATATTACATATATGTACATATATTACATTTACATATGAGTAATTCAGTACCTGGAACTGTTTATTCATTTCTGATGATGTTGATGTCTTGTGATATTTGGTTTGATTCATGTTAATTTGATGCCATTGGTTGTTTGAATGCAGCCTTCTTGTGCTATTAGAATTGTTGTGAATACGAGTTTCCTAGTTAAAAAAATTGGAAATTAATTAACAATGCAATTGTTAATGTTCATTGAAAAAGAGAGGTTCATGTTGTGTCAGACACTTTGCACTGGAAATGACTATTTAATTGTGTTTAAAAAGGATTAAATTAAGAGACTGTTTGTGTTAATGTTTTGATTGTGTCGGAGTAATATGCTTAAGTTTTAATTATTATAGAGGAACAACACATCATGAGTTAGGCTGATTTTGTGGACATTTTGATATTGTTTTTTTTTTATTGATTTGAACTTCTCTATCACCAATGTTCTCTGTGGCTAGTAATACTGGAAATTTCCAATTCTTGTTAAGAAAGAATGAAATCGGGTCACTTTGTCCCTGCAACAGAGCTATAGTAAAGTTTGGTTTAGCTCCAGTCTATTTAACGGATCTTCTATCGCCTTACAATCCATCGCGCTCTTTAAGATCACTAAATTCGAGGCTTCTGGTCATTCCTAGGATATCCAGATCCACCAAAGGAGGCAGAGCATTTTCACATTTAGCTCCAAAGCTCTGGAGTAGCCTTCCTGATATTGTTCGTAGCTCAGACTCGCTCTCCCAGTTTAAAACTAGACTGAAGACGCATCTATTTAGCCAGGCATTCATATACATTTTTTATCTTACAGTTACTGTAAATTCAGCCTCTAGTTCATAAACGCCAGAGGAGAACTGGCCCCCGGCTGAACCTGGGTTCTCCCAAGGTTTTTTTTTTCTCCATTGGGTCATCTGATGGGGTGTTAGGACACTATTAGGTCACTGGATGGAGTTTTTCGGTTCCTTGCCACTGTTGCCTTTGGCTTGCTCATGGGGATATTCAAATTAATTAACCAATCATACCATTGATCAGCTCTACCAAACTTGGATGTCTTTTTTCCAGTAATAAACAAACATTGTTAAGTTGTTTTGATTGATACTATGAAGCAGCTTTGATACAATCTGTAGTGAAAAGCGCTATATACATATATTTGACTTGACTTGACTTAAAGTGTGGAATTTCACACAGATTTGGATGTATATTGCTAAATGCAATTTTAAATCTTTGAAATGCAAAATGTTGCATATGAACAACTCATGCTCGATTGAATTGGAAGAACACAGCATTGGTCTGAAGCAGTGATATCATTGGGATATCACAGTAATCAAATCACTCCTGGTGCACTTGATTACAGCACTTGAAAACCAAAAATTGACTTGATGCGACACAGGACGTCTGTTCTTACAAAGAAATAATCATTATAATTTACAAGCCCTTTTTTAAATGACCGATATTTTACAGAGTGGTTTCTGTTGGGTAATTAACAAACATCATGACACGTTCCCTTTCGTTGTCACTCCGAGTTACGTCGGATGACGACGAATTGGGTTTCGCTTAGAAAGCCTATCAACTTCGAGTATTACAAAACGAGCCAATGGCAAAGAAATGCCATGGGTCTGCGGAATTTGCATGACTTAACTCCGCCCCACCTCGTGGGTATAAAAGGAGGAAGTCCGCAACAGCAGTTTATGTTTTCGCTTCGGAGCCAAGTTTATTCTTCTCTCCACAAGCCATCTCTGAATTGTCAGCTTCACAAACGAGTACCTCGAGTGTTGGTGTGACGGCGATCTACGGCAACCGCGTGCTTCCTGCTGATCTGTTGCAGTGGTCTGCTAGTCGGTGCGTGTCTCCCCGGGTGCTTCAACACTTGAGTTTTCTCTCACTAAAAGAGCTCGCACGCGGCACGTCTTTTTAAAGACGGCTCGCCCGTGCATTTAAAAAAAAAAAAAAATGAATGGTGCGGCAGCTTGGTATCGGACTCTGATGGGCACGAGCGTTGTCTAGTATGTTTGGGCTTGATCATGCTAGAGCAGCGCTCGTGGATGACTCATGTTTTCTCCGTGGAAACATGATCATCGCGTCATTAAGGTCGAGACTCGGTGAACTCACATGAGTGAGAGTCCCCTCATCCACCCCCCGATCTTCGGCTGGTGACCAGGGTGACCTGAGGGTTAGGGTCTGGAACAAGGCGCCGACTATGTGTCCGCGACCCCAGGCCCCCTCTTTAATGACGGTGCCCGCTAGTGTACAGGTGATTCCCACAGGTCTACCCTCTGGTGGCCCGTGTGTTTCATTTGAAACTACAGAGGATGATACTATGTTTGTAGCAGCTTCACTAGGTGGGTTTGATTTTCCTGGAAGTGACGACTCGTCGAGTCTGATCCGGAGATGACGGCCATGCTTTCCTGGGACGATTGGTTTTTGGGTAAGGCCGCTGACCCTCATCCACGGCAACCCCAATACCATTCTTCCCGGACGTGCATGATGAGATCAGGGACCGCTCGCTGATCTCATCCGCCTTTCCTCCCCTCGATGGGGCCACTGCTCATGGGTACACTGGGGTTCCCCCGGCTGAACGCTCTGTTGCGATGCTATGTGTCCTCAGAGTGCTTCTTCTCGGCGCAATCCTAAGCACCCGTCCGTGGCCTGTAGTTTTTTGTCTACGCTTGTGGCGAGATCCTATAGCGCCACGGGACTGGCAGCCACCTCACTGTATGCCATGGTCATTCTGCTGGTCTACCTGACCCAGATGCTCATGGACCTGCACGAGGGCGGGACTGACCCAGGGCTCTTCACTGAGCTGCGCGCCGCCACTAACCTTGCTCTCCGAGCGACGAAAGTGGGCGTACGCTCCCTGGGTCAGGTGATGCTCACCATTCTGTGGCTGAACCTGTCTGATGTGCTAGATGTCGCGCGGACCCGTCTGTCCGACATTCCCATATCCGGTCTGCCCACCACCGAAGGCGCCCTCCCGCGGCTCCGGGCGGACGCCACAGCCCTCTCCAGCCCCGCCCCCCGCTACACGCCGGGTAAAGCGGCGCTCCTGAGACGGGCTCCTCGGGGATGGAGCAGGCTGAGGTTGACTCTGTCCCGACGGTCCCGCCGTCCGCTCAGGTCCCTCGGTCTGCCCACCGCCGAGGGCGCGCCGCCCACAAGCCGTGCTTTCCTCGTCCCCCTCTGTCCCAGAGGTGGTTGACACGGCGTGCCGTCCACGACCGATTCGCCCCTGTCGCCAGACCCCTGGCAGAGCAGGCCCCCGCGGGACGACCAGCCTGGTCCTCCCCTGGCCCCCTCTGCCAGGGCGCGGTTGCTAACTGTGCCCCCACACCGGGCCGCTATGCCGTCCACGTTTGGGCCAGTTACTCCGCTTCGCTGCCCCTCCGGGGGGACGCCTGTCGTTCTCATGATCCCGCTGGTTCAGTTCCTGGGAGCCTGGTTAGAGCTTCCCCGTCTGTCCCGCTGGATCGCGCGGACCGTCAGGCTTGGCTATGCGATTCAGTTCGCACGGTCTCCTCCCCGCTTCAGGGGAGTCCGCTCCACTTTGGTCGGTGGCAATGCCCCCATAATGAGAGCAGAGATTGCACCCCTGCTGGTGAAGGGTGCAATCGAGACTGTTCCTCCAGCCGAGATGAGATTCGGCTTCTACAGCCCCTAGTTCATTGTCCCCAAGAAAACCGGTGGGTTACGGCCAATCCTGGACTTGCGCGTGCTGAACCGCTCCCTTCACAGGCTGCCGTTCAAGATGCTCACCGCCAGACACGTTTTCGAATGCATTCGGCCCCAGGATTGGTTTGCAGAGATCGACCTGAAGGACGCCTACTTTCATGTCTCCATTCTTCCTCGACACAGACCGTTCCTACGGTTTGCTTTCGAGGGTCAGGCATACCAGTACGCGGTCCTCCCTTGCGGGCTAGCCCTGTCTCCTCGCATCTTCACGAAGGTCGTCGAGGCTGCCCTTGTTCCCCTTCGGGAACACGGGGTTTGCATCCTGAGTTATATCGACGACTGGCTGATCCTAGCTCACTCTCGAGATCAGGTTTGCGAACACAGGGACCTAGTGCTCCGGCACCTATCTCTTCTGGGCCTTCGGGTCAACTGGGAGAAGAGCAAACTCTGCCCCGTGCAGAGGATCTCTTTCCTCGGTATGGACATCGACTCGGTCGCCATGTCCGAGCAGCTTACGAGCGAGCGCGCGCGAGCAGTCACTGCTGACTTGCCTGAGACAACTCGAGGGCAAGAGTGCGGTTCCACTGAAACACTTTCAGAGGCTCCTGGGGCACATGGCATCTGCAGCCGCGGTCACGCCGCTCGGATTGCTTCATATGAGACCGCTTCAGCTTTGGCTTCGCGACTGAGTCCTGAGGTGGGCATGGCAACAAGGCACGCTCCGAGTACCAGTTACTCCGACCTGCCGTCAGTTCTTCACCCCGTGGTCGAACCTCAGTTTTCTCAGGGCGGGTGTCCCCCTGGAACGAGCTTCTCGCCATGTTGTTGTCTCGACAGATGCCTCCTCCACGGGCTGGGGCGCCATGTGCAATGGACATGCTGCTGCGGGCTCCTGGATAGGACCCCAGCGGCTATGGCATGTCAATTGCCTCGAGTTGTTGGCAGTGCGCCTTGCCCTGCACCGCTTCCGGGCGTTGCTCAGGGGTCAACGCGTACTAGTCCGTTCAGACAATACCGCTACTGTAGCGTACATCAACCATCAAGGTGGTCTACGCTCCCGCCGTATGTCACAACTGGCCCGCCACCTCCTCCTATGGAGTCAGAAGCATCTGAGGTCGCTTCGAGCCATTTTCATTCCCGGAGCTCTGAACTGTGCTGCCGACGAGCTCTCACGGCTTCAGCCCCTCCCTGGAGAATGGCGACTCCATCCCCAGTCGGTTCAGCTGATTTGGGACCAGTTCGGGGACGCACAGATAGATCTGTTTGCCTCTCACGACACGACCCATTGCGCCCTGTATTTTTCCCTGTCCGAGGGCACGCTCGGCACGGATGCACTGGCGCCCAGCTGGCCGGCGGGCTGCAAATATGCGTTTCCCCCAGTGAGCCTTCTTGCGCAGACTTGCGCAAGGTCAGGGAGGACGAGGAGCAGGTCATTCTGGTCGCGCCGTATTGGCCCAACCGGACCTGGTTCCCCGAACTTCTACTCCTCGCGACAGCACCTCCCTGGCCCATTTCTCTGAGGAAGGACCTTCTTTCTCAGGGACGGGGCACCCTGTGGCACCCTCGCTCCGATCTCTGGAGCCTCCACGTGTGGCTCCTGGACGGCTCAAGGTAGGTTTGAGTACCCTTCCACCAGTGGTGGCGGCTACCATCACTTCCGCTAGAGCGTCGTCCACGGGACACGCCTATGCGCTGAAGTGGAACCTCTTCGTCGACTGGTGCTCTTCTCACCGAGAAGACCCCCGGAGATGCTCGATCAGCGTTGTGCTTTCCTTCCTTCAGCAGGGGTTGGAGCGAAGGCTGTCTCCCTCCACCCTTAAGATCTATGTTGCCGCTATTGCCGCACACCATGACTTGGTCAAAGGTAAGTCGGTAGGGAAGCACGACCTGGTCATCAGGTTCCTGAGAGGAGCGAGGAGACTGAATCCTCCTCGTCCTCCTCTCGTTCCCTCTTGGGACCTCTCAGTGGTTCTAACTGCCCCGAAGAGTGCTCCCTTTGAGCCCCTGCAATCAGTTGAGCTTAAGTTCCTGTCTATGAAGACAGCGCTCCTGGTTGCACTGGCCTCCATCTAGAGGGTAGGGGACCTGCACGCATTCTCCATCGATGAAGCGTGCCTGGAATTCGGACCGGCTTTCTCTCACGTGATCCTGAGACCCCGGCCGGGATATGTGCCCAAGGTTCCTACCACTCCCTTTCGGGACCAGGTGGTGAACCTGCAAGCGCTGCCCCCGGAGGAGGCAGACCCAGCCTTGGCACTGCTCTGTCCAGTACGCGCTCTCCGCGCCTATGTAGACAGGACGCAGTGTTTCAGGACCTCTGACCAGCTCTTTGTCTGTTATGGTGGGAAGCTGAAGGGAAAGGCTCTCTCCAAGCAAGGTTGTCTCACTGGATAGTGGACGCCATTGCTTGGCTTACCAGCAGCAAGGTCGACCGTGCCCCCTTGGTGTGACTGCCCACTCCAACCGGAGTGTGGCATCCTCTTGGGCTCTAGCGCATGGCGCCTCGCTAACAGACATCTGCAGAGCTGCAGGCTGGGCGACACCTAACACATTCACCAGATTCTATAATCTCCGAGTGGAGCCTGTGTCCTCTCATGTACTCGCTTCAACCAGCTAGTACCGGACCCGCTCAGGTGTCTTCGCTTGCTCGCCATTCCACTCCACGGACTGGATACGTGCGATATTCTCCGCAGGTGAGCTTCCCCGTAAGCCCTGAGCTCCTCCAGCACTCCTGACGTCGGCGCCAGTGTCTATTGCCTGCGCGTCGGTTAGGTGCCTCCCGTGTGCATGGTCCCTCCCCTGAGCGACCCCCACATGTGTATTTCCACTGTAAGCCTCTCTGAGCATGTGTCTTTCCCTTGGCAAGCCACCTTGCCACCCCTGGGGTTGAAATATTCCACCTGCGGCTGGACACCCCAGTGTTCCCCATATGCATCCTTCGGGTCATATGTCTATTCTCTAAGTCCCCCCCTCTCTGGGTTGGCATTAATTGCATACTTCCCCTAGCTTGGGATATGCTTCCCAGTGTACCTTGGTATTCCTGTGTTAAATGGAGTCCTTCGTCCAGTCTATGACAGGGATCTCGATTTACGCAGGGCACTGGAAGACAGCTGAGAAGGTGGCGTGATTAGACTGGTAACCCCATTCGTCGTCATCCGACGTAACTCGGAGTGACAACGAAAGGGAACATAAAGGTTTGATAAAGGTTTGGAATGGCATGAGGTTGAGTAAATAATTATAATTTACATTTTTTATCATTTTAATAATGATCATATTCCTGCAGTCACAAATTAATTTGTTAACAGATAAATATTCCATGTTGACTATTTAATTACTGAATTTAATTTGCTTAATTTAATTAATCGGAGGTCAATAAAATGCATGTATAATAATTAAACCGGAACTTAAAATAGTTTTAGTTTAAGTATATGTCACACTAGAGGATTGCTTGTAATGTCATGTCAACTATACACTTATAGTTTAAAATGGGGACTAAGGCACTGGATCACCTAATACATCCAGGCACTGGATCACATTTTGGTTTCACTTTATTTTGATGGTCCCTTTAACACATTCTGTTGACTATAAGTAACGTTGCACCTTCATGTCTACTAACTCTCATTAGAGTGTTAGTAGAGTATTAGTAGACTGGTAGGGTTAGGGTTAGAATAAGTTGACATGTACTTGCAAAGTTACTTATAGTCAGTAGAAATTCTGTTGGAGGACCAACACAATAAATAGTTAGCAGATATTAAGCAGACAGTCTACTAATAGTCTTTAATGAGAGTTATTTGACATGTAGTTGCAAAGTTACTTATAGTCAACAGAATGTTCAAAAGGGACTCATCAAAATAAAGTGTTACCCACATTTGTCACAGGTCCAAAGCCATGGCAGCTGGAGCAGTTACTGTGAGCATGTATCTTGATGACAGCATTGCATTTAAGGCTATATATCCTCTATGGCAGTGTTTCTCAACCTCTCCTGCAGGGACCCCCTGACAGGACATGTTTTTGTTTTAACCCTGAAATGGCACACCTGATTCAATTAATTAACCCTCAGAGACCTAAGGGTATTTTTAAAATAAATTTTCCGTCTGGTGTTATTCACTAAAAAAGCTTGTAAAACATCAACCCTTTTTTGCACAGACAATTGACACACCTCTTTTTTTTCAGGACAAATTGAACTTTCAGCATATTTGTGTTGCATTGATGTCACCTGAATGAAAAAATAAGTTATGGGACCACAAAGACAAATGAAAAAATAAATCGGAAATTGAATCACTCAAATATTTATTGAAATCACACACAAATAAATAAAAGCTAAGCAAATTTCCTCTGGAAAACAGTTTGTTCATGTCTTTGGAGTCCTGGAGCACAGGAATAAACATTATAACTTGTACAGAACCAAAACTATTTACATTTTTCCATAAGAAGTCCAGGCGTTTTGGGCCTCATGAAATTCACTGGTGCCCGATCTTAGCGCTGCGTTCGACACTATAGATCATAAAATACTCTTGGATCGACTACAAAACTACACTGGTGTTCAGGGACAGGCATTAAGCTGGTTTAGATCGTACTTATCGGACCGTTACCATTTTGTCTGTCTAAATGGGGAAAAATCGAAGATAACGTCAGTAGACTATGGAGTGCCGCAGGGATCGGTGTTAGGCCCTCTGCTATTCTCAATATATCTGCTGCCACTTGGTAATATTATAAGAAAACATGGAATTAATTTCCACTGCTATGCTGATGACACTCAATTATATATTTCATCACGACCAGATGAAAACACTAACTTATCTAAATTGACAGAGTGTCTTAAAGATATAAAATGCTGGATGACGTGTAATTTCCTGCTGTTAAATCCAGATAAAACGGAGGTATTACTTATTGGTCCAAAAAACTACCCACAAAACCTCGTACAATACAACTTTAATTTAGAAGGATGTCCTGTTACCTTATCCACTACAGTAAAAGACCTGGGTGTTATACTAGACCGCAACTTGTCTTTCGAAAATCATATTTCATATGTTACAAGAACTGCTTTTTTCCACCTTAGAAACATTGCTAAATTACGTAACATACTTTCTGTTACTGATGCAGAAAAGTTAGTTCATACATTCATGACCTCGAGACTAGATTACTGTAATGCTTTATTAGCTGGTTGTCCTGCATCCTCAATAAACAAGCTACAGTTAGTGCAAAATGCAGCTGCTAGAGTTCTTACTAGGTCAAGAAAATATGATCATATAACACCGATTTTATCATCTCTGCACTGGTTACCTATTAAGTTCCGTATCAATTACAAAGTACTATTACTGACCTATAAAGCCATAAATGGTTTAGCTCCTGTGTATTTAATGGACCTTCTATCGCCCTACAATCCATCGCGTTCTTTAAGATCCCTAAATTCGAGGCTTCTGGTCATTCCTAGGATATCTAAGTCCACTAAAGGAGGGAGGGCGTTCTCACATTTAGCTCCTAAACTCTGGAATAGCCTTCCTGATACTGTTCGTTGCTCAGACTCGCTCTCCCAGTTCAAAACTAGATTAAAGACGCATCTCTTCAGCCAAGCATTCACATAATGCTTGCCTCTTATACTACTGTTGAATCAGATCGAATGCATTAATATTATGAACAGCAGCTACGCTAATTATTTCCCATCTGCTTTTCTGCTGTTATCTCGGGACGCTAGTCCCGAGGTAAATAGCGTTCTTCAGCTACAGTTTGTATCCAGCCTCTCACGGAGACTTCAGATGCCCTAACACCTGCGATGAGACGACTAAACGCCTGCGATGAGACGACTCGACGCCTGTGAAGAGACGACTCAACGCCGGCGATATGTTATGCCCTAAATTAATACATGATGATTAACTAACTGTATTTTCTACGTACATTTCTGAAATGCACTTTCTGTAAAGCTGCTTTGAAACAATATGTATTGTGAAAAGCGCTATGCAAATAAATTTGAATTGAATTGAATTGAATTGAATATTTGAAGGTAGCAGTAGCAACAGTGTACCTGATCTCACATGTTATGCTTTAAGTTCCTGTACTATCACAGGTGAAAGAAGCAACCAACCTAGAAGAGGATGTAGTATATAGTATTGAAATCTGATCTGTCTGCTAACCTTCTGAAGACTTGGAACTTAAAAAGAAAGCACACACCAATTATCATTTAGATTCATGTTAAGTGTCATGGCTGGGAGATTCTTCCCTGAAGTTTTTGACTGTTTGACTAATTAACATCAGTTAAATGAGCACCCCCGTATTTTTTGATGGTTAATTATGGCATTTTATGAACCAATGCCCATATGTCAGCACCGAGTATAAATTAGACCATGTCTCCCTAATTGTGTCTAGGAACAATGGGTAAAGAGTGTCGGAGTTTAAAGGAATAATTGGCCAGAAACTCCCTCTGATGTTTTGTTGGAACTTTGAAAATGAGTTGATGAAATACTTTTTTAATGATGAACAGAAATTGGAGTGGATTTGAGAAATGATGCAAACTAGACTAACATTTCCATAAATCAGAACCAAGGCACAATGTGTTTGAGCATGTGCACTAACAGCAACAAAACAACCTGATAAAGTTATTAATGATATTAGTTTATTGTGCAATCAGATAAAATACCCAAGGAATATTAAATTTTGTATTGTAAAAGCATTTCTGATCCTAATTGCAATAGCTTGTAAAATTGTTACATAATGGAAATTAAAGTTGTGTGTATATATATATAGGCCTATATATATATATATACTATCCAGTCGCTACAACTTTAATTTTTTATATATATTTGCATGTTGGGATGTCTTTGCGGAATTTATAAAGTATTACTTTGATATATGCATTACAATATGTATGGTACATGATACATGTTTTTACATGTTTCTGATGAAGGAACATTTCTAAAGACATTTAGCATGTTGCACTTTTTCACTTTTCAATAATTCACACCTAAACCTCTTAAGTTCATTTATTTTTTTCTGTCTTTCATGAAAGCAAGCTTTACATTTCAATGTTTTTACCTTTTGAGACACAACTGTCATTGTATTATGTTTCGACAAGGACATTGTATTTAATTTGTCATTGTATCTTGAGGACAGTTTGTAATAATTAATTCAAATGATGACAAAATCATACCAACTGAACTTTTGTATTTTACTGACCCCAAGCAATTGATAAACTTGTTCAAATGACATCGTGTAAAGAGAAATCAATTAATTTCCCACTGATTACAATCTTTTTGTTTGGATTCCAATTGAGATTTGAAAAACTGTTTGAAAAACTGTGATATGAGACATCTTGGCTGGTGATTTGGGAGCAGTGTGAAACTTCTACGCAACATACCTGCTGGCATTCGAGTGTTATACACATGCTGCTTAATAATTTTGTGGAAACCCTGCTATGTTTTGTTCTGGAGTCTTTGATGGATGAAAAGTTTATACCAAACCAAAACATTGTAAGCAGTGGGAAATTAATTGATTTCACTCTACATGATGTAATTTGAACAAGTTTATCAATTATGACCCCCCCCCCCCAGTTATTGGTGAAGTGTGTGATGCACGTTTCCTGCTTCACCTTGATTCTGTAGGCTTCATATACAGCATTTTTAGTTGGCAGATGTGAGATATTCCACCTTTCTTTGGTTGAAAATAGACTGCTTCTTGCTCATTTATGTCAATAGGCGGGGGGAAGACAAAGCTAACAATTCCAGATGTTCCTGACAAAAGTGTCATTTTGCAGGAGCTCAAAGGCTGTTGAGCCATGATTGCTGTTGTAAAAGGAAGCTCCTTGATTCTTCACGAGAGAATCACACGCTTTATCACATCTCTTTCACTCGCACAGTTCTCCCACACGCGCACAGCTCGCTCTCCAGCAACCGTGAGCTGATATAGTTGAAGGCTGACGTTCTTTTCAAGGCCTCGCTGAGTGAATGTTCCTTGAGTTCATGTCTTTATCCTTCAAGGAGTATGGTATTTTAAAAACATCAGAAAGGTAGAGAGGAAGATGACGTTACACCTGGATGAAATCTCTGTAAACGTCCTTGCAAAGGGTTTTTACTCATATATAAGTCATATAAATAAATATATATATAACATGTAATATATTTATTTATTCATTTATTTTAATGGTATACTGTGGCGAGCAGGATGAGGTCAGGGCTGTGAGAGAACGGCATGAGTGATAATGAGCGACGACTGTGAAGATCGAGAGAGGACCAGGCCTGGACTGTTTTAGTTGAACTTATGTTTTATTATATGTGACAGCAGTCGTCCATGAGGGGCTGCTGTCTTTACTTTCGTTTTGTATTTGTTTTATTTTATTATTAAAGACTGTTGAATGTTTCCCACAACCTCAAACTGTGTTACATATACTTTAATGTTTTTTTTCTCAGATTAAATGGAATAAGCTGAAAAACATTGTTTTACCCAAGTTAAATTTACTTTACTTCTCCATCACAATTTTTTCATGAAGGACATACTGGCATATTGGATTGAGACAAGCTGCCTCTGTATAATGCCCGTGAAAGTAGCGTTTTTTTTTTTTTTTTCAGGTTTAGGACACCGCCATGTTAAAGACCCGAGCCTTGTGCTTACTTCTGTGGAGAGAACGGATAGTTGGCTCTACTTTAGCCGGTTGATGTAACCTATTGATTTATTTAATTAGACATTGTGTATGTTGATGGATTTCCTGCATCTACACCAAGTAGCTGAGCCTTGGATTTCCCGTTTACATTTTGAGGTAATTTTAATAGTTATCTGGCCTTGAAATATGAAATACTCCAAGATCCGTTTCAGTGTGCAAATAAGAAATAATTCAGATATATTTCTGAATCAGAGTCACTTGATCTTTCCCTCTCCTGGTGGCTGCTGACTATGACAATGAAACTGCCATTATTTCACTCACTCGCTTTTTGACTATGTGAATTAGAGATTGCATAGCAAGTCAGCATTTATACTAAAATTGCAGATTGATTTATTGCACTGAGATATTCTTGGTCTGTAAAGGGTATTATAGGGCAATACTGAAAGGTATTCTCTTCTCTCAATAATGAAATGACCTCAATACATTCTATATGTCAAATGAATGTCAATTGACTTTTATATGTGAATCGTTTAATCTCAGAATTGGATATGGCAAATGTTGTGATTTCAAGCAATACTAATGCAGTGGCATGTTTGAATAACATTCATGTGAAATATCTGTTTGACCAGATATGTGAAAAAAGTAAACTCAGTTCTAAATAAGTGTTTGAGCAACTATTTTGAGTTAAAATCACTGTGCTGTATCCACTGTCACAAATGCAGATTGGACATAACTGAAGCTTTCAATCATACGACACAATGTCTGGCTCTGTTTTGTGATTTGTTGAATGGCTTTGACACTGTCAGATGTGATGTTCTTACAAAGAGTCTTGTTAACATTCACTTTTCTGATAATGTGATAGGATTGACTGTTACGGATCAGATTCATGGCGTCCATGTTAGAGGGTCTCATGTCTGAGGTCACAATAGTTTGTTCCACGAAGTTTAGTAAGGCACCTATTTTTGTTGACTTGGGAAATTTAACTTTTTTCCACTAATCACCCACATTTCAGTTCATAGGGATAGATTTTTTTTTTTTTATTATTATTTTTTTAATTGTCACCATTTACTCACCCTCAAGTTGTTCCAAACCTGAATTTATTTATTCTGCTAAACACAAAAGAAGATATTTTGAATAATGTCTGTAATCTTACAGTTGATATGGACACATTGACTTCCATAGTTTTTTTTTTTTTTTTTTTTTTAATACTATGTAAGCCAATGGGGCCCATTAACTGTTTGGGTACCCATATTCTTACAAATATCTTATTTTGTGTTCATGAAAGAAATTCATACAGGCTTGCAATTTTTAAGTTTGGCCAGAACTAGTTGGGGAAACTTTTTATGTTTACTGCACCATGGAAGAGAAAACTAATGAGTGTCAGCTAAGTATTTGGTCAGTTGAATTCATTATATGGTTCAAGGAATCAAATGTAAATGTTTAAATGATTTTGATGATTGACTTTAAGTGTGTGTAAAGTTTTTTTGTGCTGCTGTCAATCTAAGATGGGTTTCTTTTGTAAAAGAGTTGTTTTAAATCTCAAATGTACTTTGCCGGTTAAATTAAGGTTAGATTTGAAACATCATTCATACAGTCTAGACAATAGGCAGATGACAAAAGAATTGCACTTTCTACTTCAACCAGTTGAATAATTTCTTTTTTCAACAATGTTCCACTGCAAAAAGCCTAATGGTTCAATTGTTGAATAATGCCGCTTCTATTAAACATGATTGTAGCTCTTATGAAGATAATCATTTATTGGCTTGAATAAAATGAAACAATCAAGTATAGCCGTAGAAATGATTCGCAGTACAGATGAGCAATTCCACACCGTCCTTTCGTGTCGATCTGCTGTATTCTTGTATTGGTTGATACAGAAGCTCAGGAAAAACACGACTATCGGTTTCTCTGACCTTTGTGCTTCATGGCCTGGAGGAGATGTGTGCAGACCTGACATGAGGAGAGGTTACTGCTGTTATCTTAAGGTGCACCTTGGACTCAAACCATATTAAGATGACAGCTGGTTCTTCAGTGCCTTAGTCAATGTTAAAGGGCTCATATCATGAAGAATCAAATTCTCCTTGATCTTTCGAGATAAAAGATGTACTTGATATAGCTTGAAAACATATTGTAGCTTTCAGAGCTTCCTCCTAAGCTGCAAAAACGACTAGTTTGGCACAAAAACGTTATAAATGGACATTGGGGGAAATTTTAAGTAATAAAAACATTTATGATATGACCCCTTTAAAGTATATTCTCTTTGATGTGTCAGTTTCCTGCCGATCAAATTAGAGATAAAACGATTCAAACTTTCTTCCACGTGTTTAACTCATAAACATTTCTGATTTTAAAGTGTATTTATTTCCCATGATCCGCTCATGGGTCATGATTCAATCATTGCTTCCCTGAAAGAGGATGTCTAGGTGTTTATCTTTCATCTTACTTAATGTCATTCTTATTGATACAGGTGAAATAGTTTTATAGCAAATTTAAATACATGAACATCCTTTTTGGCTAGTAGCACAAAGGAATCTTCTCCTTGTTTTTTAATGGCATTCATTTTCCCTTTATGGTGACAGGGCAACAAAAAATATCCATAAATGCCGCTAGTTTGAACTTCACATGCTCCCTTGGAGGCTACAGGAGTATAACTCAACTAAAGGAGGAGAAATGGCCTCGGAATCTCTCAGAGGCAATGTTTTTATACAGAAGATTTAAGAGCACAGATTCAGTTCTGTCTTGTAGCTGCTGGCGTCAAAACTGGAGTGCTGAGTTCAAATAAACTAGTATTAACACCCAATTTCTAAATTGGCCATTAGTTATGGGGGTGAATTTATTTACACCTTGTATTGATCTGTTTTGGTTGACAGCACCAAATAACAGGTGTAAAAGTGATCTTATTGCGATCATGTTTGTGGATTAATATTCAAATGTATCTGGGAGAAACAGTGTATTTATTTTCTGCATTTTTTCATTTCTTGCTTTGACCATGTTTTTCCTTTCAACATGCAGAAATATACTGATGCTAGTGTTCACATGAGGCATACAGTAATTCAGATGTATGTTACCAATGGTAACCTGAGATT
The DNA here is from genome assembly GCA_026230005.1 of Gila orcuttii. Lineage (NCBI taxonomy): Eukaryota > Metazoa > Chordata > Actinopteri > Cypriniformes > Leuciscidae > Gila > Gila orcuttii. Next base: position 63,939,700 of record JAPDVR010000002.1, on the reverse strand, counting down.
TAAACATATGATATAATGTGATATTTAATATGTTGCAGGCAAGATTAATAGAAATGGATAGAAGTAAATGGAATAATCTTTTGAAACTTTAAAACATGCTACAATGTTAAATTTCAGGGGTCTTCAAAATAAAGGATTTTTATTGAATTATCAATATTTTTCCTAGTCTAAATTTTATTGTGAAAAAAAATAATAATAATAAAAATATATATATATATATATATATATATATATATATATATATATATATATATATATATATAATAAATATATATTAAAAAGTTATCAAAATAACTATAATCTATAAATATTGTACTTTCTATAGTTTGGTTTATTCATGAATTTATCAAGAAATGTAAATAGTACACATTCTTGTGTTCTTGTGGTCATTAATCAATCAGTGTTATCTTATTGCAATTTCCCAACATGGCAATTTATTTTATTTATTTTTTTTATTAAAGAATTGGCAAACATTCTCATTCCTTTTAAAGTCACAGCATTAACTTAAGTATCTTTTAATCATGTTTTTTTTTTTTTTTTTTTTTTTTTTAGCTGATAGTTATTTCCATTAAAACATGATGAGACCGAGACTAAGCTAAGCTGACAGACATTCGACCACAATGGGGTTATCTGACCTGAGACAGGGTCTCATCATTACTGTAGCTTAAGGGACTTAGTTCTGTTTGCATGTCCATGATAAATTACCACAGTGAGATTTACAGACCAAAGTGTGGATTAAAAGGTAAAAAAGGTTAATGAATTTCTTGTTGAAAGTGCTCTCTCGATGGGCGTCGGGTTCAAATGATCAGTTATGAAGTTTTTTTTTTTTTTTTTGGCTATATTGCATGTGGGAAATGACGGCTATATTGATTAACATTATAAATATCAGAGAACTTGCCACCGTGACCTAAGAGCAGCTCATTTGAATGAATAAATGCAGGTTGTGTGATAAAGATAGCTTCATTACATCCCCTAATGACAGAGAACCCTAGATAAATTTCGACCACATCTTAATTGGTGATGCATGGTTAAACATGTGGCCCGTGGCTTGAGTTACTCACCTTTTTTTTTAATGAAAGAACATTACTGCTGGAGTTGAACAAAAGAAAAACACTGTGATCTCCTATCCTATCTCTTTGTCCATGTTTTGTATGTTTTGGGGAAATGCATTACCACTTAGTCTTATGACCAGATGTTCCTAATGTATATAGTTAGGATAAAAATAACTACAGTTAAGATTACAAATATACTAGAAGAGTAGGTGACAAAAGAACAATGCTAATACAGTCATTACATTATTTGTGTATTTAAAGGTCCTATCGATTAGAACATTGATATTCCAAGATATGCAGTACAAGCAGTCACTGCTCAGCTGGACAGCTGAATAACAATGTTGTTCACATCTCTAATTAATGTAGTTCTTCAATAAATATGTATGTAGATGTTCTGTTATTCTCAAGCCATGTAGGAGTACTGCTTGCGTGCATATTCACTATATTTCTTCATTAATATATCTCCAATTTTTTCCATTAACTGACAAAACAAAGTGTGCCTAATATAGACATTGTATAAAAATAAATAACATGCAGAACAGTTTTATTATTATTATTATTATTATTATTATGCTAATGTTTAATTGTATACAAAACTGAAAAATATAAGCAATATATTGAACAGTATCTATATGCTTGTTTTATTAGTATGTTAAATTAAATAATACAAATATGTAAATATGAATAAATGGAAATAACTATGTTTATGTAGTAAAAAATATTATGTATTTTATATTTATTGCTTTACTACATTATATACATATAAATATCAATTTATTTAATTTTCTGTTATTAGTATATAAAATGAAATAGTAAATACATTAAAACATAAATTAGTAGAATGTAATAAATAATATACTGGATGTATTTCATATATAATTGATTACTTTTGACTACATTATATACATGGTAATTTTCATATGTATGCAATTTATGTTATATGCATGCATGTATGTATGCATGCACTTATATATACTTTTTACTACAGTATAATACATAGTACTTTCTAATTCTTTCCAGTATCATAGACCTCCCTGGTTGAAGCGCTGCCTATTTATTCAAGAAATCTCTCTAGCTGTTTTCAACACAATAGTCCGACTCCTGCGCACACATGTACACTCCTAATTATTTGACATCCTTTCTTATCGTGCCAACGCGCCGTTGCACAAGCTCCCTCTTCTTTGTCTCAACACAAATTGTTGCACCTGCTGCGGTTTGTCATCAAAACCTTTCATGTGCTGCGGTTTATGGGCATCAAATCAAAGCACTCATGCTAGGAGGAAATAAAACTGCGCTGAATCAGTCCTCGTGGCGTCAATCAAACAGTAAAAGCAAAGGTAAAGGGTATCAGCATGTGACCTCCAGGCCTCTTGTCATTTAAGGGGAGGAGGGAAAGAAATAACATAACAGTAAAAAAAAAAAAAAGAGCTAACCTCCTGGCCTACCACATCTCGACTAGGCCCTTAAGAATATGTTTGAGATCATGCGTCAAGGGGTCTGATGTCTTCTTCATGAACACACTTGCCTTGTGATGGATAAAAGTGACCTTTAAAGGAGCTTTTTACCTCAGCGATCTTTGTGTTTACCTGGAATGTAACGTTCATCTTACAATGACTTGAGAGCTGTGCAGGAATGCTAACACCCTTGGGCTAAAAAAATCGCAACATTATCTGAGCCAGAGGATAGAAACGTGCTTACAAAATGAGGAGGAATGCGTTTGAATGGTCTCTTTTGTTTCAGATGAGGAAAACAAAAAACCTAAGACAAGTTAAGGGAGAAAATGTTCTCGTCGTTTACTAACCCCCATGCTGTTCCGCTCTAGTATTGTTTTCTTTCTGCTGTGAAGCACAAAAGGAGATCTGAGGAAGAATGTCCTTAAGCAGCTTCTCCATAGAAACTAAATGTAGGGTGATTTCGAATGACAAGGCCCAAAAAAGACAAAACTCCATCATAAAAGTAGTCCCGAGAAAAAGTTCAAGAATTGCGAAATGTAAAAAATCTTTTTTATTATTATTCTGTGGCAGAATCAAGCTTTATCTGAATATAAAGCTAAATAAAAACATTTGAAAAGAAAATAAAAATGAATGAAAATGACAAAAAGCATTTAACAAAATTACTAAAACTTAAATTAAAATAACAACTAAAGATATAGAAAATACAAGCTATTTGAAAATATTAATAAATACTATAGCGTATAAATAATACTAAAATAACACTGGGGTGAGAAAAATGAGTCAAATAAACCATGTCCATGTAAATGTTACATGGTTGATTTTCAAGATTGCTGATGTCACATTAGATAAAATGGGGAAAAACATGAAGACTCTCACATTAATATTAGTCTTTGCCATTATACTGTATATATTTTCAAATGACTTTCTGATGATTAGTTGCTATGCAGACATACAAATGCATGTCCTTCCAGAAGCAGACAGATTGAAGGGTCAGTACTCTTAGGCAACACTAATTCAAGCACTTTGTCCATTAGCGTGGTTTATTACAATCTTTTGCGCCTTTTTAGACCGTATAAATTGACAGGCAGTTATTGGGGTTGTGAATTGTGAATTGCAGGTAAAATTAATGAAAGCGTGCTCGTTTGTTGTTGTCTTAGGGGTCAATACCGTCTATTTTCTGATAAAAGGTCTCTTTGAATGGAAGCCAAAATGATAAACAGGACCGACATATTGAAGGTTGTTTGGACATTCACAGCTCCATTGTGACTATTCAAGCATTTATTCACCAATGCTTACTATTTTCCAAACAGTACCTGATTCCCTGGTCTCCTTTCACATGGTATCTTTAGCTCTGAGTCTTGATACTGTAGGTTTGAGTAGTGCCAACTGTTTACCACCGTAACTAAGTAACAGCCAGCTACACTGTTTTATTCATGCTTTTGTCTCTTTTGATTTGCCAGCAAAACTTTACATGCTTAGAACACCACTTGCACTAAATTATCTTTGCTGCTTTAGTGTGCTCTTTAGTGTGCTCTCCGAAGGGAAATTAATCATGAGGCAAGCAGCTATGAGAAATGCATAATACTAAGTGTGACCGCGAGCATGCAAACATCCAAACCTGCAAATTATACATCATCAATAGCAGTTCAACAATGGCATAATTTAAAGGTTTCAATTTTAAAATGTAAAGTATACCTGTGATGCAAAGCTGAATTTTCAGCTGCAGTTCACTTAACGGCCACCGGTGTCGCTAATAGCAAATGTTTCTGAATTCTACATATAGCCCAAAAATATTATTTTTGTGAAAACCATCCTTTTTTTTTTTTTTTTACATGATTCTTTGATGAAATGAAATTTCATAATAACAAAATTTCAATCATTTGAACATTTAGGGGTACAAAAAAAAAACTTTCTATTTGTATAGTACTTTTCACAATCCAAGTAGTTTAACAGCAGCTTTACAGGAAATTGTGCTTTAAATGTCTTAAATGCTGCATGACTAGTTCAATAGGAGTTGCGTCAAGCCCATTTTCAGTTTCAATTATGTCAGAAATGATGTTTATGCTTCTATGTGTGCTGGTTACAGGAAAGAAAAATATTATTTTGTACTTTTGTACCATTTAGAATATTTTAATGTTCTTGAATATTATATATAAATGTGTAAATACCGGTTAAATACAATACTGATTTTAAAATCCTACTCCTTATTTACAAGACACTCAATAATCTTTCACATTCATACAGTACCTGACCTTCTTCACATCTGCACCACTACTCGTATCTTAAGATCGTCTTCGGCACTCACTCTTGTTCTCTCTCGAACAACTTTTAGTCATGCAGCTCCCTATTTATGGAATTTGCTTCCACAGGATGTGCGAAATAGTGAAAGTCTTCTTGTTTTTATATAGTGTCTTTTTAAGGCAGGCTTGTATTTGTATTTGTATCCAGTCTGTCCAGGCTGTAATAAGGATAATTTGTTATTTTTTTTATATTTTATTATGTTTGTAACAAGGTGTCCTTGAGTGCCATTCAAGTTGCCTATAAAATGTATTATATAATAATAATAACCAGAATGCACATTTCCTGAAGAAAATGTGAGTGGGTGCTTGCAGTGGCAAAACTCGTCAAAGTTTGTCGCAATGTTAAGTCTATGGGATTTTTCGGCCGCTTTTTCGCCCCTTGGGCAAACACCATACCCCTGATCGCTTATAAAAGTCATAGCACACCATTACTCAATAATCCGCACGATTTGATGCCTCATTTGTTGGTCTGTGACAAAAGCTGCGGGAGGAGTAGTGTGTCAAACTTTTGGCGGAATAAAAACCGCAATAGTAATAGTTGGGGCTTTGCCTTTGGCAAGCACCAACAAATAATAATAATGTAGTAACTTTCCTTGTTTATTTGATTCTAATGTCAGGAATGTTGGATTGAATAAAAGTACACAAATATGTGTAAATATATTATTAAGATGTAGTTTTTCAGGTTTAAATTTGCTCATAATCCTACATTATTTTAGCCACACAGAAGCTTCTTTAAAACACGATTAATACGCTCTTCTGGACAATCAGGGAGTGTTTTGTAAGATGGTTATGTTAGAGAGTAGTTATTACGTTTGGCTATTTCACTTGACTTTGTGTATAAAGCTTAACAATATTTGTTTTAATTATAACGCATAACATGCAATTAAATGTTGCTCAAGGTAGCTTTATTTAAAAATTAGAGAAAAGTTAATTGGGAAACTGATGGCGTTTGTTACTAATTTAAGAAAATAAGGCATTTATACACTTTCAAATTGTTTAATGTCATTAACACGAAAATTGATTTAATGACAATTTGATGATTTACATATTTAAATGAACTACATGCTCAGTTAAGTTAGCAAATTGCTTTACAAATACACACCTCTTGCACTAACGTTGGAAAAATATAACCTCTAAACCTACTATTATGTAACTACTTAGAGGAAAATTGATTTAGCTCCATGGTAGCAAATGGGAGTTAACGTGTAATTAAAAGGTTTAAGTTTTATAAATAACAGCCGTGAGGAGGCCATGAAGCGGGGCGGGAGAGATGCAGACAGGGAAACAGAGGAAGATAGACGGAGAGAGACAGACAATTAGGGGGTTGAAGTATTCACCGCTGTGTAAATAAAAACTGTCAGAGAGAGCTTGTGTAGCAAACTAATTTAAGTTGGGCCGCTTTAAGAACATTTTGGAAGGGAAACTGGCTTAACAACCCTTGTGTGCCATCAGGGATAATTGCAGAGTTATGAAAATATCTGTTGCTGCAGATGTTCATGGATAATGAATCCAGCTATATTAAGAAAAACTGTTGTCCTCATCTTCAAAAATGCTAAATGATCTCCATAAAAGGGTGTTTGTGTATATATATATATATATATATATATATATATATATATATATATATATATATATATATATAATATACGTATATACATTCAATTTATCAAAGAAAAAAATGCATCACGGTTTCGACAGAAATATTAAGCAGCACAACTGTTTTCAACATTGATGATAATAATAAATGTTTCTTGAGGAGAAAATCAGCATATTAGAATGATTTCTGAAGGATCATGTGACACTGAAGACTGGAGTAATGATGCTGAAAATTTAGCTTTGATCACAGGAATAAATTATATTTTAAAATATATTCCAATAGAAAAGTTATTTTAAATTGTAATAATATATATATATATATATATATATATATATATATATATATATATATATATATTAAATACTGATTTAACTGTAATTTTGATCAAATAAATGCAGTCTGGATGAGCAAAAAACACTAGTAATCTCACATGCATCTCCTCTAGAATTTCATGAACAGATCAGATTTGGCTCAAACATTTCTCAACAAATTCGTCCAAGATCAAATAATCTGAGCTGCTATTCACATTCATTTTTACTGTATGCCAATTATCTTCTCTACTTTTTTTATTATTTCTTCTGAGGAATTTTAGGGGCAGCATCTGAGACGAAGTTGATCCCAGAATATGACAAAAATATGTTCTAAGAATATTTTGCTAACATTCCCATTAAGTTATGGAAACATTATTTTTGAATGTTGTCAGAATGTTCAAAATGTTCATTTTATGTATTTATTTATTTTTTAAATATTGTTTTCTTGTTTATGCAAAGGCTAGCCAAAAAAAATAAAAATAATAAAATAAAAATAAGGGAAATGGTACATTTTCTCATTTTACAAATATTATGAGAATGTTACTCTTTTAAATGTTGAACATTTTGAAACAAGTAGCAAGTAGTAACATTAAAAAAAAAAAAACAAGATGAACGTATAAAACGTTTCATGATAAGGTTTTGAGAAAAAATAGTAAATACCAAATTACTTTGAACAAACATTATACTAATGTTACTGGAAGAACGTTTGTTCATAACTTTGGTATAATCTTATGAATGTTACGTTATGTTCCCTGTTAGCTGGGATACTTTAAATGAAACAAAATAACAACCAACTGAATTACTGAGAAATACTGTTGTCTGAAATCATGAATATTTTCTGTGCTTGTCTTATGATGGTAACATCTGTATGTAATGTGCATTGGCTCTATCACTCTCTCTTCTCTCCACTTGTAGCTGGTGTGTGTGTGTGTGTTGGTGCCGTTGTACTGTGGCTGCCGTCACATCATCCAAGTGGATGCTCACACTGGTGGTGGTTGAGGAGAGAATCCCTGATATGATTGTAAAGCACTTTGGGTGTACAGTAGTACAATGATAGCGCTATATAAATGCCTCATTCATTCACTCATTCATCTGTAAATTGGGGCAGAATTGAAATATATGTTTTCCTGAGTCTCATGTCTGATCAATGTCTTCGGTCTCTTTGGCTGAGGGGAGTGAAACTCTCTTGGAACAAGAGCTGAAAGTATGAATGCAATTAGCGTGTTAAGAAGTCCATTAATATCAATATCGGTCAAATTATGTGTTGGATAAAGAGAAAGAGAGATTTTCTTGTTTTATAATTTTGCAAACATTATGTTAATGTTAATTTTGAATGTTTTCTGAACATTCTGAAACTAGTAGCATTTAAAAAAAAAAATGTTAGATGAACGTCCAACTAAAATATTTGAGGAAAAGCTTTCCATGAACAATGTTGTGAGCGAACGGTTTGTTAACGTTACTGGGAAATCATTTGCTCATAACGTTAAAAAAAAAAAAAAATTGCCAGATTGTTAGTCAAAGTTCTGAGTACACTCCCTGTTAGCTGGGTTCTCCTCCTTTTGCCATCAGAATCAAAACTGTCATCTTATCTGCAGGCCCACATTGTGAACATGTGTGAGGGGTTAAAAGAACAGTTTGTGCCTTCATATATTAGTGGAGCGATCAGTCTGTCAGACCATCTGTAGGAACATTTTCTTCTGGTTATGTAGAGCTGTTTCTGTATCTTTGACAGGTCTTGGTGTAGTAAAAAAATAAAACTGTACAGTACTGCGAATATATTCCTAACTTTGTGAGAAGACTCTTCCTCAGTGTGCTGACCTCTCTTGTCCTTGGCTGTGAATCTTTGTATCAGCTTATGTGTTAAAGGAAGTGTTCTACAATTCTGTTGTCCGCAGGTCAAAGGGATTCTGTCTGGAAACCATGACCGAGGTCAAAGATTAACTTGAAATCAAGACAATGTGTTTTCTGGATTTCTACTGCGGAATTGGGTTTATTTCACACATGAGACCTTGACTTTCTGTAGAGGTGCTTTATAGTGCTGTGGTTTAAATAATATGTTTAGGTGTCATTTATTGCCAGTTTATTGCATAGGGTGTGCTTTCATAACTCGGGGGACTTGAAGGAGTTTTCAGTTTTCAGGAGTTTTCAGATTCATTGAAGTATCAATTTTGTCTCAGATGTATTTGCTTAGGAGAAATTAAAAAAGTAGACTCAAATGAGACATGCTAACATACACAAATAGTGTAGAGATTAAGTTAGTGCAGATTGGTTAAGCTTCTGTTTATGTTCGCTGATCAATGTCAATATATGAATAAAAGCCTAAATTAAATCTGTTCATCATATAAAGCGATTCTTCAGAATATTTGGACTAAACCACCCGATTCATATGGATTAGTTTTGCGATCTCTTTATGAACTTTTTGAAGCGTCAAAATGGTAGTTGTCTAGCTGCTATGGAGGGACAGACATATATGAGGTTTAATTGAATATATCTTTATATCTTAATCTTTATATCTTAATATCTTTATCTTATTTGTGTTCCAAAGATGACCGAAAGTCTTACAGGTTTGGAACGACTTGAAGTTTTACGACAAGTATCAAAACTCAACCTGCGGAAGGCACCACGGGCTTGGCAACCCTGACGTGAGGTAAAAAAATTGATAAATTGCATGGAAATGTAAATAATTTTATTTTCTTAAAGGAGAGATATCTCTGCGGAAAAGCACCGGTACAAATGCAAATGTCAAATGCATATTGTGCACACAACAGTTTCCCCAGAGTTTTCTGTAGTTCTTCTGACAGATGTCACACTAGTTCTCCTTGAATTAAACCATCACAGGTAGCTGGTATCTAATTCTTCATGCCACTATATTTAAAAATGTATGCTCATGTGTCAAAGACATCATCATACATCATGTTAGCTGTTCTGAAAAAGACCTAATAGTGCATTCATGTGACACCTCTGCTGACAAAACAGCCTGTGGTTTTTCAAAGCGTTTGCACATTCACCTCAGCGATTTTTGCTGAGTGTTCCCGTAGTGTTATCCCCCAGGGTGACTGATGAAAACGCCAGCTCTCTGCAAATTTCCCAAACGTGGGCACACCTTGTGACAAATCCAATTCTTCATGTAATGCATCAGCGATACAAAGGCAAACATATCAACTTTTAATCTTTACCTGCATGCGTTTTGTTTCTGCCAAATTTAGGAGGGGCTCTTGATGTATTACGCATGCCATTGTAAGTGTTATGTGACGAGAGAAACGGAGAGCGAGGAATAATAGACTGGAGTTCACTTTCAGATGGAACTTTTCATTTGACAAATTCCTGTTAACCTCCATGTGGAGCTGAAAATTCAAATTATCATAGAGAAATACATGTATGTTATCACATTCCACAAAAAAATGGAACACTTTAATGTCATATTTTGTTGTAAGGCATTTGCGGGAAAAATCCCATATGTTTTTGTAGTGACAAATAATATATATGTTAGATATGAAACTAATATATATAATAATTATTTTATATATATATATATATATATATATATATATATATATATATATATAAAATATATGTGTATGTGTGTGTGTGTGTGTGTGTGTGTGTGTGTGTGTGTTTGTTATATATTGTTTATTGTTTTAATATAATTATTATAAGTAATATATATATATATATATATATGATGTAATTGCATATATAATATAATATATTATTGCTAGATTTTAAAATGTTTCTGGCAGTGCAGCCTTTGTTGTTATATTTTTATAATTGATCTAAAACACTACATTTAGTTTAGTTTACAGTGACCAGTATACATTTTGGACCAATCACTAAACTTTTCATGTTTAAACGACAAATGCATGCATTTAATTGTATGTAGTGTAGATGTTTGTAAAGTTTGAAATTATAAAAAAGAGACATTTGCATCTAATTAAATGGCATACAGACATTTTTAAAAGTGCAAATGAATGTCATTTCACGTAGAAGTTTACAAAGTTTGAAATTATAAAAAAAAAAAGAGACATTTGCATCTAATGCAATGACATCCATACATTTTTAAGAGTTTATATACGTTTGGGCACCACTTTAAATGATACATAAACATCCTAGAATGAAACTTTGCTCTAAAAATAACATTTGACCTGGAATAGGTTCTGATAGTTAGATAGTTCTGCAAAGGCAAATCTAACCAGAATGTCATGGGCTCATAGCGCTGTGAGGGGTCTCCTACACCACAGGGGCTCCAGGGCTGTCCTGAAATCATAGCATGGAAGATAATAATGAATGTGTCTAAAAATACAAATGGGTTCAGTTTTTATGCAGCTATGAGATGCAGTTTGTCTCATTTTCAGAAGTAAAGCAGATTTTTTCTTGAAAAGTTTGGGCATCTTTGCTATAAAACTGAAGTTTGTAATATCCAAAAGAATGAGGTTTCCCAAACTTTCCTCTGTCTGTCATTGGTTGGCCTAACAGATAATTCAATCCATTAACTGAGCCATTGAGTGAGGCTGTGTACGCCAGAATGCCTTATATTTATTAAGTTACGATGGGATGGGGTGGGATAGACAATGATAAAGACATCATAGACATGATTCACTATACACTCCTTACAGTTAAAGTATTTATCCTTGCATTGCGGGATTCCGAAAAGACGCCTTTCATAGAAGTCGTAAACTGCACACACTCACACCCCAAGCTGTCTTATCTAGTATTAACGTACTGTACTTTTTGTACATTTTCGCTATGGGTGTGTGTATGTTGTACAAAATCTCAAAGAATAGCGAAGTTTTGTTTACCACAGGCTTTATTTTACACATAAATTATAAAACCCCCAAGGGATATCTCGAAGGAACCAGCGGAGGATTAGTTTTCCGGGTTCTGACGTCAAACCTGCACCAATGATACACATTCGTTTTCTTTCTCAGTTTTTTACGTTCATGTGAACCATAAGCGACTGTTTACGAGGATACTCGCCGAGACGGGCATTTTGATATAACTGTGCGTGCATGTGTCTGTTCAAGCACAAATAGACGTGAGAGAGAATGTAATTCTCAATGTTTGCATGCTGTCTGTGCTGCTCTGTGTGTGCGTCTTCTTGCACTCAAATGATTTTAAATATTTTGAAAATTTAAACTGACGTGACCTAAAACACATGCAAATGATACATTTTCGCTCTGGTTCAACTTGGCAATTAATCCAAGAATCATGTGCGTTTCAAATCACGGATTCGAATCAGGATCAACTACGATCTCCATTCTTGACATCACACATCCTGCGATGTGACAATCGTGGATGCACACATTGTGATATTGATGCTAAAACTATGTCATGCAGTTCTAGAAAAAAGGCAATAAAACAATGTCCTGCTACCGGGACACAGACGGTGAACAGGCTATTTAATGTGAAGCAGCTTCTTATTAGCATTTACGCCATGTCCCTATTTAATATACACAACGCCAACTGTGTCCCCACATTTTGATTTTCCCTTTGCCTTCTAAAAAAATGAACCGAACAAACACGTGCTTTAAATAGCATCATTGCTTCAGGCAGGTTTCAACTGCAGCTATTTTGTCAAACCTAACAACCATGAATCTAAATGAATTTGCATATGTGGTGTTTTTAATATGAGTTTTGAAACACACACAACTATCAGTATGTTCAGCCTTTTGCAGATTTGCGAGTCAATATAACACTTCAGATAAGACTGTTTTTGTATGACCTTACAGCTGTTGTGAATGCCTCAAAGTTGACAGCTATTAAATGAATTGCAGGGTAAAAGACTGAATTTGAAAACTTTCAGTGCAAGAGGCAAAACCCTCAATCAAAATATATGATTTTGAAATATTTTTCATGTAACTTTAAGTAGGTTTGTTCAGTGTATGTGTGCCCAAGTATTTTATTTCTCAACTCTCAAGTCATTTTTAGTAACTTTCACATATTCTGTTTTTCATGTTCATTGGCCGACCGCCACGTTTCAGTGCAAGAAGCAAAACCCTCAATCAAAATATATGATTTTGAAATATTTTTCATGTAACTTTAAGTAGGATTTTTCAGTGTATGTGTGCCCATGTATTTTATTTCACACTCAAGTCATTTTTAGTGACTTTCACATATTCGTTTTTTCATGTTCATTGGCCGACCGCCATGTTTCATCAGAACTGCAAAGCGTAAATGCATTTCCACACAGCTCAGAGTCTTCTGAGAGAAAAAGCACTGTACCGTATATGTTCCAAATGCAATCCATTCAGAATATGTTGGATGCTTTGAATTCTAGACCGTGTAAAATGCTATTCCGTTTTGTATTTGTTTGTTTGTCCGTTCTGTTGGCTGCTAACAGTGCATCCTACATGTTGTGCTTAAGCCTACTCATTATTACATGCTTTTTTTTTTTTGGTTCACCCTACATTGCTTCCTGACAAAAGAGTGACACTAACATTTGCCCTACAATTCTTGCCAGTATTTGAAAGTATCAGACAAAATTTATTTCTAAATACAAGTGAAAGATTGCTGTGAAGATTAATATTTATTCATTTAGCTGACGCTTTTATCCAAAGCGACTTACAATTGCTATATTTCAGAGATCGCACGCCTCGGGAGCAACTAGGGGTTAAGTGTCTTGCTCAGGGACAAATTGGTGTCTTACAGTGGATTCGAACCCAGGTCTCTCACACCAAAGGCATGTGTCTTATCCACTGCGCCATCACCACCCATTAAGTATGGGTGGTGATGATTAAGTATTTGTTATGAGGTGAAGATTAAGTATTTGTTATGGAGAAACTAGAAGAAACTTGGAACTCCACATCTTCTAGTGGACCAGCAAAAAAAACTGGAAAACAATTGCAATTGCATATTTATGAGTGTAGAACACAGCAATGCAAGTAAAGGTTACTTAGTAATTAGTCTCATGTGAATTGGACAATATCTGACATTTAGCCAACTAAAGACACAAAACCTTCACCTTGACAGAACTTACTAACTTTCACTGATATTAGGATGCTGACTCTGATAATAAGAGACTTTGCTAAAGACCAGATATCAGCACTATTGTTTTAATAAGCTTTGTGTGTATTATTCTACCTAAAAAGCAGTTAGTAGTAATGACTAAATGCACTGAAACGTACATAAAAAAGTAATATTTACAGAACAGATTTTTTCTGTTTAGAGGTCAAATATGCACGGCAAATGTTGATTAATGTTTACTAAAATTATAACTTTTTTTTTTTCCATTGGCAGATGAAAATATAAAATGTATTTATCTGCCAATGGAAAAAAAAGTGATTTTGTTAATAAAAGTCTTAATTTATTAAAACAGCAACAACAGAAATTCCAACTGACCCCAAAATTTGATCGGTGATGATTTAAGATGTTTACAAATGTATATGTAGTAATTGGTTAGAATTGGATTAATAAATTCTGTAAAATTGTTGTTCATGGTTAGTTCACAATAGCTAATGCTTTGGTAACACTTATAACCAATAAGGTTTGTTAGTTAACATCAGGCACGTGTACAGGTAGGGCTCAACCTGTGCAGAGCACATGCCCTTTTTGCCCTTACACTCCGAAGTGCCCTTTTTTTGGTGGTGTTTTTTTTTTTTTTTTTTTTTTTTATCAATGCTATTGGTCACCCTTTACGCCTGTCTGTCTGTTTTACAAATATTTAGCCAATGAAAGTTCTTAAAACGAGCTTGTTTAAATCTTATTCGATCCTCAAGCTGTCAGTAAGCTGATAACTCCGCCCCCTCTATATTCACTGAATCAACTGAAGTTCCACAGCAGCCGCACAGTAGACAGCAGCTGAACGAAGTTTTGCGAAGGGTAAATAAATATCTTGTTGTTTGAATAAGTACTACTAAACACTATGTCTGTCTATAAAGACTCATATTTTATTTATTTGATGTCTGACTCACTGACTGAGACATGTGTGGGACGTCAACTGAGAGAGAGGTCTAGGCTAGCATTTGCCATAGTCATAACCAATACATAGCCTACACTTAAATACCCTGTGCGTGTATACAGTAGCATTTCATCTTTTATAAATTGCAATTTTGGCCAAATGTATTTTACAACAGAAAAAAAAATGAGCGCCCCGCCTATATAGTTAACGTTAACAAACTAGTTTGTAACCTGTTGATGAAAATGTAATGTGATGACGGCAGTTGCCCGCGCCGTTTTAATGACGGACAAAAAGAATGCACATTTGCATACATTCGCTGGTCAAAAACGATATATTGATAAGTAATTAAACAACATATAATTTGTTTTTACCATCAGAAAATCATAACAGGTACTGGAACTTACATAAAGCGACGAGTGATCCTCGTCACCTAGGTAACATATATTTATTTCTTAATAAATATTCTTCTTTGATTTATGATTGCTGATACACTTAATTTATTAACATTTAGGCTAATCATGTTATGGTAATAATATTAAATTATGGTTCATTCAAGGCTGTTAATATGTACGGCTACTTTCCGCTCCTACTCACGTGTATAAAATGTAGTAAAACATGGTTTTACTACAGTAATGTTGTAGTAGTAACTAAAAAATAACATTACAGAAGATCACTGAAATCGTCTCAGGTTACGACTGTAACCTATGTTCCCCGAGAACAGGGAACGAGACAATACGTCATCGACGTTATGGGGAACGCCTCAGGCGTGACAGGTGTCTGAAATCAAGTATCAACTCACAGCAATCATGTTGACCGGCGACAGCCCGTGCATCATCAGCTCGAATGATGAGCGCGTCAATCTGGATGTATAAAAAGTGCGCCTTGAAACCGTGACAACATCCTATCATCTGAAGGGACTGTTGCAGGCAGGCCCCGAGGTATGGAAGGGAGACGTATTGTCTCGTTCCCTGTTCTCAGGGAACATAGGTTACAGTCGTAACCTGAGACGTTCCCTTTCGAAGGGAACTCAACAATACGTCATCGACGTTATGGGGAACGAAATACCCACGCCGCCATACTGAGGGGAGTGCATGCCCAATGGCAGTGACAACTGTCATAACCAGTAATACAAAGGACACTAAAAACCACTCACCCTAGGTCACATTGGGCTGTCAGTGACAGCACTCCCTACCGGTCATAGCCCAAGCTAATGAACCGAGAAAACTGCCAGAACATAGTTCATGGGCGGTAAATCTGGGCCAGCTCAAAGGCTTAGGACCAACTTCCAAATAGAAGGGGTCCCTTCCAGGGAGTGTGGCTAGGGGACTCAAGGGACTCCCAGCCAGTCACTATACAGGAAAACATGCCTCCTGACATGCCACCAGGCTGGCCTGGTGATCTATACTAAGACGCACAGTCTGGCCATTGCCTGTCTGTCCAAGACAGAGCCTCTGGAAACTGCCTTGGAAAAGGCGTTCAAAACTGAAGGCCTGCAAAGCTGGCAGAAACCATTCAGTTCCGGATCACAGAGACGGGACCACCTGGAGAGTGTAACTCAACCTCAAGAAATGACGGAAGTCGTCCACTCAATCCATGGGCCTACCCATTGCTCGTCCTGAACACTGAGGAAGTAATAGAAGGATCAAAACCAGGAAGGTCTGCTGAGGCCAAAGACCTGATTACCCCCTATGTGGGGAGCTCCAGTACCTGAGAGCTCACATCAGGAAAGGCCGGTGAGGCCTGTAACCTGGCGACCACCGCATGTGGGAGCTCATAACCAGGAAGGCCGGGTGAGGCCTGTAACCTGGCGACCACCGCATGTGGGAGCTCATAACCAGGAAGGCCGGGTGAGGCCTGTAACCTGGCGACCACAGCATGTGGGAGCTCATAACCAGGAAGGCCGGGTGAGGCCTGTAACCTGGCGACCACAGTGTGTGGGAACTCATATCAGGAAGGCCGGTGAGGCCTGTAACCTGAGACCCAGAATATGGGAGCTCATAACCAGGAAGGCCTGATAAGGCCTGCAACCTGACAACCATACCACGTGGGGGCTACATTAGAAAGTACATGAAACAAAAGTGCATGTACTTAGTCATTCTGAGTCCAGAAAAGGCCTGGATCAGAATGAAGAAGTTAGCCAGAAAGGCGTCTGTCGTAGCATATTTTGACGAGATCTAGAGTGGGACCCGAGGTGGAAGACTTGGGTCTGGGCCACATAGAAAGGGACTGAAGCATACAGCGCATGACCCTTACCATAAAAATGGATCTTAGAAAGTACACAAGATGTTCCATCATGTGACTTACCATAAGTATGGTTTTGACATGACCAGGAAGGCCAGATGTGGCCTATAATCTGATAGTCAAAATGTGTGGGAGCTCACATTCAGGAAGGCCTGATGAGGCCTGCAACCTGACATGTGAAAGCTCACAACCACACCCTAGCGACCACAGTGAGTGGGAGTTCACATTCAGGAAGGCCAGGAGAGGCCTGAAACCTGACATGTGACAACTCATAACCAGGAAGGCCGAGGGGGCCTGAAGCCTGGTGACCACTGAATGTGGGAGCTCAAAACCAGGAAGGCCGGCGAGGCCTGTAACCTGACAACCACAGTAGGAGGGAGCTCATATCAGGAAGGCCTGACAAGGCCTGTAACCTGACAACCACACCATGTGGGGCTACTTCCAGATAGGCCATAAATATGGATTTTAGAAAGTACATGAAACAAAAGTGCGTGTACTTAGTAATTCCAAATCCAGGAAGGCCTGGATCAGAAAAAGGCGTCTGTCGTAGCAAACCTTGACGACAGGACGCATCTAGAGTGGGACCCGTGGTGAAAGACCTGGGTCTGGGCCACATAGGAAGGGACCGAAGCATACAGCGCATGACCCTTACCATGAAAATGGATTTTAGAAAGTACACAAGACGTTCCGTTGTGTGACTTACCATAAGTATGGTTTTAACATAATCAGGAAGACCAGATGAGGCCTGTAACCTGATAGTCAAAATGTGTGGGAGCTCACATTCAGGAAGGCCTAATGAGGCCTACAACCTGGAAGGTGAAAGCTCACAACCACACCCTAGCGACCACAGTGAGTGGGAGTTCACATTCAGGAAGGCCTGGTGAGGCCTGAAACCTGACATGTGACAACTCATAACCAGGAAGGCCGAGGGGGCCTGAAGCCTGGTGATCACTGAATGTGGGAGCTCATAACCAGGAAGGCCGGTGAGGCCTGTAACCTGACGACCACAGTAGGTGGGAGCTCATATCAGGAAGGCTGGTGAGGCCTGTAACCTGATACCCAGTATTTTGGAGCTCATAACCAGGAAGGCCGGTGAGGCCTGTAACCTGGCGAGCACAGTAAGTGGGAGCTCATATCAGGAAGGCCGGTGAGGCCTGAAACCTGACAACCACAGCATGTGGAAGCTCATACTCAGGAAGGCCGGGTGAGGCCTGTAACCTGGCGACCACAGTATGTGGGAGCTCATAACAGGAAGGCCGATGAGGCCTGTAAACTGGCGACCACAGCATGTGGGAGCTCATAACCAGGAAGGCCTGGCAAGGCCTGTAACCTGGCGACCACAGCATGTGGGAGCTCATAACCAGGAAGGACGGGTGAGGCCTGTAACCTGGCGAGCACAGAAGGTGAGAGCTCATATCAGGAAGGCCTGTGAGGCCTGTAACCTGGCGAGCACAGAAGGTGGGAGCTCATATCAGGAAGGCTGGTGCGGCCTGTAACCTGGCTACCACAGTATGTGGGAGCTCTTATCAGGAAGCCCGGGTGAGGCCTGTAACCTGGCTACCACAGTATGTGGGAGCTCTTATCAGGAAGGCCGGGTGAGGCCTGTAACTTGGCGACCACCGTGTGTGGGAGCTCATATCAGGAAGGCTGGTAAAGGCCTAAAACCTGATACCCAGTATTTGGGAGCTCATAACCAGGAAGGCCGGTGATGCCTGTAACCTGGCTACCACAGTATGTGGGAGCTCTTATCAGGAAGGCCTTGCGAGGCCTGTAACCTGGCGACCACCGTGTGTGGGAGCTCATATTCAGGAAGGCCTAGTAAGGCCTGTAACCTGAAACCCAGTATGTGGGAGCTCATAACCAGGAAGGTCGGTGAGGCCTGTAACCTGGCGACCACAGTATGTGGGAGCTCATATCAGGAAGGCCGGTGAGGCCTGTAACCTGGCGACCACAGCATGTGGGAGCTCATAACCAGGAAGACCTGGCGAGGCCTGTAACCTGGCGACCACCGTGTGTGGGAGCTCATATTCAGGAAGGCCTAGTAAGGCCTGTAACCTGAAACCCAGTATGTGGGAGCTCATAACCAGGAAGGCCGGTGAGGCCTGTAACCTGGCGACCACAGTATGTGGGAGCTCATATCAGGAAGGCCGGGTGGGACCTGTAACCTGATAACCACAATATGTGGGAGCTCATATTCAGGAAGGCTGGATAAGGCCTGTGACCTGACATATGGAAGCTCATAGCCTGGAAGGCCTGGTGAGGCCTGTAACCTGGCAACCACATGTGGGAGCTCAGCTCACCTTACAATTCTACATTACCTTTGCTTGCCAAACATGTCCCCGGCTCTGTACAGGAGACGAGTTCTGAAAAAGAAGAGAAAAATGTTATTTGCGCAGAAAAAAACATTTTCACTCAACATAAAACCTGCAGCGTGCGAAATGAAGCACACCAGGACTCAAGAACTCAGAAACCTGAGTTCTACTGCTTCACAATGGTTAAGAGACAAGATCCAGGGAGGTAATGTCTAACGTTCAGTCCGAGAACGTTTACTCTGGATCACCTCCCTGAGATCCTGCCTCCCGCGGGAGTTATGCCTCCTGCGCGCCCTGCTCCCCCTGCTAGGAGAAGGGGATGCACAGGAAGCGACACTGGCCTTCTGAGTCTGTCTGTGATCCTCAGACCACAACGGACCATGCCCTCCCGGCTGCCTGGGCTGGGCCGAGGACCTCCGCGGCATGCAGCTCTTAAATGCCGCAGAGCGCGCCCACGCCTCCCTGAACTTATCGACCACCGTCTCAACGGAAGGTCCGAAAATCTCAGAAGGCGAAACCGGCGAATCGAGGAGAAAGGCTTTTTCTTTCTCCCCGATGTCAGCCTGGTTGAGCCACCATAGCCGCCTGATGTAATCTTAAGCGGCTTGGATGGCAGGGTCGGGGCTCCCAGTGACGAAGACCGATCAGAGGCGAGATAGTTAGCCAACGTCTCGACCGGCAGCATCGACACATACCCGTGCTCCGCGGCCCCATCCACAGCAGCGAAACTAGCCTGCTGATGTAGATGAAGACGCGCGGAGAACGGGTTCTTCCATGCCCTCCCGATCTCAGAATGGAGATTGGGAAGGAATGGAAGGCTCGTCCGAGCCGGTGGCTTATGGGTAGGAAGGAACCGATCGTCCAAAACACCAGCCCGAGCCTCAGCCCGAGCGGGACCAACACCCCGGGGTTCAGATGCCGCACCCACTTCCCTCGAGAAGTGGGACAGACGAGAACGGAGCGTTTTCAGAGAAAAACGCTCACAGTTTGCGCAGGAAGTTCCCTCGAGAACTCCCCGCGCGTGCTCTTCTCCCAGGCAGAAAACGCACAGATCGTGTGAATCCTCCGGTGTCAAATATCTGGGACACGGGTCGGCACACTTGCGGAAAGTATTTTCCCCTTCTCTGCACGCTTCATTGTTGATTACTCAAAACAGACAAACAGTCCCTGAAGACGAAAAGGATGTTGTCACGGTTTCAAGGCGCACTTTTTATACATCCAGATTGACGCGCTCATCATGATGTTGATGCCGGTCAACATGATTGCTGTGAGTTGATACTTGATTTCAGACACCTGTCACGCCTGAGGCGTTCCCCATAACGTCGATGACGTATTGTTGAGTTCCCTTCGAAAGGGAACTTTATATTTTATCATGCAGAATGTAATTCATGATTTAATTCATTGCTAGGCTTAATTTATTTGATCCAAAATACAGCAAAAACAGTAGCCTAATATATTGTGAAATATCTTTACAATTTAAAATAACTGTTTTCTATTTGAATATATTTTAAAATGTAATTTATGTCTGTGATCAAAGCTTTTCAGCATCATTACCCCAGTTCAGTACTCTTCAGTGTTACATGATCCTTCAGAAATGCTTTTCACTGCAACTGTACTTTTCACACTATTTTATAACAATTTTTTTTCATTCCTGGCTTATTTTATGGAAAATGTAGTGAATAAAAGACCTTCAAGAGACCAACATCCCTGGTCCTCCACAGTATCAAATTTTTGCCAGGTAGGCGGATACATGTTGGATATGCTATAGTAAAGTATAGTATGTCCAACTCAATTCCAGATTATAAGAAACTATAGCCATACCGTTTATGGCTATAGTTTCTTATAATCTGGAATTGAGTTGGACATAATTACTTAAATTATATTTAAAAATAGTTTGTCAAAAATACTTGACTCATTGCTCTACCTTCCCCTCTTCTCAATGTCATACATAATCATGTTAACCAAATAATACAAATTAGCTTATAAAACCAAACAGAATAGCTAAAAAAGATATATATATATATATATATATATATATATGCATTTTCACACAGCTCATTATATATTATTTTGTGTTATTGAATTTGTCAGGAAGATGTGACTATTTATTCATTTTATGTAGCATACTAAATAATCTTGATATAAAGAAAGGGAGGGGGTGGGTGCCTTTTTCAGTAAATTTAACATTTACCAATACTTTATTCAAATCTTGTTAACATTAGTTAACCCTAACCCTGCACTGTGAACGAACATGAACTAACAATGAACAGCTGTATTTTTATTAACTAACGTTAACAAAGATTAACAAATACAATAACAAATGGATTGCTCATGGTTAGTTCATGTTAGTTAATACATTAATGAACCTTATTATAGAGTGTTACCAATGCGTTGATGCTTATTGTACAGTGTTACCTGTTTTTGTAAAATATTTTTGCTAAGCTCTATCTTAACAAGAGTGCTTTACATTTTGAGGTACTTTCTTAATTTTGAGGTATTTTCTTAATTTTGAGGTACACGTTCTTAATGTTAAACTTTCGACTAACACACTGACACAGGAATTGACCTCATCTTAACCAACCCAAGTCTGCCATTTAAAGTCTAGCATTTTAAAGAGTGAGTTTTCAGTGCAGCCTTATCATTAAACAAACCAGGCCTTTGATCACTGCTCTGGGATCAGGGAGTTAAGAATCAAAGTAATCCTGCGGAAAACCTCCTTCATGTGTTCTAGACTCGATGTGGTGAGATGACAGACCCAGATTCATCCCCAGGCCTCCGCACTGATCTTCAGTACATCACAGAAAGCGTCTCGCTGTTTGCGTCGAGACTAATGCAGACGGTTGTTAGGTTTGAGTCTGTGACACTAGTGACCCCTCTGGCCTTCTCTGCTGTCCTGGTTACACCGACCTGCAGCGCGAGGCCATTCTGT
Source organism: Gila orcuttii (assembly GCA_026230005.1). Lineage (NCBI taxonomy): Eukaryota > Metazoa > Chordata > Actinopteri > Cypriniformes > Leuciscidae > Gila > Gila orcuttii. Next base: position 63,917,610 of record JAPDVR010000002.1, on the reverse strand, counting down.
CAGTCTGTGTCGGCAGCGCTAAATAAGGCTCTTGGTGGCCTGGTTCAGGCGGAGACTCGATATCTGCGTGTGTGGAGAGGGTAAGACATGAGAAACCGTTGAACACAAGGCTTGAAGATGCAGGGAGGCTGGGGAAGTTATCAAAAAGGCTTATTATTTCAATAATGCAGTAGGTTCTAATGCACAAATGCTTTTCTCTAACAGTGGTTTTCAGGGCCGGATTAACAATTTCCTGTGCCCTGGGCAACAAGACTCACGGGTGAACGCGCGTCTGTTTCGCCTCAAACACGCACTTGAGTGGATTCAAAATGCTCAAGCGCCCAAGAGGCAGTGATAGACACAAATTTGACGCTCTATTCGCGTTTGGTGTGAACGCAGCTTAGACTGCCATTAGTAAAGACGACCTCCTCATCGTCGTCACTCTCGTCAGCAAATATCTTTCTATTTCTCCTATGTGAAATGTCATACTGATTTGGCTATTTTTGGAATACGTTTCAAATTGTCGACTAATTTCAATTCCTTTTTTCTTTTTAGTTTTCTTTTAGCGCTCCCGCTTAACTGCTTCTCCATCTTCCCTCGTGAGTCGACGTGACAGCTCGCCCTCGCTCGCTGCGCAGGAAGCTACAGACACTGTTTTTGACGTGATTTAACATAATATTTTGATCGAACGGGTTGCAAAAATCTGCATATAATTAGGAAAGTGAGGACTGCGTTTATAACGTGATTTAACATAATATTTGACGGTGCCCAGGGCCCCTTAGATGTCCTGTCCCCCTGGGCAAGTGACCAGTTGCCCTAATGGTTAATCCGGCCCTGGTGGTTTTGTGTGTTGGTTTCAATCAAATGTCACATTTTTACTGGGCCAAGTTGTCACATAAATTATATATGTATATTAATTACAATTTCTGTTGGCTAAAACATTGATTTAATTGTTTTGTTTTCTTTGTAGAATTGATTTGAAAACATGATTTATTTATTTTTTTTATTTTTTTTACATATGGTGCTTTATAATTATTTAAAATAGCCTGTAGGCTAGTTCCTTTTGTAATAGTTAATGCATAATTCACATAGTGTGACAGTATACAGTGTAACTGGGGCATGTTGTCTCAAAAGGTCAGCAGATGTTTAAGGGTTAGTTTACCCCGAAATGAAAATTATGTCATTAATTACTCACCCTCCTGTTGTTCCAAACCCATAAGACTTTTGTTCATCTTCGGAACACAAATAAAGATATTTCTAAGGAAATCTGAGAGCTTTCTGGCCCTCCACAACTACACAGCTACACAACTACCATTTTCAAGGCCCAGACATCATTAAAGTAATTCATGTGACTCAGTGGTTTCACCTCAATTTTATGAACCAAAGTGAGTGCTTTATTTGTCCAAGATAATAATAATAATTTACCACTTTATTTACAAACTGGAGAGGAAGTTGTGTCTTCTGAAACGTACAGTATGTGTTGATAGTAGACTATGAATGATCTTTAAACCCTTTAATTCAAGAGTGTCCTTTCTATTTGTGTTACTCTCACGCTGAGAGATAACACATTACACCCAATCACTTGTGTGAGTGAGATCTGATGAATATTTTACCAGCTCGTTTGATGAAGTATGATCGCTTCCAATATCTGGTCAATTATTGTGCTATGAGCCAATCATATTGTTGATCCTTTTTTAAACTATTCAGATATGATCAATTATGATCTCGCTAATGTGATGTGACGTGTGAATGTGTCCAGAGTCTAATACGCCGTATAGTAGCAGGAAACAGAGTCAAGTTTTTAAAGGGAGATAAATGGATGTTGTTATGTCTGACAATCAAGCCCGTGGTCCCCCTGGTGCTGTGTCAACATTGATTTAACGCAAGGCGAAATGTCCTGATTATGTAAAACCAATGTGAAAAGCTGGTTCTATTTATAAACACAGTGCACATCATCACACATCATCGCAGAGACTAGACAAGGAAGGGGGTTGCATCAAATAAGCCTGTGGGAGGAGGGATTGGTCAGGCCTGAATCCCTGTATCCATCACCATGGTGATAAACATCACATTCCAGACAACCAGCTGCATATTTACATAATCAAATGATAGCCTGATGAGGGGAAATTGCAAGACAAACAATAATGCAATCGAGGATGGCAAAGTAATCACCAGGTGGATGAGCTTGACCTTTGGCGTTTTGTTTTATCCCCCTTTCTCACAAAACAACATGCTCATCTTCCATGACATGAATGCAATGAGTTTAAAATGCATTAAAGTTTGTATTTCTAGGTGTTGTTGATGAATGACTCCTTAAGGACAGAGAAAATGATATGCATTTATAATGCATGAGAATATAATGAAACGAACTGAGCGAATCTCATGAAATTGTGTCCAGTTCACATTTCACTACATCTATATTTTGTATGTTTTGTATATTGAAATGTTTAATTTATATATAAATTAGTTTATATATTCAGTGAAAAAGATGTACTGTTAAATGTATTAAAAATGAATGAAAGTTTTTTGTACAATACAAAAATACATACTCAAGTACATTTTTAATACATTTAATAGTACGTTTTTTTCACCTGGGATATAAAATCATATATATCAAAATTAGAGAAACACTTGATTATTTTCAGAAATATTGGTAATCTTAATTGCTTGAAATTTGAAGGAATATTAGCTGTGGGTATACCATTGTTCTACTAGCATTTTTTACAAAATAATAAGGTACTTCAACAAAAACCTTTATTTCGTGGAAAACACAGCGATCAAAAAGAAAAGGATTACAACTAAAATTTGAGGATTACAGCAGTCAAAATTTAGTAGGAAGTGTAGAGGCCCTTGCTTTGAATGACTGGAGCACATCTGCGGCCACAGGACATCACTAGATTCTCACACTGCTCTGGTGTGATCTTGGTCCATTCCAGTCTCTTCCACAGTTCAGTAACTTGTAGCGGGTTTCTTAGCCAAAACTTTGTCGCAAAGGATTTTCCAAAGATTTTCAATCGGGTTTAGATCAGGACTGGTGCTGGCCATTTCATTATTTCAATTTTCTGAGCTTCAAGGAACTGTTTTACCCATTTTGCCATGTGACAGGGGGCATTGTCTTGCATGAAAATTGTGGGCTGGTTGGGAGATGCTTGCAGGGAAGGAACCACATGTTGCCGAAGGAGATTCTGATCAACATTATGAAATAAATGTTTTTTCTCCAAAACGCGTTGTCCACAATTATTGGCACCCCTAGATTTTTTTACGACTAAAATATCTCTGAAGTATATTCCCATTAATATTTACCTTTTTTTTAGCACACCAGGGTGACTAGGAACATTCAAGTGTCTAGCTATGACTTCTTGTTTCACAGGAGTTTAAATATGAGGAAACACGAAGACCAAATTCCCTTAATCATCCATCACAATGAGTAAAACTAAAGATTATAGTTCTGATGTGCATCAAAAGATTGATGAGCACCACAAAATCAAAAGTGGATGTAAGAAAATAGCTAAAGAATTGAAAATCCCCATTTCGACCATCAGGGCAATAATTAAGAAGTTCCAACCAACTAAAGATGTTACGAATCTGCCAGGAAGAGGACGTGTCTATATTGTCTTAATGCACGGTGAGGAGGAAAGTTTGAGTGGCCAAAGACTCTCCAAGGATCACAGATGGAGAATTGCAGAGATTAGTTGAGTCTTGGGATCAGAAGTCTACCAAAAAATAAATAAATAAATAAATGAATTCAAACAACCCCTACATCACCACATGTTGTATGGGAGGGTTTGAAGAAGAATCCTCCTCGCTCATCCAAAAACAAACTCCAGCAAATTCAGTTGTCAGACACGACTGGACCTTCAGACGGGACAGGGTTCTGTGGTCAGATGAAACTAGAAAGAGAGCTTTTTGGAAGCAAACACGCCAGATGTGTTTGGTGCACACAAGGATAAAAAGTACCCCATGTGTACAATTTAATATACCGTTAGATCTTTAATGTTGTGGGCATATTTTTCTGCTGGATGTCCTGGACATCTTGTTCAGATACATGGCATAGTGGATTCTATCAAATATCAACAGATGAAAAATCAAAACCTGACTTGGATCTTCCATCAGTACAACTATCCAAAACAAACATCAAAATCAACACAAAAATGTGTTACGGAGCCCAAGATGAAGCTTCTGCCATGACCGTCCCAATCCCCTCACCTGAACCCTATAGAAAATGAGTGGGCTGAACTAAAGAGAAGAAGCGCCAACATGGATCTGGGAATCTGAAGGATCTGGAGAGATTCTGCATGGAGGAATGGTCTCTGATGTATTGCCGGGTGTTCTCCAAACTCATCAGGCATTATCGGAGAAAACTCAGAGCTGTTATCTTGGAAAAAGGAGATTGCAAAAAGTATTTAATAAAAGGATGCCAATAATTGTGGCCAATGTGTTTTGGAGAAAAACATTTATTTCACAATGTGATTGCCTGTATATATAAATGGATTATATATACATATATGTATAGTATATATGTATATATAATCCAAATTCAGTATTTTGCATGTATCTTCTCTTTATTTTAGATTTGAAAAAAGTAGCTATTTGATTCTCGGAAATTAAAATAATAATTATAATCCTCTCGTATATACCCAATGTAGTACATTTGGTTATTGGCCCTGACACCAGAGTCCTTTTAACTTGACACAGGTTAAGTTCACTCAGACTGACTGATTTAAGCCAGTAGGAACATCTGGTGGGTTTTCATCACGGTTAACCAGCTCTGCTCCTTTAGAGCCTCCAATTACAAAACCTTTCGTTAGGTTAATGGACAAAACCTACATCGAACAAGATAATTACATTACTGCCTGGTTATTAAAAGATAATCACACATATTACACTAATTACCATTAAAGTCACTCAAGAGTATGAATCATTTTAGAATTTTAATTGTGCAAAATTGGACATGCATGTTATCTGTTTTGTACCATAAAAATGTTTTGATATTTTAGTCGTATTTACATTTAAATCCATTGAATTGTATTTAGATTGGATTATTTTATGGATACCTTTATGTTTTGAATTAACTATAAATAGCCTGCGGAATTATATTATGTATGTTTACAAATGCCTATATAATAAGGAAATAGCCCAGTGTTCTTTTTCCATCAATTTTTTTTTTTATTTTATGAGGTCACAGGCAAGTATCATTGAAGATTAAGATGAAGACGGAGGACTAAATGTTCCTTTCCTATTTTATCTGATGGTTATAACTGTGTACATTGCAGATGACTTGGCTGCAATGCCTACTAAGAGGTTTTGAAGGTCAGCAGTGTTCTCAGATGTAGATGAAGCACTCATCATTTTTATTGACAGATTCAAAATGACTTTTTTCTTTTCTTTTTTTTTCTTTTTTTGGTCTATTGCCTTTCAAAATATGTCCTGCCAAATTTTCATCAACAAGTCTGGAAAGTTAAACCACTGGAGGCTACACACAAGTTGCAACTTAATGGAGCTTTTAAAATCATACTGGTGGTTATGATCTAATAAACAACTTTAAAACCTTGATTAAATTTCCTCTACATCCCATTTACATTTCATTACAAAAACAGCCAGTGATTTAGGACTGCAATTTTGAGGTAATATACAGGAAAATTTATATTCACTTGGGGGCAAAAAAGCTGAGCCTTAGAAATTGCAGTCTAGTGTTTGGGTTGTCCACCGTGCTTGGAAAAATTGCCTTTAAAATGCCGCAAGATGCTGTGCAGCTGCACAGAGTAGGCTGTGCATATATCCATGCTAGACCAGGTGGGGAAACTCAAATTATTCAAGTTAATAGTACACTTGAACTGAGTTTACCAAACTGTTTTTATTGCATCAGATCAAGCCTAACACAAATGCAAACCAAGTGGTATTGAATGTTGAAACTTTTTTTGTGAAATAATTTGCTTTTGCTGTATTAAATGGATTCAAATTAAAATTTAGACAAATGGGCTAAGTTTGTTTGTTAGTTTTGTAATCTAATGCAATGACACTCAGACATTTTAAGTGTGACTTTACATTACATTATATTATATTATATTATTCTATTTATATGGAAACAATAGTATTAAATTTCACCACGCCACCAACATTTATTTTGTCAGACAAACTCTATTTTAAAAGCTGATTGAACTATCGAATGAAGAAAAGTTGACATTACATAAAATATTAACTAAAGTAAAAATAATTGGCCAATTAGCTTGAGCAACTTACATTTTAAAATGTCAGTTTTGTTGGCGATGGTCCAACTAAATTTGCTCAGTTTGAACACTGTTGGTGCACTTGAATTTTTTATTTTTGGTTAAAGCATGGGGGTTATGTTGACAAAAATTTGTTATTAATAAATAATAAATGTTTTAGCTCAGTGTAATTTTGTTGTAAAAGTTATGTGAAGTTACCATTAGAGAGGTCATTGTCTCTTCCAGTTAGAATTTTCCTTCATTTCAGCACATATACTCAACATGCTTTGTTTCTAGTAAATGCATGTAATGCATGTATTCAGCCAGTAGGATTTCCAGCCAAAATTCAACAGTGTGTTTGCAGCTGTGTTTAACGGCACATGTAAAGTGATTTCACTTGCGGTCACACAGTCACTCAGTGCCGTGACAGCTGTTCTCTGCCTTTTTACTGGCATCTGCTTTCTCAGCCAAATGCATTGGACGGACTGGGCTTGTGAATGTTTCCAGTCTCTGTGGATTGCTACTTGACATCTTGTGCTCTTTGGCTCAGAGGGGCAGTAAGGAGGTCACCATTAATGCACTAATGACAAGGTCGCGTTTGATTTGCCTTACAAGTCCGCGCTCCAGAGATGGTCTGTGGTACTGTTCTGAAGGCCTATGGAGAAATGAAGTATGGTTTTGTTCATTCTTCCTCTGATTGGCAAGCTTTGTACAGGGTAGAATTTGAATTAGAGGACTACTACAATCAGTGAAGAGAAATATATTTAATTTCGTGACCAGGAAGCAACTTTAATGTTTCCTTTAAAGCTGAATTAATTTCTTGGTACCACTATTGCCACTAAACATACACTGCTTTTCAAATCTTGATGTCAGAAAGTTATTGTAATGGAATAAAAAGAAGTTGCTTATACTGCTTATGTTTTGTAAAGTTATTTCAATATAAAATAACTGTTTTATGTTTAAATATTTTTATTAAGTAATTTATTCCTGTGATCAAAGCTGAATTTTCAGTCTTCAGTGTCACATGATCCTTCAGAAATCATTCTAATATGCTGATTTTCTGCTCAAGAAACATTTATTATTGTTATCAATGTAGACAACAGTTGTAATTGTTTTAAACTACTGTATTTTCTCAAACACTCCCCCGTCTTCCATTAGTCAGCCAAACCGATAGTCCTGCCCCAAACTCGTGCAATTGTCAGTGTTGCTGAATCGGAATGGTCAGACAGAGCAATAAAAATCTATTTACCAATGCCTTACTTGTCTCTGCATTTTAATCTGGGACAAAAGATATTACATTAACCTCTTAACAATGACACACTTCATATTTAATGCAATGTTTGGGATTTGAAATGATAATTGAGACATTGATTATCAAAAGAAAGGCAAAGTATTTCAAAAAGTATTATCAAAATTGCAAAATCGTTACGGTGTTAGTGAAGTGGGAAATTGCTTATTATCTTTCATAATTTGCCACCCTCTGGTATAACCTCTGTTTTGGAAATAAAAAAAAATATTGTCTGTAATAAACCAATTTCACAAAGATTGCTCTCTATAGACAGATTTATTCCTCAGCACACCAATTAAGGGGTAATGGCGCTTTGCATTTGGATTCAAAAATAAAATGTTATAAAAAAAAAACATTCCAAAGCCATATGCAGACAGATGAATAGTTTTCTAAATATTTGGTTGTGTTTAAAGCCGTTCTGTATTCCACATAAACATTTCCTTCACGAAACTCAAATGGGACTTTATTTAGGCCTGCAGAACAAATCAATAGTGTTGTTGCAGCACTGGTCGTTCCCCCGAGTTGGCTTTACCACTGTTAAATAAGTAAAGATAGCCACCTTGCCCCGATCCAGGTAAGGCGGTACACCGGAGCTGGAGCTGCTTAATCACATCTTTCTCAGGTAATCATTGATTGCTCTTATCTTAAAGGGAAAATTCCCAACCTCCTTTTGAGCCCTTAATGAACACTGGTAGAGATATTAAATGAGCTCGACCACTAAGCTCAGAGGCACTGGCTTAATCTCAGAGCTGTGGGCTATCAGCTGCCAGGTACTTTAGCCCATACAAGTCAATTTAGTACGCTAGCACCATGGGAGGCGAATCAATACTAATATGGCTGTATCTAGAATTATGATTCTAGGTGCATTAGGTAAGTTCTTCTCAGAAATGTTTTTGCTTTCATGTGAAACTCCTATATATTTTCACAATCAGTGCTCTATGTTGTCATTGTTTTTAATGGTGATCACAATTACATCCATGTTTTTGCATCTCATTGATAGATGTACAGTGCTGGTCAGAAGGTGAGATAAATGTTTTTCTCCAAAACACGTTGGCAAACAATTATTTGCCCCCCTTTTATTAAATATTTTTTTCAGTTTTCTCCTATAATGCCTGATGAGTTTGGAGAACACCTGACAAGAGATCAGAGACCATTCCTCCATACAGAATCTCTCCAGATCCTTCAGATTCCCAGAACCATGTTGGCGCTTCTTCTCTTCAGTTCAGCCCACTCGTTTTCTATAGATTTCAGGTCAGGGACTGGGATGGCCATTGCAGATGCTTGGTTTTGTGCTCAGTGACCCATTTTTGTTTTGATTTTGATGTTTGTTTTTAGATCACTGTCCTGTTGGAAGATCCAAACATGGCCCGTTATAAGATTTCTAGCACAGGCTGTCAGGGTTTGATTTTTTATCTGTTTTTTTTATCTATAACAATATGTCCAGGACCCTCTGGCAGAAAATTAGGCCCACAGCATTAAAGATAAAGCAGAGAATTTAATTTTACACATGTGGTACTTTTTTATCCCTGTGTGCACCAAACCCATCTTAAAGCTGCAGTCGGCATGTCTGGCACATTGAGTGGACAAAATTTTGAATGTTTCTCCCCCATTATCAACGAATAGCCTCCAACCGAGTTCGTGCTCGTCAGTGCACTGACACACAAGTGCACAGTGCACTTTTGCAACAGATTTTCTGTGAACGCGCCCGTCTCATCAGCATCCATCAACACCATGGAGTATTTGGAGCTAGTCAGATAGCACATACAATAACAGTAGTTTTACTACTGTTCTTACTCTGGTAAGAAACATAGAGTAGCATTGATTCTTTCAAAAAGCCAAACTTTATCCCTTCATCTGGACATGTTTATTCACCTAACGTTACATTCACATGGATTTCAGTGCAAACAAAGCTAACGAACCTGCCCAACAAGTGCTAAAGTTAGCTATCCATACCAACACATTTGGGCAAACATACTTAGATTACTAACATAACACTAAGAAATAAAGTAACTGGTTGATCAAGCACAATTACCTGTCGAGAAGAAATGTTGCAAGCTCTGCATCCAGCTTGAACCCAATGATATCACGTAAATCTCTCCACCTTTCAAATGCCGATCCGATGTTGATCCTGGTTTATTTACGGGAACGGTCACTTTCTTTCTTTACTTCTTTCTTTTCAGCAGGTGTTCTCTTTTCCTGTGTTGTTTTTGACCTCCTAGCTCTTGAGATTAACCGAGGAATTGGAATCTTTTCCGCCATCACTCATGTGATGTGCATGTGATTGTAACGTGCGCAAAGGGTAGCGTGTGCACGAGCTGTGATTGACAGTCAGATCTCACACCCCCCTGCGCTGATTGGACCTGATGATCCGGGAGCGGTGGATTTTTGCAAAACAAATAACACGCTCCAGGTGGAGTTAGAAGCTCGGGTTTTTTCTAAAACCACTTTATTTATGTTGTTCTGTCGGATTATAGTGTCAATTTCACTGAATATGATCAAAAAAAAAATTGCCGACGGCAGCTTTAAGTGTTTGCTGCCAAAAAACAATTTTTGTTTGTTTCATTTGACCATAGAACCCGTCCAGTTTGAAGTTCCAGTAGTGTCAGTTCCCTTTCGCTCACGTTTAAAGTAGTCGATGTGTCGACTGATTGGGATCATGCTTAGGGATGCTGTCATCTTCGAGTACTGTTAAAACGAGCTAATGCACATTGGCGTGCGAGATCTGTATCTCACACTCCGCCCCGCCGGCACGGGTATAAATACAGAAGTGGATGCACGCACCAGTTGTCTTTTGCTTCGGAGCTGATCGGTGTCGATGTCTCTGAAGTGTTGAAGTTTTCAACGAGCAAGTGTGTCGGTGTTCTTCTGGAAGATTCTCCCAGTGCTGGTGCTTGTACAGTGCGAGTGCAGCGGTCAGGGGCGTCGGACTGGGGGTAAAACCAGTACTGATTACCAGAGCCCCAAGGCGATGAAGGGCCCTTGAAAAGTCTGGAATACAGACATCCCAATTCTCCCGGAAGTTTGATAGCGTCTCCCTGATGCCCGCAAATTAGTTAAAATCTCCCGGAATCTAGAAGGCGAATGCGAGACAGAACATCTGTGCGCATAACATACATAGCGCGTGCGCAATCCAACCCCCCCCCCCCCCCCCCCGTCAACAATCCAAAAAGTATCTTATTTGGAACATAGGGGCCCATCAGGACTGACTATACATAGGGCCCGGGATCTTGTGCTACGCCCCTGGCAGCGGTGATCGCGAGCTTCTGTGCTCTCAACTGCTGATTTAACAGCATAATTTCTGTATTTGTTGACGGTTGGTTAGAGGGCAAAGAAGTGAGTGCTTCACTGTTTCAGTTCACTGTTCAGTGTTGCAGCGATCATTCCCCTGTGTGCTCCGGCACTGGTGACGGGTCCCATTTCCTGGAAGACCAACACGGGTGCGTTTGTCATTCCAACTGTGCGTTTCTGGATGCGGTCATTCCCTGTCCCCCTCTGACGGTCAATGGTTGCATCACGTGTTTAAAAAGAAAACAAAAAAAAACATATATATATATATATATATATATATATATATTCAGCACGCTGAAGCAGCTTTTGTGGATAGTTCATAATAGAACATGACTATCGCGGTGTTGAGATCGAGACTCACCTTCATGCGTGAAGGTGGAGTCCCCATTACCACGCCCGCTATGGCGCCTTGTGGCATGGGTGTTCAGAGGATCATAGTGAGGCTTCCCCGCCCGGTAACCAATCCCTGTGGGCCCCTCATTCCTCTATCACACCGCAGTCGGTAGAGCCCCTTGTTGAGTGCGCTGTGCTGGTTCCTCTGTAATGGACCTACCAGCCGTTTCATTTGTGGCCCCTCCAGAGGACAGGATGCCGATTGCAGGATCGGAGGGTGAACTGACCTCTGGAAATGAAGCCTCGGCTGTGTTATCTCCCTCTGGGAGTTTAACGTTGCCCGAGCCAGATCCACAAATGTTATAGCTCGTACTTCGTTGAACCCAAGAAAGGTGGTGGGTTATGGCCAATCTCAGACCTGCAACTCTTGATTCGGGCCCTGTACAAGCCCCTGTTCAAGTTGCTAACGCAGAGATGCTTTTTTAAATGCTCCGTCCCTGAGATTGGTCTGCAGCGTTAGACCTGAAAGACGTGTACTTCAGATCTCTATCCTCCGCAATGCAGGCCACCCTGTGTTTTTGCGTTTGAGGTGTTACTACGTCCTTCTAACTGAATTACTAATTATTTTGAACAGTATTTTAAAGTGAAGATCATGGTAACCAATTAGTAATGACTTAAGTGTTACCATAGCCATCAGAAACAATTACTATCCAAAACCCTCATTTTTTTTAATGTTTATGAAAAAAGTTTCCTAATTCCACGCACTTGTTCTGTGTCTTTTTTGATTACGTTCCCTGTGTATATAAGCACTGAATTTCCCTAGTTCATTGGTCCATTATTATCATCAGTTCTTAATGGTTATGTTCTCATTTATATCCTGCATTCTCCTGAGTTCTTTGTGGATTTAATAAATAATTTTTTGTTCCTACTCCTTCGTCATGCGCTCTTTAAAAATTGTTTGTTTGTTTTTATTGTGTGTGCGTGTGTGTGTGTGTGTGTGTGTGTGTGTGTGTGTGTGTGTGTGTGTGTGTGTGTGTGTGTGTGTGTGTGTGTGTGTGTGTGTGTGTGTGTGTGTGTGTGTGTGTTCCACATAAAGATGACATCATATGGGTTTGGAACAGCATGATGCTGAATTAATAACGTCAGAATTGTAATTGCGAGTGATCTATTCCTTTAACACTATATTTACATCCAAGTGCTGATATATCCTTGAGGAAATGCCAGTGTACTGTAATATGATTTGATCAGCCTGACTACATTAGGCTACACCAACAAAGTTAATTTGTAAGTGTCAGATCAAGTAGAAACTGCTCGTTGAATTTTTCCACTTTATATATATACTGTATATATTGCATGTGTTTACACCAATGTAATTGGCAGCTCACTAGCTGCACAGTTAGGTGTTGCACCAGCATAGCAGATGGCAGATTACTTACATTCAAGGTAGTGTGAGGAAGTTAATTAGCATTGACTAAAGAATGAGAGAACTTCAGTGAAGTATAGAGATTAGTCAAACGGGAGGTTGCTTACCTTGCAAGCAAGCAGTCAATGCATAATGCAGTTCAGCTACACTGAAAACAATTTCACATGCATATAATGCATATATGCAGGGGTCAACTGTAAATGTAAATGTATGTCAATGTGGGAATATATTGTTTCTGGAAAGGTAGCACACCTCAAAACCAAGAAATTATGGATTTGATAAACTGGTCTCTCAACGCAATTGACACCATCTTCTCGACGAGAAGCTTGGGTTCGGGGAACCTGACTGCCCTGCCGAAACGTTCGCAGCTGGCTACACGATGGACGCGTGGGAGAGGTGGCGGGTCGTGTGTTTGGCGGCTCTTTCCGTGGAGGACATTGAAGATATCTACCTATTCGGCACCATGATAACAGGTCTTCTGCTGATTGCATTAGGCATTGCCCTGGTTTATCGAGGAATTAATAAAACGGTGACAGCTGTCCAAAGCCCCAAAAGGCTGTCCATCATGATTGAAGCAGTGGGCAGAGCTGTCAGCACTCAGACTGGGTCTATGAACCACAATATGGATAACATCATGGAGAAGCTCACAGCTTTGCAAAGGCAAATGGATCGTTTCAGACACCAAAATGCACCAGGAGAATAGCCTGTGTAAATTGAATACGGCTACTCGCCCCAAGACCAAACAATCACAATCTTATCTGTTTCGGCACCCCACTACCAGCACTGGCCTTGGCCAAGGCCGCTGCTGGAACAACAACTCTCCCGGAAGAGCACTGCAGTGAGCCGCTCTTGCGTTCCTTCCCGACTCCACATACACCTTGTGATTGTTGACTCTGCCTGGGACATGATCAAGGTTGTCTCCATGGCAAGTTGCTGTGTATCGCTATGACAATCCTGCGGACTGAGGCTCCTAGGTTATGGTGCTGGCTTAGCGACTCTCTCCAGGCCTACACACACATGAACTTACATATACACAGATATGCACCTGCCCCACACCCCATCCCACGCCTTCGCCGCTTCGTACCCCCAGTCTGACAGGTGGGTCTGTGACCAGCGCCATAATGGCTGCAGGACCGGATGCTGCTTGCCTGGGCTGGACTACCTCCATCACCCACTCCCAACCGTGTTGCAATGTCTTGTTTGTAGAGTGTACTGTTTATGTGCTAATGTTGCTGAGGTGTTTTTTCCTGTTCCCAGACTGTTCTCCTTACAGGAGCATAGTCTGGGGGTCGCCTTTTTTTCTCCTCACCTCTCCTCATGTCATGCTGTATTTTTCTCAAGTTGGCGCTGATTATAGCAGCCTCTGTAACACCTTATTACCAAAGCAAATTCTTTGTATGTGCACAACACTACTTGGCAATAAAATTGATTCTGATTCTGATTCTGATTCTGATTCTGACACCCTCTTTTGGTAAATAATCAAACAGGAATGGGAAAGTACAAATTGAAATGTATGTGAATTGAAAGATTTAATCAATAAATCTTCCCATATTTATACATTTAGTAGCACTGTTCAATTTTACTTTTAGCACATTTCAAAATTAAATATATATTTTTTTATGGATTGACAGTGCTAATATGGTGTTATGACCTCAAGGTTGAAAACTATCTTAAGTGTCATTATTTAAAGCCGTATTACACTCATATTTCTTATATTCCATGACTATTAAGCAATATTCAAAAAGAGCATGGGAGATTAATTTTCTCCCTTTTCTAATATCCCACTTTTGCTCCATATGAGGTGATACAGCAATATCCCCAAGTTACCTGAAATTACAGTGGTAGGCGTATAGAAATTGATGCGCTCTGATTGTAAACTGCCCACACGTAGGTCCCAGTGCATCTGCCTCCAGCTTCTAGTCATCTACAGTTTTACAAGCACTTAAAACTTGCAAACACAAACAACATCCAACTTTTCAAGGGGTTTCCCTATAGTACATGTACTACAGGTCCTTCTCAAAAAATTAGCATATTGTGAGAAAGTTCATTATTTTCCATAATGTAATGATAAAAATTAAACTTTCATATATTTTAGATTCATTGCACACCAACTGAAATATTTCAGGTCTTTTATTGTTTTAATACTGATGATTTTGGCATACAGCTCATGAAAACCCAAAATTCCTATCTCAAAAAATTAGCATATCATGAAAAGGTTCTCTAAACGAGCTATTAACCTAATCATCTGAATCAACTAATTAACTCTAAACACCTGCAAAAGATTCCTGAGGCTTTGAAAAACTCCCAGCCTGTTTCATTACTCAAAACCGCAATCATGGGTAAGACTGCCGACCTGACTGCTGTCCAGAAGGCCATCATTGACACCCTCAAGCAAGAGGGTAAGACACAGAAAGAAATTGCGGCGTGGCATGGAGGCAATCAGCCTGTGGCACTGCTGAGATGTTATGGAGGCCCAGGATGCTTCGATAGCGGCCTTAAGCTCATCCAGAGTGTTGGGTCTTGCGTCTCTCAACTTTCTCTTCACAATATCCCACAGATTCTCTATGGGGTTCAGGTCAGGAGAGTTGGCAGGCCAATTGAGCACAGTAATACCATGGTCAGTGAACCATTTACCAGTGGTTTTGGCACTGTGAGCAGGTGCCAGGTCGTGCTGAAAAATGAAATCTTCATCTCCATAAAGCTTTTCAGCAGATGGAAGCATGAAGTGCTCCAAAATCTCCTGATAGCTAGCTGCATTGACCCTGCCCTTGATAAAACACAGTGGACCAACACCAGCAGCTGACATGGCACCCCAGACCATCACTGACTGTGGGAACTCCAGTGCTGCTTCTCTGTAGCCCAGGTCAGGCGCTTCTGCCGCTGTTTCTGGTTCAAAAGTGGCTTGACCTGGGGAATGCGGCACCTGTAGCCCATTTCCTGCACACGCCTGTGCACGGTGGCTCTGGATGTTTCTACTCCAGTCTCAGTCCACTGCTTCCGCAGGTCCCCCAAGGTCTGGAATCGGTCCTTCTCCACAATCTTCCTCAGGGTCCGGTCACCTCTTCTCGTTGTGCAGCGTTTTTTGCCACACTTTTTCCTTCCCACAGACTTCCCACTGAGGTGTCTTGATACAGCACTCTGGGAACAGCCTATTTGTTCAGAAATTTCTTTCTGTGTCTTACCCTCTTGCTTGAGGGTGTCAATGATGACCTTCTGGACAGCAGTCAGGTCGGCAGTCTTACCCATGATTGCGGTTTTGAGTAATGAAACAGGCTGGGAGTTTTTAAAAGCCTCAGGAATCTTTTGCAGGTGTTTAGAGTTAATTAGTTGATTCAGATGATTAGGTTAATAGCTTGTTTAGAGAACCTTTTCATGATATGCTAATTTTTTGAGACAGGAATTTTGGGTTTTCATGAGCTGTATGCCAAAATCATCAGTATTAAAACAATAAAAGACCTGAAATATTTCAGTTGGTGTGCAATGAATCTAAAATATATGAAAGTTTAATTTTTATCATTACATTATGGAAAATAATTAACTTTACCACAATATGCTATTTTTTTTTAGAAGGACCTGTATAATTTGCTTTGTATGAGCATTAACTCATTCAGTATATCAGTATCAGTATTCAGCACATTTTTCTTATTTCCAGTACTTTCTTTCTCCATGCAAGGATCTGGATGAGATTTCCCTTACAAAAAAATGCATATTACTTCAAGTTAATTTCCTTAAGTATATTTAAGTAAAGTTCAAGTATATTCAAGTATAATTTATGTAGTAAGTATATTGATATCAATGTTCTAGTAGTATACTTGTAAGAAAACTATTTAAATTCCTGGGACTAAATTGGCCCACTTTTTAGTGTATAAAAGTATATGTTTAAGTATACTTTGTATAACCGTAGTAAACTTTGAGTGCACAACTAGTTTACAACTAGGTTGTTAATTTGTACTGTAACTACAAATTAAGTTATACTGATGGTTTACTAGTTAAATACTTGTAGCACAATTCTTATGAAAGTACACTTTGAAGTATGCTCTATAGTTCTGTAGTTTTACACTGCAAGTATACTTGTAAGTTGTTAAAGTGAATTCAACATCATATTTATAGTTGTCTTTATAAATCAATATTTCCAAACAATGTACATTTATATGACACATATATATGTGTACAATTTTGTGAAAAAAGTATTTAATATGCTAATTAATCAAAAGAGTAAACACAAATACAAGCCAAGTATACTTTATATTTTAAGTACAAGTATAGGCCAAATGTACTTAGACTTTTCTCTCAGAATAAGTCAAGTATACTTAAGTGTAATTTAAGTATATATCTGACAAAAGAAGACTGAAAATATACGTATTTTTAGTTTAAAAGAAGTATACTGATAGCACACTTGAATCATTTTATTTTTCGTAAGGGTTGGCATTGCGAGACTGACAACAGTTCCTGTTACAATGCAAATTGAACTACCTCGCAAAAATTCTTTAACTCGGCTAACCTTGTCTGGCAATATATGATCCAGCTTTTTTCTGCAGGGAAGAGGAGAAGAAAGTTACTATGCCAGTTGAGTACTATTAGCCCATCAACAACCCTGACACTGTCCAATTGACTTCTTGGCTGACAGCATTTCACCACAAGTGTTTATCTTGTGTCCCTTTTGTCAATCCCAAAGACGAAAGTGTAGGGAGAAACTCCCTACATAACTCCCTACGAAATATTACAGAAACTCTGGAAATGGAAGCCGAAGAATGGAAGAATTAACTACAGAATTCAGGCATGCCAAGCACGACAGCAGCAGATACCTTGAGATTTAAGGATGATTCAGACATTGAGCAGAACTATGGATTTTAAATATTATGAGCAGCATTAAAGGGATAGTTCACCTAAAAATGAACATTTTCATCATTTACTTATCCTCATGTCGTTGCAAAAGTGTATGACGTTCTTTCTTCTGTGGAACACAAAAGATGATATTTGATAATTGAATAACTGAATGTGCCTGCCGTATGCTGTCTTAAAATTGCATAGCTCATCTTTTCATATGCCTTCGAAAATGCCTAGGAACAGGGTAAAATTATGGAGGAGATCCGACACACAGGGATCTTGCTGACTGTCCTCAAAGATTTTTTTAATTTTATTTTTTGTGCCTAGATCTATTTATGAACAAAAGATTCACTGGAGTGTTGAGTTCTGGTCATCCGAGGATTCATTTATCACATTTCTGGAGGAAGGTATTGCATGAATTAAATTTGCAGCTAGAAGTTCTGAATAATTGCAAGTGCATGAAAAGGAATCCAGAGGAATTAATTCATTTAATAGGATTCTTTATACAAAAAGTGCAAATTGATTTTGAAACCATGTGGATCCCCTTTTGAGCTTATTATGAATTTAATTAATTATAGGCCACAAATCTATAGTGGAAGGAATTGTTTTCTGGTAATTATAATCATTTTCCCATTACAAATGAATGTCTTTATCCCAATTACAGATACTGAGAATGACCTTCCTGTAATTCTTTGTTTTGTTTTGTTCTTTCTTTCTTTCTTTCTTTCTTTCTTTCTTTTCTGGAGAAACGTGTCAGGTTTATATAGTTAATGTGAGAAGCAACACTTTAATCAAGCATGTGATAATGTGCTGCATTCTGGGTTACTTTGAAAGAAACACTGAGGCTGAATGATGAACCCAGTCTTAACATCTTTCATTATCATCTGTCAGCAGAATGAGAAATACTTCCTCGTCAATGTGCTCTTTAGCAACATGGTTATTAATGTGTGCTGACTTTGCAGGGCCAGATTGAAATGACTTTCCTAATTGAACACAGCCTGTTCTACAGACTCTGCAGAGCTGCACACAGACTAATAGTTTGTAAGATTTTAGGGATTTGGCACGTAAATCTCTTGAGATCATGAGTTTACAGTATAAGGCAAGATTTTACTTCAGTGGTGAAAATTGCTCAATAAACATCTAGATACAAATAACTGATTCTTGAGAACTGGCAGAAAAAAAAATACTGAAATAATTAAACAAATAAAAATGTAACTACCAATGATTATCTATATATATATGTAAGGAATAATTGACGACAGGCCATTGAATTATTAGAAAAATAATGCACACCCAAGGTGGTAATGCGGTCACGACGCGAAGCGGAGTGGCCTTTACACCTCGGGTGTGCATTATTTTTCTAATAATTCAACGGCCTGAAGTCAATTATTCCGCTTATACTACAGTTACCACACCTCAAAACATTGTTCAGATGATGCATTTCATGACGTTTGTCAAGCTTTTGCCATTAAAACACTCTTGTATGTAGGACTAATTTCTTACGCATCTAATCCCATGCCTCCGTTGCTAATTCCAAAACGTCATTATAGAGTTAGTAACGGAGGTTTGAGCCACTGTTAGCAGACTAATGATGGGACACACTTACGACTTGCTGAAACATTCGAAGACTGACTGTTTCCATCGACTGTAGCAGGTCTTAAACAACGACTGTGAACACAGACTGAACGCGCTGAACACGCGTTTGGGCATGATCAGTCATAACATAAGTATTAAATTACATTCATAACTGGCCTTAGTAAGTGTGTATGCAGTTATTAATGCAGTTATGAGAGAGAGAGAGAGAGAGAGAGAGAGAGAGAGAGAGAGAGAGAGAGAGAGAGAGAGAGAGGTTGCAATAATAGACAGAAAAGCATGCGCGTCAATATTATTATAGGCTATTTATTAATTAAATAATTAAATTCGTTTTAACTAATTCGTTCTTGTTTTCTATAATTGACAGTAGACAACCTAATAAATTAAACACACAAAGCCCTTTAATAAGTAGGCCTATCAATAATTATTTATTTGTTAGGCCTATATTATCTGGAATAATTACGAAAACCCGTGCAGCAGGACTATCAATTTATTTTATATATTCAGATTAATTTTCTATTTATAGGACTATATACTTTATTTATTAAAATTAAACTGCATGTGTCCTTTGATTGTGAAGTTAGACATCGAAAATTGCAGATCAAGCGCATGGGGCTGCATGTTTTTTTCTTGTTATGAATTGGATCCTATTTTCCGTTATTACAGTTAACTAAGCGCAGTGATATGGAATTGTAATGCGGTCAAACCTGCCTGGAACTACTTTAGCTGTACGTTTCCCTGAAAATAATTACACACCTTAGAACGTTCTCAACCAATCAGAATCAAGCATTCAACAGCCCTGTAGTATATATATATATATATATATTTTTTTTTTTTTTGTGGTATTTCGTTTTTTCCATTTTATTCCACAAAATGTCTTTTGTTAGATACTTGTATGCTCTCCAAGTCTGCATTTATTTGATAAAAACACAACAAAAACTGTAATATTGTGAAATATTATTTTGAGAAATAGATAGTGAAATTGTATTACAATTTAAGTTTGTAAAAAGCAATACTTTACAAGATTTAAACATTTTATGTATTTTTGTGATGCAAAGCTGAATTTTCAGCATCAATACTCCAGTCTAAGTGTCACATGACCCATATTTCTGATTATTATCAATGTTAAAAAAATATTTTTGTGGAAACCGTGATGCGTTTCTATTTCAGGATAGTTTTTGACGAAAAGAAAGTTCAATATAACAGCATTATAGATTATAAATGGCTTTACTGTCACTTTTGATCAGTTTAACGGGTCGTTGCTAAATAAAAGTATTAATTTCTTTCTGGGAGACAAAAAAATCTTTCTGACCCCAAGCATTTGAGCGGTACCCAAAAAAATAACCACAATTACTTTTTTTAAGCCTATGAGAACTCAACAATCTTGGAAGATTAATGTGCTATTTAAAGTTTTCATAAAAATCTTAGTGTTGACAGTAATAAGGAACACAACTGTGAAACCTAGTCAAGTCAAGTTGATTAGTATAATGCTTTTCATAATACAGACTGTTTGAAAGCAGCGCAAACAGAAATGAAAGAGCTCATGGGGACGCATATAAATCCTGTCTGCGTCTTGTCCTGATCCCATTCCGCTTTTCTCCCCGACCTGTTAATCTCTCTTTACTTCTCTGTAAAATTAAAAGCAAAAAAATCTTTAAAAAATCATGAAAGGAGGGAAATATACAAAGTTTTATTTATTTCAATACCACTTTCTTTACTTACAATTGAAATGTCCTTTGACATAGTCTAGCCATGCTGATCGATATCAGTATCTTGAGTGTAATGATAAAAGCCTTCTTTATTCTTTAGAATTGAAGGGATTTGAATGAGAGAGGCTATCTGTCTATCTGTCTATCTGTCTATCTGTCTATCTGTCTGTCTGTCTATCTGTCTGTCTGTCTGTCTGTCTGTCTGTCTGTCTGTGTCATTCAATATTTTGGGGTTAAGCTTTTCTTTTAATACTTTACTAAAAATGTATACTTTTATTCAGCAGCAAAAATTTATTAAATTAATCAAAAGTGACAGCACAGACATGACATTTATAATGTTGCGAAAGATTTCAAAATTAATTCTGTTCTTTTTAACTTTCTATTATCCAAAGAATACTGAAAAAAACATATCATGGTTTTTACCCAAAAAAATAATAAAAAACAATTAAAGAAAATTAAAATTACCACGTGACACTGAAGACTAGAGTAATGAGGCTGAAAATTCAGCTTTTCATCACAGGAATAAACTGCATTTTAAAATATATTCAAATAGAAAACACTTATTTTAATTTAGTTTTTTTTTTATCAAATATATGCATCCTTGGTGACCCAAAAGATACCACTTTACAGATAACACTTTATAAAAAAATATCTTGTTTTTAATGCATACAAATAAAGAAAAAGAAAAATCAAATGGCTTTTAATGTCTGGATATCTGATATCATTGCCAAAACAAGTTGGATAGAGCATGCTCTCTCACTTTGGTTGCTATATCTGCTCCTTCAAGTGAAGTAGTCCTGAGAGAAAGCAAGCAAGCGGAGGGAAAATAATGAATGGCAGAGCAATCTCCACTCTGCAACGTCCCAGGAATAGCAGCACGACCAGTTATCCATACAAATTAAAAGCAGCTCACTTATTCATTCCTTTATGTTTAATCTGCTTACTTAAAACAAACATGCTCGTCAGCAGAATGAAAGATTAGTCAGTGCCAGGCCATTATCCCAGAGCCGCGCTTGTATTAGATAAACCACAGAAGAATGGACTCTATATCCAGAGCCATTGATGTTTGACAGAACATGACTCAAGGGCTTGACCTTCAATCTAATACTTACAAAAACATTTTAGATTAAATATATAGACGTTCTGTCTGAAAATGATGGGCATGCTTAACAGGGGACCTAATGCGTAAATAAGAATGAAAGTAAAACAGATGTTTGGACATAACAGTTTGAAGTTGGACCAGTCTAAAGGGTCTAGTCCTCTTGGTTGTCTCAGTCTTTGAATGAATCTTTTTTATTTTATTTAGTAGTGCTTACTGAGGACAGCATCACTTTTATTATTGCTCATCCTTTGGCTGTAATTTACTGCTCTGTTTGTGGTATGGAGATGAATTTTCCTCAAGCAGTTTTTGAGGAGAGATGTATTATTACTTGAAGCAATTTTGTCTGGTGGGTGAAAATCATGGATTACAGGAAGGGCCTAGACACATTCAGAAACTAGAATATAGAGAATTGAAGGTGCAAGCATATTTTCTTTGTAAAATTGTTGTTTATTTTTTGTTTTTTGTTTTTTTGTTTTTTTTTTTTACCCTAAGAGTATAAATACACTCTTAAATTCAACATTAAAATAATATTAAATGGATGTGTATGTGTAACTAGTATGATTTATTGGTCACACTTTAGTTTATGGTCCATTTCTCACTATTAACCATCTATTAACTATTACTTTTGCCTCAAACTCATAATTAATGCTTATTAATAGTTAGTCAGGTAGGTTAGGTATTGGGTCAAGTCATCCTCGTTTATATATAGCGCTCTTAACAATGTAGATTGTTTTCATAAGAAATGTAATATAGGTATAAGATATGTAAAATATGGTCATGTTGAACAAGGCATTTACCTTAAAACTTCAAATAATAGCCGAGTCCCAAATAGAAGCCGGTCTCTTTTACACGCCTGGTGTGGCGACAGGTTTGGGTAAATAAAGGCCGGTCTCAAATAGAGGCCAGGTCTGTTTTTTAGTTTCGGGTTGTATTTAATCTTCTAAAACCCGTCAGATCGTCCGGTTTTTGGCAGCCGCCAAAGCAAATTTGTGTCCCGCCAAAGCCTTTTTTGATCGGTGAGTGATGTAGAATAGAATGACTGCTGCGCTTGACAGGGAGCAAACGAGCAGAGAGAGCGCCCCGGCCGCGCCCGCGCACTCTCACGTCTTCAAACAACACGAGCGCTGTCTCGCTCTCTCTCCCTCGCGCATATTAATCAAAATCAATTGACACGATAGTAAAAGGTCGGAAGACCGCAGTTTCACGTGGAGCATTTGGAGATTTTTAGAGATTAGAGACTCTAGGAACAACATCTCAATGAACAACGTCTCAACACTAAATTATAAAGGCCTGTCTCATATAGAAGCCTGTCTCAAATACAAGACGGTGCAGTTCGACGATTTGGGAAAATAAAAGCCCGGGCTATTATTTGAAGTTTTACAGTACATGTGCTTTATAAACTAGGTAATAGTGAGAATTGGAAGAATCTGGAGAATCTGGCTTTTCAATGCAAACTTTGGTGTCAAATGTTAGCAACATTACTCTAAGGCGACTTTTGAGATGTTTTTTTTTTTTCTCTTTTTTCAGAAGAAACATCTGAGAAGCAAGAAACTTCAGCAAAAGCCTCCACGTGTTCTCCATTTAATCGTATTGCTCTCTAACACAGGAGATACTAAATTGATCTAATTTGTGTTTTTCCTGCCCTACTAGTTTTAAATAGTTGATTTCTCAGACTTAACATTTTTCATTGGCAAAAATAAATTAAAATACAAATGAGAGGGTTGTTGACATGGAAAAATTGAGTTCTCTTCTGACTCTTTGTAAGAAGTATATCAAAGCATAAGTCACCATGTGCACTAAATCTCATTGTAAAAAAAACAACAACAAAAAACAGAGAGACGTTCTGTCTAGTGTGTGACCTGAAGTTTCCTTTCGAAGGAACTCGAACTGGGTTGACTACGACACTTTCGGGAACGCCCTTAGCGTAACGCATCTGAAGTATGAATGAAACTAATCCAATCCTGACTGGTGCTGCCTCATGACGCAACATGTGACGGCATACACGGAAGCTACAAAGAGACGCTGGCCCACAACAGAGTTAGCTTTTTGCTCTTCAGCAAGCGCTCTGTGTCAATCTGTCTGTCCTATTTGGTGTTGTTTATGTCATAAGAATTGTCCTAAATAAAGGTAGACATTGCAATATAGAATCTAGTGGCTCGGATCTCGCGTTTGCCGAGGCAGCGCGTAGATTACGGGTCTACTCTGCAATAAAGATTCTGTGGGTGGGATCTCGCGTTTGCCGAGGCACCGCGTAAATTTAAGGTCTGCATTGCAATACAGAATCTACAGTGGCTCAGATCTCGCGTTTGCCGAGGCACTGTGTAGATTACGGGTCTATATGCAATTAAGTTTATGTGTGGGTGCGAGGCATGCACAGTCAGCTCCTGAGGGTGCTGGCTGTCTTCATTGAGAAATATCTCGACGCACGCAGCCGTGCGTTTTCGGGTGTTTCAGCCTCGCGTCCGTTGACTTTCTTCTCGAGGGATGAAAGTCAAATATATTGTAACAACTCGAATCTCGCATTTGCCAAGGCAGCGTGTAGATTACGAGACAGTATAAATAAATATTAAAACGATATTGTCTGGTAATTATTGCTGCATTTAATTCTAAGTAATTAAAATGATGGAATATTATCTGACTTTAAGAAGTTTTATTTCAGCCTACCATTCAGACCGTGTTTCACTTATCCAGTATTTCACCTTCACTTATCCAGTGTTTCACTTATGGGTAATTCCAGCATTATGGATGTGACATTTGAACTCATAATGACAGGTGAAATGTCTCAGAAAAAAAGGAAAATATGCATGCGTTATGGATGTGACGGGAAATGAGAGTTTTTGGTATACTGTTCGATTTCCTTTAAAGTCTGTGAACTTTTAAATCCAATGTATAAATATTGCTATCCACATGATGAAGGGGTCTTAGCTGAACATAAAAATATCAATGTTTAAAATATATATATTTTTATGAAGTGTATTATGAGGAAAAAACAACGTTATGGATGTGACAAAAACCCTGTTATAGTTACCCTGTAACTGCCCGGTTGGCTTCAGTGCTGGAGCTCCTCCAAGATTGCCTCTCGGCTGGTCTTACCCCGTCCACACTCAAGGTGTACGTGGCTGCCATTTCGTCTTTCCACGCTCCTCTGGGTGATGGGCCTCTGAGGAGACATCAGCTGGTCATACTTTTCCTCCGTGGGGCTCGGAGGATGAGACCTGCGGCTTGTACCTGAGTTCCCACATGAGACCTGGCAGTGGTTCTCGAAGGGCTGGTCGAGGCCCCCTTCGAACCTCTGGAGTCGGCTGAGGCCAAGAACCTTTCCCTCAAGGTAGCTTTTTTTATTAGCCTTTACTTCTCTGAGGAGTAGGAGACCTTCAGATGCTCTCTATATCTCATGGGTGCCTGACGTTTGCTCCAGGCAACATTAAGGTATGTGCCTAAAGTGCTATCTAATGGGGCACGGCCTACGGTTCTGCAGGCTTTCATCCTCCACCTCATGTGACGGCGGATGAAGAAAGACTTAATTTGCTTTGGCCTGTCAGAGCTCTCAAAATATATGTCCAGAAGTCTTCTTCATGGTGGAAGTCAGACCAGTTGCTGGTGTGCTTCGGGTAGCCCAAGAAGGGGCTTCCCGCATCCAAACAGACCATCAGTAACTGAGTCGTTCAGGCTATCTCTATGGCCTATCAGGTGCACAGCTTGCCTTCACCTTTGGCCATGAGGGCTCATTAAACCAGCGGTATGGCGTCCTCTAGAGCCCTTCTTTCAGGGGCCATGCAGCATTTTTTTTAATCATTTATTTCATGTATTTTAGCAAAAGTAGGATTGTGGTATGGAATCATACGACTGAAGAGCAAAGTAGGAAAAAGCTCCTACTGTAATGACCTTTTAAAAAATCTCTCACATAAAATCCAAAACATTACTAGAGACTCATTTCAATTCCCATTGTGGACTAAAATACCTCTCCAAAATTCAAACAATTATTTAATCCTTTAGATGTATTTGCAGTTTCTAATCCCCTTCTAGAACCTTATGAGTCCCATGATTCATTTAAGAACCAGTAAACTTTGTAAGAAAGAGTTATTTCTAACATTAATTTTCTTCTTCATTTCGCCCACACCAATTTGGTCGTTACTGTGTTTTGATGGTTCCTTTCATTATGAAGTGCTTCACATCCATGGAGATTAAAGCAGATGAAATGTGAGTGTGTGTATTTGCATATGCAGGTTAATTTAGTTGCGTGTGTGTGTGTTTGTGTGTGTGTGTGTGTGTGTGTGTGCTCATGTTTATATTACATTACAAGTATAGGAAAACCTGAGATCACCTACATTGTGGGGACCAGTCAGCGGTCCCCATGAGGAAAACAGCGTATAAATCACACTAAGTAATGTTTTTTGAAAATGTAAAAATGCAGAATGTCTCCTGTGATGGGTAGGTTTAGGGATAGGGGCAGTGTAAGGGGACAGAATATATAGTTTGTACAGTATAAAAACCATTACGCCTATGGAGAGTCCCCACAAAGATAGCGAACCAGACATGTGTGTGTTTGTGTGTGTGTGTGTGTGTGTGTGCGCGCAGTCCCTTCTGAAAATACAGATATTGATCTGTAAATGAAAATTCAGTATAAGCAATTCAAAGTAATCCGTTGATACTCTCTTTTGTCAAGTTGTAACTGCATATGGGTGTGCTGATTATCACAGAGTCGCTTACCATTGCATTTCAAAGTGCATGAAATATTTAGGAGTCTAACTTGAACTAAATGGACCATTCTGCAACTAAAACAGTCTCAAGGTTGTCCGACATGTCTCTTTCTGAATTATGTAGTCCACTCATGCACACTCAAGGACATAGAGTTCACAATAGTGCCTGGAGTTTCTCCATAATGATGGTTCTCAACTGGTTCCGCTTCAGGAACCGTTTTCATTTTACTTTGGACATGAAGTGGTGACCCAATACAATACCAAAATTGTTTATTGTACAAAATGTCTTCAGCCAGCGTGGCAATTGGATGAAACCCTGAATGTTACACTGTAAAAGAAAAAAAAAGAAAAAAGAAAATGGAATGACATTTTATCTAGCATACAGGGTTTTCACAGATACTAGGAAATGTGAATAACTTTAAATCTACATAAATACCATTTATTTATTTATTTATTTATTTGATCACAAATACAGTAAAAAATGATAATATTGTAAAAACTAATATTACAATTTAAAATAACAGTCTATTTGAATATATTTAAAACATATAATTAATAATTTATGCCAATGTGAGGAGTCCAATGGAGCCGGGGAGATGAAGGGACGAGGCGGAACCAGAGGAGTGCAGTCCAGAGGTGAGGGCAGGTTGACGAACGTCCATGGCGAATCCGGGGGGAAGAGGGAGCCTGGTGGAGCTGGAGCACTGATGGGCCACGGTGGAGATGAGGAAGGTAGGAGCCAAGGCTGAATCAGTGGACTGATGGGCCAATGTAGAATCCTGGCCCCAGAAGGCGGAGTGGAAACCCAGGGATCCCCTGACCATGATGGCTCTAAGGGCTTGTAGTCCCACAGCGAGCCCATCTCTCCAAAGGTTTTTTGAGGGCGAGATGCGGGACTGGGCAGTGGAGATGATGATGAGGGCTGGAAGATGGGAGGAGGTGGGAGAAGGAGGTTGGGCGGGAGTTTAGGGTTCTGGAAGATGGGGACTGGAGTCGCTTCCGAACTTAGGGTGAAAACGGAAGTCGTTTCCGGACTTGGGGCGAAGGCTAGGGACTGAGGCATGGTGGCGGCCATCTTGGGATGAGGCTCTGGAAAGGCGGCGGCCATCTTGGCTGAGGATTCTGAAATGGTCGTGGCCATCTTGGGACCAGACTCTGGAGCGGCATCCTCTATAAGGTGTTCCACATAACCGTAGAACGTTTTTGATGTACCTCTTCAAGAAACCTGTTGTTGTAGCTGCAGGAACTTGCTGATCCAGGTGCTCGTCAAACCCACACCAAAAGACAGTCTTGAATGTCCTTGATCTGCCAACCATCTTGAAAGTAGAAAGTTAACTGGGTTCACCGGGGTGAGGAGGATGCCCATCCTGTGCTTCTTTGTGGTCTGGTCTTCTGTCACACTCACAGAAGGGAACAGACGGATGGTAAGGTGAAATGGTTTATTTAAGTTAAAGCAGAGTGATGGGACAACAGCGGGAACCAGACGAAAGTAAAAGGATGGTGACTTAATGATAGGTGATGAAGACTTAGCAGGCGATGACTGAAGTGGAAACTCTGTGCAGGTGAAGGATGAACACAATGACTGGAGATCTGGATAGGGATGACGGACAGGAGACAGACGGAAGACAGGAGACTTGGCAGGACGATCTCAGGTGAGTGTTCAGGTAAGGACTCTGACTGTTTACGTAGCAGTAACATTGACGAGACCAGAATGAATGCTGGGAAGTGCAGACAGGTTACAGAGTTGGTGACTGAGCAGGTGACTGTGGCATTCACGTAATTGCATCTCCTATTATGCATTATTGCACTGTTATTCGATTGTAGTTTTTGCATTTTTTTGTTATTTGTTGTGTGTTAATGTTTATCGATTGTCATTCAGTATTAGTTACCATAAGATGCTTTGTGCCGCATTAGCATTGGTACTTGCCATATAAAAGTAGACATTTTATTTGGTCATTGAGGTGTTTAAAATTAAGATGAACTGACATACATGAGAGAGCCTACACCTTGTTCAAATAATGGCGTTTCCCATTGTGTTAAACTCAAAGCATCACCATCAGCAATACTCCAAGCATTGTTATGCAGCACTCAAAGTTTAAACAAATTAAACTTTAACCCCATTAACCGCTGACCCTTCAAAGCACAGATACTAATTATCAGACAATACCCATCACATATGCAAATGTCCGTCTTTGCAAGTCCAGCATTGCTCCTATGTTTGTGATTTTTTTTTTTTTTTACATTATTTTATATCACAACAGATGTTTAAAATTGATCAGACAGGACATATTTAATTTATGTTTTCAGTGGTGTTTAATAATATTTTTGATTTGAATAAAACCATTTAATTTAGATTTTATCTTATATTTCAGTGTTGTCTGGAACTTCAGGTTTTCATGATGTCTCAGTCTTTCACCTACTTTTAAATTCACCAAGCATCCACATATGGTAATATTTTGTGAACCCACATTCAGCTAGTTTTTTTTAATTTTTTTTTTTTTATGTCAGTGTATCAAAGCAGTTGCAAGGACCTTGTTTTGTACTAGCTCAAATACGTTTTCATGGTTTACTTTTGCTACATACAGAAGCATCCAGATCTTTTCATGTGGTGACATGGCACTTGCTGAGCTCTGAATCGCTTTACATTTTGTAGTAGTAAATTAATATTACACAATACTTATTTGAGTGAGTACAATGTAACTACATAGCCTTAAAATAAAGTGTAACTCACTTTTCAAAAGTGTTAAAGGATTAGTGCACTTTTTAAAAAACTTTTGCTGATAATTTACTCACCCCCATGTCATCCAAGATGTCCATGTCTTTCTTTCTTCAGTCTAAAAGAAATTAAGGTTTTTGATGAAAACATTCTAGGATTTTTCTCCATATAATGGACTTCATGGGGTACCAAACGGTCCAAGGTCCAAATTACAGTTTCAGTCCAGCTTCAAATGGCTTTAAACGACACCAGACGATGCATAAGGGTCTTATCTTGCGAAACGATCGGTCATTTCAAAAATAAATAAAAAAGTTTAAGTTTTATAAGCACTAATGCTCGCCTTGCTCTGTTCTGTGATGCACGTTCGTGACTCTCCTGTTCGAACTCGTTCATCAAAATGAACAAATCTTTTTCGAGTCATTTCGTTCGTTGAATGAATGAAATGACTCGAAAAAAGACTCGTTCAAAATTAACAAATCTTTTTTCGAGTGAACGAAATGACTCGAAAAAAGATTCGTTCATTTTGATGAACGAGTTCGAACAGGAGAGTCACGAATATAGTCATGAAAGTGTTCTCTCTTTCCCCGCCAGTGATTTAAAAAAAATGTTGCAAGCCACCACCAGCGTTTTTGATTTTTTTTTCACCTAATTTTCATGGCCCCCACAATTTTTTGTTGTGTGTTTATTATTATAATATTTTACTATTATAATATTTTTATTTCTGTTTTATTCTACCTTAATGCTTTCTTTTCTTATCAACACTTAAATGTGGGTAAGTTTCATAAAAAAGCAATATTTTGACCAAAAAGCTGATAAAATCACGTTTTTGAAAAAAAACTACATCCAGATCGGATTCAGAACGATGATCAAAACGTAGATGGAGAAAATCGAGTCAATCAACACCCCTAATGCTTGCACAGCCCTATAGCTCGTCCTGGGGCGACATTTCATTCGGTTACATTAGGCAGCTTTGATTTATATGCTGTTTAATGTTGATGATTGCGTTATTTTACATATGATTACATATAAGATTGCTTGTTCCTGTATTGTCTTTGCATGTGTTTTGATCAGGAGATTCTGTACTCTTTCAGAAGATGAGTAATAGCGCCCTCTACCGTATAACAGTGAAATCACGGAAAGCCGTAAATAATTTCCGTCAATGGCGGGGAAAGAGTTAATATTAATATTATCATTTAATATTATCGTATATTATTAATCTTATATATATATATATATATATATATATATATATATATATATAGGGCTCGTATAATATATACGAGCTATAGGGCTGTGCAAGCATTAGGGGTGTTGATTGACTCGATTTTCTCCATCTACGTTTTGATCATCGTTCTGAATCCGATCTGGATGTAGTTTTTTTTTCAAAAACGTGATTTTATCAGCTTTTTGGTCAAAATATTGCTTTTTTATGAAACTTACCCACATTTGAGTGTTGATAAAAAAAAGAAAGCATTAAGGTAGAATAAAACAGAAATAAAAATATTATAATAGTAAAATATTATAATAATAAACACACAACAAAAAATTGTGGGGGCCATGAAAATTAGGTGAAAAAAAATATAATATTATATAATCTGCAAGTACACTTTTAAGAGTTGTTTTAAGATTCGAAGCACTACAAGTGCACATTAGGCATGTTTACATAGAATAACATGATAGTATTGGTATTTTAGTTTGACCGTTTTGAGCTGTTTTAAACAACATTCCAAATCTAGAGAAAACAAGGCCTAATGCTATAGTTACTGAGATGCAACCCTTGTAACAACTAGCCCCATGTCTACCCTATTTGGATACAGATGGCCCTATATGTGAATGCAGTGTTAGTGTATCATGGGGTGCAAAAGTGCGTCTAGCATTTGTTTTGGTGAAAAAGTTTTAAACAATTTCTAACTGAACTAAAACCATTTATCGGAAGGAAACTCATCTGGGAAATAATTAAGTGATGCAGTTTCAAACTGAGTTTTTAACTTCACACAGCGCTGGACAATGCAGTTCTCGTTTGAATTTGGAAGCCACATATCACACCACTTTATAAACTGGATGTAGCAGTACTGGATGTAACACTTTATAAACTGGTAGGATGCTAGGATGGTAGCAGTGGCTTCTCTAATTTGGTGGATCTCTATTCTTTATTTTTTTTCATCTAGACTTTCACAGCTGTGCATTTTTAGATGCCTCTACAATTTCACATTGAGGCACATATTAGTCATTTCTCATGACTCGAGATGAACAGTTCAAACAAAAGACATCTTTCATTTCAGCAAAAGAGTCTCTTATCTTTTACTTCATGGTTGTCTTCTGTGGCTGCTTGTTCTGGCCCAGCTGTCCCTTGATGTATTAAACCAAAGACTACCTGTGACACTTTCACGTCTCTGTGACTTTAAAGTCAAGTGGGAACCAGAACTCCTGAACTTTTCTTTTTTATTTTGAGAATGATCAACCAATGCAGTCTCTTATCAACAGCTCTGTACTTCCCCTAGCTGTCAAGAACTGATGAAATTAAACAATGATTCTCAGCGCCTCAAAAACATCCACATGCTAAAAGTTTTGTGGGAGGATATCCATGCTCATACTAGAATACTAGGAAACACAAGAAGATGTTGAATCAGACAGTCTTATTGACATATTTTTGTGTTTTCATCAAACTTAAAACTTAAAAATAAAAATGCAAATAAATCAGTTAAAAATGAAATGCCTTTTTATTGTCACTATACACATGTACAATGAGATTAAAAGCAACTATTTTTCCAGTGCCAGCATGTAAAAAAAAAAAAAAAAGAGAGAGAGAGAGAGAGAGAGAGAGAGAGAGAGAGAGAGAGAGAGAGATAACAACATAGAATTAAATAAGTAGTGCAAAAGGAGAAGTATATATTATCAATATTATCAAAACAATCAAATATTAAATATTGCACAGTAAGTCAATAGAAGAAAGTCCAGGGGTTGGGGGGTTAGACTGTGAAGTCAGTGCATATGTGAGTTCAAAGTGGTTATGGCTTTTGGAAAAAAACTGTTCTTAAATCTGTTGGTCCTTGTTCTGATGCACCTGTAGCATCTTAAACAGATCAAAGCCAGGGTGGGAGCTGTCCTTGATGACGTTTTTCACTCTGCTAAGGCAGCGGGATGTGTAAATGTTCATCAAGGAGGGGAGAGGGCAGCCAATGATCTTCTGTGAGATAAGTCTCCCTTTGAGATAAGTCCGACCACTGTGGTGTCGTCGGCAAACTTGACAATAAGGTTGTTGTTGTGGGCCGGACTACAGTCGTGGGTGTAGAGACAGTACAGGAGGGGGCTCAGCACACAGCCTTGTGGGGAGCCAGTGCTCAGCGTGTGAGTGGAGGAGAGGTGGGGACCAAGTCTCATCGTCTGGGGCCGGTTGGTGAGAAAGTCCTTTATTCAGGAATGATTGTATTGAAAGCTGAGCTGTAATCCACAAAAAGCATCCCGACGTAGCTCTGCTGCTGCTCCATGTGGCTCAGCGCAGAGTGGAGAGCTATGGCGATGGCATCCTCTGTGGATCTGCTCACACAATATGCGAACTGATAGGGTTCGAAGTCTAGGGGGAGATAGTCTTTGATGTGCTGTGGAACCAGTCTCTCAAAGCACTTCATGACTACCGGAGTGAGGGCCACAAGACGATAATCATTTTGGCTAGTAATGGGAGACTTTTTTGGCACTGGGATGATTGTGGCTGATTTTAGGCAGGATGGGATGACTGCCTGAGTCAGGGAGCAGTTGAAGATTCTGGTAAAGATGAGGGTGAGCTGGTGGGCACAAGCTCTGAGCATCTTGCCAGGTACTCCGTCTGGGCCGGCAGCTTTCCTGGGGTTCACTGCCAGGAGCACCCGTCTGACATTGTGCTCCCTCACAGTGAGTGGAGTGGTGCAGAAACTAGGTGGGGATGGGGGCAGGCCTGAAGTGGTGCAGGAACCAGATGGGGGTAAAGGCAGGGCTGGAGCAGATGAGTGCTGCTGTTGTGATGTTTCAAAGTGAGCAAATAACCAAATTTAGCTCCTCTGCCAGTGGCGCACTCAGATCTCCTGTTGTCACATCACAGCCTCTATAGTTTGTGATGTCTCGAATGCCCTGCCACACCTTCTGTATATTGTTGCTGGACAAGTGGGACTCTATGCTCCTCTTATGGTCCACCTCGGCTTTCTTAATACCACTTTTCAGGTTGGGTCGAGCAGCCCTGTACAGAGCTCTGTCGCCTGAACTGAAGGCAACGTCACGGGCTTTGAGGAGTGTGCGGACATGGTTGGTCATCCAGGGTTTCTGGTTTGGGAAAACCCGAATGTTTTTTTTCCACGGTCACATTTCCGATACAGAACTTGATATAGTCCAGAATTGTTCCTGTGTATGTTTCCAACTCCTGGTGTTCAAATAAGTCCCAATTCGTCTGACTGAAGCAATCCTGTAGTTTGGAGAGTGCATTATCAGGCCAGGTTGTAACAGTCTTAATGGTAAGCCTGGCACTGCGTCTAAGGGGGGTGTAGACTGGGGAGAGCAGGAGAGAGAGATGGTCTGACTGGCCTAGGTGGGGGAGGGATATGGCTCTGTACGCGTGCTTAATGTTGGAATAAACGTGATCCAGAGTGTTCTCTCCTCTAGTAGGACACTTGACATGTTGATAGAATTTCGGGAGTACAGTCTTCAAGTTGGCCTTATTAAAGTCTCCTGCAATTATATGAACATCATCGGGGTGGACCCGCTGTTGTTTGTTTATGGTGTTCCAGCAAAGCAGAGTGCGAAATGCTAGCTGCATGCTAGCATCGGGTATCCCGGGTGAAACCAGGTTTCAGTGATAATCAAAACACAGCAATCATGAACATAGCGATTTCCAGCGAGTAAGTCATCTGGCATTGGAGAGATACAGGCTCGGTAGAGGTGGCTTGAGGGGTTGTTTTCTTAGCCTTAGCATAACAGCAGACCTGCGGCCCCGTTTCTGCTTCCTCTCCTCTAATGATTTTATCAATTTGCCAATCAAGTTAAAAATGCCTGTAAAAATAAACAAAAAAAATTTTATGTTTATTTATTTGGCCATTTAAAAATGGCTATATATAATATATTATTAATTATTTTAGGATTAAATTAATAATTGATTTCTTATTTATTTGTGTTTTTGTTTTTTTAAGTGGCACTGTCTTTCATACAGATCAGTGTACAGTCAAAGTCTTCTCAACCTGAGATGATGAATACAGTAATGTTCTCTCCATTAATGTTATACAGTAACAAGTACGGCGGTATGATACCGTAACAAGTCCCGGACGAGCCCCCAATTTATGTAATGATCCCCAGTCTAGGATTCTGGGAAAATAACATAAAAGAAAGCACTTTTGAAATTTGCTTTGGATGAGAGCATCAGCTAATTGGCAATATAATTGCAAACCAAATGTACTTGAATCAACCAATTCAAAATGTCTTTTATCTATGTCGCCGCTGATTAAAGCAGATATCTGGTTTAGGATTTACCAAAAGAAAAATCAAGAGTAAATTTGTTTTTGGATATGGCATGTAGATCACATGCTTACAATCATTAGCCATTGTCATTACTTAAAGTCACACTCTGCATAAGAAAATATGAAGCGTCTAGGCCTGATTTCCTTTCAGAGAGCAGAAGTTCATAAAGCAAAGTTTGTAATTCTCAACCTTGAGCGCAAACGCAATTATGTGCTTTGCCATAAAACCATAATCTAAACTCATTTTTTCACAATAATCCTCTTTTTTTTTCTCCCCTTAATAGCTTTTCTTTATTACTTTAACAGGAAAAATATCGTTTCAGCCTAAAAAGAGGTCTGGCACATTAATGGGCAATGGAGCAATAAATATTGAATATCCCACATAGGAAAAGAGGATCAAAAAGACTATCTGATTTTGAACAGCCACATTGGCCGTATGAATAAATGATGGGAAACCACTGGTTTCCAGATACCCAGCCCAGATCTAAAGGAAAGAAAATTAACTAATACTAAACACTGAACTCTTCAAACACGATTCTCTTCAAACCTTAACTCACAAATCTGAAACATTTTTTTTATCATAGAAATGATGTCTGAATATAAAGTAGAACGTAAGGGTTATACAAAGTTTGCTTGTTTGGGCATTTTCTTTCATTACTGATTAAATAATTGCTGTCTTTTCAAGTGTTTTTATTATTATTATTATTATTATTATTTTTATTATTTATCATCCAGAAATGTATTAATATTTAAAAAGAAGGGCAATGCAAACCATTGTAAAACTAAAAGAAAGTAAACAAATGATTTTGGCTAATTGCTATCTTACTGTATTTATACGCCTCAAGAAGAATAATGGCAATATGCGCATTACAAATTACAATTATTATTTAAAAAAAGGCAATAGAACAGCTCTTGGAAATTAAAGCTTGGGAGATATTTGTTAAACATGATTTTTTTTTAAATGCACATGCACTTTATATGTACTTAAGTCAGAGTTCAAAATAAAACTCAATGAACAGCTCTACTGTTAACGTTGTAAACACTGCCAGCGGGACATTAAACAGGAAGTGTTTGTCCGAACTCACAGCGAGAGAACGCAACATTTTTGCGAAAGAATGCCAAGTTTCTCTGGGGAACGTAAAAGTTTTGCGAGATAACGCAAATGCTTTGATTTTTTTTTTCTCCCATCTCATATTTTTTTTACCATCGTGTCCCTTTTGGGCCACCATATAAAACAAAGATTATGGAGTACTTTTTATAAGAAAATACTATTTCAGTCTTTCTTTTATTCTCTTTTTTTACTACATTATAATTGTAAATCTGGTTTAGTTAAAGTTTGCAGAGACATGTGTGTAAAACATGGTAAATGATGTTCTAGGTTGATGATTGCACACCTGCTAAGGGTCTTCATATGTCACTGTACAAGCATCTGATAACAGACAAAAAAAACCACAAGCATCTGACAACAGTCTGACAAAAAAAGTAAAGAAACAATAAATATCCCACATCCAACTTTGAATGGATGCAGCACTTAGGGAATTATTACATGACTGATCTTTGAGATTTATGATGTGCATGAATTAAATATCCTTTGCAATTATTATCAAGCATGTTTAATTTGTTTTCTACTTGCCATATTACATCCATTATCACTTTGTATGACAAGAAGACATGAACTCAGATGTAATTAGACAATTTTTCTGAGCATTAAACCTAAAATACAACACTGATATACTGTAATGTGACCATAAAATTTTGTCTGCGGTTTTTGGCCCTTACAATCCACTTAGATGTCATATTCTATGAAAGAGATTTGCCTTCTGGTGGACCAAAATATCTCTTTTGTAATTTGTGACAGGTTTAGAATGTAAAAATGTCAGCTGTAACCTTTGTAGAAATACCCTTTCCCAAAAGCTTTTTAGGGTCCTGTCAGAGTATCCGACAAAATCAGCACTCAGCTGTCAAGAGCATTGTTTAATGGGCCTCTGTCAAAATGTCTGTAATTTGTAGAAAATGTCATGTCAGCATTGCTGGTGTGTGTTATTATTCATTCTTTACAGGTGCGTACCGTATATTTCAAAAGATGTGGAAAATCTTTAAGAGCATTTCAACGTATAAAACAACTGTCATGTTATCAACACAGACAGCTTTTCAGGCCTATGTTCTGTTTTACTCGATCACATTACGGAATAAAATTGGGTTATGGCTGGAATTTCATGTTGACTTTAAACTTCTGCACTACAATAATTCAAAGATTTCACCAATGCAAGAAGATAACAATATACACAGGCTGCACTTGAGTAATTATCCATAAACCTCCTATTCTGGTATGGTTTCAAAAAACAATAGAATTGTTGAATGTGATTTAGACATTGTCCTCTGATGCATTTTCATTTATTTTGCTGTGCAGTGGAAGCAGTTGACTTTTCAGGAAGCCATCAAAAGATACGACTGAACCATCAGTCTCTCCGCTCTGGGAGCCTTCAGCTCTGATAATCACTTTCAAACATTGTTTTCTGTCTGTCAGTAACACAGCAGATATGAATGATAGCCATGTTATCATCGCCTGCTGAGTCTGCATGAATTACAAAGTCAGTTTGCTGTCGTAACGCCTGTATTTTATGGTTTTATGTTGGAGATGCTTTTAATAGGGTGGCTGCCGTTGGTGAGCAGCATAGGGTCTAAATGACTTCAAATGTTTAATGGGGTATTGTTCAAGTTCTTAAAGACATGGTTTATTTAAAGCTTGGCATAATAACGTTGATTATAATTTAGATTATATTGGTAATGCAACTGCTGACAGTGATAGTGAGCTTTTGATGTGCAGAAACCTTAATGTCATGCTGTGAGACAGCAAATGTATTGAGAATTATTACTGGATCATGAGACTATGTCAGTGTAGGTCATTTTTTTTCTCACCTTTCTTCTTCACAGCCCGCTGTTTCTCAGACCAAACTAATATATGTTAATTTATTGCATTTCTCTGTGTGATTAATTGTAGTAAATTAGCACTTTAAATTGACGGCAGTGGTTAAAAGTTATGGGAAACTCCTATAATGCAATTTCTATAATAAATGTATTTTGTAGATCTTCTCTGCTCTAAAATATTTTCAGTCTGTGAGTTTAATTGAGTGTGTGACTCATTGGGCGGCAAATGTTACTAGCTAATAACCATTTTCAATGGGCCACAAAATGGTCTTCCTCAAGGGGGCACAATCAAATCTCAGGACGCGTTTATGTTTAGCTGTATAATCATTAAATCTATTCATTCAGGAATGGTTTATGACATACACAGGGAAACCAACCCCAGCAATCTAAATGAAATAATAATATTGATAACGATAATAAATAAAAGTAATCATGAATACCTTTTATGGAAATAAGATTGTGCAGGACAGGTACAGATTCCAGTCATCACCCACACACTGTGAGTTATTATAAGTTTTCAGGAATTTGTGCCTAACCCAGAATAACACTGGAATTTCTGTCTTTCTTTTTATGCCCCACAAAGATAGTGGTCCTTTAATCCTAAAGTGAAGAGCACTTGTGGACCCACATCATGTCTGGTACTGGCACCTCGCTGATGAGGGGCCCTCATTCTAAGATATGTTTTGGCTGTTCTTCAGAAAACCAAGTATATTTTGAATGTGTGTGTATATGTATAAATTTGGGCTGTCAAAATGAATGTTAATTTTGGGATTCCCCCCCAGTTTAACACGTTAAAAAAATGTAACCAATGCATCCGTTTTTTCCCCCTGTGAATGTGACATCAATGTGAAGTTATTCAAATTTAAAGATATATTAATATGTGATATAATCATGATTAATTACAAAAAAATGTGTGATTAAATAGTTATATTTTTAAATCGACTAATGTAGATAGATAGATCAAGGGTCCTGCTACCGGGAAACTGACAAACCAATGGCAATTTTTGTTCTTCTTCTTTTTTTAAGCATATAGTAACTTAATTTGAAAAATTTTTGCTTTTCAATCTTGATTTAAAAATGTTTAGATAGTAGTATTGCAAAACGAAACAAGATGAGTATACCCAGAAAGAAAATTGTTTTTTGCAGTGCAGTATGATGCACTATGTATATATGTTTTTTTTTTCCTCATTTAAAATGAAATATTTACATCAGATGCTATGAGTATCAGAACAATACTGTGTTTACGATTTTTTTTTTTAATTATTGTTTTTGTTTCTGCCTTAGACAAAGCATCACAAATTCAAATCTAAATCACAGCTGGGGCTTCTCTAAGCATTCCCATCCCATAAAAAAACAAACAAACAAACAAAAAGTTATTTCTCCCATGTTCATTCTGCCAGAACTGCTTAGTTTTCCTTTTAAACGATAATGCAATAGTCTTCCTTTCTTTCTTATATAAGCAATAGAAGCCTATTACTAATAACAACAATATATCATTTGACCATGCAAGAGTTTAAAGCAGAAGTCGATATTTAATCTGAGATGTTTTCCTCTCATTTGTCTTCATGGGAATGATAAATA
Source organism: Gila orcuttii (assembly GCA_026230005.1). Classification (NCBI taxonomy): domain Eukaryota; kingdom Metazoa; phylum Chordata; class Actinopteri; order Cypriniformes; family Leuciscidae; genus Gila; species Gila orcuttii. Next base: position 63,878,460 of record JAPDVR010000002.1, on the reverse strand, counting down.
CAAACTGGGATTTGATCCAAATGCAGGAGCATATGTTTGGGGTGCTCAGCTGAACATGCACTTCCTCTGCACCTGGCTTACCCGTGCACACATAAACTGTGCCTATAAAAGCATGACTTTAACATCCTAGTTTTCTAAAGAACATCTTCAAGCCAGTTGAATTAGGAAACTTGCAAAAATGACATATATCATTGATAATCAAAAGCATTGTGCAACTACATAAGAGCACGTCACACTTTATTTTAAGATAGAAATGTACTATACATACAGAGAGATTACTGTGGGATTTCACTTCCAGTGTGTTTACTTAGCCTCAATCCCAATTCACCCCTTTCCCCTACCCCTTGTTTTCGAGTGTACCCCTTGGCCCTTAAAACAGAGTTACAAGGTCCAAGGGGTTGAAATATTTCCCTATGAAATGGAACAACCCTTCATGAACCCGATACATCATCAGTCGTCGATGATGGCTCTGACGTTACGGAAGCGACGAGTTTTTACAGGATTTCTCCATGACAATGACTGACTCTGAGGAAACATGATGATTAAAACGTTCCTTCCTCGAAATGTCTGTCTTTTCTGTTTCGGAAAGGTAATTTATTATAAAATTTCTTAATTGAAATAACTATATTATTATTATAAGAGTAAATAAAGTGCATGGTGGTGTCATCTGGGGCTAAATGTAAAGGATGAACTGTTTTGCGAAGCCAGTAATTAGCAATGTATTCTGGAAACTTTCTCGTACCCCTCCGTTCGGAGTGTGCCTCTGAAAAATCTCAGTTTCGAGGGCTATGTAGCCCTACCCCTTCGCCCTACCCCTCTATCACAACAAGAATCGGGACACCCTACCCCTAGACGTGAATGTGCAAAACGGAGGGGTAGGGCCAAGTGGTAGGGGCAAGGGGTAAATTGGGATTGAGCCTTAAAGTGCCCCTATTATGCTATTTTAAAGGTTCCAGATTTTGTTTTGGAGGTCTCACAAATAGGTTTACATGCATCCAAGGTCATACAACACTTTCTCATAATAAACATTGCACATCACCTCATTTCTCAAAGATTAAGTCACTCTAAACCCCTTCTTTCCAAAAGCCTAGTCTGCTCCGATTGGTTAGATGGCCTGGGCTGTTGTGATTGGTCGAACGCTTACAGTGCGTTCTGGAAACGAAACGCCTATTACCATACCTGAATTTCAGCTCTGGAGTCTTCCTCAGAGCTTGATACACAGTGATATGAACAGGAACGAGTCCTCATCCTTTTGAAGTGCAGCGCAGAGCTGAAAGCAGCGTCTTCTCGACATGTCGACAACACAAACCAAACTCTTCCAGTCTCAGCTTCAACTGCAGTGTTTGAGGGAGGGTGAAAATAGACATTGTTCAAGGGCAGCCAATGAAGACCAGAGGATGGCATTATGCAAATTTGTTACATAGGTGTGTAACAGGAAGTGAGACTAGATTTGCTGACGACTCATTTCGGCAGATCAGAATCAATTATTTATTTTATAAGACAATAACTTTATTGGTCTTGCCGTTTGGTCCTTTGAAACTTTGCAGACCTTTTACATTCACAAACAGCTACATTACACACTACATGTAAGGTAATATTCAAAGAAGCATAATAAGGGCATTTTAAGTCGATTGCAAACTATGAGTCTGAAGCTTGCTGCCCTTTCATATTTTAAGTCTGTGACTATCGTCTGCAGTAACAAGATCCAGGTGGCATTCAATGGTGATCTTCTGTTCTATTAAACTGGACTGAAATCTTTCAATTTGGTTCAAAAAAAAAAAATTCCAAGGGTAAAGCAGTTAGCAGTAAGATCGTTCAAAGCTTTCTATTTGAATACGTGTTAAAATGTATTTTTTTTCCTGTGATTAAAGCAGAATTTTCCGCATCATTTCTCCAGTCTTCAATGTCACATGATCCTTCAGAAATCATTCTAATATGCTGATTTGCTGCTCAAGAGAATTTATTATGATTATTATTATTATTATCAATGTATTATCAATGTTGAAAACAGTTGCACAGCTTAATATTTTTTTGTGGAAACTGTGCAAGAATTTTAAGTCTTTACTGTCACTTTTATGCTAGCTGAAAAAATATTTTAATGATCGTGTATATATATTTTTTTTAATTATTTAAAAATAATTTTAGGCTAATTCATTTATAATTAATATACAACAACATATACATGTAAATGCAGGTTTTTTAAACCAAATATTGGTAGAATTTGTTGTAGTATGTTATTTTATTTCGCCTCTCTGTCAACATGAAAAGCATTGCATTCACTCCACTTCATAATGTTGTCTTTCAGCACTACATTAGAGACTTCAGTTCTGTCAGTATACTCGTATTCATTGCTGTTTGTCCCTTTGCTAAAGGTTTCTCAGTCAAAGAAATTGAATGCCAAAGGACAGTTCGGCAACACAACTACAACACAAAGCTTGAACTATTTATGTGTCTCTCACAACAAAAGTTCTCGGGAGCCGAGAACTGGTCACCTCCGTGGGCCGTGTTTATGAAGATGAATTTCTCATAGATGGTTTTGCAACAGGGGATCTCTCAGTAGCTGTGGGCCTAGTAGATGGTGGGTTATGGATCAACAAGATGCAAAAGGCCTCCAAAGAAAACGCTTTGCTTTGGCAAACATTTCATGAATGTTAAAACATTTTGGATAAAAAGCATCTGCTAAATGAATAAATGTAGATTTTGAATGCTTTATGTGCTGTTGTGCATTTTGGCACATTGCTATGTAATTTTTCTAGGTTGTCAGGCATCAATGTTCTTCTCATCAGTTATTATTCTGATATCCTCCAGTCTTTATGAACCAAACATTTCAATTTTGCACCCATTGGTTGTGGCTTCATGCTTTCTAGACATGCCTTAATCACTTTTCCAGCTTGCCTTTCCTCAAGTATGGTTTCTCAGGTGAAAATCGCTCAACAAAACCGCCTCTTTTAAGAGCTTTTGTGATTGAAATGTTTACCTTGTGGCGAATGACTAGATGCTGAGCAAGCACTTCACTGACTTCCACACATTTACACTTTTTGACTCTTCCTCCGAGTTTGTCTTGTTTCTTGAATATACGACATCTTAAATAGCAATACATCGATTTCTTGCAGGCTGCACTCTTATTTAATTCAAAACTAAAGTGTCTAACGTGTCTTACCGTGCGTCACTCTTTTAGATGCCACAGAAGTTCCCCTGGGTGTCCTTTGTGTTGAGTGTGTATGAAGCCTTTATGGTTTGATGAGCCCAGGTGCATTTGTAAAAGCTTTTGAATGTTTTGCATCATATGAAAAGGCAGCGACACAGTTGTCCATGAGAAGAGACACAATAGAGACCTTTTTAAAGGACAGTGTTGGAGTTCAGTCTGTTTTCAGTATCTATTAAAGAGATGACAAAAAGAAATGTCACTTTCCATGAATACGGTAGTCTCTGTACATGTAAACCCACAAATCAATTTTGAGGAAAAAATCATATTTTCTTTTCTTTTCTTTTTTCCTCTTTTTTTATGAGATGTTATATTATTATGTAATATAAAATTAGCAGTCTTTGCTGCTTAACATTTTTTTTTTTTTTGTAGAAACAATGATACCATTCAAACATTTGTGGTAAGATTAAAAAAATAATACTTAATACTTAATAATAATTTTATTAATCAATGCATTTAATTGATCAGTGACAGTGAATACATGTATAATTTTAGGATTTCTATTTAAGAAATGCAAATAAATTCTGTTCATTGACCTTTCTATTAATCAAACAATCCGAAAAAAAAAAAAAAACAGTTTCCACAGAAATATTACGTAGCACAACTGTTCCCTTTCGTAGTCACTCCGAGTTACGTCGAGTGACGGAGAATGGGGGTTTCGCCTAGAAAGCCTATCGACTTCGAGTATTACAAAACGAGCCTATGGCAATGAAATGCCATGGGTCTGGGGAATTTGCATAGCGTATCTCCGCCCCACCGCGTGGGTATAAAAGGAGAGACGCCAGCAAAGGCAGATCATGTTTTCGCTTCGGAGCCAAGAGTATCTCTTCACTCCACAGCTATTTCTGACTTCGCTCTACGAGACGAGCCACTCTCCGGTGTTGGTGTGACGGCGATCTGCAGCGAATTCACATTGCCTGCTGGTCTGTGCAGTGATCTGCCAGTGAGTGTGTTTCTCCCTGCTCGCTTCAACATCGCGGAGTTTCTCTCCTTTCACAAAAAGAGCTCGCACGCGGCACGTCCTTTTAAAGACGGCTCGCCCGTGCATTTAAAAAAAAAAAAAAAACAGAATGGTTGCGGCAGCTTGGTATCGGACTCTGATGGGCACGAGCGTTGTCTGGTATGTTTGGGCTTGATCATACTAGAGCAGCGCTCGTGGATGACTCATGTTCTCTCTGTGGGAATATGACCATCGCGTCATTAAGGTCGAGACTCGGTGAACTCGCAAGAGTGAGAGTCCCCTCATCCACCACCCGATCTTCGGCTGGTGGCCAGGGTGACCGGAGGGTGTTGGTCTGGAACAAGGCGCCGACTCCGTGTCCACGCCCCAGCCCCCCCTCCTCAATGACGGTGCCCGCTAGTGAACAGGTGATTCCCACGGGTCTACCTTCTGGTGGCCCGTGTGTTTCATTTGAAGCTACAGAGGATGATACTATGTTTGTAGCAGCTTCACTAGGTGGGTTTGATTCTCTGGAAATGACCACTCGTCACAGCCGCCACCTCCTGGTGTGCATACGGCTGTGCTTGAGTCCGATCCAGAGATGACGGCCATGCTTTCCTGGGACGATTGGTTTTGGGTAAGGCCGCCGACACGTCCACGGCAAACCCCAATACCTTCCCTCCCGGACGTGCATGATGAGATCTCGAAGTCCTAGAAGACCCCCTGGTCTTCTCGGGACCGCTCGCTGATCTCATCCGCCTTTCCTCCCCTCGATGGGGCTGCTGCCATGGGTACACTGGGGTTCCCCCGGCTGAACGCTCTGTTGCGATGCTATATGTCCTCAGAGTGCTTCTTCTTGGCGCAATCCTAAGCACCCGTCCGTGGCCTGTAGTTTTTCGTCTACACTTGTGGCGAGATCCTATAGCGCCACTGGCAGCCGCCTCCCTGCTGCCATGGTCATTCTGCTGGTCTACCTGACCCAGATGCTCATGGTCCTGCACGAGGGCGGGACTGACCCAGGCCTCTTCACTGAGCTGCGTGCCGCCACTGACATCGCTCCCCGAGCGACGAAAGTGGCCGTACGCTCCCTGGGTCAGGTGATGCTCCCCATTCTGTGGCTGAACCTGTCTGATGTGCTGGATGTCGCGCGGCCGACATTCTGTCCGACATTCCCATATCTCAGGTCTGCCTCTTCGGCGGTGCGGTTGAGGACTTTGCCCAACAGCTCTCAACCGCCCATGTGCAGACTGACGTTGATTCTGTCCCGACGGCACTGCCGTCCGCTCAGATCCCTCGGTCTGCCCACCGCCGAAGGCCCCGTTAATGGGCCGGCTCTGGAAGCCGCGGGCGGACGCCACAGCCCTCTCCAGCCCCGCCCCCCGCTACATGCCAGGTTAAGCGGCGCTCTTGAGATGGGCTCCTCAGAGATGGGACTCGGTTCTTTCCAGGAGTGGGTAGCAGGACCACTCCTTTCCCCGGTGGAGGGCCGGGGGAGAATCTTTTGTTCTCTAGAAGGAACCGATACTCCCATCACTGAGCACACAGAGTCGGGTGACAGTACGCGACGCCTCCGTGCCTCGCTGCTCTCATCCCCCTCTGTCACAGAGTTCTCGGACCGCAGTGTGCGCCGCCCCCGGGCCTCGCCACTCCCGTCCCCCTCTGTTCCAGAGGGCGCAGACGACAGTGCGTGCCGTCTTCGGACCACACCGCTCTCGTCACCCTCTGTCGCCAGCCCCCTGGCAGAGCAGACCCCCGTGGAACGCTGGTCCTTCCCTGGTCTCCTCTGTCAGGGCGCGGAGTCTGACCACGCCCCCGCACCGGGCCGCTATGCCACCCTCGCCTGGGCTGGTCACTCCGCCTCGCTGCCCCTCCGGGGGGACATCTGACGTTCGCATGACCCCGCTGGTTCAGTTTCTGGCAGCTTGATTAGAGCTCCCCAACCTGTCCCGCTGGGTCGCCCGAACGATCAGGCGCGGCTATGCGATTCAGTTCGCTCGGTCTCCTCCCAGCTTCAGGGGAGTCCGCTTCACTATGGTCGGTGGCAATGCCCCCATCATGCGAGCGGAGGTTGCCACCCTGCTGGCGACGGGTGCAATCGAGACTGTCCCTCCAGCCGAGATGAGGTCGGGGTTTTACAGCCCGTACTTCATCGTCCCCAAGAAAACCGGTGGGTTACGCCGATCCTGGACCTGCGCGTCCTGAACCGCTCCCTTCTCAGGCTGCCGTTCAGGATGCTCACGGCCAAACGCATTTTCAAGTGTGTGCGGCCGCAGGATTGGTTTGCAGCGTTAGACCTGAAGGACGCCTACTTTCATGTCTCCTTTTTACCTCGACACAGACCGTTTCTCCGGTTTGCTTTCGAGAGGCAGGCATATCAGTACGCGGTTCTCCCATTCGGGTTGGCTCTGTCTCCTCGCGTCTTTACTAAGGTCGTCGAGGCAGCCCTTGTTCCCCTACGCGAACACGGGGTTCGCATCCTGAATTATCTCGACGACTGGCTGATTCTAGCCCACTCTTGAGCTCAGGTTTGCGAACACAGAGACCTTGTGCTCCGGCACCTAGCCCGTCTGGGCCTTCGGGTCAACTGGGAGAAGAGCAAACTCAGCCCCGTGCAGAGGATCTCTTTTCTCGGTATGGAGATCGACTCGGTCGCCATGTCCGCACAGCTTACGAGCGAGCGCGCACACTCACTGCTGACTTGACTTCGTCAGTTCGAGGGCAAGAGTGCGGTCCCACTGAAATTATTTCAGAGGCTCCTGGGGCATATGGCATCTGCAGCCGCGGCAACGCCGCTCGGATTGCTTCATATGAGACCTCTTCAGCTGTGGCTTCGCGATCGAGTCCCGAGGTGGGCATGGTATCACAGCACGCTCCGAGTCCCAGTGACTCCGACCTGCCGTCAGTTCTTCACCCCGTGGAGGAACCTCAGTTTTCTACGGGCCGGAGTTCCCCTAGAACGAGTGCCTCTTCCACGGGCTGGGGCGCCATGTGCAACGGACATGCTGCCGTGGGCTCCTGGACAGGACCCCAGCGCCTTCTGCATGTCAATTGCCTCGAGTTGTTGGCAGTACGGCTTGCCCTGCACCGTTTCCGCACGCTGCTCAAGGGTCAACACGTACCAGTCCGTTCAGACAATACCGCAACAGTAGCGTACATCAACCGCCAAGGTGGTCTACGCTCCCGCCGTATGTCGCAACTCGCTCGCCAACTCCTCCTATGGAGTCAGAAGCACCTGAGGTCCCTTCGTGCTATCTACATTCCGGGCGATCGGAACCTTGCAGCCGACGAGCTGTCTCGGTTCCGTCCTATCCCCGGCGAATGGCGACTCCATCCCCAGTCGGTCCAGCTGATTTGGGACCAGTTCGGGGACGCACAGATAGACCTGTTTGCCTCCCACGACTCATCCCATTGCGCCCTGTATTACTCCCTGTCCGAGGGCACGCTCGGCACGGATGCACTGGCGCACAGCTGGCCGCGAGGCCTACGCAAATATGCGTTTCCCCCAGTGAGCCTTCTCGCACGGACTCTGTGCAAGATCAAGGAGGACGAGGAGCAGGTCACTTTGGTTGCGCCGTACTGGCCCACCAGGACCTGGTTCTCCGAACTAGTACTCCTCGCGACAGCACCTCCTTGGCCAATTCCTCTGAGAGAGGACCTCCTCTCTCAGAGACGGGGCACCCTTTGGCACCCTCGTCCCGATCTCTGGAGGCTCCACGTGTGGCTTCTGGACGGGACGAGGCAGGTTTGAGTACCCTGCCACCTGCGGTGGCGGCTACCATCACTCCCGCTAGAGCTTCGTCCACGAGACATCTCTATGCGTTGAAGTGGAACCTCTTCGTCAACTGGTGCTCTTCTCGCCGAGAAGACCCCAGGAGATGCTTGATCAGTGTCGTGCTTTCCTTCCTGCAAGACGGGCTGGAGCGAAGGCTGTCTCCCTCCACCCTGAAGGTGTATGTGGCCGCTATCGCTGCATATCACGAAGCAGTTGATGGTAAGTCTCTGGGAAGGCACGACCTGATCATCAGGTTCCTGAGAGGAGCGAGGAGACTGAATCCTCCTCGCCCTCCTCTCGTTCCCTCTTGGGACCTCTCAGTGGTGTTAAATGCCCTGCAGAGGGCTCCCTTTGAGCCTCTGCAATCAGTGGAGCTTAAGTTCCTGTCTTTGAAGACAGCGCTCCTGGTTGCACTGGCCTCCATTTAGAGGGTAGGGGACCTGCACGCATTCTCCGTTGACGAAGCGTGCCTGGAATTCGGGCCGGCTTACTCTCACGTGATCCTGAGACCCCGGCCTGGATATGTGCCCAAGGTTCCTACTACTCCCTTCCGGGACCAGGTGGTGAACCTGCAAGCGCTGCCCCTGGAGGAGGCAGACCCAGCCTTGGCACTGCTCTGTCCAGTACGCGCTCTCCGCGCTTACGTAGACAGGACGCGGTGTTTCAGGACCTCAGACCAGCTCTTTGTCTGTTATGGTGGGAGACTGAAGGGAAAGGCTCTCTCAAAGCAGAGGTTGTCTCACTGGATAGTGGACGCCATTGCTTTGGCTTACCAACAGCAAGGCCGACGGTGCCCCCTTGGTGTGACAGCCCACTCCACCCGGAGTGTGGCTTCCTCTTGGGCTCTAGCGCATGGCGCCTCGCTGGCAGACATCTGTAGAGCTGCAGGATGGGCGACACCTAACACATTCGCCAGATTCTATAATCTCCGAGTGGAGCCAGTGTCCTCCCATGTACTCGCTTCAACCAGCTAGTTCAGGACCCGCTCGGGTGTCTTCGCTTGCTCGCCATTCCTCTCCACGGACTGGATACATGCAATTTATTTCCTCAGGTGAGCCTTCCCTTCGGAAGCCCTGAGTTCCTCCAGCACTGTTGACGCTGGCGCCAGTATCTATTGCTTGTGCGTCGGCTAGGTGCCTCCGTGTGCATGGTTCCTCCCCAGTAACCCCCACACGTGTTTTCCACTGTAAGCCTCTTTGAGCATGTGTATTTCCCTCGGCAAGCCACCCTGCCACCCCTGGAGTTGAAAAGTTGCCACCCCACGGGCTGGTTACTCCAGTGTTCTTCCATATGAAGCCTTCGGGCCATATGTGTATTCCTAAGTCCTCCCTACGGGTAGGCATGCTGCGGCATATCTCCTCTGAGATATGCTCCCCAGTGTACCTTGGTATTCCTGTGTTAAGTAGGACTCCTTCGTCCGTGCTAGTATCACGACAGGGGGATCAGACTTTCGCAGGGCACTGGAAGACAGCTGTGAAGGTGGCGTGATTACACGGGGACCCCCATTCTCCGTCACTCGACGTAACTCGGAGTGACTACGAAAGGGAACGTCTCGGTTACGGATGTAACCCTCGTTCCCTGAGTAGGGAACGGAGACGTTACGTCTCCCTGCCACTTCCGCTGTACCGCTGGGTAGACGCCTGAGTTCAGTCTCGGCTCCTCAGCGAAGACATGATCTGCCTTTGCTGGCGTCTCTCCTTTTATACCCACGCGGTGGGGCGGAGATACGCTATGCAAATTCCCCAGACCCATGGCATTTCATTGCCATAGGCTCGTTTTGTAATACTCGAAGTCGATAGGCTTTCTAGGCGAAACCCCCATTCTCCGTCACTCGACGTAACGTCTCCGTTCCCTACTCAGGGAACGAGGGTTACATCCGTAACCGAGACGTTTTCAACATTAAAAAACATTTATTATTATCAAAGGATTTCTGAAGGATCAGAAAATTCAGCTTTTCATCACACGAATAAATTATATTTTAAAATGTATTTAAAAACATTTGTAATAATATTTTGCTATATTATTTTGATTAAATAAAGCAACCTTAGCGAGCATAAGAGACTTCTTTCAAAAACATTCAAACGTGTTATGCTTCCAAACTTTTGACAGAAGGTTTCATTTTGGTAACCCATAAAATGAAGAATATAGACAATAAAACAGCTCATACAAAATGTTATAGGAGGTTGATTATCAACATCTTCTAAACGTTAAGTAACTCTTTTCTCTGACCACCCTGTCAAAAAAAAAGAAGAAAATGTTTGTGTATGCCTTACTTTATGTGCAATTGCAGCCTAATTAACCAACTGAAAAACAAAACTTTCATTTTCTCTTAAAATACATGCCATATTTCATATAAATCTTTTCACACATTTTGTAACTAATGAGACTACACTTGGACCAAAACCTGGACGCTTTTTCTGGGTTTATTGATCCGTGATGGCCTTTCAAAAATACCTGCCTGATAAAGTAAGAAAGTATTCCAATGGGGCAGTACTAACGGGATTTCTCTTTGACAGCCCCCTCTCAGCACATTTAATGCAATGCACAAGGTCATGTAGATGTATGCATAATGGACCTCACGTTGCCAGCGGCTCATTAGCATTCTATGAGATGCAAACCCCAAGAATCCCTCACAAAAACCTCAATTAAAGCTGTTAGGCTCCCGGTGTCTCAGGAAAAATAAAACTGGCGGAGTCATTTGTTAATGTCTGAATCTGTTTATCACACGGAAATTAACAAGTCAATGTTGTTCCTATAGTGAGCAGAACTCCTATAAAAACTGATTAATATTTAATGCTACAGATATTCTGTATGATGAATGATTCAGTCATGTAATGCAAAGTGTTAAGATGTGGTGAGTTTCTGGGAGGGACTTCTAGTAAAACTTGCATTTATTTGATGACAAATACAGTAAAAACAGTAATAATGTGAAATATTATTATAATTTAAAGGAGCTGATCTCACACACATTTACAGGGTGGATCATGTGTTTATAGTGAGATTGGTGTTGCATCACTGGGTGGATTATATAGGCCGTGTGACGTTTGTGGCCCGGGGATGATTTTTTTTGATCCAGCTGTACTTTAAAGAAGTGAATAATGGCACCAGAGTGAAATTGTGAGGAGTAAGCATAAAAATCAGCAACCTGATGTTTTCTTATGAGGGTGTGTTGCATAGTTGTCCGTTGCTCCTGCCAAAATGCTCTTAAGTCCCCTGAACAAATCTATTGAAATATATCTCATAAAGACATAATCAGTTTTCCTCTCTGTTTGCCTTACACCCCTTCACTTTTATAATAATTGAGCTCTTCAATTTCTAGAATGCACTTTCATTTTGCTTTCATACATTATCTACTGAAAGTACACTACAGGTGAAGGCCACACTGTTTTGGTAATACGCAGAGCCACAGCACAGATATTGTTGTAGTTGGCAGGTTGAGTTTTCATCATGCTGTGTTCTGAATACTGATCTTATTATGAAGACAAAATGGGAGGTGTCGAGGGAGTCATTAGGGCAACTCTTCTTGCTTTTAAAGTAGCATCGTTTGACCTTAATTACTGACATGAGGCTTTGTAAAGAGAATTAGAGGATGTGTCAAGTGTGAAATTACATCGGTGCATGTAATACCACACTTGTAGCCTTCAGGGAAAGGTGACAATCTGTAGGGGATTGGTAATAGAGATATAGAAGAGAGCTTTTGTTTTTCAAGCTTTAGCTTGTGTTTATTTTAATGCTTGAAGTTTCACATGCTTTCGAAGAGTAGGAGTCTAAGTGACTGATTTACAAAGGCATTTCGTTTTTAAGGTCACAAAAACAAGTCAAGCCATATATCACCACAAAATAATAAACTGCATAAAGTAGAGACCTCTGTGCATTTACTCTGATTCTTATTACTTTAATGTGTCCATAAAAAATTCCTTCCTTCCTTCCTAACTTCCTTAACTTCTTCTACACAATATCTACTGCATAATGTACGTAGATGTTCTAAGCAAACACTTTTAAAGCATGGCTTAATTCAGAGTTATATTGTTTGAAAGTGTTATAAAGTTAAATTAACCAAATTAAAGTTACTTGTTTTCTTTGTTAATTTAACTTAAGATTTGTTAAGTAGACTTTAATTAATTCCATATGTGCAAAAATTTGCAAAAGACAAATTGAGTAAATTTTACTATTGTTTTTTTTTTTTTTTTAGGGAAATTATATCAAATGACCTATTAACAGACCTATTAACCTATTAAAATTTTGTACATTTTAAAGATAAATTCAATAATCTGGTGCACTTTGAGTCACTCGAATCTGTTGTTAAAAATAAATAATAATCCACCCGCCAACCACCCATATTCTTTGATTTAGATATCTGCATCTGATCATCACATTACAATTATTCAATTAAGGATGATAATATGGTAACATATCACACAATTAACATTTATTTAAATTAAAAGTTCTTCTTTTGGCAAAATGACATTTTCTTTATAGCCTAAACAGAGGCTTTACTCCCTTTAAACTTATTGTCAATGTTTCATTTTTGAGAACACTCTTATCGGAACAATTTTTTGTACCTTTATAAAGGGCATTTTCCCCCTAATTTTATTTAATGTATGCTCTAAATTTCATTTAAAATTCTTACATTTTATCAATACATTCAATTAAAATAAGAAGACACTAGGCTGTTACCAATCAAATTAAATAATTTACATTGAAAAAGTATAACTGTATTAAATGAGATTATTTTGAATATTTTTTGAATATACAAGGAATGTTGAAAAGAATGATACTTTGAAACTAAACCGCCAGTAGGAGGCAGCAGGCGGCCGTCTTAATGAGCGAGTCATTGAGTCATTAATGTAAACGATTCGTTCAAACGGCTGATTGATTCAGAATAAGGCGGTTTAATAATGGGCAATTGAATCTTTGACTCAAGCGATTAGTTCAAAACGCTGAATGATTCAGTAATGAATCATGGATGAGTGTTGCTGTGAGACACGATATGGTTCTGTTGTTTGGAACTATTTTCGCTGCTAAAACAGAACAAAAACAGTCTAAAAATGTAAGTAACTTAAGTTTAACTATTTGTTTATTGAACTGTTATGAAATTAATATCTCGGTTTCAATCGTGATGGCATTCAGGAAAACAGCACTCTGGTCGTGTGTAGCCTATATATTGTTTCTTAACTATAATTAATGTTATAAATAACTGCGCGAGACTCAGCAGCGCAACTTTGTTACCGTTCGTACATTAGGTACCATGATGGGAGTTCCGTGTCTTTATTACACTCATTTAGCTGTCATCCACCCTCGATTGAATGGAATGTTTTTATTACTCGGCCCGCTCGACCCGCGGATTATGATCCGTGCATATGGTGGCAAATCAATGCCAATAATAACCGAGCACACAACTGATGTTGGGCGCGCGGTAAATGACTTTCGCGAGAGAATAACAGATCTACACGAGAGGAAACGGGAACTCGCGAGCTCATTCATACTCTGCGCGCGCTCTTGACATCTCTGCACGCAATACAAGCCCTCGCGCGCGCGCATGATCATTTCACACGCTCTCGCGCGCGCGCGATTATTATTGGCATTGATTTGCCACCATATGCACGGATCATAATCCGCGGGTCGAGCGGGCCGAGTAATAAAAACATTCCATTCAATCGAGGGTGGATGACAGCTAAATGAGTGTAATAAAGACACGGAACTCCCATCATGGTACCTAATGTACGAACGGTAACAAAGTTGCGCTGCTGAGTCTCGCGCAGTTATTTATAACATTAATTATAGTTAAGAAACAATATATAGGCTACACACGACCAGAGTGCTGTTTTCCTGAATGCCATCACGATTGAAACCGAGATATTAATTTCATAACATTTCAATAAACAAATTAATCGCGCGCGCGATTTATTTGCCGCCATACGTGCAGCACTATCGGCAAACTACACGGTTAGAGAATGGACACAAGCGGGAATCGCGACAGAACTGTCACGGTGGAAAAAGTGTATATGAGCACGTGACTGTCTGTCCGAGTTTTGTCGAGAGGCGGAGGCGGCACGAAATTTGACGGAGGCGGCCGCCTCATAATTGTCTATGCAGGAAAAACCCTGGATATATATTTCACCCACATGTGTCAAGCAACGTTGAAGCACTCCATATTATTTCAGTTCATGTTAGTATGTCTTCAGGTTCAACAATTTGGACTGCAATAGCACATCTTCCACAAAAGCTCATTTGAATTTATGAGATTTCACAGTAGAAACCAATCCTGATTTTATTTCCAGCTCTAAAATTAGCTGATATCAAACCCGGTGATAATTACTTCACCTCGAAAGCACCTGAAGGTAGATTACTGGATATGTGGACCATGGACTCAATCAGGAGATGCTTTTATGATGGAAAATATGACAGACATCCAAATGATTTATATATAATGGATGTACAATAGAAACAGGGCTGTCTAGCGTGCTTTTGAGAGAAGCCCATATTTCCCTCGATTACGACAAAATTCCCTAGTTGATGAAATAGTCTATTTCAGATTTTTGGTCTCTCATTACACAGTAATTGGACAGCAAATCAATGTTTACCCAGACCTATGCATCATATTTATGCAGCATATTTATTTGGACACACATTACCTAAAATAAAACCATTCAGAGAGCAACAGAATCACAAAGTGGATGTTCACAATTACTGGATAAAGTGTTTTTACTACAATCCCAAATCAGAAAAAGTTGGGACATTTTGTAAAATGCAATAAAATTAAGAATCTGTGATTTGTTCATTCTATTTAACCTTTTATTAACTGACAAAAGTACAAAGAAATGTTTTCCAATGTTTTCACTGACCAACATAATTGTATTTTGTAAATATGAACAAATTTTGATTTTGATGGCTGCAACACACCCCAAAAAAGTTGGGACAGAGACATGTTTACCACTGTGTCACTTCACCTTTCCTTTTAATTACACTTTTTAATCATTTGGGAGTTGAGGATACTAATTGTTGGAGTTTTGCTAGTGGAATATTTGCCCAATCTTGTCTGATACAAGACAGCCGCTCAACAGTCTGTGGTCATCGTTGCCTGATTTTCCTTTTCATGATGGGTCATACATTTTCCATAAGAGACATATCTGGACTGCAGTAAACAGGCAGGCACATCCCTTCTATGGTGCAGAGTGTCTAGAAACCACTCAGTTTTAGCATGTGCAGAATGAGGCCTGGCATTGTCTTGCTTCCCAGGAAAGATGTCATCTTGATGGCAGTTTATGTCTCTTTACAATCCAAATATATGCCTCCATGTCAATGGTACCTTCACAATAATGCAAGTTACCCATACCGTTTGCAATGATGCACCTCAATACCAGGACAGATGTTTGCTTTTGCACCTGTCGCTGGTGAAAGTCTGGTTGGTCCCTTTCGTCTTTGGGACTGAGAACTCGATGTCCATTTTCTCCCAAAAACAAGCTGAAACATGGACTCATCTGACCACAGCACACATTTCCACTGTCTTCTAGACCATCTTAGATGAGCTCAGGCCCAGAGAACTCGCCGGCATCTCCACATAGAACTGATGTAAAGCTTTCTCCTTGCGTAACAGAGATTCAAGTGGCATTTCTTGATGCAGCGTCAGACTGTGTTCAGTGAAAATGGTTTTCTAAATTACTCCTGAACACATGTGTCTGTATTAAACAGAGTAGCATGATGGTATCTTGTGCAATGCCATCTGAGGGCTCAAAGGTCACGCACATTCAATAGAGGTCTACTGCCTTACCCAACACAGACTAAGATTTCTCTGGATTCCCTGAATCTTGTGACAATATTATGTATGGAAGTGAAAGGCATAAATTCTTTGCAATCTTGCATGGAGAAATGGGATTTTTTAATTGTTTGACAATTCTCTCATGATATTTGGCACAAAGTGATGAGCCATGACCCATCTTTGCTTAAAAAGACTGAGAAGCACTTTTACACCCAAACACGATACCCTCAACTATTACCAATTCACCTGCTCATTGTGGACTGTTTCAAAATAGTTGGATAAATTAATTTGGATAATCTTTTTTACTTTTATTTGCTCTCTGTCCCAACTTTTTTGGGGTGTGTTGCAGCCATCAAAATCAAAATGTGTTCATATTTACAAAATACAATTATGTTGGTCAGTGAAAACATTGGAAAACATTTATTTGTACTTTTGTCAGTTAGTAAAAGGGTAAATAGAATGAACAAACCACAGATTCTTGATTTTATTGAAGTTTACAAAATGTCCCAACTTTTTCTGATTTGGGTTTGTACATAAAGCATAAAGTTCAAGTGTAATGAAATTATTATTTTACTTTTCAGTGGATATTTTTACATAATAACTGTTGCCTCTACCCAGTGGTGTAGTCTAGTTTTTTGCAGTGAGTATGCTGTGATATACAGTTATACAAAACTTTGATTTTGACAGATTGTCATGAAGACTTTAAAGTTTGTGAGTGTGTATATGATACGAATGAATGACGATTGTTTTATCAAATGAAATGGTCAAATTCTTGTGAAGTGACTCTCATAAAAGCTCTGCAATGAAGTTCAAATGTGTGCATGTCCTCCTCATAGACGCTGAAAACACCACGAGTGTCACGCGCGCGTCAGTGTGTAGTATAGCACACATTGAGCGCTCATTCACAGAAACACGCAAAACATTCAGAGTTTATTTCAATAGCAGTCTTTTTGAGCTTTAATATTCATAGACACTTAGTACATATCGAGATTTGATTCATTGTATCATTAGGCTACTTTTGATTTATTCGTTCAAAAATGGCCAAATTGCGTGACGTTCCGCTTTACAGTAGGCTAGGCTAAGTTACATTTGTTGCTGGATTCATCGATTCGATCCGTGTCGCTGCGCAAACACAGACGTCACGGCGGGGTGAATTTATGAATGAAAGTTCTTTCACAAAACGATGTTGTTACGAATCCTCACGCTTTTTAAAGTGGGTATACGGAGATCTTTGACATTTCCTAGTGGGTATACGGCGTATACCTGCGTATCACGTAGACTACACCACTGCATCTACCTGCATAATGTAATATTAGGTTTTCACAATTCTCATATGTACACTGTAAAAAGTGAAACATTGGATTAACCTAATAAAATTGAAGTAACCATTCACAATAAAGATTTTACATTGACCTAATGTTCAGAAACCATTCAGTTCAAACTAATTTTCTGCATTTCATGCAAACTCTTTTCTGAATTTGGTGTAAATCAATATTTTAAATTGGTTAAATGGAAAAAAAGAAGGTTTTTAACAGACTTGATTTCATGCAAACTCTTTTCTGAATTTGGTGTAAATCATTATTTTAAATTGGCTTAAATTAAAAAAAGTGTTTTTAACAGACTTGATCTAAATTGAGTTTTCTTCAATCTGAAATATTCATTGCAAATAATACAAAGGCTTCGCAATTGGCATAACATCAATGAGTCAGATCAAACGTTCTTTTAAATATTTATTAAGTCTTGTATGAAAATCACTGTTTTTAAGATTAGACTCTTTTTTGGCAAAACAAACTTACACTTGTAATTCTTAGACAGTTCAAGTAATCAGTTCATTTCAAGTTGAATTTCATATATAGCAGTATTAAAATGTGAATATATCATAAGAACAAATACCTAAAAACAATTGGTCTGGTTCTCTCAGAAATTTTTGTCAGAAGAAATAAATGTAAATCAAATACAAAACAGATATCGCCACATCCAGTAAACAACAAACAACTACTGAACTACTATTACGATGTAGTTGAGACTGGGGTAAAGGCATTTCTGCCATCCTGTGTGTGTGTTCATCAAAGCACTGAAATGGAGGCTGTCAGTCAGTCATTGACAATGCAGCAGAGTGCAGAGACAACATAGTTTATTTCAGTTCTTTTGGAAATTTGAGGTTTAGCACATGCAGTCCAAATAAAACTGTTACAGGAGCTGCGGTTGAGGGCACGTTACTGAGGACCTCTGTGCTCTCAATGCTCTCCCTGGTGTCTGTCTCACTGATGAAGATGGCCATTAATTGCTCCGGCTATCACCTGGCGAGACAATACATAGTAATGAATAAAGAGTGCTGACCAAACAGTTGATGGAGTATCTCAGAAAATTAAAATATCACATACAACCAATAAAACAAGGATTTGTAATACAGAATGTATGCCTTAAGAAAAGCATATTCATGTTCAGTCAGTAATTGGTTGGAACACTATTTTTTCCACGTCAGTAATTGGTTGGAACACTATTTTGGTTTTGAGTGGTTGGTAGCACTGTTGCGGTCTATTAGTTTTGTGTACAGATCTCGTAGCCTAGGCTGCCTACAGACGCGTTTTTTTTTTTTTTTTTTTTTTTTTTTGACGGCCTGCTTATGGGGCGTGCGGTTAGCAGATCATGAGGATGAATGATCATTTATGTTTGTGCCTGCAATTGCTGATACAACCTTTAAAACAACCTGGGCATTCAGCTGTGCCACATGCAGACTGTCTCCATACTGATGCAGCAATTCAAGCAAAAGGCAAGGTATTTAGTGCATATACGTGAACATAGCTATAAGCTGCAATCAACAGAAGTAGCACAAATAATTGCGTGAAATATTTCACATTATATATATATATAATGCATGAGTTACACTTTTTTGTAACTTTTTTTCCTGAAATTACTGAACTTAGACTACATTCTAATTTTTTGTATGTACTGTATGTACAGTATGGAAGTATTTTTTTTATAACGTCATGCCTGCCTGATACATTTAGCCTAAAGGTGCAAAAGGCTCACAATGTTAGTGTTAGGGGCATCATGCTCAGTACTATAAATCACTATTTTATAAACCATAAACAAGGTTCAAAGTAGCCCCACACTTCGTTGGAAGTATAATTAAGGTTCTAACATTTGAAACAAGGCATTGATAACTTTGTAAGTGTACATATAGTTTATTAAAAAGACTGTTTTTATTGAAACACAGTAACGTTACCTTGACTTCTCCAATAATCATTTGCTCCTGCCCTGCAATCTGTATTGAACGCAAAAACAACTTACCCGTGTCAGCGAAGACTTGACAGACAACCAAAACTGCCCAAAACTAGGAACCAGGAACCATGCCAACCAAGCAGCAGCTTTCCTAAAATTCAAATCCAAACATTAATCCGTTTTAGTTTTGCAGTTTCAAAGTGTACATTTATTTTCCTCACATTAATTTCCGCCTTCACAAATTTAATACATAAAACATAACGTTATAAAATCTGCGTTCATATTGAAAGCCGGGGGAGAGGCAGTTAGCCTGACTTAAACTCTGAGCGGGAAACGTTAACATTAAGTTGTTAGCTACACGTCACTCCCATATTGAGGCGATTCATTTAACGTTAATTGTCGTTACTCAAAACTCAGTCATGAATACATCGTTTTTTTTTACAACATTCTCATTTTTTCCTTTCATAATATCCATTCAATCAGTCTAACGTTATATAATAATAAGTTCTTGGATTTCCCAGGAAAATCGTTAGCTGTAAAATGGCGCGTTAACGCTATAACTTACCGCTAATGTCAAAATTAATGTTATAATAACTTCTAATCTGCGTGTCTGTTCATTAAAATTATATGACGTTAATGCTTTTCAAGTATTTAAATGCTGAATGGTATCCCCTTACCTGACAAACGTGTCCTGTTCGCTTCGCGTTATTTTCATGCTACTAGTACTTATTTTTTAGATACTAGTATCTATTCCATTAAGTACTAGTACTTATTCATTAGCTACTAGTGCCTTTTCTTTAGATACTAGTGCTTATTCTTTACGTACTAGTGCCTTTTCTTTAGATACTAGTACTTATTCAATAGATACTAGTATCTATTTATTAGATACTAGTATTTATTCCAAATGTTACTAGTAAGATTTTTTATTTTACTAGTAAGATTTTTAATTGAACTATACAGTGGCCGTTCTGAATAGTCATAACATAAAACTAGTAAAAAAAGCAGTTGTGACTAGTAAGATAAGAATAGTTACTAGTAACATTTGGAAGAAATACTAGTATCTAATTAATAGGAACTAGTATCTATTGAATAAGTACTAGTAGCTAATTAATAAGTACTAGTATCTATTGAATGAGTACTAGTAGCTAATTGATAAGTACTAGTATCTAATTAATAGGTACTCTAATGAATAAGTACTAGTATTTAATGAATAAGTACTAGTATATTGAGTAAGTACTAGTAGCTAATGAATAAGTACTAGTATCTAAAAAATAAGTACTAGGACCTAAAGAATAACTACCAGTGTCTAATATATATGTACTAGTCACAATTGGAATAGATACTAGTATCTAAAAAATTATTACTAGTAGCATGAAAATAGAGACTAGTAGGTTTAAATGATTAAATGTTAAAACGGCTTGCCATACTCCGACTTCTGCGCTCGGTCTCTTCCAGAACGTTCTCTCGAGTTTTCACGTGTGCGCATGCGCAAACCATGCTTAATCTAATAAAAGTCGTTTGATCGAATGTATAACAAAGTTCTTGTGTATAATTTAAAATTTATTGTAATGTTATAATTTTATATTGTACCAATCTAAGAAAATAGACTGAAAGACACATACAAATCACAAAATGTAATTTTACTTAACAATCTAATAATTTTAGGCTATTGGAATAAAAATAAAAAAAATCAAACGAAAAACACCAATGTTTTACTTTTTACAGTGTAGTGTGTTCTTAAATTTGGTTGGAAGTATAATGTATGTCATGAAATATTCCAGGAAATATTCACAATATTAAAAATGATGTCTCTACGGCAACCACCTGCTTCTCCAAAGTGTGAGATTTGATTTATCAGTATATTAGTCTGCTTATATGTGAGCGTTTTTGACATTTATGTGTCCATCATGATGTCAAGAAATACTGATTTTTCAACATCCCTAAAACTGAACTTTCCTGTTATTTTATTCATTCATTCATTCATTCAATTATTTATTTATTTAAAGTAAGTTACTATTATTATACATAAACTTTAATTGTCTTTTTCAAAATCCCTAAAACTGAACTTTCCTTTTCTACTAATTTTAATTTAATTTAATTTAATTTAATTTTTGTATTATATTTAATTTTATTTATTTTCACCCACACTCCAGTTTTTTCACTGTCAACACAAACATAACCTACATCAATATCCATCACAACTCAAAATCTGCAAGTGACACAAGCAGGTCAAACCTAATTATTCTCTTCACATTTGACCTAAAGATTTTCACACTTTCGTCAAGCTCTTTTTTCCTCAAGAGACAGGGCAGTTCATGGATCACATTATTAGATTGACTGTGCCACCTGCCCTCGCCAAAGGAGTCCCTCTGCATTTATCAATAACTTTGTGTTATTTTTTTTTTATTTTTTTCAAACTCACAAACATGTCAATAAAGCTTTCATGGCCAAAATTGGCTCTTGTGGAGAACTGAGACATAAGGCATAGGAGTCTATTAGTGTACATATATTAGGAATAGTTCGTGAACTTGAAATGATGGTGTTCCAAACCAATAAGACAGATTTTTTTTTTCTACATTAGTACTTATACATAATATATTAATGAAATAAAATACCAATTAAGTGTACTTAAAGAAAGTGCACTTCCACGACTGTTTCTTAACACTTAAGTACCTTTTTAAAAGTGCAACTTTGTAATAATGTAATACTAATTTTGTTTTAAAGACAAAATGAACTGTACTGTTTTATTCAATATTGCATTTAAATATATTTAAAATGCATTTAATATATTTTAAATTTGCTAGATTGCAAATCCATCATTACAAATGTGTGTTTATATACTGTATTTAATTACACAACATTAAAGTGTATTTTAGTTTAACATAAATGCTTGTCAATACATTTAGCAGTACACTTTAAAGGGATAGATCACCCACAAATTAAAATTAGCCCATGATTTACTCTCCCTGAAGTCATCCTAGGTGTATATGACATTCTTCTTTCAGACGAATACAATCGGAATTCTTTAAAAAAATGTCCTGGCTCTTCCAAGCTTTATACTGGAAGTGAAAGGGTATATTTTTGGATATAATCCATAAAAGTGCATTCATCTATAATAAAAGTGCTCCACAAAATTTTGGCGGGTTAATAAAGGCCTTCCGAAGTGAAAATATCAGTATTTTAAATATGGCATACGGCCGTATGCAAGTCGACTTATGCCGAAAGAGTAACACTTGACGATGTATGAGGTAGGATGTAGGAGTAGCGTAAGCTTTGACGGCTCTCGCGGTTCAAACAAACAGTGCTAGGCAACCGCGATCGTCATCACGTTGTGCATCAAGTTCAAGGGTTAGTCATTCGCCGTAAATCGATGCATACGGCCGTCTGCCGAAAGCTAGTTATTTTAGTCGATAAAGTTTTAAATATGGATATTTTTTTACACAAATGCATGGCTTCACTTTATGAGGCCTTTATTAAGCTTTTAAAAAAGATGGAAAAGTATCACAGAATGGTCTCAAGTTACACATGCTATATATTTAAAGTGTTCTGGAGTATATGATAGGGTTTGGTAAAAAACACAAACATTTAATATATAATTTCATTAAAATACTGAACTTGGCCTGCTAACATTTTATTTTGATGCACCCAAATAGACACTCTACTGACTATAAGTATCTTTGCAAGCACATGTCAACGTATTCTATTAATCTGAACCCTAACCTAACAGTCTACTAATACTCTAATGAGAGTTAGTTGACATGTATAGTTGCAAAGTTACTTATAGTTAATGTCGAAAGTGGACTGATGAAATGAAATTTAATGTAGCACACAAAGATTGTGAACTACTTTTATTAAACTTTTGTCATGCTTTGTCATACGAAAGAGAACGACATAAGTTTGCATAAACAATGACAGAATTTTCCATTTAGGGTGAACTGTTCCTTTAACGGAAAGTTTTTATTTTCATATGTAATGCTTGGTCAGGAGGCAAAGCAAGTGTAATAAAGCGTGAGCTGCATCTCTAAAAATCTGTGAAAACAAATGCCTGCTTTCTATATTAATCATGCCATCACTATGCTTTACCATTCTGAAGGTCTTAAGAACAATTCTGATGAAAGTGTAATGACATATCAGCCTTTATTTAATGTGATAAAACCATTATGCAAGCACAAAGCCACAACAACATTAATAATGAATTTGCATTAAATATTAAAAGGTGTTTTATTGCATTTCAGGCACTCGTGAAGTGTAAGTGCTGTATATGTGTGTGTTTGTGCAACCTCACTGCCAAGCTACACTCTTAAGGCAATATTTATTATAACAAGGCCAAGGCCTGCTCCTGAGCGCTGCCTTTGAGACGCATGCAAAGATGGGTAATTAACACAGCCAATTATGAGAGAATAATCCCGCATGGGTCTTGAAGAAGCTCACATCTGGAGTCGGATCAAACACATGGAGCCGTGGGACAAGAGTGGCAAGATCTCAGTCTAATGTAGGCCGCTGTTCACTAGTTTGATCACGAGTTTTGGAAGTACAAATTCTTGTATACTTCATAAATAATCCAAATTGCTACTGACATGTTTCATTTTAGTGCTAATTGGTGCCACGATGCATTAAGAGGATTTGCTGTATGCAGTTCAGTGTGAGGAAAAAATGCAATCGACACATCACAATTGACTCAATTAAGTACAACTTATCAAAAACAGCATTCTGATTTAGCTGGAAACACTCTAACTGTTTTCTAGAGGCATATCATTTAGTGAAGGCAAAGATGTTAAATACCAGATGAATTGTTTCATTCTATCAGGTTTATACATCTGTGTTAGGGGCCATTCATTGTTTTTCATTGTAAAGCGCTAGACGGACGTCTTAAAAAACGACCCAGCATGATGAATCTGGTCCTTAAACATGTCTCGATTAATGGATATGGGGCTCATTTTCCCGGTATGTCTGCTTTAAGGCCAATTATGTTGCTCCGTGGGAGCACAGTGGCACCAACGTTTGGACAATGAGTTATAGTGAGCCGAAAGCACTATCATTGAAGCATAATGAAATGTGTGATTCAAAATGAGTGCATTGATCACAAATTATGTTTCCAGGAGTGTGTCGTATGCTTATCTTAATTAAAAAGCACAGTACTTGTCATTAAATTCCCAGAGGCAACGCATATGTCCTTAAAAGTTGACCTTTAATTATTTGTTGCAGTTTGAGAAGTGTACGATATTTATCAGGTCATTAAAGTGGACTATATTTTTAACTGCTTTTCCGTGTCTGTACTTGACCACTTGACCTCCAATTAGTGGCTCATTTGGCGGTGTTCCACGCTGCTATGATTGACACTCTCGCTAAAAACACTGCTAAGCTCATTTGAGCAGAAACTGTAACTCCAGCAATATTCGCTTTTCACCCACAACCGCCATAATCCCACAAAGTCCCATTTTAGGAAGTCTTCTTTATTCCCTGCTGCATGTGATCCCCTACCAAGAATCCAATACTATTAAAGGGCTATTGAGAAAACATGGCTCAAGTCGTGTTATTTCTTCCTCTCCCCCTCTGCTATATATTCAAGCCTCGCTCTGTAATAGAATGGCTTTAATCCAAAACATGTTTGGTAAACCAGTATGGAAAATCTTGTTCAGAAGATTAGAGAAGCAGCATCCAAAGAGGCCTCATTGCAGCTTTTGCTGCGTGTGTGTGTGTAATACTGTAATACTTCACATTTCTGCATCACACTGAATGGGCTCAAACCTTTTGTGTTGTGGATTTAGGGCCCCTATATTGTTGTTTTTAATAATTATTTCATGTATATGCTATCTTTTATACCGGTGGTTCTCGGTTGATTTTGCTTGTAATTTACATTTAAACACATCAAATGGCGACCCTATGCAGTTTTGTTTAAATCTGTATAAACTGTTATCCGTTTATAAAATGTATGGAAGCCACCTAAGAGTAAAAAAAGATGTAATTGTGATAAAGGTGTGATAAATATATCAAAATGTAAAAAAAAAATTTAAAGTATGCAAACATTGACATTTTATGAAAATTACCACGACATTGAATTTGTTTGGTAACATTTTACAATAAGATGATATTAGTTAACAGTTAATACTTTAACTAAAATTAACAAACACTGACCAATGCATTTGTTACATTATTTATTATACTACTTTGTTAATGTTAGTTAATTAAAATGCAAGTGTTTATTGTTACTTCATGTTAGCTCAGGTCAATTAAATAATAAGGTGCATTTTTAGAATTTTATAATGTATTGGTGAATGTTGAAATTAATATCAGCTGTGATAAGTAAATGTTTTAGAGCTAATACAGTTAACTAATGTTAACAAATTGAACCTTATTATAAAGTGTTATCGATCTTATTATTATTACTAAATTTTGATTATTTGAAATTGAATTATTTTTTAGCTTATTTGCATTTCATCTTTTGCTTTGTTTCTATTGTTGCGTTGCATAACCCAGCCCCACTCACAGT
Source organism: Gila orcuttii (assembly GCA_026230005.1). Lineage (NCBI taxonomy): Eukaryota > Metazoa > Chordata > Actinopteri > Cypriniformes > Leuciscidae > Gila > Gila orcuttii. The sequence continues at coordinate 63,853,069 of JAPDVR010000002.1, read as the reverse complement.
CAAATCTTATCGGTCCAAAATCATGTTCCATATAGCTTTGTATTTAATATCAAATATATTCCAATTGGGTATAAATTTGTTGTTTTGTCCAGCATTTTTGCTTAGATAGAATTACGATTATAAAACGGATAGTTCCAATCCTTGATTCTGATTGGTTGAGCCGCGTTCAAAGCCGTTGTGAATTACTCAACAAACATAAACCTGTGACCGCATCACATTAGTATAGAGGGTATGCACGTGACGTCACCGTTGGCCGGAGTGACTGCGGTTACGCCCACTAAGTGGCAAAAACACTGAGCGGCAGCATTGGTTTTCAGCGTGAACGCTGCGGAAAAACACACAAAACGCGTCTAAAACGGGAAAGAGCTTTGAGACTGACTGTACAACTAGATTTGACAAGAAATATGAGGTATATTTTTACAGACTACCGAAAGCAACAGAACAGAGAAGCAAATAGATCGCTGCAATTCATAGAAAACAACTGGACTCCAGGCAGCGAAAGGTGGATTTGCAGTTTTCATTTTTGTGTCAATATGCTGAATTTAGTGGTAAAATCATTCTCTATATATTGTATTGTTATATATTGCAGTGACAACTCATCAATCAAATATTTACCACTGTATAATTTGACATTTTTAAATAAACACTGACAAAAAACTATACAAGTTTTAAGTCTAGACGATATGATGATATATATAACATTGATATAAGTGATCACCTGGATTTAGACCTGCCTATATTGTATTTATATAAAGCGTTCACAGGCAAATTTGCTGTATGTATTTCCCGGTGTCGAAATCAGGCACAAATGTCAGGAAACACAATTCCTGGCTGCATGTCAATATCCATGGATCACTGGATCTTTAGTAAGTTGTAAGGAACACTATATTGAGTCCAATCTTTAGTTCAAAACTGATAATCGTTTGTTTTACTCGCGTTTTCCCAGTTTCATCTATTAAATCCAGTCACGCAGCTGCTCTTCTGCAAAGAGAGTGTGTATGTTTGTGCCATTTTTTGAAGAAACTTTGCAGCTCTAGAGCGAGTTCTGTTGTCAGGGGAATCCGTTTGTTTTCCCCCCAAAAGGGGCGTTACCCTTCGATGACGCAAAAGTAGCATTGGTCTATTGCTTGGCGGAGGAATAATGTGTTATAACGTTATATGTTTTTTGTTGCTGGTGTTTATTTTACAAATAAAATAAATATTAAAAAGATTATTTTTATGGAGTAACCGTTTTATAAAAGCAAAAAACCCCTTGAAACAATGTTTTACAGTGAATTTAGAACAACTCCGCTCCGCGTCGCGCCTAACAACGCCCTTAGCTGTTCTAAATTCACTGTAAATCACGGCTTCGCAGGGCTTATTGCTTTAGTTGCACCTGGTTTAGGCTATATTCTCCCTTGATGATGGGAATTGTTATCTGAGGGATTATTTAGCTACTCATTTAGCCCAGACTGAGATGTCACACAAACACTGAACATGTGTTTGACTGAACTTCATCATGTGCTCCTATATGCTGCTATTCCTGGGTATTTTTGCAGTTCACTGGACTGGATTTATCTATTATTGTTGCTTTTATAAAGCAAGGCAACCTTGGGAGTGGTAAGAAAGTGCATTACTCGGTCTTCTTGACAACCTACAACCAAACAGTGTTAGTTTTAGTTTTAGTTTTTTTTTCTTTATTAGCTATCAATCAATGTAGCTGGCATCTTACATGTATAACATAGCCGTTTGTTTCACTGTCAGATTTAAAGGAGCTCATGGTTTCCTTCAGCAGTCTCGGCTCATGTCCGAGTATTGCCCTGTACAGCTGCAGAAAGTGATGTTTCAGACTCAACTTCTTGATGTGATTACATGAGACATTTGAATTTGTATATTTATGATTAAACTTTTGAATCATTCATAATCAGTCATTATGTATTTGTCATTTGATTTATATTTAAACATTTATAAATTGACTTAAATTATTTGATTTAAGTCATTTATCGTGTATCATTATTAATGAAATTGTATGTTATTGTTGTTTAATCTTTATTGTGTGGTTTCAAGGGATGTTTGTCTTCATGAGTGAGAGATAAGGTTTGTAACATCACAAGACGATGTTGTGAAGCAGTATTTTTCCATTGCTTTTGCTTTAGAATAATAACACTTTTTGGAAGAGGAAGTCTGAGCATTTAAACATATGCAACTAAGATAATTCAATAAACTCAGCTCTTTCTGTATTTTTATTTTTTTTTATCGCTTCTGTAACGATGCTAGAAGAATGAAGCGAGAAGTGAATCCAAATGCAAGCACATTTATTAAATAAAACAAACAAACAAAAGAAACTCAAACCAGGAACACAGAAACAGCAACCATTACAAGATTAACAACTCACAAAGACAGGGCTGAAACACAGGGCTTAAACAGCCAACACACACACTGGCTGGGGAACAGCCAACACACACACTGGCTCGGGAACAGCCAACACACACACTGGCTCGGGAACAGCCAACACACACACTGGCTCGGGAACAGCCAACACACACACTGGCTCGGGAACAGCCAACACACACACTGGCTCGGGAACAGCCAACACAAACACTGGCTCCGGAACAGACGACACACACCCTGGCTCGGGAATAGACGACACACACCCTGGCTCGGGAACAGACGACACACCCTGGCTCGGGAACAGACGACACACACCCTGGCTCGGGAACAGACGACACACACACTGGCTCAGGAACAGACAACACACACACTGGCTCAGGAACAGACAACACACACACTGGCTCGAGCTCAGGAACAGACAACACACTCACTGACTCGGGAACAAACAACACAGACCCTGGCTCGGGCTCGGGAACAGACCACACACACACTGGCTCGGGAACAGACAACACACTCACTGGGTCGGGAACAGACAACACACACTCGGGCTCGGGAACAGACAACACACACTCGGGCTCAGGAACAGACAACACACTCACTGGCTCGGGAACAGACAACACACACTCGGGCTCGGGAACAGGAACAGTCTCTGAATAGGCCATCTTGTCCGTAGACACTGGCTCGGAGGAAGTGACGTGAACAGTCTCTGAATAGGCCATCTTGTCCGTAGACACTGGCTCGGAGGAAGTGACGTGAACAGTCTCTGAATAGGCCATCTTGTCCGTAGACACTGGCTCGGAGGAAGTGACGTGAACAGTCTCTGAATAGGCCATCTTGTCTGTAGACAATGGCTCGGAGGAAGTGACATGAACAGTCTCTGAATAGGCCATCTTGTCCGTAGACACTGGCTCGGAGGAAGTAATGTGAACAGTCTCTGACATGGCAGACGTGACGTGAACAGGCTCTGGATCGGCAGACGTGACTTGGACAGTCTCTGGATCGGCAGACGTGACTTGGACAGTCTCTGGATCGGCAGACGTGACTTGGACAGTCTCTGGATCGGCAGACGTGACTTGGACAGTCTCTGGATCGGCAGACGTGACTTGGACAGTCTCTGGATCGGCAGACGTGACTTGGACAGTCTCTGGATCGGCAGACGTGACTTGGACAGTCTCTGGATCGGCAGACGTGACTTGGACAGTCTCTGGATCGGCAGACGTGACTTGGACAGTCTCTGGATCGGCAGACGTGACTTGGACAGTCTCTGGATCGACAGACGTGACTTGGACAGTCTCTGGATCGACCGGGACCAACGGTGAAGAAGTCCCTGGGCTGGACGGGGCCAGCGGTGAGGGCTCTGTGCTGGACGGGGCTAGCGGTGAAGAAGGCTCGGGACTGGATGGCGCCAGTGGTGAGGGCTCTGGACTGGACGGGACCAGCAGCGAAGGAAGCTCTGAGCTGGATGGGACCAGCGGCGAAGGAAGCTCTGGGCTGGACGGGACCAGCGGCGAAGGAAGCTCTGGGCTGGACGGGACCAGCGGCGAAGGAAGCTCTGGGCTGGACGGGACCAGCGGCGAAGGAAGCTCTGGGCTGGGCTCTGAGCTTCAGTCTCTGGCGGGCAGGTGATTGGCTCCGGTTCTGGCGAACAGGCGACGGGCTCAGGCTCTTGCTCGAAGACTGGCTCTGGCTCTGGCTCTTGCTCGAAGACTGGCTCTGGCTGGACGTGGCTGACGTGACTTGGACAGTCTCTGGATCGGCAGACGTGACTTGGACAGTCTCTGGATCGGCAGACATGACTTGGACAGTCTCTGGATCGGCCGGGACCAACGGTGAAGAAGTCCCTGGGCTGGACGGGGCCAGCGGTGAGGGCTCTGTGCTGGACGGGGCTAGCGGTGAAGGCTCGGGACTGGATGGCGCCAGTGGTGAGGGCTCTGGACTGGACGGGACCAGCAGCGAAGGAAGCTCTGAGCTGGATGGGACCAGCGGCGAAGGAAGCTCTGGGCTGGACGGGACCAGCGGCGAAGGAAGCTCTGGGCTGGACGGGACCAGCGGCGAAGGAAGCTCTGGGCTGGACGGGACCAGCGGCGAAGGAAGCTCTGGGCTGGGCTCTGAGCTTCAGTCTCTGGCGGGCAGGTGATTGGCTCCGGTTCTGGCGAACAGGCGACGGGCTCAGGCTCTTGCTCGAAGACTGGCTCTGGCTCTGGCTCTTGCTCGAAGACTGGCTCTGGCTCTTGCTCGAAGACTGGCTCTGGCTGGACGTGGCTGACGTGAAGCTCTGGCTGGACGTGGCTGACGTGAAGCTCTGGCTGGACGTGGCTGACGTGAAGCTCTGGCTGGACGTGGCTGACGTGAAGCTCTGGCTGGACGTGGCTGACGTGAAGCTCTGGCTGGACGTGGCTGACGTGAAGCTCTGGCTGGACGTGGCTGACGTGAAGCTCTGGCTGGACGTGGCTGACGTGAAGCTCTGGCTGGACGTGGCTGACGTGAAGCTCTGGCTGGACGTGGCTGACGTGAAGCTCTGGCTGGACGTGGCTGACGTGAAGCTCTGGCTGGACGTGGCTGACGTGAAGCTCTGGCTGGACGTGGCTGACGTGAAGCTCTGGCTGGACGTGGCTGATGTGAAGCTCTGGCTGGACGTGGCTGACGTGAAGCTCTGGCTGGACGATCTCTGGCTGGACGGTCTCTGGCTTAGGAGCCACCGGACACGTCATTGAGGAGGCCATTCTTCTCCTCCTCCTCCGTCTCCGGACCACCGGACTCGGGACCACCGGAACTGGGACCACCGGAACAGGGACCAGCGGTGAAGGCCTAGCGTGACACGGGATGAAGCTCTCCAAACATCTGGAGAGCGCCTCTCTCCAGCCCAGACCGGAGAGATCAGGGAGTTCCCTCAGGTTGACCTCCTTAGCCCCCAGCCGGTAACAGACTTTAATTGCCTCGTCATCCAGGGAGCAGGAGGCAGCAAGAGGAACAAACCCCCACGTATACTGGAACAGATCAAGGCTTTCCATGGCCAAGGCTGCAATCTGTCCAGCGAACTCCCGGTCTAGCCTGCGTAGATCAGGCGAGATCCGTGCTGCTGGATTCATATTGGGTGAGTTGTTCTGTAACGATGCTGGAAGAATGAAGCGAGAAGTGAATCCAAATGCAAGCACATTTATTAAATAAAACAAACAAACAAACAAACGAAACACAAACGAAACTCAAACCAGGAACACAGAAACAGCAACCATTACAAGATTAACAACTCACAAAGACAGGGCTGAAACACAGGGCTTAAATACAGGGGTAAACGAGCTAAACATGATAACAAGAGGGCGTGGTTAATCAGAAACACCTGGGGATACTTATAAACTAGAAAAACTACAAAGGACTACAAAACATGACACAGCACAGGAAATAACTAAAGTTCACACAAGACAAGGGAAACACAGGACAGACAGGAACAAGACATGAACCCACACCGTGACAGCTAGGTTGATTCTTACTTATCCTCTCACTCCTGCAGGACTTTTTTCCACATTGTATTATTTGGATCCAAACCATGGTACATATACATAATCAATGTAATTACCACCCTGAATGCTAGCGGCAACCTTTTAATTTGGTAGCTATAGATAACAACTTATATAGAGAAGGCAGGGGAAAGAAAATAATATTTGTATATCAACAATGGTCCCTAAATGTTTCTTACTACTCATGAAATTTTATTGTGCCTTATTTTTCTCAGATTTTGGGTGATTATTAGGATGTTATTTTCATCATTTGCAGCAAAGCTGGTTGCATCATGAGCTAGTTTTTATCTCTTTAAGACATCATTATTTTGTTCTCAATATTTTAATTTTGGTGGCTTAACAGGATGAATATTTCACATTCAGGTTGAGTGAGTAAAAAAAAAAACATCCCAGTTTTTTACAGAATTTGAAGTTGTTTGAAGACGTGCAAGATCATGACAAATGTTTTCTGAGGTAGTCTGTGTTACACAGAACATCACTATTAAGAGAATATTCAGGAAATATTTTAAAAGAATATTGCACAACAACTTAAGCTCAACTGCATTTGCAGCATAATGCTGATAATACCACAAAAATAATTTCAACTTGTTTTTTGTCTCGTGGTTATGGTGAGGCATTTACAATGGAACTGGGTGGCATTATTATCTTATTAGGATTTAAAAACAGATATTTTAAGCTTATAATTTCACAAAAGCACTTAAAGGGGCAATAAGTAGAATTCAGAAACCCTTGTTATTAGCGACACCAGTGGCCGTTAAGTGAACTGCAGCCAGCAACTTATTGCTCTTGCTTTCACTCGTGCACACGTAACGTATATGAGAGACTGGACGTGATATACTCACGGCAAAGTTATATTTATGACTTCTTTTCTCTTCTGAGCACAGAATGAAAAATAACTTTGCCGTGAGTATATCACGTCCAGTCTCTCATATACGTTACGTGTGCACGAGTGAAAGCAAGAGCAATAAGTTGCTGGCTATATACTAATAAGTTTGCTATATACTATATGCTGCTATATAATGTGTGTACGTACTGTGTGTATACCGATATACAGAATGTAGCACCTCAGACAGTATGTTATTTCAGATGCACCGTATCTCTCATTTTAATCTGTGTTAAATTGAAAATGGCGTCTAACCTGACTAAAGTCTATGAAAGCAGAATATTACTTGAATTCAATTTTAGCTGCAGTTCTTCTGTTGCGTTCAATCCCTTAAAATGTCCAAATGAACTGAACTCTGACTTCTAACAGACTCGGTGTGAAAAGTCCTTTAGTTTAGGTGCAGGTAGAGGTGAGCTATGAAGAAAGGTGATGGTATCATCAGTCCAGAGCCAGTATGGGTTACGTGCTTGCCATCATGCACAGCAGGCAGTAATTCTCTCTAAGATGGTGCCTTTCTCAAAAGTATTTCATTTTCTAAACCATATATTGACTGCAGAGCGTAACCGTCTAGAGCAGAATTTATTTGAATGGAAGCATCAGCTGTCCGCATGGCTGAGAAACCCCTATTAGTAGCAAGAGTCCAGCTCGCTTCTTTAGTCGCTTTCAAGTTACGAGTAACAAGCGGAGGAAGGAGAGCTTTGGATCAAGTTTCCAGCAACTTTTAATTGACTAACAAACTCACTGACGCTCCTTCCAAAGATGTCTCACCCCACTGCAAAGACAAAGCTCCTGAGCGGATCCAAATCCCTGCCGAGCGAGACGAAGAGCGTGTGAAGAGTGTGTGATTGGGCAAGAGAAAAAGACGGTGATCATAACATCTAACCACGTCCAACAGAATCCAATCATTTTGAGCAGCTTTGTGCCTGTGGGTTATGAACATTCCTTTGGCTCTTTTCAGGTTTATTAGAGTAGGGTTGTGTGTACGCCCTCTAGAATCCCTATGAATCCTGATAAGCACACTACAGCATTTGATTTACTTCCTCATAACAGTTTCTATAGCAACCAATAAATGCCTCCACACACTAGGGAATATTTAATATTACTTCATTCCATTAGAATTGTTCCCTTAGTTATCAGGAGCATTGATAGTGCAAATTGCCTTTAACGGCACATTGTTTGCAACGTTCATTATTGGAGTCTGTCGTTACTGTTTTTCTCATAGTGATACTGATGCTCTTTTGTGGTGATATATCAGAAAGGTCACGGGTCTGCTTCTTAGTCTTGTTTCTGGCCAACAAGGCTTTGGTTTCTTGATATTTATTGATAAGGTAATTACTGTTTCAAAGATTAACAAATCTGCAGCACGCGATAAGATTCTGGATCTAATGACACTCGGCAGATTTGTTAAGCTAATTAACTTTGAGGGGGTTAATTCAGAAAAGTAATGTGGTTCAGGGATGGGATTCAGACTGTAATACAGAGTCCAAATGTTAGAGACCATGCTGAAATTCTGGATTTTTTAAAAATACATAAATAAATCTTATGGTATAATAATCTATAATAATCAGTGCAGTATTGTAAATATTGTAAAATATTACTACAAATTAAAATAACTGTTTTCTATTTTAATATATTTTAAAATGTAATTAATTTCTGTGATCAAAGTGGAATTTTCAGCATCATTACTCCAGTCTTCGGTGTCACATGATCCTTCAGAAATCATTCTAATATGATGATATGCTGCTTAGGAAACGTTTATTATTATTACCAATATTAAAAACAATTGTGCTGCTTAATATTTTTGTGAATCTTCAGTTCAAAAAGTTCAAAAGAACAGCATTTATTAATTTATTTGGAAAAAAAAAATCTTACTGAGACCAAACTATGGTGTTTGCTTATACATTGCTGAAAATGACAATTATGTTAGTGTTGAAAATTTCACACTATCATAATCTAAAATATATTTGCCAAATAAAATTAAATGTCCTTTTAGTCAAAGTAGAATTGACTAAAATGAATGGGTATGACATTACGAAGAAACTTACATTATGAACACTTTAGTTAATTATGTAATGTAAAGCTTGTATTCAATTAGAAAAACTGCATTTTCCACTTGTGATCTCAGATTTTAGAAACCCACTATATATACTGTATAATTATCATAGGTATTACTCGTTACTTTACCCATTCATTTTGTAAAGAGCTAAACATACTAGTCAGATTACTTTGACTCTCACATGCGTGTTTTAAAACGCTCTAAATACTCGATGTAGTCCTGACACATCCTCCCCTGGCTATTTTACATTTTATTTGGGTATTAAGGCAGATGAAATATGCTAACTGGACTAAGACTCCCTCCCTGATGGGATGCGTCTCCACCCACTACTGTGTTTAATGGGTTAGCTCTCTGACACACTGTTAACCGGCTTGCATAATGTCACACCTGCGGGCATAACAGAAGAGCAGACTTACTCCATTATTGCTGGCAGGTGGAATACCATATCTGCAGGAATTTGTTAGAGCTGTGAGTTAACGCTTGACTTCACGGGCTGATGTGAACGGGATTGAAACACATTTCAAGGTTAACTTTAAAGAATAATGATAAGTTTAGACTGAAAAATTGAAGAGATATGGTGTGTGAGGAGATATTAAACGGCATATGGTGCACTTTTGTTCTTTATTACTTTTGAGACTAATATGCGTCAGAGCGGGTTGTATCAAATAAAGTTGATATCGGTGTCAGAAGCAGTGAAATATTTAGGAAATGTTGCTGGAACATCAGTGAATTGAAATGCAGCATGCATGTAACTGACATTTATGCACTCAGTTTGATAAGTCTGTTACATTTATTCGATGAGTCGCTTTATAGACTACATCACAAAAGATCATAATCCATGTGATGCCCTTTAATCTTTAGTTGCCTTCAGCATTACACAGTTTTTATCTAAGTTAGTTTTAAATCATAATGCCGTGACCCCTGACTTCTTGCATAGTAGCCATAGTTAAACTATGGTATTTATAGTAAGTACAGTTTGTGTGTGTGTGTGTGTGTGTGTGTGTGTGTGTGTGTGTGCGTGTGTGCGTGTGTGCGTGTGTGCGTGTGTGTGTGTGTGTGTGTGTGTGTGTGTGTGTGTGTGCATGCGCGTGCGTGTTCTGCATTTTGGAACATTAAAAAGAAAATTAACAAGTTATAATAAGTAATTAAAGTAATTCATTAAAATATATTTAGATAAATATCCATGGACAAAATTATTTGATCCTAGCCTAAGCCTTCCTTGATATTCCTCCTATATATTATATTATATTATATTATATTATATTATATTATATTATATTATATTATATTATATTATATTATATTATATTATAGAAAAGTCAGGGATAATGTTCGGTAAAGGTATTTTTGAAACTTTCCTGTTATGTACTTTTCAGTTGGTCACACTGTTTTTTTTAAATCACTATACAAAATGATTTCATAATGCAACACATAATACAACATAAAAACCCAGAGTTGCAACAGTTAATGTTACTATAGTAAAACCAGGACAACATTTTTGAAGGAAATCCAACATTTTATTAGAAAAGGCGTTGTTTTGTCTTTATGTGGGTTTAGGTTAGCTGAGCTAGATTTGAGCTAAAGGAGTAATGTTTATCATATTTTTTTTTTCTTGTTTCCACTCTTTCTTCATGTAGAATCGCGTCGCCCAGGGATTTACAGAACGGCTGCCAAATGGACTGACTTGCTTTAAAAAAAGACTTTACCCATAAGGCACTGCTCTCACTAACTTGCTCTCAAGCTGAGCTACAAGAGAACATTAGGCTAATTTATGAAAATGGTTGGCTTGCTTTCCTTTCCTCCCCTAAATTCATCTATTTCAGTTACCGTTAAAAATCCTATTCTCACTTGATTTATGTAGCTATATTTACATTTTAATGAATTACTTCAAGCACCTTCATTATTTTCTTCATAATGTTCAAAAATGCGGCACTTTTCAACTTGACCTCAATTGCTACGGACAATTTTAATACGTGGATCTATTAACAACTTTACCACATTGATAATTTCACCTGTGCCCATATTCCACAAGTCTTTGTGCGTAGATCAATCAAAATATCCCTGTGGCTTATAATAATTCTTTTCAGGTTGAATGGTGTCGATCATGGGACTCATGCCATGTGTAATGATATGCAGGGATGTTGAAGCTGTGTTAGCAGTGATGAATAACTCCAATCTATGAAACTCATGAAATATTTAGTAGAATGACACACACTGACCTCCGCTGGTCGAGTTAATTCCAAATGTAAAGTGGCCGCAGAAGCGTAATGGATGTGTTTCTCTGTGAGATCTCTGGTATCCTGCCAGCAGATAAAACACACCTAAATGGAAGGAGTAGCCAACCATTTGTGCCCACAACATTTGATGAAGTGCACTAAACACACACACATCTGCTATTAAGTGTTGTGCTTTCTTAAATATATCAGTCCAAAAGCAACCATTCTAATAAAATACTATGTAGTCTGATGATGATGTTATTTTATATATTTAAAAAATACCAATAAAAAATACCCCCCCCCCCCCCCCCCAAAAAAAAAAAAAAAGTATATACAGTATGTATATCTAATCTCATCCCTGCATATACATGAGTCCCATGATTGAAACCATTCAACCCAAAAATATTTATTATAAGCCACAGGGCAGCAGAGAGAAAATGGCGCAAAACAAAAGACCCATCTGACCAGTCACCGGAGTATGTAATAATCTCTGCTTTCATCCTTTTCTGTTGAAGTTCAGGCTGCTAAATCTTTATATTTCCACAGCAAGATCAACAGCGTTTCATACACACACTTTACAAAACATTCAACTCTCACCTCTGTCCCCCTCCGCCACCACCCACCACCTCTTTCAACTGCTGATGATTTTGCTCATTTCTTCACTGACAAATCAACAACCATCAGCAGTCAGTTCTCAGCTTCACACTCACAAGAACTCAGACCAACCACATCCACAGCCAGGAGTCTTCTCTCCTCCTTTTCTACAGTCATCCTTCCACCTGCCCTCTAGATCCCATCCCCTCATACCTTCTACAAGCCATCTCTCCTACACTTTTACCTAGCACTCACACACACCATCAACACATCTCTCCATACTGGCGATTTCCCTACCGCATTCAAGCAGGCTCGCGTAACCCCACTGCTTAAAAAAAAACACATCAAACACGTCACTTGTAGACAGTTACAGACCCGTCTCTCTTGTACCATTCATAGTGAAAACACTTGAACAAGTTGTTTTCAACCAGGTCTCATCTTCCCTCTCACAGAATAACCAGCTTGACGTCAACCAATCTGGTTTCAAGAACGGCCAATCAACTAAGACTGCATTACTGTCGATCACTGAAGCCCTGCGGATTCCAAATAATCCGTTCTCATTCTCCTGGATCTACAGTATCTGTAGTATCACTGTGAATCATCAGATCGTTTGGTCCACTCTCTCATCACTGGGCATCACAGGAACTCCACTTCACTGGTTTGAGTTCTATCTCACATGTAGGTCTTTCAGGGTTGCCTGGAGAGGGGAGGTACCCAAAGCACATCAACTGATCACTGGGCTTTATCCAAAACCGACTTACAAATGAGAACAATAGAAGCAGTTAAACTAACAATAGGACAACATTATGCAAGTGCTATGACCCTTCCCAGTTTAATCTAACGCAGTACGTGTACTTTTTTATTTGTATACACTATATATACACACTACATCACTGGGACCCATACAGTTCTCCCGTTCATTTCAACCAGATGATCCCACAGGAGCTGCACGAATCTCAAGCTGCCTGGCAGACAGCTCAGCATGGATGAAAGAACAAGCTCGGCATGGATGAAAGAACATTACTTGCAGCTTAACCTGCCAATCCGTCTCTACAGCACAATTTCACCATCCGGCTAGGTACATCATCTATTACCCCATCAATTGGCCAAAAAATCTTGCAGTAACCATTGATGACCAGCTGACCTTCAAATACCACATTGCAAAGACAGCCCAGTCATGCAGGTTTGCACTACACAACATCAAGAAGATCAGGCCTTTCCTAACTGAGCATGCAACACAACTGCTTGTCCAGGCCCTGGTCATTTCTAGGCTTGATAACTGTAAAGCTCTTCTGGCTGGAATTCCATCATGTGCAATCAAACCTCTACAAATGATTCAGAACTCTGCAGCAGGTCTTGTCTTCAATGAGCCCAAAAGGGCCCACGTCACACCTCTCTTTATCTGTCTGCACTGTGTCTACAAGGCATTGATGCTTGCTTACAGATCTACCACAGGTTCAGCACCCTCCTACTTCCACTCGCTCTTATGAGTCTACATCCCTACCAGAAGCCTACGATCGGTAAATGAAGCGGCGCTCGTGGTCCAATCACAGAGAGGTACAAAATCATTCTCCAGAACATTATTGATCACTGTTCCTTGCGGTGGAATGATCTACCCGCCTTCATCCGGAATGCAGAATCCCTGACAACATTCAAAAGACAGCTGAAAACTCATCTCTTCCGTGAACCCTGAACCTCATCATAAAAATAAAAAAATCTATGCCTTCACTTCGCCTTTAATCCTTCCCTAGCTTATGCTACTCTAAGCAATGTCTGAAACTTTGTATTTTGAGCACTTTTGTGTTTGTTTGCCTCTTCACGATGAATCGCTTGCTGTATTTCTCATTTGTAAGTCGCTTTGGATAAAAGTGTCTGCAAAATGGATAAATGTAAATAAATATTTATAAAAAAAAAAAATATATATATATATATATATATATATATATATATATGTATATATATATATATATAAATGACAAAAATACACAACAAAATTACTTAAACTTTTATAAAAATTAAAACTAATTCAAAATATTAACACAAATATGATATAAATAAAACTATTATAGAGTATATCGTTGGTAATGAAATGTTTCTTGAAAAAAATCTTACTGACCTCAAACATTTGTTGGTGTGTGTGTGTGTGTGTGTGTGTGTGTGTGTGTGTGTGTGTGTGTGTGTGTGTGTGTGTGTGTGTGTGTGTGCGCAGTTAGGGACTGTTTCTCACATAAAGCTGTTGCATGGCTTTGGTTTTAGAGCTTAATGTCATTTTGCAGAATGGTATTTTCAATCTTTTATTCACTGTCTGGCTTTCTTATTATTCACTGTCTGCTTTTTATTAATTTGTTGGCTTTCTTATTTTCTCTCTCTCTCTCTCTCTCTCTCTCTCTCTCTCTCTCTCTCTCTCTCTCTCTCTCTCTCTCTCTCTCTCTCTCTCTCTCTCTCTCTCTCTCTCTCTCTCTCTCTCTCTCTCTCTCTCTAGTGATGTGACCCATTGTACAGAGTATATCCTTTCCTTTACCTTTAGAAACCCTGTTGCAGACATATTGAACTGTCAGCCTATATCAAGAATAGATTTCTTGCTAAGATAGAGCCGATAATCAATTCTCATTCGGGATGCTGAATCACTCAGCAGGACTGGGCTGTTTCAGCATTGGATAAAAGCTCTCCTCTCTGCCACGGGTGAAGACCTCCTCAGTTTTAGATCATACCTCAGTGCACCTATCTAAATGAGTGCCATAACTCAAATGGAAGGGAATGCATTTGTACTGGGAACAAGCTTTGTGTGAAGCAATGGGGCTATTTTTAGTGTAGCCTTTGTTTTATTTTCTATGCACATAAAAAGGGCTACTAGACAATTAATTAGCATCCAGGCTGTGCGACCTCTCTGAGTTTATTCTTTCCTATTACAGCTGTAATTGTATTGGATAGATAACTGCTGATATAACCTAATAGCCTTTAGCAATTGTGAGGAATAACAACTGGTAATGCAGTGAGGTAATCGACAAAGCTTTATGGATCAGCCAGGGGTCAAGTGTTAATCCTAATTGCAAGATTCTGCCTCTTGGAGCAATTTGCATGCGATCAAATATTCATCGCATTGCATTTATGCATAAGCATGCTAACAATTAGATTGCTATGTTTAAGATGCTAGATTTGAGAAACCACACAGAATGGGATTATGTGGGTTCACCAAAAGCTTGATTAAAAAATTCACCAAAATGTGTCCAGAATCATTTTAATTAGCATAGAATGAATGTGCAAACACTGAGATTCCTTCTAAAATGTGAGGATGCAGAAAAGAGAGATTGAGGTCAGCTCGCTTCGTCATTATTATAGTACTTGGATTTTTTTTTTTTTGCCACCTTTTTTTTTTTTTTTATTGCCACCAAATGCTCTATAATAACTTTCTTATAGGTCCGGATCAAAAAAAAAAAAAACATTTAGTCCTGGTCCGCTCAGCATTCACATTGGCATTTTAACACTGAACCTAAAGATACCGAACCTAAAGGATGGGGATATGTTCACAACCTGATTGGTCAACTTTTATTAAGTATATTTTGTGACAGAACTTACCAAACATCCAAAACAATGCTGTGTTCTGGGCTAAATACACTCATTGTATATGCATAGCCTACATATGATGGTATTTTGACCAGCTGAAAACACGTGAAGAGCTTATAAAATGTGTAAAGGAGTCAAAACAGCGACAGGAATCCCTCCGTCACACACACAAACAAAGATCTGCAACGAGGAGACGCGGTTCCGATGCCTGTACTGAACTGTGATGGGAAACATCGCGACTACGACGAGAAAAAACTTTTCAGGGTCACACCTTGTGACAACACGTCCCGTTTTTGGTTCGCCAGAGTTTGTTTGGAAGCAGAGACTCATCTTTTCAGCGGTCTGGCTTGTTTGGTGCGCACCAGGGTTCGGATGGCAGTGTTCACACTTATTCAAATGAACCGCACTAACAGAGCAATCGCACCAGGGTTCATTTTAATTTAACCAAACATGACAAGTGTGAACAGACCCTTAAAAACAGAAACTGTGGTGCTCCGTATCTCAGATCCTGGAATCATTGTCGAGAAAAAAAATATATATATAATTGGTATGATAATTTGTTTTGACTGTGTAAGTACCAGAATTGATAATCCATTAGAGAGGATTCTGTAATGAGAAGTAATGAAAGAAAGTATGCGGAGATGCAAAAACTGTCTCTTCCAATGTACAGTCAATAAGCTCTAACAGTGTGAAGGGGCTTGGGGTTTCTTCCACTTTAGGCATAAACACCCTGATTTCCATGAGTTGTGTGAGGTGCTCTGACACTCCTACAGCTGCGTTCCCTGCCGTCCAAATGAGAGGATTACCTCACGATTGCAATAATCCCCCTGCTACAATGGGACACCTGCCCGGCGTTACTAAAACACATCCTGGCATATATGCAGGCACACAACCCTGAACAATCACTCTTTAGAAGTGCTGTCATAATCTTTTCCAAGTTAGCCAGCATGAGAGAACTTGTTCATTTGAGCGTCAACTTGTGCAGTGACCGATTGCCTATAAATAATATGACTGTGTTGGCAAGTTAAAGGCTGCATCTTTTACACGGATGCTGTGGTGTTGTTGTTAGCATTGTTAGCGTGCTCAGTCACATGGTGAAAGGATCAGCTTTATCTCGAAACATTTGTTCAAATGTCTTTGCCAGGCAAATTTGTGGTTGCCAGAGCTTGACAGACTACTGGCCGAAAACCGGGAATTAGAGTGCAAGTCTGATAGCTTTGGTCCAGCGGTTGCAGGGCTGTGCAGAGACTGCCAGGAAAGAGCAGTCACGCAGCCTTATTGTCAAAGCAGAAGTAGTAGATAGCATAAACTCTTGTTTGCACATTGTTGTTCGTGTATGACAATTTAGGTTTTCGTTTTAAGAAGATTAAGAAAAGAAAATGATATGCACTGGGAGATGAAAGGACCATAAAAGTCTCCTGTTGCCTTATTAGTTTGAACCCTACAAAGTACAAAAGTGTGAGGCCAATGTCTTAGTCACTTTAGCATGCAACATTCGGCATGCAATTTTCTCTTTAATGCCCCCAAAAGAAATACAGTATATAACCAGTGTTAATCATATTAGCTGGGTGTGTTTGTAGTGCGCAAAAGGTCCATCATGTGATGATTTTTAAACAGTATTGAAGGAATTCCCATGAATAAAATATCACTAATATTTTCTCTGAATTAATAATTTAGCTCATTTATCGTGATAAAAATATTTACAGTCCAAATATTATTGCAAAGCTAAATTGGTTGTCTTCCTTTGAAATTCAGTTTCTCTGTCTCTCTGTGCAGTTGAGTTAAACTAGACAGTGTCAGTTCGGGTAACTAGTCCATCTGATTGGCAGGATGAAAACTTCAAAGTATTGCTTCCGTTTTCTCCATGCTGACTCATCCCGTCTCTTACAGGGCTTGTTATCCATGCGCTATATGACAACCAGACTGCTCTGCAATTCATGAGATGAGGATTTGATTTCACTTTTTAGCTTAGCCTGCACATTCATTTATTTATTTATTTTTGTTTGTTTAATTTTAAGAACCAATAATTATTTTTTTTCATTCTGTCAGTGGAACACCTGCCCCGACTGATAGTGTTTTGACTTTCATAATGTTACAAAATATTTCTGTTTCAAATAAATGCTGTTCTTTTGAACTTTTCATTCATGAAACAATCCTGGGGGGAAAAAAATGGTTTTCCACAGAAATAGTTAGCAGCATAACTGTTTTCAATGTTTAAATAATAATGTTTCTCAAGCAGTAAATCAGCATATTAGAAACACTGAAGACTGGAGTAATGATGCTGAAAATTCAGCTTTGAATCACAAGAATAAATGACATTTTAAAATGCATTACACAAATATAAATTATAACAGTCATTTTAAAATTGTAATATTTACTAATAATATTGTAATATGACTGTTTTTACTGTATTGTTGATCAAATACTAAATGCAGCATTGGTGAACATTAGAGATTTCTTTAAAAACATTTAAAAAATATTATCAACCCCAAGCTTTTGTACTGTTTGAAATATTTTAATTTTGTTTATGCACACATATATTTATTTATTTTGTATTATTATTATTATTATAAGAACATTTTGTTTTCTGCAGTGCAGCTGGAACAGTTAAATGCATTTTCCAAGGTTAACTTTGTTAACAAGGTTAACAAGGTTAATCATTTTAATCATGATGTGTAGTTCCAACAGATTTGGAGATTGCTCCAGAAATCCATAAACCAAACCAAACGCTGCAGCTGAATACATTGATCAGCCTTCCATAGCTTGACCTTTAGCATGTGGTCACAAGAAGTTCATCCACCACTAGATCTACCTCCATAATCCAACCTCTAAATTCACTGAGCTGGATCAGCGAGCTGATCATCTGCCAGATGGGCTAATGGAAGCCCTGGAGGTGATCAGTAATGCTGGTAAATGACGGCTCCTCTGGGCCTGGACTCCTAATGCCTTGGCTTAAGTTTCTGTACTCTGTCCACTCCAGCACTGTGGATGGCTTTCTGATGCTGCTATATCTGTGAGAGAAGACTTATACTGTATGTGTCACACTATACACACAACCTCCCGTTTGTGGTAAATATCAAGAATGAATAGTGAATCTCTCCCTAGAAATTCCCTTGTAATGATGCAGCAGTAATCTCATGACTCCAGGGCTTGAATGCTTGGTCAAACACGAACTATAGAGGCAGCTGGGCAGAGCGTTTGTGTCTTATATTTGTAAGAACCGATTCAAGGCTGGTTATTATATTGATGGCTATAGATTAGATACGATACAGGTTGTGAAAATGGCTTCAAGGGGTGCTTCTCAATTCTTATTTGTGCATCCTCGTTTCCTTACCTCGCTTCCTTTCCTCGCGTCTCAGCTCCTCCCCCTGTAGGTTGTGAGGGAAGGACACAAGGAAAGAAAATGAGGACGGAGGAATCGAATGAAAGCTTTTTTTATACATTGGAATACTTGATCACTCGAGCGTCACTTCACAGCGTCATCAGCAGCGCTCAAAGGATCTGCCCTTATGTTGTTGAAGTTTGTTTATTTAAGAAATTCATAATGAATAATAATAAAGCAGGATACCCTGTTGAAATATGTGTGATGTGTGGTTTATATAAACTGCAAGGGTAAAGTATAAATTAAAATGATTGTGACCGATGTGAAGGGGGAGGAGAATTTATACGTGCATCACGTTTAGTCAATGAAACACTTCCGCATAGGATACACCTGTGTATCCTCGCTCATGACTCCTCTGGAAGCCTACTCACTCCTCGATCCTCGCCTCCTCGCGGTGCAATTAGAGAATTGAGATGTCCTTTAAGATGGCTGAGCTTGATTGGTTTCCAGGTCATAAGATGGAGGACAGAGGAGCAAGGAGACGAGGAGGGATATTGAGAAGCACCCAGTGTCAGATGGTAAAAGCACAGAAGGTGGCCATGTGAAGTTTTTCAAGTTAACAGTGGAACACAGTTACAGTCATGAAAAAGAGAGCGAAAGAAAAATAAAATAATGAATTGAAAATCTTTTTGAATATTTAAAAGTATTTAAGTATTAATCTTAGTTGTTGTTGTTTTTCCTGTTATTTTTGTATCATGCAGATGCTACTATAGTTTTTATAAATATTTTGAATTATATTTTGTTTGTTTTCCATTTTCATTTCAGTTAAAGTTTTAGTAATTTTGTTGTGGGATTTTATTTAGTCATTTCTCTCTCTCTCTCTCTCTCTCTCTCTCTCTCTCTCTCTCTCTCTCTCTCTCTCTCTCTTTCTCTCTCTCTCTCTCTCTCTCTCTCTCTCTCTCTCTCTCTCTCTCTCTATATATATATATATATATATATATATATAGTTTTTATTTATTTTGAATTTCAGTTATAGTTTTAGGTGTTTTTAGTACATCAAGTTAAATTCAATTATTATAATTTTTTTTTTCATGTTGCAAAAATGTTTATGGTATACGTTTTAGTTTCAGTTAAAAAAAAATAGCCCTGGCTGGTATTTTTCTGAAATTTAATTTTTACTTTGACATTAGAGCAAGTAAATAATGTTAAAATTTTCTTTTTTGGTGAACTGTTCCTTTAACACTCAAGGTCATATACATAGAATTTTCATTTTTGTCCACTAAAACTTCATAATCTTAATGTTTAGAAGGATGGACAATCATCATAATACACACCAATATAAGTTATTATAATTTTAATACTATATTATAATATATTACAATTAATATTTACAATATTAATTTTTCTATTACATTTGTTCCTGTCAAATTATGCACAGCATGTCTACTTTAAGGTCTATAACATTTAAAATACAATTTTTCTCCCTATTGTTTCATGCAGTTTCAAGCAGGGGTCAAACATTCTTGTCAAATGAAACATGACTCATTGTTTTTGCTGTATGTTAATAGTGAATGATACTTGAAGGCAGACAGAGTTACAAGTGGGCTGGGTAATTACCTTGTTAAGCGGTGTTTGAATCCCGTGTTAAGAGACAAAAGGCTGTTTTTATGTTTACCAAATGAACAAACCCCATGCGGGGCCGAGGCACATATTTTTTCTCTTTAAGTGTAATTCCAACCTAATGGTAATTAAGGTCTTTATGTTCAGCTTTTCAGGAAAGAATTGTGATCATAAATTGTGGGACACCTATGGATAATTTTGCATTAATTTGAAAGGGTCAATGTTTTATAATATTAAATCATTAACAATTATTGTTTTAAATGTCACATGTATTTAAATAATATACACAACCATTCCAAACGTTTAGGGTCAGTAGGATTTTGAAAGAAATTAATACTTATTCAGCAATGTTTTCAACATTGATAATGATAAATCTGCTATGATTTCTTAAAAGTTATGCTGTGCTTGTATGTTGAAATGAGTTAGTAGTGTTAATCAGTTGACGGCTATGTTATTGTAATTATTTAAGCATTTATTATAGGACATTTCTGGGAGGACTTTGGGTCAAAATCTGCAAAAATTGAATTGAATTGAATTCAATTGAATTCAAATTTATTTGTATAGCGCTTTTCACAATACATATTGTTTCAAAGCAGCTTTACAGAAAGTGCATTTCAGAAATGTACATAGAAAAATACAATGAAATTGATTTAAATGTAAAAACAGAACTGAGACACAATACACTCTTATAACTGAACACATAATCAGATTAGTCAAACTGTTTAATAAACAAACAGATAATAGGCTGGGATTGTATATTACTGGATGATTTGACAGATTCAGCATTAAAGGCACAATATGTAATTTTTGCCACTAGAGGTCGCTTATTCAGAAAAAAAAGACAGCTTGATGACGGCGTGAATGAGCGTGGATTCATGGGAGTTAAGGAATGGAAAGGAATCCAAGGAATGGAGTTAAGGAATGGAAAGGAATCCGGGCAGAAATCATGTGCATGGATGAGCTAATGTATTAAAGCTTTATTAACTTTACTGTGGTATGAAGCAGGGTGGGTGGAGAGTCGTGGGAGTGGAACGAGGCCGCTTGAGTGAATGCTAATGAGAGAGACCTGTGCGACACACCGGTCTCGAGTCCAGTGGAGATTTTATCATGCTTATGCTGGAATCGGCCGCTTCCACTCTTTTCAAATGTGGGGTAACACAGCGCTGCTGTTTTTGATAGCCCAGAAGAAAAGAAAAGACATATGATCATTCCACACCTCAGGATCCACTATTATCACTGCAAACAACACAAGACCACATCCAACCATTAATCACTAGACAGCACTTCTTCTCTGAAGAGCAATAGAATTTCATCCCACTCGGCTCAGCTTTATTACGGACTCTAGTGTGAAAACCTATCTACAGGTAATTTCATGAAAGAGTAAGAGTTGCAGAACTTTTACAGCTTTTATGTGTTTAAGTTTTTAGCCAAGGACCCACCATCTAATTAAAGTAATGGCCTTCCTCACGATCAATGAGCCAAGAGTTGTAGTTGCAGCGTTTCTCGTGACAGCCAGCGAAACCACAGTACTGTGTCTTTGTCTTTCATTCTATGCCAGATGTACCTTGGCAAGAGGAGGAGAACATTAATTACCCTGTAAATATTAGTTGAGAGCACATTCTCTCTCTCCAGTTTTTCTGGATTTGTCTCAATTATGTTTCTTGTTTAGTTTCAAGTGCACTACCCATAGTCGTCGCTCCATTGAAGTTCCCAGAATGCAATGCATAAACTAGCAAGCATTGGATGCTCACTATATTATACTTACTGTCTATGCTGTCATATGTTCATATAGGCCTCACATGTGTAAATGTAATACCGGGTTTAGACTACGTGATATTTTTGTCTGTTACGATAGTCAGATTATGTGATTTTGACTCCTAAATTCTTGTGTCGTGGATAAGAAACATGGCAGACTACACATCGCTTCCTGACCAATCATCACTTGCTGTCTTTATCAACGTGCATGATGTCATCGAGAAGGCGGAACTGGTGACTGACTTCTGGAAACAAGAGAGTAAACAAACATTGACTAATGAAGCAGCATGTTTTGTAATAATAGGATAAATGGTTTGCTACCTTAATACTTTTATCAGTTCTGCACTGTTTTTTTGGGTTTTTTTTTTTTCTCTATTTTGGTAGTCGCTTCAGGAAACATCATAAAGGACATAAAAGAAACATAACATCCTCAATTACATAATTCCACAGCAGCACCAATACCGTTGTCTTTCTTTCGCTTCGTCATGTTTGAAAGCTGTGTACGGAAGAGCTTATGTGCTCCTATTGGTCATTGTCACAGTTGTGGAGGACTGAAAAAACATTCTTGTTTTTTTGTCGGGATGTCAGGAAGAGTCACTTTGACACACTATACGAGATAAAATGATTGATTCTTGCTTCCCGCCACCCATTGTTGTTTACGAATCACCAAAACCAGTCTGATATTGTTTAGTCTGAACCCAGCACTCTCTTCAAAAAATCAAACTGATCCCAAACTTTTGACGTTTGTGCATATTATATGATTTTTTTTGCAAAAATGTATAAACATAATTTTATCATGCTTATGTATAGCCTAATGTCTTAATTGTGCTGATTCACATCATAGTAAATTATCGAGAAGAATAAGACTCGTCGCCTCATTTAGTCCTGAGTGCTTTTAGACCAACGGTGGATTACAGATGGATTATTGAGGGAATTAGTTTCGCACCTGGGTGAAACTGACAGATCTGAAACAGGTGTTTGGACGGTTTTCCCGGAGATGCGTGCACAACATTTAGCCATTCGCTTTTGAAGCCTGGTCTCATGAAGAGAATGTGACTTAAAATTATGCTAAATGTTGCCAGAGATTCAAACCGTTGCAGTTTTCAGGTAAAATGTTCATCGGTGGCTAGATTTGTAAATGAGTCATTCTCAAATAGATCTTTTTTTAATGCATTAGTTGAACATAAAACCAGTCGTGAACAATTCATTCACAAATCAATTTATGATTCTCGAATCAATGACTCATTGACTACTTCTGGATTCTCTTTCAGACACATATTGTTTAATGTAAATGCAAATTATAGTAGGTTTCTAAAAAAACAAAAGTTAATTAATTAAATTAATACAGATTAAACTGATTATTAGTATGTGATATTTCTGGATAGCTTCATGTTCAGCGTAACATGTTTTAAGCAACCGTGTATCACATGAAATACGTTCTGAGGAAACTATTTTGCAAATCGCAATTACGTTACATGCCAACATATAAGCAGTGCTATTACGTTGGTCCTTAACCTAATATAGCCAATCTATTGCAGTGCTATTACGTTTGTCCTGAACATAATACATCCAAAGCAGGTTACTTTTCACACGCAGCCGCACAAAAACGTAATTTATTTATGTATGAACAAATCTACCGACGTAGAAATTTGTACGTATTACTATTTATGCAAAATCGTGGCATTAATGTTTTGACTCCATTGCATTCAACTGTCTTATCAATAAGTTTTCAGTCGCATTTATTAATATAATAGGCCTAACGGTACTCATAAATATTAACATTTCGCTCTGTTCGTGCCTTCTGCAGCAAACTCGTTTCGGATGATTAGCCTGCGTGGTGTTAAAAAGGAATACACTTTTAACCTTAAAAATACCTTGTTTAATCGTTTAACCATTTTAGTATTTGGGACATTCTACCAGAAACGTACATTTCCACTTCTAAAAAATCTTGGGGGAAAAAATATTTTATTCTTAAATCTGAACACTGAGTCATATAGAGGACATGTTAAACTATGAGAAACACATAGCATGCAATCTCAGCATGTTTTTATGATTGAATAAAATACATTTTAATACGCATTTCACCCCTAAAATGTCAGGCCCTGTCACAGACAAATCTGTATATATTAGAATGGTTTCCCAATGAATTTCTTTGATACAAATATCATTTTCTTATTGGTCACATGTCCCTGATTGTATCTAACATGGTTTTGTAATTCCTTTAAGAAATATTTAGCAACTTTTCGGTCAACTGTAGTACTCAAAATCACAGAATACCCGCCAGGCACTCATATAGTTGTAAAAAACTAGCTTTAAATAGGAGATTTTTACAAAAACATAGTGGTGGATTTATTCCCCCACCTTCATCTACACAATTAAAGAGATTAATTCATCGATATTTCCTCAAATAGTACATTTTTATATCATAATTTCCTGTGTGACAGGACTGACCGTGGCGTGACAGGACTGACGGTGCTGTGACAGGACTGACTTTATGGATTTCGTTGATGCAGAAAAAGTTATGTTTTGTGTTCTTTATTTGTACATTTCCTGAAGAAAATGTGAAGTGATGCTTGCAAACTCACCACTCGGTTGCTAGGATGTGGTACATGATTGCATACGAGCCAACAAACATGTCTGTACGATGTTCTGGTGCTGAGATATGGCTTATTCATGTGTTCAGGTGGTTGCTAGGGTGTTCTGGGTGGTTGCTATGGTGTTGCTAGGGTGTTCTGGGTGGTTGCTATGGTGTTGCTAGGGTATTCTGGGTGGTTGCTATGGTGTTGCTAGGGTATTCTGGATGGTTGTTAGGGCGTTGCTAGGGTGTTCTTGGTGGTTGCTAGGGTATTTTGGGTGGTTGCTATGGTGTTGCTAGGTGGTTGCTAGGGTATTCTGGATGGTTCCTAGGGCGTTGCTAGGGTGTTCTGGGTGGTTGCTAGGGTGTTTTACTATGGCATGCATTAAATACATATTATATGCATTAAAGGTAATAAAAAAAGTACAAAGCCATTCATTTGTAAAGCCGTGTTACAGGACTGTCAGGCCGTCACATAGGGATGTGACGGGACCTGATGTGACGGGGCCCGACGGCCGCCATTTTAAACTGCCATTACTCAGCCTGTTAGCATGCTAGCATAAAAACTGTTAACATGCAAGCAAGGAATTTCAGTAACATTTTTAGACATGTTTTGGATTTTAAAAAAAATCATTATTTTCTGGGATGTTTTCCCGTGACAGGGCCTGACCCTTTAGTTCGTCCTCCTCAAAAAAAACATACAAAAACAAGTTTAAAATCATATCGTTCAATGAGAGAACTTACCCTTGATCATGTCAGCTTCACCTCTGTCAAATTATGTCACTTCCTCTGAGTCATACCCTTAAAGGCTTATTGCACACATTTTATGTAGGGTTTTATGTAAACGTGACAGGACTGACCGAAAACATGGGGACAGTTGTAAAATAGTATTTATTTGTAGAATTTATGTAGAATTTCATGTTTTTAATCAATTGATGTGAATGATAAGAAGTTAAACTTGTTATTGATGGAGTTATTTTCTAAATAACAGTTTTTAGCATAACAAAACTATGAAAGCTGTAGCTCCAATTTGGCTGAGGACAAGGACAAGTACAGGATTTGTAATTTTCAAAAGTGTTTTTAATAAAGAAAAAAATATCTGAGAACCTAATGAATGACAAATTAATTTACAGACCAACTCACAGAAATCAACCATCAGTCAGTTTTAGAATTTTTTTGGATGAAATACTTTTTTATTCACTGTAACAGTTCAAGGACAGATAATGTACGTTTCTGGTAGAATGTCCCATTTAACGTTAGTGTATTTACACAAAAAGCATTTTCTCCAATAAAACATAAACATACTGATACATTCACAAAAGACATACATTTTATTAGCTTGATGTAATCCAAATCCTAGAATCCATACGTTGTTTGCAAGGAAACAGATCCAAATTCAGCCTTTTATCCGGTGATCTTCATCTTTATTTCTCAGCAGCGACCGCAAACGTCAAATCTATCCCGCGCTAGTGATGAATTCAAATTAAAAAAATGCGCCTTCAAGAAGCATTACGACATGTTTTACGGCCGTGATATCAAACGCTCATTGGCTCTCGCCTCCTTTGTCGCAGATTGCGACATGCCGTGTTTCAGTCGGTGTAGTACATTTGAAATGGTGAAGCGCGCGCGCCTTCAGAGAGCGAACAGAAATCGGATTAACATTTTCATGGATTAACGTTAATAACTTAAATTCTGATCTGTACCTCATACAAAACTACTATAATATTGATAGAGAGGACTGCGACTGCAACGCATCATCATGTGAACGACTTTTGGTAATGTTAACGTTACCGGTTTTTACATTTTCGCAATAAATAAATTATTGTGAAATGTATACTTGTCTGTCTGTTATGTTTTTTTTTCTTCATAATTGTGTTAGCCTACGTAGTTTTAAGGAATGGTTATGGGTAGGTTTAGGGGTGTAGGATTAGTGGCTCAAAATATATTTTAATGTTATATTGTTAATAAAACTGCCATTTACCTACACATCTCTGTCCATTACGCTTTATCCTTTTTATATTCTGTATAACATGGATATGTTTAGGTTTTGGGAGTAAGATTAAGGGATCTTGTTACATTTATCTTTAAAAGTGAAAGTATACAGATATCTTTATGATATGAAATATACGTAAATAGTTCACGTTTTGTAGCTGTAAAAACGTAATAATGTTACGTTTAAATGTTGCAAATACGTCCATATTATACGTTTCAGCATCTATCCAAACGTACAAAAACGTATGTTTTCTATTTTTGAAAATAACGTATTAATACCTACGTATTAACAATGAGACCAGGCTGCTATATTAGGTTAAGGACCAACGTAATAGCACTGCTTATATGTTGGCATGTAACGTAATTGCGATTTGCAAAATAGTTTCCTCAGAACGTATTTCATGTGACACAGGGTTGGTTTTAAGGTTATTAACCATGAAAGGAAAAAAAAAAAAACAAGAAAAAAAAAAATATATATATATTTTTTTTATATATATATATATTGTTTTGTTATTAACCCTTAAACGCATACCCTTTTTGTTTTTGTTTAAAGTTAGACCTCAATCTTATTAGTATTCATAAATCTATTCAGTATAAACAATATAAGACGACCTTTTTGTTATAGGGTCCCTAGTGTATAGGGTCCCTAGCGACCCGAGGTATGTAACAGTGTAAGTATATATATATATATATATATATATATATATATATATATATATATGGTATATATTATTTATTTATTTTTTTTTGTATTGCTGCAATATTTTTTTTTTTTATACAATCTGTTATTACTTGGACCCACATGGAAACACAAGATAAATACATATGTATTACAGAGTGAAATAAAATGTTTGAGGATGTTATATGACAATAGGTAACTGAATTATTGCAATTAGCAATTTAAGTTATGGTAATTTAAACACAATCAACAATGAATCAATGCCATTGTCTTCAAAATTCATAAGGTGCACTCCTAGTTTTATCAGCACATTTTGCTAAAACAAGGTCCATAGGGATTGTTTGTCGAAGATAGTGTGGAAGAGCTTGAGTTTTGACCTCTGCCCCACTCAACACCCTCCAGTGAACGGGACCATCAAATATAATCCCACCGTTTTGCCCCACATCAGTGCCTGGAGTAACTAAAGCTCTTCTGGCTGAACAAAAGCAAATCCCTGCAGAAATGTTGTAACATCTATTGGAAAGCCATCCAAGAGGAAGCTTTTATAGAAGCAGATGGAAACCCAGTATTTATGACAATTATTTTGGAATAAAATATTCAACAACCAGGTGCCCACATTCATTTGGTAGTAAAATGTTTTGCCAGACTACCGGATCACTTTTATGATTTATTATCTACATTTTCTGGATTCGTCAAGGATAATCAGTGATAATTCACTAGAACATATTGGTTGATTTGCACATGTTAAATATTTGTGTATATTATAAATAAATAAATAAAAACTGCTGTGGTGTAAACTATGAGGTAACACTTTATTTCGATAGTCCTCTTTTGACATTCTACTTACTATAAGTAACTTTGCAGCTACATGTCAACTAACTCTCAGTCGAGTATTAGCGGACTGTCTGCTTAATATCTGCTAACTCTTTATTTTGTTGGGCCCCCAACAGACATTCTACTGACTATAAATAACTTGGCAACTACAAGTCAACTTATTATCCTAACCCGAACCCTAACACCTAACCATAAACTAACAGTCTACTGACAGTCTACTACAGCCTACTAATACTCTAATGAGAGTTAGTTTACATGTAGTTGAATAGTTACTTATAGTTAGTAGAATGTCTAAAGTGGACTATCGAAATAAAGTGTAACCAACTGATTATGTTTTAATGATAAACCAACACTGGAAGGGGAAATAAATACTTGACAATACAACGTTTTTATTATTTATTTAATTTAAATTGATTATATTGTTAAAATAAGGGCTCATATTTTTGTCTATTTTCCTAAAAAATTAAAGAATTTTACTTAAAGACTACTAAAAAGATTTAAAATTAAATTTCAATTATAGCCTCAAAGTAAACAGACATGGACTAAAAACTTTAACCTAGCTTTTTAATAAATTGAACGCATGTTTAGTTTAATTTTATGGAAGAACATTTCCCAGAATGCTCTACTTTATAAGTATATTATATAATCAAATTTTGATGTCAGTATTTATTCTTATGAAGTCATCTGAAAAGGATATGGTGCTCATTTTGTGGAACTTTACTTGGTTTTAACAGTATTGAATTCATTTTGAGAAATACGTCTGATCAGTTGAGTAATATTATACATATCAGGCAATCAATATAATTAATTCGGAAAAAAAAAATAATGATGTAATTATTTGTGCATTGATGTAAAAACTTGTGTTGGAGTAATGAAATCCCTCTGTTGTGTGACTATGTCTCTAAGCCCTTGCAGTCCTTCGAGTCCACATTTCTAGACACATAATGTCACATAAACTGTGGAGCCTACGCCGGTGTGGGATCAGCAAAAGTGCTTAGAGGGTGCACTTGAGCCTCCTTCTGAAATATAAAATGACAAATAGGACATCCTACAGCCTCACTGAGTTCATGGGCAAGCAAAAAGTCTACAAGTGCACTTCAAGTGCGCAATTAGGGCAGAGGCAACTCAG
The DNA here is from genome assembly GCA_026230005.1 of Gila orcuttii. Classification (NCBI taxonomy): domain Eukaryota; kingdom Metazoa; phylum Chordata; class Actinopteri; order Cypriniformes; family Leuciscidae; genus Gila; species Gila orcuttii. The sequence continues at coordinate 63,823,965 of JAPDVR010000002.1, read as the reverse complement.
TTAATTCCTTCTCTTGTCATTCTGTCAACATCCTGTTAGGAATTTAAAGTGAGGCTATTGTTTAATTCTGAACTTTTCAAGTGCAATCAATCGTAAAAAAAACAATCATTTTCATAAAGAACAAATGCAAGTTTACCTGGATTGTATGACTGCATCACAAGCTTTTAAAAGTTTCCAACCAGTAAACACTGGTCTTTATCTGAACAAACTTTGTCCCCACCTTCTCTGCTATATTTCCATATTTCCTACATTATTGATAACCTTCAATTTTCTGTCCTGTCACTTTTCCTCAGCCTCAACAATGTATTTGCACCAGAAGAATCAAGACCACGGCATCTCACCTTTGATAAGGACATTGATGTTAGTCATTACGAAAATATGACTCTGCCCTAGAAGTTTGTCCTCACTAGAGGGTATCCTACATCAAATCTGAACTCGTCTTGACTTTCTATTTTCTCTTTGAGGAAGCCGAAGTTCACTCAGCAGGCGCTAATGTCTTCAGATGTCTCTCACCCCCTCGGGCCACCAGACTCTGCCTGGACCACCCAATCCTCAGAGGAGCCCAGCATATCTCCAAGTTCTTCACTTTTCACCAAACCTGCAAAGTACCTGAGAGGAAATTTGCTTTGGATGAGTAAGCAAGGGATTGAGAGCCAAGATTTGTCTTGGCTTGTCACACTCTAACATGTTATAGATCTGGAATCGGTGATAAAAAATGGAGCTGGCGGTTGGGATTGGGGTGGATTTATTTCATATTTCAGTCTAATTCTGATGTTTATGATTGCATTTGCAGATCATTTCACACTGGTCCCTGAAGTTTATGATCCCATTAGATTTGTACGTCTTGTTTAAATAAAGCCTAATGTATCATATTTGATATGCAAATCGAACCAAACCTGCTTCAAGTCTGAACACACCCTTTGAATCACAATTGAATATAAAGAGTTAACAGTTCCATCTAGTGTAAGTTTCAATAAGAAGGACAATTTAGCAGGTTTTGAAACAAATTTTTATTCCATCTGCATAGCCGACAATATGTCTTGAGGGGTAATGTAGGGTCACTGTATGAATATGAATTAGTGAATATGAGAATAGAAATATGCCTGAACAGACGGTGGTGATTAAAAGGGTTTTCAGTCAAGTCATGTAGCCCTAGTGTCATGACATATAGTATATTACTGTTAATGAGGAACAGATTGTTTACTGTAATCAGTCAGTGGCTATCACAGAGTAATTCAACAGGAAAAAAATGTACAAGAAATACACACATATATACAAAAAGAGGGAAGGGGAGAGATGCAATCATTGTGGAGGAATTCATGGAGGGGCAAATTGAGATTAAATTTGAGTGGTTTAGTTAAAATATTCACAAATAAGTGAGACGGAAAATAAGCATTAGATTTGCCACTGTTAAAGGGACTTTTATTATGTGCAATTTGATTCAACGAGTGGCTGAGAGTCCTGATATGGGCGTAGTTTTAAACAGCACACTATCACACTACATTTACTATCTGTAGGCCTATATTTCAGAAATACAATAGTAAGAGTAGTATGCTATTCCAAACATAGCTACAGAATCCAACGATGAATGAAAAATAATGATTAATTCTGTAACAAAACAAACAACCCACTTATTGAGTGCTTCATTTACTCAACCGATTCATTCAAAACACTAAATCATTTAAGGACGAAGTAAGTGACTCTCTTTATAAGTTAATTATTGATCTGTTCACTCAACTGATTTGTACAAAAACAATGATTCATTAAGGAACTCAACAATTGACTGTCTTTAATGTGATTCATTGAATCATTCACTCTAGATTCCACTGTTGCTTAGAGATGTGTGTGCTTAGGATTCCTTTGGAACTATTTTAGTTTGTGGGGCAAAAACAGACAAAGTAACTTGACCCACTGCGTTATAAAGTTACTGACTATATATATTTATTAGTAGTATTGAACTGTTCTTTGAAAGCAATGTCACACTTAAAAATCAGTCACCAGAACAACAGCCTTCTGCTCATGTGGTATTGCTTGATTGACACTTTGCCACGTATGGAACTAGATAATTTAATTGCATCCTTCTGAATGGGGGAAAAAAAGCAATTTTGGCTGCATTGCTTTCAGATTTCCTGCCTATAATAATCAGCATCAATTGCTGAAATTATATATCTTTATCAGCTTTTATTGATTCAGTTAGGCTACAAGTGTTTTTACAAACAATTAGCCTACTATATGTGTTGTGTTTTGGTGGCACATCAGACATACTCAGACGAGTAACCTAAACTAATCTGTTGTCTGGGTTTGCAGACTTAGACCAAGATTATCTCTCTCATTCTTGCTATCTCTGTCCATCCATAAATACCTCCATAAATATCACGCCATCCATGTTTTCCAGTGATGCATCATCTTGGATGGATTTTTTTGCCCATAGTGATCAAACTGTTTGTGTGTTCTGAAATCTGTAAGTCAGTGAATAATCCTCCACATGGTTTAACTAACCAAGCCAAAGCTCACAATGGCAGCATCACAGACTTAAAGGCATAGCTCATGCAAAAATGTATTCTGTTTGCTGTTATTTTGTTTTGTTAGGGGAAAATATGACACATTTTGGTGAATAAAATCCAGGTTTTTGCACAAAGGTGGTGTTCATTTAAATAAATACATTTAAATAAATGAACTGTTTATTTAATGCATTTTCTCTCATATAGTTATGAATCTCAATAACATCCATTATAAAAAGTGGTGTTTGGAAGGAAGGCCCTGGCTTGCTCCCATATATTGTACCCCGGCAGTGGGGCATGTCTGATATATACACAATATTTCCAGTGTGGCGATTGCCACTGTCCTTCAAGCTTGACTCAATGTGATAATGGCCAGAGGAAGATGGAGTTTATAATGAACTGTTGACAGCCGTAATAGCACTGGTTCATCCTGGTGATTATCTGTTAATACAGGATGGTCGGCAGAATGTCACTGTTTGAAATATTTTCAAAGAGCGTGTGTGTGTGTGAGAGAGAGAGAGAGAGAGAGAGAGAGAGAGAGAGGGTTGGGGGGAGGCAGTAGGACTGGTAATTAATTCCTTTCTTACCATATTTTACAAGTAGGGCTGATGGTGTTAAAGTATACACTCTGCACTGACAGAAATTTGTCAACTAGTAGAGATTGTGCTGTACTGTTTGTACATTTGTACATATGAGTGGGGAGGATTGCTAATAGATAAAGTAGTAAAGTAGTTCCAGCAACACTAGTGGCACCCTTCAGAATTACAAAAATAAGCAATATTTTCAAACAACCTTGCAAACACCCCGTTACTACATCGCTACTCCCCTAGTTTCGCGTAGCCAGAACTGCATAGCAGCTTTCATTCGCCAAGGACTGCCCAGAGGCCGTCTGACTGACATGTAAAGCAACCAATTACATTTAGTTTTGTTTCACGTCCTGTTTAAGGTCGTGAAAATGTAACGTCGATGTCCCTACAATAACAGACAGGTGTGTAAAACTGATGTAATTCTGATGAGCGCTCATTGTCACAGTTGTAAACATGACAACGTTCTTCTTCCATGAGGGGGTTTGGCATCATGGCATGTTCGCTTCCACGTGGACCATTAAAGAACGCGACACACAATGTCTCCTGGACATGACAGATGATATGCACCAGATGACATACAGTCAGCAGTCCATGGGCTTTGAAGTAACCGAAGCTGAATGTCTTTTCCCATGTATCATCAGTCATGGTCCCATTCTGGCTAAACAACCTCTGGCTCCGCCTGGTACAGAAGCCACGCCCCAAACACTCGCTATTGGTTTAGCAGTAAAGAGATTGATGGATCTGTGCAGACCGCTCTCAATACTTTGATGGTGCCTGGGTGGCACAATGTTTACACTTTTGGGGAAGATAAACCGGCATACTTATAGTAGTCAGTGAATAATAAACGTACTCGGTTACTAATGTAGAGCTGTCTAGCTTGCTGATTGGCTGGGCTGCGGGAACTACAAACATATGGCGAAGCAGTGAGGACGCACAAACCTATCAGGGCGCCGTGCGCCAAAGTGGCCCATTTCGCCATAGGAATCAGGTTAAATCGACTAAAGCGACAGACCTGAAGTGCAGTTTAATAGCACGGATGGCTACGCAATACTCGTTCCATACTCTCAGGGAATCAAGGTTACGTTAGTAACCGAGTACGTTCCCTTGCGAGAACATTCACTTCGCAGGGAACCCATTTTAAAAATGCTATGCTATTAGCTGAAGACTTTGCTCTAAGCCATTGCTTGAGGCTGCGTAGCCCGAGGCTCATAGTAGAACTAAAGTCAGAGTCCAACGGGAACCAGACGGAGTCTGGCCCCGCGAATGGAATACCAGAGGCTTGAGCCCCTAGGGGCCAAGACCTCTCAAATAGAAAGTATTTGTGCCTGCAGTGCTGGCACCTCCAAGTTATAAAATCTCACAAATGTGGACGGCAAAGACCACCCGGCCACTGCACAAATGTCTTTGATTGGTACACCACTGGACCAAGCCCATAAAGAAGCCATGACCCTTGTGGAATGAGTTCTGACACCTATGGGACATTGTTGGCCCACTGAAGCGTAAGCTAGAGAGATAGCATCCACTATTCATCTTGATAATCGCTGCTTCATGACCGGGAGCTCTTTGGTATGGCCGCCGAAGATTACAAAGAGCTGTTCTGACTGTCTGAATGAGGCAGAGCGCTCTAAATAAATTCTGAGAACCCTAACAGGGCAGAGTAGACTCAATTCTCCATCGTCTTCCAGTGAGGGAAGCGTCGATAGCGAAATGACCTGGGCTCTAAACAGAGTTGAGAGCACCTTGGGTACATAACCATGCCTTGGTCTGAGGACGACTTTGGAATCTTTAGGCCCGAAATTCAAGACAGGAAGCGTTCATAGAAAGTGCCCACTCGCTTGACCGATGCCAGTGCTAGCAGGAATGCGGTCTTAAGTGAGAGAAGCTTTAAGTCAGCCGACCGGAGCGGCTCGAAGGGGGGTCCCTTAAGTGCCCTGAGGACCATGGATAGGTCCCAGGCAGGTATAGAAGGGGGTCAAGGCAGGTTAAGGCGAGACACGGCAGGCAAAAACATTGTTTTCTTTTTTTCACAGGTCAATTTTGAGATTTTGGGCTATTTGTCTTTAATAACATGTCTTCTTTCAGACTTGTGCTGAAAAAAAGTCCAAAATACACATTTAGGTCTTTGTTTTACTACACTTTGCCTGTTTGCGTGTGTAGATTTCGCATAAATTCAACAAAAGTTGGCGTTGTCTGCACCCTGTCATCACACACACCGTTAGAAAGCTCTCTCTCCTTTGCAACGCTATCGGATCCAAATATGGTCATTTCCTGTTTATCAGCAACCAATCATGAAAGTAAAACGGGCGATTTAACTCGAAATGCGCAATCTCATCGGCTGATGCCAATTTCTGACAACGTGATTTGTTCAGAATCGTCACGTGACGCGCTCTGACATTATATACATACATCACATATATACTATACTTTACACACTATATATACAAAACAATTACATTACACAACACATTTCAGTTTTTGTATAATATAATTACTATATAATACTAAACAAATCTGTAATTGTGAGTTCCTAAAGTGGTTGTGAGTCCCTCAGGCAGTTCATATTTACCTGTGTGATGGACTGTTGATGTGTGGTTTTGATGTTTTGAGTGTTGTTTTGGATGTTATGATCAGTGACGGATGAAGCAATGATGAGTTTTGGATGTTAAACAGTGTGATACATTGATTTTACATGGACCTAAAGCATATTTTGTCTGTAATTCATGGCTTTCAATAGAAATTAGTGGAATTTTGCCATAAAAATCTTTAAAGGTCGTTTTCTCAAAATGAGTTTTTTCTCACACTCCTAGTGACGATTTTCCACTTCTGTAGCACCTACATGCACCAAACTTTACAGTCCTATTCATAACTATATTGTGAAGGTTTGTACAGAGGGATTTGTTGATATATCGTTCTTGGCCTGATTTATATGACATTTTATGACAAAAAATAGGGCGGAAATCAATTTTTTAAGGCTATTGGCAGTATTGGCAGATTTACAGGGTAACAAAAGGAGATATTCATAATCCCCTCTGTAAATGTCTTTTCATTGAATATATCAACAAAATGCAAAAATAATTGTTAACCTTGTTTTTTTTCGTCTTCAAAAAACGTCACTTCAAAATATATGCAAATTAGTGAATATTTAATTAGATATAGCTTGATTAGCATATTTGAACATAAAATGACAGAAAAATTGCGATACATTTTTTTTCTCCTATTCATGGGAGTAATCAACTGGTAAAGTTTTATGGTGATATCTGTAAGTTAAAATGTTTACCCTATTCACCTGTAGTGTCTCGCCTTAAGCCTCCCAGTCCCCTTAAGGAAGCGCACAACCAGGTCGTTCCTTCCTAAGGGCTGGCCAGCCACAGGAGCGTGAAAGGCTGCTATGGCCGACACATATACTTTGAGCATGGATGGGGTTCATCCCGCGTCCATCAGCTCTTGCAGAAAGGAAAGTACCGATGGTCATCACACGAATAGGGGTCGATATCCCGCGCTGTACACCAGCTGGTGAACACTGACCATTTAAGGGGGTAGAGGTGTCTGGTTGACGGAGCTCTAGCCTCTGTGATAGTGCTTAATACTTTTTTCCGGGAGGTTCCAGAGAACCTGTTGAGGGACCATACATGGAGGGGCCACAGTTCGGGACGAGGGTGCCAGATTGTTCGTGAGGAGGTCCATCCTCAGCGGAATTGGCCACGGGCTGTCTCTAGCAGCCACGCCAACTCTGGGAACCATATCTGGGTCTTCCAGAGAGCAAAGCAGAGTCGCTCGTTCCGCTCCTAGGCTCGTCGACGGCGAAGGCTTCAAGGAGAAATCAGCGGTGTGCCAGGCATCGTCGTTCGCTACAGGAGATTAAATCTGATTCCTATGGCGAAATGGGCCGCTCATATTGTCAGCAGCCACACTCATTCTGGCGCACTTTGGCGCACGCGAGGCGGGAAGCGTCCTGATAGGTTCGCGCTGCTTCGCCATAGGTTCATGCGGTTCCCACAGCCCAGCCAATCAGCGAGCTAGACAGCTCTGTGCTGTGCTGGCTGTGCAGCTGCACTGCGTTTTAAAGTAAAGGCTTCAATATTCTCAAGAAAAGGAGTTTTCCCACTGCGTATAGCTACACAATACGAAGTGAACGTTCTCGAAAGGGAACTGGGTTAAGAGAATGTATTTTAATTTACAAATTCAGAAATCAAGCTTCTAATTCATGCTTCTTCTAATCCATGATGTCATTATACTGTTTTCTTTCATTGGTAGATTTTATTTACGCTGCATTATGACAAATGCAATTAAAGACGGTTCCTGATCTCAAATACTTTCTAGTGTGATGTTAAATGTCCTGGCATGTGGTGCCCAGAGAAAAACGAAAATTCTAAATCAGGTCATATTTCAATTATGACATTAATATCCTCTCTCAAGGAACTTGAATCCATGAGATGAATATTTAATAAATAACCTACTTTTGAGATAGCTCCTTCTTCCTGTGTGTGAGAAGAAATAAAACATTTCTGAATCAACATGTATCAAGTGTTAGTGATTTAGATATTTGTATTATATTGTGAATAGTCACAACAATAATCTTAAACATTAGCATGTTGATTGATATTTAATTGCATTGTTTTTCATTTGCATTAGAAATTCAAGTTCCAGATTATTTAATAATAGTTGCTACATAATTGTTTTCTTTTTCATTTTGACGTAAGCTCTTTTTAAGTCACAAATCTATCAAATGACTTCTGAAGACAGGTGTGCAGTGCCTGAGTCGTTTTCACTTTAAATTTAAATGGAAATGCATATGATAAAGTTTAATGTTTTTGTCCATTATGGCAAACGTATATACACTCTAAAAAATGCTGGGTTGTTTCAACCCATGGTTGGGTCAAATATGGACAAACCCAATCATTGGGTTTAAAAATGCAATTAAAAAATTGGATCCAACGCTTGGATTTGTCCATATTTGACCCAACCAGGGGTTGTAGCAACCCAGCATTTTTAAGAGTGTATCATTGTTATAGTAGAAAGAGAACAGGAATTGAAGGGAAATGACACAGATTTGAAGTCCCATCACTCACCTGAATGCTGCTGTATGTAACAACAGGTCACAGCCACGGCATAATGATGTGGCCTTGTAGGCTAGTTTCAATTCCTACAGTAAATCAATATACTGTAGTACCTCAACAAAAAGTTCTTCACCCACATCAATGCAGGATCAAAATGCATGATCAGTGAAGATTGAGAGTAATTCCCATATTCCCAAACTAATCCTCCAGTCATGTGGGCTAGTTTTTATTTTCCTAAAATGTATCACAAAATGCATTGGTAGAACAATTGCTTTGGCAGAATTAAGCATGAAATAAATGATTAAGTAAACAAATAAATGCAGAAATAAAGAAATGCTTAAAAAAATGCAATAATGTGTACTGTTGGAAAATACACAAATACATTAAGAAAGTACATTTTCATTTCATGTTGACTTTAACATCCAGTATAGTTTCTTTTATTCTTCTAGCCATGATGGGATCCTGCAAGTATTGTTTCTACTTAGCTTTTCGGACCTCACTGACATCCAAGGGCATGAGAAGCCCTCCTCTAATTGGGTGTCAAGGGATTTCTGGTATTGTTACAGAAGCAGTAAACCCATCTTCTTAATTGGTGTGTTTTGAGTGTTCACCGAACAATGTCGAATCTTATCTAATCACACTCTCAAACCTCAACAGTCTGGAAATTGTTGTTTAAAAAACTCTATTGGGCCAGTCATGCATGCCATGTACTATCTCCAACATTTTGTTTGAATTTTTCATTTTAATAAAATGCCTTTAAATATAACTTTATGTTCTGACTGGAACTGAGGAGAGAGAGAGAGAGAGAGAGAGAGAGAGAGAGAGAGAGAGAGAGAGAGAGAGAGAGAGAGAGAGAGAGAGAGAGAGAGAGAGAGAGAGAGAGAGAGAGAGAGAGAAAGTTTAAGTACATTTGGGTTTTTTTTTCTCAATTTTTAGGAAAGATTGTTTCTCCAACTCAGTTCCTATTGGCTAACAGACAATACTATATATTTAACTATTTAACTAGTAAGTTATCTTGTGTTAGTTGTCCAGGTCTATAGTTGCTTAAATGCTACTTTGCATTTTTGAATGTCACCACGTTTACTGGTGAAGTTTAGTACTGCACAGTGTCCCGACCTCCCTGGTTCCCTCAACTACTCCTCTCTGTTAAATCTCCGGACTTCGAATCATGCTCACCTGTCACGTTTACCCCATCAAGAACTATATTCCCCTCCTTTTCAGCTCCACCAATCTGGAAAAAAACAAGACTGTTTTCTTATCTGCTAAGTTCAATAACTTTCGCAACTATGTTGCTTTACATTCCTGTTGTTTTCTCTTTCCTGTAGCAATCTTCATTAAAGCTCTGTGTTGAACTCATCCTCTGTGTCTGTGCTTCATCCCATCTGACACACAGACATTAATAGTTAATATGTAGGAAATCTTTGATCCAGGTTACGTTTTTCGATCTAGTATTTAAATGTAAATATAAAACATCTTAATAACAACTCTACTGGCTTTGAATAGTAGTGTTAACCTGCAATTTCTAAGTATTTGTGAGCTCTACCTAATTGGTTTGGTTTGGAAAGTCTTACATTTTTAATAAGAATTCAAAGCTCCGCAGTGAATTACTTGATTCCCCAAAACTTGCCGTTTTCTTCCTCCGTAAAATACTCTGCACAACATCAGAGTGCAAATACTCTGCATTTTGAATTTGTTTTGAGATTTTACTAGTCAATTAGCTGATTTTTTTACACAAGATGTGTCAATTGTAGGGACATTAAACATCACCAGCCTAGTCTTTCATATCTAAACTTTTGACTAGTAGCATGGAGTCTAAAATGTAAGCTTATTTTAACCAAGAATTGTGTCTGTCTGCGGTTGTCTGACTGACAGGTAATCCAACCAACCATAAAAGCTTGCCATTTTGAGCTAGCTTTTGCCATTTTTGTGTCAAATGGTTAGTGAAAGAAGCTGATGTGTTAACACTTTATATTAGGTGTCTTTACTATGTACTCACATCAAAAAAAGAAGTACAATCTACTTATTGTGTTAATTTGCGAAACACTTGTTCTGCTATTGAGGTGAGATATGGGTATGGTTAGGGACAAGTTTGGTGGTATGGTATCGAGAGGTGGTGAGAGGATGTTTGTCGCTGCTTCTCATCTCCGATCTAACTGTTTTTGTGGATTTCATGCTCTACAACCAGCCTAAACACGTTGGTCACTGCAGACATCATTATTGGGATCATAATTGCTGTTTTGCTCGGTTCTGCTGCGTTAGTCACTGCTGTCTAACGCTGCTTACCGCTGCAAGTCATGGGGCAGTCATGGCCTAATGGTAACAGAGTTGGACTGGTGACCCAAAGGTTGCTGGTTCGATTCCAGTACCGGCAGGAATATGACTGAGGTGCCCTTGAGCAAGGCACCTAACCCCCAATCGCTCCCCGGGTGTCACTCAAGGCTGCCCGCCGCTCTGCACGTTTGCAGTGTGTGTGTGTTCACTACTCACTACTCTGCTCCTAATGTGTGTGCACTTACTTGGATGGGTTAAATGCAGAGGTCACATTCCAAGTATGGGTTACCATACTTGGCCATCATGTGTCACTTTCACACTTTCAAACTTTTCTACACCATCAACCCATCAGATGACACCCGTTACTGAAGTACGGTGACCTACCGTGGATCCCCCGTCAGGTCCATTTCTACTGGTTCCTGAAACTGCCCAAAATATGTTTTTCCTTCACTCTGGTCTTCTTGGCCTCCTGCCACCGTTATGGAATTAGCAAACCGAGCTAGGATGCTAGCAACTGCTTGCTGCCCCTCGGCTCCGACTTTCATCAAATAAACCACAGTGGAACTCATGAGTCTTAGCTCTAATACATCTCCGAGTTGCCTTGAGGTGATAAAATCTCTCCATCTCCTGTGTCGTTCCCCCTCTGTCCATAGGGCTGCCCGTCATAAGTTTGTTTACTCTCACGAAACTTTGTCTATCCCAGCTGCGTCGTGGCATGCCTCACGTTGGCGACGTCATCGATGCAAACCACGCACATCACATGCAAATCTGCATCTGTGTGGACAACATTGTCACCCCTAACAATGCACTAAACAGGACATCATTCATGCTGCTTAACATTCGCTCATTAAATAACAAAGCCCTCCTTATCCATGACCTCATTTTGGAAAAATCACTGGATTTTTTATGTCTTACTGAGACATGGCAGAACCAGCAAGAGTTCATAACTCTCAACCATGCAACTCCCTCAGGTCATGGCTATATTCAGAAGCCTCGCAGCCTTGGCCGTGGTGGCGTACTTGCTGTTATCCATCTTGCTGACATCCTGGTCAAAGAGATCCCAGTGAATACTACCTCCTTTGAGTGTATTCACTTCATGTTGACTGGGTCCACGCAGCTACAGGTGTTGCGCTTGCCAACCATGGCGTGCCCCAGGGCTCTGTGCTTGGTCCTCTGCTGTTCACCATTTACATGCTGCCCCATGGTCATATTATCCGTAAACATGGACTCAACTTCCATTGCTATGCCAATGGCACTCAACCCCCCAACTTTAAATGCAAGTACATAGTAGTTAAAGACACCACTGTAAAGACACTGAATCTAATGAATCACATGAAATGTGTACAGCACATTTGCAAGAAATTAATAGTGCATTAGTATAACATACCCTGGTAAAAAAAAAAAGATAATTTGAAGTATAGAAGAGAACAAAGTACAGTATAGAACAAAACTTCTTTCTATAACAAAGCAGCATGTGAGCATACTTGTGAGCACAGTTTTATGGCAACTTTGACAACCTGCCATGTCAACAATAGCTGTGGAAAAACACCAGAGCATACGTTCATGTTGTCAGTCACGCTGTCTGCAAGTGCAATTTGTAATTCAAGATGCTGTTTTTAATAGCTATGTTAATTAGTTTATTGTTTTTCATTTTTCATCAGTGACCTCTTTCATCTCACAGTGATTAAATTTTTGTCACATTTAGCATGGCAGATATTGCCTGTGGGTTATGGCTTCTGAAATGAATTTAAAAATAACCCTGACATCTGAAAAAGAGATGTAAAGCACATAAGGTGACATGCATGTTCTCGTTTTAATGCGGTGCCTGTGATGTTTTGTGTTAGATTTGAAATAAGCGGTGAACAAGTTTGCACATGCTATTGTTATTTTCAATAATAACTACTGACTGGATGCATATTTGTAACCTGCAGTGATGGGAGTTCCCCATGAAGAAACACTGCAGGGTTCTTCCGGCCTGTTTTCCCCTTAAATAGGGGCCATTTAGGGCAGATTTGTGTGATACTATTTATAGCCCTCCAAATGTTACTTTCTAGCCTTTTTGCTATTTTGAATATTTCATAAGCAGCCAGTATGTCGTGATAATAGCCCTGTCAAACTTCGGCAAGACAGTAAGCTGGCATGCAAATCTCTGGGATGTAAACCAAGGAGACAGATTTGATGAAACCCACAATAGCATGCAAATTCAACACCAGAACAACAGCACCCTCGAGAGACCCTGCCTCTGACTCATGCCTGATTTGATTCGATTAGATACGCACACGATAAGAGACCTAAACTCTGTATTCGCAACGTGAGATTGTCCAACCGTTTCCGCCATTGAGGTTTGTGTCATTCAGACGCCCATTTCGTCAATGACAGCAAGTGCTGCGTTTGTTGAGCCATAAAAAGACCATCGGCAGAATTAGTCCATGCCCTTATGGATTCGCCTCCCTGCTAAGTCGGCTTAACAAAACACATTTAAAAATCCAATCTACAGCTTCCAGAACCACATTCTTCGATCCAAAAGCATTGATGTTTTAATTCAATCACATTTGCCTTTTGAACACACTCTGGGAGATTAATGTACATGTCATAATGAAACAGGGCAGATTGTAGGCAATGTTCTCTTTTTTTAAATAAAGAGTACACTCTTAAAAGAAATGGTTCTATTTAGAACCAGAAATGGTTCTATCACCCGCTTCATATATGGAACTCCAAAATGGTTCTATATAGAACCATTTTAATGGGTTCCATAAAAAGAACCCCAAATGGTTCTTTAAATCCAAGTTAGATGGTTCTATTTAGAACCATTTAAGGGTTCTATATTATTAAACCAGTTAATTATATGAATACAAAAATATAACCAATCCAGAAAATTCCAAAAGTTTAAATTTATTCAATTGATTATACAAAAATATTAGTGTCATATTTAAAATTGCACATCCGTATACTCTGTATTATACAGCAAAACTTTTTTTACATTTAAGATGTTAAATTACATTCAACCATTTAGTTTGAATTATTTAATTTAAGCATTTTCACTTAGCAATAAACATACATAAGCTTGTTTATGTACTGTATGTACATGTACAGTACTTAACTTTTACATGCATCTCTGAAATGAGGAAAAACAAATCTTTGATTTTATTTTTTTGATATTTGACAAAGCAGATAAAAAACAATACATGAACAATTAAAACATCTAATAAATAGCACTACAACTTGACACAAGTTGACAGTACATTTTTAGTACAGGTATTGGTGTTCTTGTGTCATGCTCTTGTTTAAGTTTATGCATATATTTTTGAATAAAAGTCATTGTGCGACTGCAAAATAGGCTGCAAACAGGCATTCCTCAGCCTTTGTCATGTCAATGTCTGCCTCCATTATAATGCTGACACTTTCAGTCTTGAGGAGATCAGGAGAGCCGATAAACACTGGTTGGTGTAGGACCTTTGGGTTCCTGTAAAACAAACATTTCACCTTTTGAGTGCTTTTCACCAATTAACAGAAGTCATCAAATAGACCGAAAATTACCCCATAATTTACCAACAAGCCAACCTATGTGTATGACTTTATTTCTTCACTTAAACAAAATCTGAGATATATTTAATAATATCCTGGCTCTTCCAAGCTTTGTAATGTGTTTGAATGTCAACATTACTGATGACTGAAGAACATTCAACATGCTACCACGTCAGCTCCACTTTGAATTTCATTGGTACTTTCATTCTTCAACTGAATCGTTCATGACACATGACACTGGGCACGTGACATGCAAGAACCAACAAGACTCATAATTATTGATGTGGAGCTGATGTGCCACCCCATTGGATGTTATTCTCTTACCTATAGATAGTCTAAACATAGTCTAATTATAGCAACCTATCTTGGCAAATTTAATCTTTTTTTTTTTTTACCTCACTAACGTACCATTTGTATGTAACATTTTGCTTTAGAAGACCAGTATTAACCCCTGGAGTTGTATTTCTTTTATGATCGATGCGAAGTCAACGTAAACTACACATTCGAGTTAATCGATAAAATCGATTTATCGCCCAGTCCTACGGACTAATATTTTTATATTTGCATGAACAGTTCCTTTAATTCAAGTCAAGTGCATCAAATGTTAATGAAAATACAGAAGACTTTATACTTACACTATCTACACAGTAGAGGAAGGTGGTGTTTTCTTTAAATAGTGCTGGCAATAAAATTAGTGCATTCCTAACGAGACCTACAAACAGATACAAATTATTGTCCATTAGGTACAGAAATCAATTAAAGGGATAGTTTACCCAAAAATGAAAATTCTGTCATCATTCACTCACTCTTGTCATTTTAAACTTATATGGCTTTCCTACTTCAGCAGAACACAAAAAAATATATTTTGGAGAATGTTGGTAACCGAACAACACTGGTACCCATTCACTTCAATTATATGGACACAAAACCAATGCAGCAGGCCAATGGGCACCGCCATTGTTCGGTTACCATCCTTCTTCAAAATATCTTTTGTGTTCTGAAGAAGAAAGTCATAAAGATTTGAAATGACAAGAGGTGAATAAATTATGACAATTTTCATTTTGGGGTAAACTATTCCTTTAATACTTTCATTATTTTAATACATGTTTTCACTCATACAATTTATAGAAGCTACAACCTTTACATTGACAATGCAAGTTTACACTGGGCATGGAACAGATAGGTTGGATGGGGAAAATGGTGGTTAGCTTCTGTGGTTTCCTCTTCCTTCCTTCCTTTTTTACTTCCTTCTTTTGCACTCCTGATGATGTTTGGGCACCATTTCATTTAGAGATGTTTCCATGTTCTTCGCCAAGTCTGTTCCGAACCTCATCGTCATTTCATGCAGCATCTTTAAAAAATACAAAACATTTGTTTACTTCAGGTGCTTATATCCAAATTACTCACTTTCAGCCAAACAAGTTCCTTAAAGTCAGCATGAAGTGGAGGTTGCAATTGACTACCATATAGTGATGTATTTCCGAGAATGTTCAATAAGAAAAATACTGGGCATGGTAAAGTAATCAAAATTCTTACATGCGTTGAATCCCACTGCTGGCCAAGGTTTGGCAACAAATGAGCCCTCATTCTCACAGGGTTCTTGTCTGTAAACATGAATACAATGTTGAAGTCTTTTTATACAGGATATTCATTTTACTTGCCACAATACAGTCTGTTTAAACTTCAAAACAATGTTACTTACTGAGTACAAGATATTTGAGGCACTTCAGTTTCCAGGCTGTTTGAAGAAAAAGAAAAATATAAATTAAGATTAAGATAAGGATTTTAAGCTTGCTTAGCACAAGTTTGTTTATTTAGCAACAATGTTTAATATTTAACAACACAGACTTACTTTTTTAAGCTCTTTTTGTCAACCATCGTTACCTGGGGGGGAAAGAAAACCGAGCATATATAACACTTCCGAACCAACTATGCATTAAACACACCCACACATTTAACCATGTGCTATCACCACTTTAATCCAGCGCATGCATCACAGTAAACAATGAACATAAGAGAATGTGCAGATACGAGCTGCACTGACTGCAACCGTGCAGTTTTAATGGAGACCGGCCGGAAGTTCTCAACCGTAACGTTAGCAGTGTCCACTCACCTGCTGAGTTTAGCTCCAACCCTGATAAAACACACCTGAACAAGCTAACGTTAATCAAGATCTTCGGGATTACTGAAAAGTAACAGTCTGATCTGGGTTGGAGCTAAAAACTGCACGAAAGTGGACCGCGCGGGCCAAAGTTATCAGTTAAGAACTTCTACACCTGTTAATATAGGCCTGGGGAAAATACTCAACGCAAACTTAGTAAAGTTTGGTTATGTGTGAAACTGCGACAAACATTACCATATCATACACCTTCCACCCGGTTCGCTTTTAACGTTATTTCAATTGGCGCCTATCGTTAACTTACCATTAAAGAAAAACGAGCGTGCGCTTCATTCAAATTAAAATTCACGCTTCTGTCTCGAAGCTCGTCTCCTTATAACACAGCTGTCTTATTGTTATTGACCATTTCATTAACTATAACAAGCAAATAAAGGGAGACTGTAACTTAATTACTTTAAAAACCGGAGCAAAATCAATTTAACAGGGCTTTCCGAACCGACAGCTGACGAAGCCCATCGGTGCTAAGTTACACAGCAGTGTTTTTAACTGAGGTAAATATAATCCATTTTGCTTCTAGTATCAGTATTTAACACAAGGACTATACTCTAACCAATATAAATATTAACTGCAATACTAAATATTTCAGTAAAATGATTTCAAAAATGTAAAAACTTATCTTACCTGAGGGTATGAACGGGCAGAAATACTGCGGACTCCTCAGTTCAAAAAATTAACTGTCACTTGTAGGTTCATCTTCGCCAATCCACCAATAGGAATTCAAGGATGATGCAACGCATACGCCACCAGAGGGCATTTTTACAATTATTATTTTTAATGTTCCCTTCGATAGATAAAACCCATCACTATATGGTACACAAAATAAAGAAAACACTTTGTTAGTTTATTATTAGGCCTATAATGTTTTATTACAAAATGATTGGTCAAAAAGGCAAACTATAATGTATTAGGAAATATAAGTTTCATGCTAATGTACAAACGTGCATAAAGAAATCTCAATGACTAGATATTAACATTTTGTTAACTCTGGTTTTTGACTACAGTCATTCTCATGGGTCTTCTTGACTCAAAAAGCTTTGTGAATGTGTTGTGTATAATTATTGTGTAACGTGAATCTTTAGTTTACACTTCAGTCATAAAACATGAATTATAGAACCATTTTAACAAAAAAGGTTCTTTGCTCTCCAAGGGTTCTACATAGAACCATTTTTTCGGTAAAGGGTTCTATTGGCCAAGTAAGGAACCCCAGGGTTCTATATAGAACCCAGAGGAACCCTTTTTTTTAAGAGTGTATGTTTAACTTACTGTGGCAACAGATATCAGACTTTTAAAGATTAAACTTTATTCCACAACTTACTATAATTGATGCATGCTAATGGAAATTTTTTCATGGCTTTTCTTATTATTTTTTCTTATTATAGTCTATACAAAAAGAGCTCTTTCAGTCGTTTCATAATTAGAGCCTTTTAGGGGTTCCCATCAAGGGATAATTTTATGGATTTAGTTTTAATTAATTCATTTCTGTTTTCATTTTTAGAATTAAATTTTTTTTTTATTTCATTTTATGAATTAAACAGCTTGTACACACACTTTATCACTAGAAAAAAATTTAACTGTTAAACATGAAAGTATTATGCAATCATTTAGGACATTTCCTCTTATATAGAACCTTTTTGGCGCAAAGTGTTCTTTATAACCCGATTGAAACTTTTTTGTTAAGTATGACTTCAAATAATATTCCTCTGTGAGTCTTGACATCAATAAATGTCTATATATTTCTTCTTTTCCTCAAGCACTGAACTCCATAGTGTAATAGATCAGAGTTGTTGCTAATGTACTTGTCGCTTAACTGGCTAGGGGTGTCTTGGATTGGCAGGATAGAAAAGTGAGTAAAAAGAGAACCAATTCACTTGAGTTTTTGTTAATTGTTGATATTTTAAATGCCTGTTGGGCAAATATTTTACTCCCTAATCATGATGTTATCTAATGAAATATTGTTTATATTGTCTGTAATCAAACAGGTCTATCCATGCCCATTCATCTCAATGGTAGCTGCTCAGCTGGAGTGTGTGACCGTAAAGGACACAACCGGTTTGTTGCTGTTTTTCCTTATGCAGTGGTTCTCAAAGTGCGGTGTGCACCCCCAGGGGTCTACGGTACTGCAGGAGGGGCAAGTGAGATCAGCAGGGGAAAAAACCCAGAAAACATCTGTTGCATCGACGTTCAAGTGCGTGAATAGCGGTTGGCGCTCTGCCTTTACAAAGCGGCCAATGACACTGAATGATTTTTCTTCATTTAGCCTACTTTTCTATGCGATTATTTTTGTGCCTTGCTTTGTTTTCTCTTTTTCTTTTGCTGATCTGGACTTTCAAATACGTTTCCAGAGTTTTCAATTACGTTTCTGAAGTTTTCAAATCTCTTGCGAGGGCGGGGTTAGCAGTGGTGTGTACTTATTGGCTACTGCGTTTTTGATTGACAGTTTCTTGACCTGGAAGTGAAGACTGTAGAAGCGTCTGTAAGCGGCTTCCTATTTCATTTTAGTGATATAAATGATAAACCTCATTGGTTTTTGCAGAAGCTCAAACATGCTGCGTATCACGAGAATGAATCTCATTGGTTCTTGCAGAAGCTCAAACGTGCTGCGCAACACAAAAATGAACCTCATTGGTTCTTTCTGAAGCTCAAACTTGCTCCGTAACAAGAATGAACCTCATTGGTTCTTGTTGAAGCTCAAACATGCTGTGTAACACGAGAATTAACCTCATT
Source organism: Gila orcuttii (assembly GCA_026230005.1). Lineage (NCBI taxonomy): Eukaryota > Metazoa > Chordata > Actinopteri > Cypriniformes > Leuciscidae > Gila > Gila orcuttii. The sequence continues at coordinate 63,805,121 of JAPDVR010000002.1, read as the reverse complement.
GGTTCTTGCTGAAGCTCAAACGTGCAGCATAATACTAGAATGAACCTCATTGGTTCTTGCACGTCATGATTGAGCTTCCGTTTACCACAACTGATGTTTGAATTGATGAATGTTTATATGTGAATAAAAGCATAAATTAAATCTGTTCATTATATAAAAGCGATCGAGTCTCTTCAGAAAATTTGGACTAAACCGCTCGATTCATATGGATTAGTTTTACGATCTCTTTATGAACTATTTTAAGCGTCAAAGTGGTAGTTGCATAGCTGTCAATGGAGGGACAGAAAGCTCTCAGATTTAATTAAAAAGATCTTCGTTTGTGTTCTGAAGACGAACGAAAGTCTTATGGGTTTGGAACGACATGAGGGTAACTAATGACAGAATTTAAATTTTTGGGTGAGCTAACCATATAAGTACAGTGTGAATAGCCCTATAAATGACTGCGTCATATCACTTGCAGTGCTTTGTTGATAATATGAAGTGGAGTGATGTAGTTTTGTTGCATCGAGTGATGTTCAGCTCATTACTTTGCTTATTTGAAAATAGTAACTTGGGAATCATGATGTTAATAAAAAAAAAGAAGAAAAATACATTACTCATTACTAAAGGTAATCTTGTTTCATAACACGTATTACTTGGAGCGGATTTAACCTCAACACAAAAATGAGCATGAAATGAGACTATAACAAACACTTATCTTTTCCACACATCAGCCTTCTGTGAGAGTGCAACATGAAGCAAGCCATGAGCAATATCTCCCTGCTGCGTTTGGAAAAGCTGACCCAGAAAACTCAACCTGAACTAGAGAAATCATTGCTGCAATTAATCAGATTGAGTTGGTGGGAAAATGGCTTCCCAAAAATCCTCTCGGACACATGGGACACATGATATTATTTATACAATAATATATTATTAAGATATTTGTTTTATTTATATATTTTGATTTGAAGTTTTATATTTTTATATTATAAATATTTCTAGTTTGATTTAATTTAATTTAAGAAGACTGAGACTTAAATAAATGGCTCTATTTGCTCTTCATCAATGTAATTTTAGTATTATTTATATAATTGTAGTGTTTATTAATATTTTGAATTAGCTTTTATTTTTCAGTTAAGCTTTTAATAATTTTTAATAATTTAATAAGCTTTTTAATTTTTTATAATTCTGTATATATTTAATTGTATTTCAGGTTAAGTTGCAGTAGTACTTAAACTTAAACTGATTTATTTCAATTAGTTGGCATGGCAACATTTATATTTTTTAATGATTTGTTTTTAACTTTTCATGTAATATTTATATTTCATTTTATTCCAGTTATATTAATAGTTTTATTTTTAATTACAATTATACTGCACAAGAAAACATTACAAAAATAAAATCCACTATAATACTATAATAATAATAAAAATCCACTATAATAATAAAACAACAACAACAAAAATGACATGAGAGCGAGTTAATAAACATAGAATTGTATACCTTTAATATCTAGGTTGTTTACGTATATGAAAATATGAGGCACAATCTAATTAACTTATTTTGTTGCATCAAAAAGATCATGATGTTCCCTTTCCCACTTCTTTGATTCTTCGATTCACTTTCCAGCAAATCTATGCAAGTTTCTCTATCTATTTATAATATCAGCCAATTCTTTCATCTCTCGCCCACTTCATTTGACACGCAATGATTTCATATCCTTAAATCCATGTTTCACAAGAAAGCAGAATTTCACCTGAGAAACAAAAGGGGGACCGTTTTCAGGATCATTTGTGATTTTCACCGGGAATGGGGCTTCAGGGTGGCGTTCCTTCTCTCTTTACTGTAGTCTCTCAAGGTTAACTCCTGTTATTCGTCTATGCCTCCCTGATTGAAGATGTGATGCAGTCAGGGAAACCAGCTTGGTGTTGCCTAGCAACTGCACCAAAAGTGAAAGGATGCCCCCCTTCTTAACTACTGGCTCCAAGGTAAGAGGACTGCAATGAAAGGGACTTGAGAGGAGAGAATCTGAATATTTCAAAGTCCACGATCCAATTAGGGATGACTGTGCTGTGTATATAATTAATGTGAAAGTAGCAAAGCAACAGAGAGTGAAATCTTTGATGGCTTAGATTGGTTCTCTCAGGTATAGTGCATCATGCTTTAGGACTCATAATCCCAGCGAGAGCGACGAAGAAACAGCAGCTTTTTCAAAAATAGATGATAAAACATCTAGGCCAGAACACAAACGTCTGCATTGATATGAAAGCGCTGAGGGAGCGGTTCACTCGGGCCCGTCTTTTCAAGGTTGCCTGGCTCTATCGCTCTTATGTGGCTAGTACAAATTATGGACCTGATGAAAAAAACAAATGATCAGGGCATATTACAACTTGCTCAAAGTTGTTTTAGAGAGATAAAAAGCAAGTGTTATTTGTGGAAGCTTGTTTCCGCCACGGAATAAAACAATTTAAAAGATAATTGCGACATTTTATCTCACACTGACTTTTTTTTTTTCTCTCAAATTTGTGATTTATAAAGTTAGAATTGCAAGATATAAACTCGCAATCTGGGAAAAAAGTGTTTTGTTTTTTCCCTCAGAATTGGACTTTATAACTCTCAATGACACAATCTCACAATTCTGAGAAAAGAGGTCAGAATTCTGAGATATAAACTGGCAATTGCGAGAAAAAAAATCTGAATTGTGAGTTTATATCTTGCAATTACATGCTATAAAGTCAAAAAGTCGGAATTGTGAGATAACATTAACTTGTTTATTTTTTATTCAGTGGCGGAAACATGCTTTCATTGGTGCTCCTTAGTTTCTGGAGTTTTGTTCCATGTGATGTAATTTCAAACAAAATCAGGCCAAAACGAAGTTCGTTTAGAGTCTGTTTTGGAAGTTCGAAACAGCTTACCAAAGCAAACTTTCTGGAAAAGTCAGCTTAGGCTGGTAAACACCTTCGTCCTACCATTTGTCCGTGGCGATTACGTAATAGGTAGGTGTGCGCTGCGGCTCCGCCTTCTTTCACGCTGAAATCTTTCCTGGTTCATTTCTCCTGTTCAGTCGTTCGAGGTCAGATGTCCACGAGTAGAAACATGAACACACTTGAGAGCTGCTTTATAGTAGAAAATTAAGTTGTGCTTCTGATGAAATGAGACACTGACACTGTTTTTCATGTTTAATATAGTAAAGCTGCTTGATTTTAAGCAATCTATTGTATACAGTGCTATACATATACGTGATGTGATTGCTGAATTGCAGAGCTCGTGCAAACATATCGTTGCTATGATCAGGTGCTTTTCTTTTGCTTTCTTAAAAAAATGCTTGCTGTTTTCTCAATTTTGTTCTGTGTTTATTTTGTTATTGAGAGGAAAGTGTGCAGCACATATTTGCATATTCATCTAAACGCTGCTCTCAGCAGAGTGAACGGTGACAGATGCTCGCTAATTGTATATCGCTGGTCATGTGTTTTGAACTTCGTTTTAGCCCTAAGCGAAGAATGAAAAAGAACTTTGATGTGAGTATATCAGGGCCTTTGATCTTTGAATTCTGGTCCCTTTCTTTCCTGACTGGCATTACGCTGGCCGGCCTTGAAGGCTCCAGGCAACAACATAAGTACTTTTTCCAGCTGAAGTAGCTTTTAGCAGTGCTGTCAACAGTTGTTGAACTGCTCTCACTTGTTGAACTGCTCTCACATGTGAGTACAAACAAGGTTGACAAATGACATCCTAATTGGACAGTTTATGCTGTTACAAAACACCATTTTCATAGTACATTTCTGAGAAAATTACCTATACTTTACTAATGAAAATGTACCATAGTATAATAGTCTTTTTTTTTATTATTGTGTTATTGATGTTCCTTACAGTACTATTTAAAATATATTAGATACTGTACTATTAAGAGATATAATTAAAATTGTTTGCATTGTGCATTATTTAAAATATCTGTTTTCTATTGTAATCCATTTTAAAAGAAATTTATTCCTGTGATCAAAGCTGGATATTCTGCATCATTACTCCAGTCTTCAGTGTCACGTGATCCTTCAGAAATCATTCTAAGGCTACGTTTACACATGGCCGGCTGTTTTCATAAACAGACATTTCACCCTCTCCGTTTTCGAAAATAACTTCGTTCCTGTGTATATATGCCGTCAAGAGCATGCCAAACCGGTGGCAGTGTAACAAGAAGCTCAAGCCCACGTTAGCCAATCAGAATCCCGAAAATAGCAACAACAGCAAGGAATCACTTCCTTTTTCTCTTTTGAACAAAGAGGTCACACTTTTGACGCAGGTGCAAGTTCTGTCGCATACTGTGACGTCGGCTGCCTAAAACTCAGTTTTTCTCAGTTTACATGCAAACAAAGTTTTCCAAAATCTCAACTTCGGCCAGAGTTCTTAGAAAGAATTGTTTTCAGAGGCGAATTCTCCTTTTGCGTGTAAATGAAGGGCACAAACGAAGGGAAATGTCTCAGTTTTTCAAAATAAGGTACGCGTAAACGGGGCCTAATATGCTGATTTGATGCTTGTTACAATTATATTCTGTCTAGTCTGCACCTGTTCTGGTTAGTCCCTGATTAGTTTACCTTTCTCCACCTGCGTCTAGTTAGTTCCCTCATTTCCTCCTGTGTATTTATACTCCCTGTTCTGTCCAGTCCCTTGTCAGTTTTTGTTAAAGTTTGTCCTGTCTGTACTCCTCATGTCTTTGTCATCTTTGTCTGGTGCCTTCAGCTACCACCACAGTGTTACAATGCACAAGAATCATTACTTAATATCAATGTTAAAAACAGTTGTGCTGCTTAATATTTTTGTGGAAACCATGATACTTTTTTTGGTGGGGGATCGTCGGCTGTTCTGTTCTATAAATGAATAAAAAGTTCAAAAACAAAAATCTTATGTAATATTATCTTTAATGTCACTTTTGATCAGTTGTATGTGTCCTTGCTGGCATCTTACTGACGCCATACTTTTGAACAGATATACAATAAAAATCAAACTATCGGTATCGGTAGATATCATTCTTAATAATCAGTTATCGGCAGAAGAAAATTGTATATATACAAAAAAATACAAACATATAAAAATACTAAAAAATTTATATATACAATTTTATATAAAAAAGTATATAAATTTTTCCGACAATAGCCAATTATTCAGAATTATACTGTATGCAGATATATATAGTTTGATTTTCTTAAAGGAAAAAAATCTCTCCAAATTAACGCTGTAAACTTTATCAGGAACCCTTACATTAGGTAAATTGCTATAATATTAGAGGTTAAAATGAACAACAGAGCTCAACCTATTGCATTCAGTTGATATAAAACAGCGGTTTGAAAATGGATGGATGATTCAGCAGCGGGCGCCATCTTCTGGTCAGACGCGGGAATTCATCCGGCATGCAACTCTCACAGTGCATTATGGGTATTCTGTTCAACGTACATCAGTTGTACACTTGTTATTGCTGTGCATTGTGGGATTTAATGAGTGCACTCAGTAACGTCCACTATGGTTTTGAGCATCACTGCAAATGGCTGTCCCCTCACATTGTGACCTGGTTAAGGATATAGGGGGAAATTTCGGACACAGTCATTGTCTTCTTTGTATCAGAATAATCCATCGTGTCATAGAGTTTATTATCAGTACAGCTGTATCAGAGTCCTTTTTTGCACTCGTTTCATTTGACATGAAGACGTGATTAATTGCAGTACAGTATGTGCGCATACACGGCACTGGTTTATGTTTAGAGCACTAGAGTACATGAAATATGTCCATAAAAACTTGAAATGCGCTTGCTCCTGTCTGTATCTGATCTATGTGATCCACGTGCTCATGCCAGAATCTGTGATTTTGCTCTGACTTTGCTTTTGATGTGGGAAGACAGAAATTCCTCTAAAAAATTCCTCTAAAAAATTCAAAAATAACTAATTTCCACTTATGAATAAACTTAATGAGTACCTTTAGTTTTTTCAACGATGTGCAGTCTGTACTGTTCACTTCTCAAAAAATGGCTTTGACCCTTTAAGAGTAAATAAGCTCATCTCTAGTGTTTTTCTTTATTTTTATTTTTTTAGCTAACCAAGGAACTGTGAACTTTGGATAACTTTCCTGAGGTAAATGCAACATTAGTCAAATAGTCAAGTCAAATATATTTATATAGCGCTTTTCACAATACAGATTGTATCAAAGCTGCTTCACAGTATCAATCAAAACAACTTAACAATGTTTGTTTATTACTGGAAAAAAGACATCCAAGTTTGGTAGAGCTGATCAATGGTATGATTGGTTAATTAATTTGAATATCCCCAACTGAGCAAGCCAAAGGCAACAGTGGCAAGGAACCGAAAAACTCCATCCAGTGACCTAATGGTGTCCTAACACCCCATCAGATGACCCAATGGAGAAAAAAAAACCTTGGGAGAACCCAGGCTCAGTCGGGGGCCAGTTCTCCTCTGGCGTTTATGAACTAGAGGCCGAATTTACAGTAACTGTAAGATAAAAAATTTATATGAATGCCTGGCTAAATAGATGCGTCTTCAGTCTAGTTTTAAATTGGGAGAGCGAGTCTGAGCTACGAACAATATCAGGAAGGCTATTCCAGAGCTTCGGAGCTAAATGTGAAAATGCTCTGCCTCCTTTGGTGGATCTGGATATCCTAGGAATGACCAGAAGCCTCGAATCTAGTGATCTTAAAGGCACACTATGCAGGAATAGGAATTCATCTGGCCGTGATGAAATATATATTTGAGTGTCATCAGCATAACAATGGAAACTAATTCCATGTTTCCTTAGAATATTACCAAGTGTCAGCATATATATTGAGAATAATAAAGGGCATATATTGAGAAACATTAAGTGACATATTGTTGTCAAGCTGTTTTATTGACATCTTACACACTTTTATTGACAAGACATTTTCTTCACACACTGAATAAGATGCAGTCTAACACGTTTTCCCCCTACTTTTGATAGACGGCTATTCTTAAACAATCAGCAGATGGCCGATGGTGAACATAATCAGCCCATACCAAACATCGGTGCATCTCTAATATGCATATATGCTGTGAGATTTCCACTTTTATCAGTGACTTTTGCTACTGTGTATATAATATAGAGCAGTGAAAGAAAGTAATTGCAGCTCAGGTTGAAACATAACTCCCGAAGCCATCTGTCTGGTCAGGTCTTTCCGTTCACTGCATAAAGTTACTCTGAGGGCTTTTCTCCAAAGCGGTCTAAAGCCTTGCTAGCTTCTCCTCCAATGCATACTGAGACCCTTGTGGGGATCTGTGTTATAGACAGGTGTGAAACCTCTGCTGACTGGAGAGGCGCTTCGCAGAGCCAAGTCTGAATGTTCTTATTAACTTGCTCAGTCATTCGTAACCTCCTCACACAAAGGAGACTGCTGTCGGGAGGTGGAGGGACGGGAAACAACTAATGATACACAGAGCAAAGAGACTCTACTGTGATAGATGTAATTGTGCATGTGGTAAACTAATGTGCATAGAGAACATTAAACTCTGACCTTAGTGCAGATGAGGGGAAGGAAATTAGTGGCTTGTGAAACACGGATTTTATAACCTTGGTGTGGTGCGTCATTTTTTTTTTTTTTTTCAAGCATATAAAGTGGTCGCATTGTTGGAGGTCCAGCTATATCAGGGTTGTATAGCTCTTAGTTTCATTTCTAATTCAAATTGTTGTATCTTGGAAAGTTTGAATGTCACAACATCAATTTTGGAAACTCATGGAAGTGGATAACTCTGATTTGGCTGAGATGGGTGCATGATGTTATACAGATTTTTTTTTTTTTTAGCAAATAAACTGAACTGATGTCTCAAACGTCATTGTACACCTTAAGAGCTAATATAATAAAAAATGATACTCTCCCCAAACTGTTGAATGCCAATCACTGTTTCCACAAAAATATTAAGCAACACAGCTGTTTTCAACATAGATAATAATAATAATAAATGTTTTGTGCGCTGCATAGCAGCATATTAGAATTCTTTCTGAAGGATCATGTGACACTGAAAATAGGAGTAATGATAAGAATACTATATTTTTTACTTTGCTTTTTTTTTGCATGCGTGTCATGTTTTTAGCCTCTGAAAATGGAATGAAGTGAGCATATACTATAACATATACATTACTTTTGAAATAAGTCTCTTCTGCGCACAAGTGCTGCATTTATTTGACCAAAAATATAGTAAAAATGGAATTTTGTGAAATATTATTAATTTAAAACAGCTGTTTTTAATTTGAATATATTTTAAAATGTAATTCATTCCTGTGATCAAAGCTAAATTTTCAGCATCATTACGAGTTACGTAATGATCGTCTATCACTGTACACATAGTGTATACAGTTATAGTTTTATAACTGTATACACTATGTATACAGTGATAGACGTTTATCAGATGAGAGTCAGCTGATGCGAGTTCAAAAGAACCACATTTATTTGAAAATATATATTTTGTAACATTATAAATGTTTTTACTGTCACTTTTGATCAATTTAATGTGTCCTTGTTGAGTTTAATTATTAATTTCTTTCACACAAAAAAAAATTACTGACCGCAAATACTTTAGAGTATATATCTATTTAAGCATATAAGTATAATTTTCCTACTCTTAATTCTAATTATATATAACTTTGTATTGATGTGAATATCTTCATATTCTTGAATAATTTCTCCAAAGATGCCAGCATAGAATTAGTCACAAACACATTGTTTTCTATTTTATCTTTTGAAAATGCGAGTGAAACTGAAAAGGGTCGCATGTAAAGTAAAATAAAAAAATAAAATAAAGATTTATACTGTCAGCTTCAAGCATTTTTTCTTTTTACGGTGTGCAAAATTAGAAGCCCAGGAATTTGCGTGTGTGTGTGTGTGTGTGTGTGTGTGTGTGTGTGTGTGTGTGTGTGTGTGTGTGTGTGTGTGTGTGTTTTAATCCAACAAATACACTTTTTATTCAACATTCATTTGTAATTCAGCAACAGCGAGTCAAATTCTCTCCGCTCAATCAGCGTCTCTGTGAGTTTCACACTTCAATGGCCACCTCCTATGTGCTTTGCAAACATAATTTCTCAAAATGAGACCAAATTATTTAAATTCGGTAACAAGGAACAAAAGTATATTAACATTATGCGTTCATCATCATGGAACATTTGTGACAAGTCGAATATTGTTAAACATTTCTCTCTAAAGCGCTGACAGAATTATTTGTCTAGTATTGTCTCATTTGTGTAAACTACTAGAATGGCTCATTGATTAAAGTTTTCAAATATCTGCAGTCGGTTTTAAATGCTGGAAAGAGCTGGAAAGAATAAAAGATACAATGGAATTCTTTGCAATTCCAGCTGCTGGTCTTAATTAAATAGATCGTCATTTTGTGTTGCCAGTGCATTTCTTTTGACTTTTGCACTTTCTAACATACTGTATATAGGGTTTTCTCCTTCTGTTTAAGTAGTTTTTGACTAGATAAAGGTCCAGATATTTTGCAGTATCGTCATAAGTTTGGCTATGTTATAGAACTGTTGTATAGATGTTAGCATTAATGCTAACAGAGATGGATTAAAACTCCTCAATTTTCATGTCATTTAGTATGTTTAAGAAGGTATATACGGTTTATTTAGATTTTTTGTTTACTTCAAATAGCCAATAACCATGAATTTTGATGAGCTGCTTGTTATTGCTTTTTTTTTAGCATTCACAGTACATGTAGCATAATTTAAGTAGAACAAACACACATGGACTATAAGCCACAACACCCCAACTTTTATGCCTTTAAGAAAGATTTTTTACTGCCTTTTAAAGTAGTCTCTTATAAATAAATACAGAAAAAAATGTGAAATATTACTATTTTAATAACAGTTTTCTACTTTTATATGTTTTAATGTGTATAAATTATTCGCATGATGCATTAAATTGACCAAAAGTGATATTCATAATATTACAGAATATTGTTATTTCAAATAAATGTTGTTCTTTTAAACTTTACATTCATCAAAGAATAAAAAAAAAAATAAAAAAAAACATTTAGCAGCAATAAACTGTTTTCAAAATTGATAATAAGAACCATTATTAACTCTTTCCCCGCCATTAGCTTACTTGTGCATAAATGTTTCTAACATGATCATCAAATGTTAAACATATAAATCATATAAATCAAAACTGCCTAATGTTACTGAATGAAATGTCGCCCCAGGACGAGCTATAAGACTGTGACGCTTTGGGGGTGTTGATGGACTCGATCTACTCCATCTGTGTTTTCATCATTGTTCTGAATCCAATCCAGACATAGTCTTTGACAAAACATGATTTTCTCAGCTTTTTGCCTAAAACATTGCCTTTTTGATGAAACTTACTCACATTCAAGTTTTAATAAAAAAGGTGGCATGACGTCAGAATAAAATGCTATATAAAATGTTTAAAATGTAAAGATATATTTATTTTTAAAGCAGAGGCTCTGTGCTTTCTTTTGATATATTGTATGTTCTAAAATATTCTTGGTGCCATGATATTTTTGTGAAAATGATCAAAAATTGCTAACGCTGGCAGGCAACTTTAAAAAAAAAAAAAATTGGTGGGGAAAGAGTTAATAACTGCTCAGACATCAATTATTATTGATGCTCAGAGCACCAAATCAGCATGTTGGAATGATTTTTGAAGGATCGTGTGAATATAGATGAAAAACAGAAAAGAGTTATTTGCAATTCTTATATTATTTTACTGTATTACTGATCAAACAGATGCAGCCTTGGTGAGCATAAATATCGTAATTATTCCAAACATATGACCAGTACTGTGGTTCATTTAGAGAACTCTTGCTTAACACGGAGAGAAGCTCAGACAGTCCTTTCACACACGAGTAGCACGCAAACACCTCTGTCTCTGCCAGACTCGCTCATGCAATTAAGACCTTGCCAGTGCTCTGCTGTGTCTTCCTCACCTCTCGCTCCTACATGATAGCACGTTTTGGCATTCAGTGGAGCTTCCCTGCGAGACAGTGCGGGTGCTCACGGGGACCGCGTCTTTCAAAGCGACACCGGCTACAATGAAGGCCACAGTGAAGCCCTTAAACCTGTGTTTCCTGTTGACCTGCGTGGGAGACGGCGCTCAGGACATGAGATGCTGATGAAACGGACTGTGATTTGTTAGCTGGGTTGTCGGCACCCCCTACGGTGGCTTCTTGTTGCCACAGGCTAGGAAACAGCACTCTCACTGCTTTGTGTTTATATACGACCAGAGGGTCTACAGTCATCTATACATGTAGCTTTGCATCTTTTACGCACCACCCACAGAGAGACAGATGGGTTTTTTTTTTCACTTTCATTCCCTCCCACTGTCTCTGTCTTTCATTCTCACTCTTTCAAGCCCTTCCATGTCTGTGTGTTCCTCTTGTATTTGTTTGCCTGTCTTGCATTGTGTTGGTCTCCTGTCATTTAAGACGGATATCTTCATTGCTTTCGCTTATACTGCTCTTTCAGCTCGATTATTGATGTTCGTCTCAGGTAGGCTTTTGACGAATGCCACGTGCACTGTGTAGCTTATTCTGGCCAAGAACCACCCTTTTAGAGTAGAAGTTACAGTAGTTAAAGTTGATATGTTTATAGCTAGCTGATTAACTCTTTCCCTACCAGCGTTTTTTAACAAAGTTGCCAGCCACCGCCAGCTGTTTTGGTCATTTTCACAAACAAATATTGGCCCCTAGAATTGTTTATTGAATGAACTAGTGCAAAGTGCCCGTGCAAAATCAGTTTTTGTGTGTGTGTGTTTTTAGTAATTATTGGTTTGGTGTGTTTGAGTGCTATTGTTACAATTAAACAGGAAAAATTAAGTGACATTTTTATTTGTGCATGGTAGAAAGAAAATACTTATACTGACATAATGACATACAATAAATATGGAAAATTGAACTACACGATTAAGGGAGCAGCTACACAGTGAACTCCGAGAAAACGCTACGCTTGAGCAAGCAGTTTGTGAATAGGCTACTACAAATGATGGCCGTGAAAGAGACTGCGAACGCATTGAGTAGGATATGTTTAGTTGGTGAAGCATAGGCTACTATTAAACAGTAGCGATAACGTTAAGCGCACCAGAATTAAATATAATATTCAGAAGTAAACAGCGTAGCTGACTTACAGATTCAGTTAACATCCACAAATGAATGAGCGCGACGATTCAGGGAGCAGCGACACAGTGAACCACGAAAAAACTCAGAATTTGTGAATAGGCAACTACAAATGATGGCCGTGAATAAAATATAATATTCAGAAGTAAACAGTGTAGCTGACTTAATGTTTAGCCAAAGAACGTATATTCTTCTATACTCTCTGGTTTAGCTGACAGAGTAGGCTATTTATGTCAGAATGTTTATTTTTAAACCACAACCCTCTAATGCAGGGGTGTCAAACTCAGTTCCTGGAGGGCCACAGCCCTGCAGAGTTTAGCTTCAACCCTAATTAAACACACCTGATCAGTTAATCAAGTCCTTCAGGCTTATTTGAAAACGGCATGTGTGTGTGGGTTGCAGCAGGGTTGGAACAAAACTGTGTAGGGCTGTGGCCCTCCAGGAACTGAGTTTGACACCTGTGCTCTAATGTCAGAATGTTTATTTTTAAACCACAACCATCTAAGTGCTTCTTTTACCGATATCTTTTGCATTTCTAATCCAAACAACCTCAAACTTGGCACTGCATTTACTCGTGCCCGTAGCAAGACACCTGTTTGAAATCCATCGGACTAACGGTTCGAGAGATATGCGTTTAACAGACAGACACACAGACAGACAGACAGACAGACAGACGTCCCTGTAATTTATAGATAGATAGATATTAAGAAGTAAACAGCGTAGCTTTAAATAAACATATTAAACATTTACGCAGTTAATCTGTTTTGCAGTTCCTGCCTCTGTTGTTTTCGGTTGCAAATTGCTGTTCACAGGTTTGCAGTGCTTTTGGCCGCATTTGTGCGCAAAAACCGTGCCAAAAGTATAAGCGCGGAAAAATGAAAGTTTGGAGAATACAGATCCTATTTATTTTGCATTAGCATGAAGCTGCAGCTTCAAAATGCATGAATTACATTTACGAATAACAGTTAAATGCTGCAAAAAAAAATTTCTTACACTTGAAGGGCGATTTACACCTTTACAAATCTTCTCTTGCACATGCAAATTTAATTTACGCTTGCAATCTTATGTACGCTTTCACAAATCTTACCCTGTGCATGCGATTCTTTATGTCATCATTTTACCTTCATAGATTTGCTGTCACACGATCGGTAAGAGGATTACTATACTCGTTAAGCTCGTTAAAGCCTGCTTTATACTGTTGAATAGGCAGGGCAACTATTTAACATAGCATATTAAACATCACATAGTTAACATAGCACATTAAACATCACATAGTTAACATATACATGCTAACTTCAGCGCGCATGACATAACGTTAATAGCATTTACTACAAATGATGGCCGTGAAAGAGACTGCGAACGCATTAAATATAATATTAAGAAGTAAACAGCGTAGCTGACTTACAGATTCAGTTAACAAATGAATAAGCGCGACGATTCAGGGAGCAAATCTGCTTTCTTCGTCCCTCTGTCTCTGGTCCTGCGCTGTGCTCACTCAGTGTGCAGTGTGAGAGGGGGAGTGGCCAGCGGCTAGAGCGGCAAAAGCCAATGTGTGCTTCTTTTAGCGATATATTTAGCGATATCTTTAGCATTTCTAATCCAAACAACGTCAAACTCGGCACTGCACTTACTCGTGCCCGTAGCAAGACACCTGTCAAGTTTGAGATCCATCGGACTAACGGTTAGAGAGATATGCGATTAACAGACAGACAGACACACACACACACACACACACAGACAGACAGACGTTACAGTAATTTATAGATAGATATCCGAACAGGCAATATATCAAAATAAAGAATAAAGCATCTGCTTTAAAACAACAACAACAAAATATTCTAGCTTAATGCATTCCTTTTTTATCAACATATTTGAATTTAGGCAAGTTTAATTAAAAAAAGCAACATATTGAGCAACAAGCTAAAAAACGTGTTTTTGTCAAAGACTACGTCTGGATCGGATTCAGAACGATGATCAAAACGTAGATGGAGTAGATCGAGTCCATCAACACCCCCAAAGCTTCACGGTCCTATAACTCGTCCTGGGGCAACATTTCATTCGGTAGCCTATCATAGGCAGTTTTGATTTATATGCTGTATAATGTTGAGGATTGTGTTATTTTACATGTGCATCTGCTTACATATGCTATAGCTTGTTTCTGCTGCTTCTTCGCATGTCTTTTGATCAGGAGATTCGGTACTCTGTCAGAAGATGTCATAGCACCCCCCCACCATATAACAGTGAAAACACAGAAAGACTGAAATTTCCGTCAATGGCAGGGAAGCGTTGACTGCATCCGAAATCACATACTGTTACCATCCGAAATCTCCTACTATATAGTTTCTCCTACTATATAGTTGGTAACAGCCATGAAACAATGATGAGATCAGACAAAGAACACTTAAATCTCAGGGCTATACAAAGGTTGTAATGGTAGCTGCCCCAAATCAAATTAGGTAATTTAATAAATGTAAATTTAATTTAAATTGGCAGAGCTCAATTTCTCCGTCACTTTGGTGATTTCACCCAGTCAGCGCATGCACAGACTCCAGCAACTACAGTCTATAGCGTATGTCCCACTCAGATAACCGTTCTTTACGTTTGTGTTTTTTTTCCCCCGCCCCCTCTTCCTTTCTCTCCCTCTTTTATATTAAATTTCCTCTTAACTTCCTCATTGGTTTCTGCCCATTAGGAAAAGTGAAAGAGTCGGGCTGCATTCCTGTCCAAAATCGTCATGCCCTTCACTTGCTAACTTCCCTACGTTCCCTATTGGCTTGGTGTTATTTTAGTTAGGCTAATAGCTGGTTTGATTTGCATTGAGAGATGATCTTATGGAAAGTGCCCCATGCCAATCTCTAGGTATAGTGAAGGGTATGTGATGATGTGGGGCTATTTTAATTCCAAAGGCCAAAGGAACTTTATCAGGATGCATTGTATCCTGGATCCATGAAATAACTGGCCTTTAAAAATAAAAATCTGCCTGCTTCTAAGGGAATTTAACATAGGGGTGTCCTGACTTACACAACCTTTATTTTAAGGAAGAACATTTATTTATGTACGATACATTATGCATTTACAAAGAAAATTGTTGTCCTTAAAGTTGGATTTTACCTCATTTTTTAAATTGAGGCATTAAGATCAATTTCCAAAAAAAAAAATGTTTATTCCTCTTTTTAGTCAACTTTAGCATGGGTGTGTTCACTTATGCTAGGCACTGTAGGTGTGTTTGAGTTGTTTGTTTTTTATTTTTTTTAAATAATTAATATATCAGAGTTGTTTGTGGTGGGGTAAATTAAATGCAATATGCGTTGACGTCACAATCCTCAGGGCCGGCGATTGCTATAGGCGAACTAGGCGGTTGCCTAGGGCGACAAATGTGTTGGGGGCGCAGCGCGCGGGCGCCCTCTTATGTCGCCCTACTTCCCATTAATCATAGAATTAGAATGACAAACGAAACAAAAACATGTTTATTAAACATGATCATCCGGCGCCCCCTCAGCCACACGTTTAATTACTTGTCAACCTGATTATTAGATTGAATTGATGATTATTGTCGATCATTTCCTAATGGTGGGGTGGGGGGTTACGTTACGTTACGTTACGTTATGTTAGGCAAGTGCTCGGCTGCTGGCGTGTTGATCGAAACCCTCTGGTGCACAGGGACGAAAACGGAGAAAGCAACCAGATAAAAAGAAAGCCCAGTATAGAGGTAAGTATTCTCATCTCAGCCATTAAGGTGTCAAACGAAATAAATTTACTTCGTATTGTGCACAGGCATGCTGGCCATCGGAACTACCGAGAGCGAATTCTTTTCCCCCAGGATGGTAGAGATTCCCGGTGGGCCGACGTGCTTTTTGGGCCTATACATAATACTTTTATTTATTTATTTTTTTTGTCTTAGTGGCCCAAAAAACTCGTACATCGGCCCATTCGTTTTGTTTTGTTTTGTTTAATTGGCGGCGCTGGGTTACTTCCAAGTAACAAAATTAATTATGAAAGTTTCCTTTATTTTTCAGTGCATTTGTTTTACAATATAGCCTATGGCTATTACTGTCATGGGGTTAATATTATAACTATTATTATGTAGTAGTGTCATGTAGACAGACACTGTAACTAAAAGAGGTTTGAGTTTTTCTTTGTTCAATTTGCACACTCAATATTGGTTGGAGCTTTTAATTTTGAACTCTCAAAGTGCACCAGATTGATGAATTTACCATTAAAATGCACAAAATTGTCTTAGGGGGGGCATACCCCCGAAACCCCCTTAGCCTTGTAGCAGCCTAATAGATTAGTAATAATAGTAGTGATGGTAGTAATTGTAATTTAAATACTACAAGTTACATGGTCAGACAAAATGTATTTGTACAATGCAGGATGATAGAAATATCATTGAACGTTCTTTGTAGCATTTGTATGAACAATTTATTATACAGTTGAAGTCATAATTTTTTAATTTTTTTGTTTAAGTATTTTTAATAAGGGGAGGAGGGGGGGGGGTGGCTTGGGCGCAAAACTCAGTCTCGCCTAGGGCAACCAAAGGGCTAGAGCCGGCCCTGACAATCCTGTTGCATTGTGGTATATGGAGCTGCCTGAAGTGTACAAATGAAGTAGACTAGCTCCCTTGGTCAAAATCGAGGGAGCGAGGGTCTGTCCATATAAACTTCCCTCGTCCACATCACGAAGCGGAAATAACTTCAAAGCGTCGGCAGGGATTCCCCCGAGGGGAAGTGCTTAGGGAAGTTCGCAAGCGCGCGTCTAAAAGTGGACTGGAACGCAGCCTCTGTATGAATTTTTTTTCCATATCGTCATAAGGTTAATCAGGAATCGAGAAACAGGTGGAACAAATTAATCAAACAATGAATCACCATAGAATTCCGATTCGCTCATTACTAAATTACCTGAGCTGCTAATAGGTCTATTTTATGTAAAAAAGAAAAGATTTTATTTCTCTTAAGGAGAAACATCTGAGTTGATACTTAAAAGAAACGGTTGTTTGATATCAGATATCTACTAATACTCGCCTGTGATCACTGAGCTGTTTAATCCCAGTTTATTTCATTATTTCCTTGTAATCCTATTGCTGTGGTTTTAGGTTTAAATAAACTTAAAGTCCCTTAAAAAGCATTAACGAAGAACATTCTGCCTGCATCATTGAAGATACTGATGACTTTCACAAATAAAACATTCTATTACTAACAATATTCCAGAATATTGAATTATATTTTGATGAATGAATCCATACCATGATGAATCTCACACACAGTCAGCATTTTACTTGCTAATCTTTAACATTTTTCTTCATGTTGTCAGAAACGGCTTTTTAAAGGTGTACAACTTTCTTGTAATGCACACTAGCAGGAATGGCTCTTTTGTTGCATGTAGGCTTGGGTATTTTTTTTGCTCTGACAATCTGAAGCTTTTAAATTCATCCCTTGAAATCCTTAGATCCTCCTCTGTTGTACAGTATGCAAGAGTGACCTTTCTAGATGTTTTTGACAGAGCCTTTATATGCAACCTTTCTGCCACACTTGCATAACAAATCTCTGTATTCAAGGGGGCATTAGTTACCTTAAAATGATTATATCGTTAAATAGGATACTCTAGGATAGGAAACTCTTTCCCCACCATTGACGGAAATTTCCGTCATTTATGAGATTGCGGCTGCGTTCAAAATCACATACTCTCGAGGTACTTTATTGAATAAGTAATTACTTCAAGACTGCTAAAAAATTATGTATAGTATGAATGTTTAGCTATTGGACTTACTACATTCACCATGTTCCCCTTATCACATCACTGCCATTCACAAATCCTCTCCCGTGGCCTCATGGGATAGTAAATTGTCCATCGTATGCACACTTCAGATTCTCACCTGAAGTATGTTATCTGAGAACGAGAATTTGGACATACTTATTTTGCCACACACTGTTTTTCTCCTACTATATAGTTGGTAACAGCATGTGGTAACAGATTTTTTTTATTTTTAAAGGCTAGTTATTTCATGGATCCAGGATACAATGCATCCTGATAAAGTTCCTTTGGCCTTTGGAATTAAAATAGCCCCACATCATCACATACCCTTCACTATACCTAGAGATTGGCATGGGGCACTTTCCATAAGATCATCTCTCAATGCAAATCAAACCAGCTATTAGCCTAACTAAAATAACACCATGCCAATAGGGAACGTAGGGAAGTTAGCAAGTGAAGGGCATGACGATTTTGGACAGGAATGCAGCCCGACTCTTTCACTTTTCCTAATGGGCAGAAACCAATGAGGAAGTTAAGAGGAAATTTAATATAAAAGAGGGAGAGAAAGGAAGAGGGGGCGGGGGAAAAAAAACACAAACGTAAAGAACGGTTATCTGAGTGGGACATACGCTATAGACTGTAGTTGCTGGAGTCTGTGCATGCGCTGACTGGGTGAAATCACCAAAGTGACGGATAAATTGAGCTCTGCCAATTTAAATTAAATTTACATTTATTAAATTACCTAATTTGATTTGGGGCAGCTACCATTACAACCTTTGTATAGCCCTGAGATTGAAGTGTTCTTTGTCTGATCTCATCATTGTTTCATGGCTGTTCTTTTTGTGTTCGTGTATCCTGAGTGTTTAAAAGGGTAAGTTTGTACAACAGGGATGTTCTAAAAACTAAAGTTTTTCCTCTGTGTTTATCCTGTACAGATGACAATGTTGTCAAAAAAAATTTTAAAAAATAAAAAAATATGTAAAACTAACGCTGTATTATGCTGCCGGGCCAGTAGTTGGGGATATCATCTTGTAAAGAAACACTATAGTTGTGTCACAATTCAGAGGCTGCATCCTTCGAAGGCCGTCAAGGACGGACCGAGCGTTGTTAAGTGTTATTGTTGCCTATTAACTGTGACAGCAACCACTGATGAGTGTGCAGAAACGTTTGTACCGAACTTTTTTGAAAGTTATATTAAACTGTCTGATAACAAAATAGGTTTCACAAAATATGTCTAAATATGTTCACCATGGTCCATTTTTGTATATGATAAAAAGTACACACTATATATAATTGCATCTTAGTAAAATACAAATGTCATTTTTTACATCTGAATTGGGAAGCAGTTTATCTGCGCTTATAAACTGAACATGTAATACGCATGCACATGATGTCACAGTTTTCACAAATTTGCATTTTTGTTGATTACGTTTTTGTTGCGTTTTCAAATGTTTGCGTTTTCTGGCCACCAAAACGCCATTGACGTTTAAATGAACGGCCAAAATGCATACATTTTCTGTTTTTAGTTGAAAACAGTCTCGTGTAAACAGAGCCTTAGTGTTTAAAGCTACAATATGTACGATTTTTGTAATAAAATATCCAAAAATCACTTGCACAGTGTGATATATTTCCTGCAGTTGTGTACTTACAATATCCCAAAAGTTCCCAAAGATTTTTAATTTCAGAGAAATTCTCATTTTAAATAATGGCTTGTCCATGTTCACTTGTCGCCCGTCAATGACGTAATATCCGCGTTCTCTCTGGTTTCTGCTCGTCCTGCCGTAGTACCCATGGTGACAGACGTGGACAACTGCGTTTCGTCTAGTGGCACTCTCACGCTCACGCTTGTTTCGTTCAAACATTCTGGACAATGGCAAGCAGACTTTGGGACAAAAGGAGAACTAAAACGAGGATCAATATCAGCGCTGCGTTTTCGAGATGCCGAGAGCTCCACGTCCAAGACAAACTTCGACTTGAGAGAGATACTTTATTAGACAGGTGAGCAAATGTACATAAAACTAATCAATGTTATATTGCTCAGCATGATGAAATGTTGGAATATGATCTGTATGTTATTCTAATGTTGATCTAGCTTACTGCTAGTCTCATACAGGCAAACTAACACATAGAATAACATTATAACTTTCAACACACTCAAATGCTGTTTAGTGTGATAGTGTAGACCAAGTTACCTCACAAGTTTAATTCGTCAAATAAACTGACCTGTGTGAGCATTAATACAGCACGTGCGGGTAGTTCGGTAGAATGAAATGTCCTTATTCCTTTATATCCGCGGGACTCGCATGTGGCGCTGATATCTTTGTAATTGTAAGAGGTTAGCGACCCCTAGCGGCAAAAAAAACAAACATATTGTAGCTTTAAAAAAAACTGCTGCAATTAGATCCTGCTTTTTTCATCCCTGCTGCAACCTCAGCATGACAATATTTCAATGGCAATGCTTTGTATAGCTTTGTACCTTCTCGCTATTTTAAACCCAGCTTGTGTGCTGGCTAATGCTAAAAATGGATATTTCAAAATTGTTCCCCATGTCAATACTAACAATGTCTGGTTAAGGCCATGGGCGATTACTAAAAATTATTTTCAATTGCTGTGTGTTCTCCAGTAATATGATTTGGTCCTGTGTCCATCCTCAATAAATCCAATCTATGGCAGTTTTTAAGATCTATAGCTCAATCAGTGGCTCTCTGAGTGGTGCCCTTTAATAACATGGGCTATTCAGACAACTGAATCTCTCTAACAGTTTTCGACATCCAAAACTTCATCCCAAAAACTACATTTGGAGCACTGATTACTTTGAATTTTATTTGTTATATATTTAAGTAACTTCTCACTATTGTATCAAATTTCTCTTATAGTCACTTAAGATGATTAGAAGAATTAAAAGACTAGAGTTGTGTCATCGTTGGGTCAAATTCAGGCTGGTTTTGAGAAGGGTTTAGAGTTTAATTCAATAAAACAGATTGAACAATGTCATTAATCACAGACCCCTAAAATGAATCCACCTTCCTGACTGATGTCAATAGTCGAGTATCTCACCTCCTAGCAGTTAACCTTAGACTTAGTCCCACCTTGAGTAATACCTATGAATTTTAATTCATTTGAAGTGATCACTCTCAGCTTTGCACATCCATACAGCTCAACAATCTGTTCTCCCTTTTTTGGTTATACCGTTCCACTTTCTCTGGTACATAAAATAACCAGCAGCATCCTTGAAAGCAACACTATTCCCATGTTCAAGTCAACACTGATCATGTGGCTGGCACCATTGCTGCAGGTTTACAGTGAGCTAGATGCTGATGTGCCTCTGATTTTATTCCTTTCAGATGTTTTTTACTGTTTATTCCTCTCAAAGTTCTGAGGACTCTCA
The DNA here is from genome assembly GCA_026230005.1 of Gila orcuttii. Lineage (NCBI taxonomy): Eukaryota > Metazoa > Chordata > Actinopteri > Cypriniformes > Leuciscidae > Gila > Gila orcuttii. The sequence goes on along the minus strand of JAPDVR010000002.1, from coordinate 63,783,869 downwards.
TCTGCCAGTCCCTCGTGTTCCCCCTGCCGAATATCAAAGACACCTGGATGCTCAGCATAAGCTGCCCACCGTACAATAAGCATTGCCAGCGCCAATTATGGACTATTGATGTTCTTGGACCACAGTCATTTACAAATGAATCATTTATCTACCCTATGTCTAAGTCTATGTAGATACAAATTTGCTATAGAATATTCATATTCCTCCTTGGTTACAGAGGCTTTTCTGCTTGCCTTTTGTGCCCTTTGCTAAGTCATATTTCATGCAAAACAAAAGGTAATAGGATTATGCAAATGTGTCTGAATAAAGTTCTTGTTACCAGAAATTATCAGATAATGAAAGTTGTTTTAAGTGAGAAGTCTGGCATGTGCAGCAAGGCATAACGCAAAGAAATGACACAATGAGGAACACTGAGTCCAATGTAGTTCCAGTGTTGACACCTGAATCCATGACCCATGATGCACTATTGCAATCATTTTAAAATGGCAACTGTTCTATTATGCATCATTAGTGAGGTTCATACCAAAAAAGTGGCTCCAAAAAGTGTTTAGACACTTCACAGACATAAAATGTCTAAATGTCATTGCATTAGATAAAATCTAAAAGCAAGTGGCATTTAATTATACAGAAATTACAAGCAAACTTTTAAAGCAAAACATTTCACAAAAGTAGCTTTGCCGCCGTTGGGCCAAACCGTTTTAATTTCTTTATGAAAATAAATTGTCTAATTTTCCACTGTGGGGCTGACAACGGAGCGCTTTGGCATGTAATACAAATGCATCAGGCATTGCCTTGGTAATGAAAAAGTTTAAAGCTAAGATGAGATGTAAATAGTGGCCATGTTGTGAAAGATAAGATATTTATTTTAATTTTATTATTAACTTGCGTTAACTTCGCTTAAATAGCGTGCTTTACCAGCTACAGAGAAACCAGCATGGTTCGACACGGTTAGCCAAGCTAAAGCATTGAAAATTCCCATTTCCACCATCAGGTCAATAATTAAGAATGTCCAATCTACTACAGATGTTACAAATCTGCCTGGAAGAGGATGTGTGTCTATATTGTCTTAAGAACAATACAACACAGCGAGAAGGAGAGTTTGAGAGGCCAAAGACCAAGGACCAGATGGAGAATTGCACAAATTAATCTTGGGATCAAAAAGCCTATAAAAAAAATCACCACATGTCGTTTGGTTGGGTTTCAATAAAAGAAAAAGTCCACTGCTCTCATCCAAAAACAAACTCCAGCATATTCAGTTGTCAGACACTACTGGAACTTCAAACGGGACCAGCTTCTATGGTCAGATGAAACTAAAAACTTTTTGGCAGAAAACCCACCAGATGGGTTTGGTGCAAACAGGGATCAAAATGTACCCCATGCCCACGGTTAAACATACTGTAGGATCTTTGAAATTGTGTGCCTATTTTTCTGCTGGAGGTCCTGGAAATTAAAAAATCAAACCCTGGCACCCTCTCCTTAATATCTTCTAATGGGCCTTGGTTGGATCTTCTATCAGGACAATGATCCAAAACAAATATCGAATCAGCACAAAAAAATAGGTCACTGAGCACAAAATGAAGCTTCTGTAATGGCTGGCGAAGTTCCCTGACCTAAACATAAAAAGAATACTGAAGAGGAGAAGCATCAACATGGATCTGAGAATCTGAAGGATCTGTAGAGATTCTATATGGAGGAATGGTCTCTGATCTCTTGTCAGGTGTTCTCCAAACTCATCAGGCATTATTGGAGAAAACTCAGAGCTGTGATCTTTGCAAAAGGAGGTTGCAAAAAGTATTAATAAAATGGTGTCATTAATTCTGGCAAACATACATTGGAGAAAAACATTTATTTCATTAAGAGTTTTTTTTCCCCATGTTCAATTCTTTTTCTTCAATGAAAGTTTAGATTTTTGTGGATTATTTTCATAAAAGATCAAAAGGCTTAACAATGCAGATTTATTTTCACAGGCTTCTTTGTTCATATTTACCAAGGTTGCCAATAATTCTGACCATGACATCTACGGCTATATTTTTACATATAAACATGTATTTTATATATTAAATATAAACATTCCGGACTGACTGTGCTCCACTTACACATGATCATGACAGCTGTGAGCATGTCAGAGCACAAACTGTATGTTACATCTCTGAACTCAGTAACTTTTAATCCTCATTCACACTAGTTTTAGGACAGGAGGTCACCAAAGGGGGCAATGTATTGCTTGTAAAAAATAAGATGTCATTCCATTTTGACAAGGAATTAGTTTTCCTGCTGCTAAAAGTGAACATTCTGGAGGAGAAAAGTGTTTGTATATAAGATGCAGCAGTGCATAATACATCATCTTATGACCAAGATGAATGATATTCACAATTTTCCATGTATCACTTTTTTTAATATCACATCCCTGTATGTGGGCAGAGACAAATCATAGTGAACAGGAACATTGCTCATAGTCTTGCTCCTGCACTCAACTACCGTTTCTCAAAGGGGACGAATTACACGAATGCTGACTTCCCTCACTCCCATTGGTAGCTGCCGCATTGCATCGCTGCTCATTTGCATAAAACAAAACTTTTCTTAACTTTGACGCATCTCTGGTCTCGTGCACATCGCACCCGTCGACGGTCGCTGCAGGTCACGCCGCCTCAAACTGCGATCTCTTATTGAAAATCGATGCCAAATACTTCCTTTATTTGTCCTATATATCCTCCCATTTCTCTTGTTCTCTGTGTAATTCTCCCACTCTCTTTCCTTCTGTCTAGGGATGTAGGATTGCTGCGTGAAGCTCCCAGCTGGACGGCAGCAGAGGGAAGTCGGAGCAAAGAACAGGTTTTAGATTAGTAGTTGTTGTGGCTTCGCTGCTGGTGATTAATGATTCTGAGATGTGCTTTGTTCTGAGATAACACACAAAGATTTATTTTAATAGGGTGTGCTAGGGTGGAGGTGGAGATTTGGGAGCAATATGAAGAGAGAATTAATGAACATCCTTGTGAGCAGACACTCTCAAGGTACTGAGGCCGAAAGACACTTGATGTCATTATATTCACGCTTGACTTCTCAACTGTGTAAGTGCATTGTGAGGTAGAGCATATTGTAGAAAAGGCCAAATGGCAGACTGATACTGCTCTTAAAATGATTAATGCTACGGCCAGCCATTATATAAGAACTGTGTACATGGCATTAATGAGCTTTACGGGAGGACTTTAATTAAGATCGTAAGTCTTGGTTAAGCACTCATGGTTTTGTTCACCTCAAATGAAACCGAAATGGAAGTGGCTGTTTACGTGTGCTTGTTTGTGAGTCAGTGTGGACATGCATGTCTACATATTGACTCACTTAAAACCCATTCTGTATTCATGAGATTAAAATTAAGGGAGTTTCATATATATTTTTTAACAGTGGGTTATACGTAAATCATAAGTAATCATATGTGTAGTACATGAGTTAACTATGTCAGCCCATGCAAAAATACAAGGTTTGATTTTTTTTAAGAGATAGATACGATAGATAGATAGATAGATAGATAGATAGATAGATAGATAGATAGATAGATAGATAGATTTCTCTGAAATGACTTAAAAGGTTGTTGTTGTTGTTTTATGAGGTAAAACATAATTTCACCCAAACAGCCATTGAGTGTGTTTACATGCTCAATCATACACAGATTATGCTTAATAACCCATCAATGTATATGGACAATTAAGTGGCTTAATGCTGTCATTTTATCATGTAAAGGTCAAATACTCTAAAAAACATGAAGCAAAATCCAATCAGCAAGTCTAGTTTGTTTCTCATTACTCGAATTCTCAATGCATGCATATTTAATAGCTTTCTGTTGGCTTAATAAATGTGCACGTATGTTGTGTGCATGTCTGTTTACATTTTTACATCAAAACCAACGTTCTTGTATTGTATTGTTCTTGTATACAAAAACAAACAAATATCAAAAACAAATGCATATATAGGACCGTTAAGATGGCTTTTTTGTTTATTTTTATGACACTTAAACACATTTTACTCCAAAATTTTCAAAACAGATTTCTGAATGACCATTTTAATTGATTTTTAATTTAACATTTTTACTGATGGAAGTGACTCAAACTTATCTTTAACAACCATTTTTTGCTACTGAAGTTTAAATTATATATACACTGAACAAAATTATAAGAACAACACTTTTGTTTTTGCCCCCATTTTTCATGAGCTTAACTCAAAGACTTTTTCTATGTACACAAAAGGCCTATTTCTCTCAAATATTGTTCACAAATCTGTGTTAGTGAGCACTTCTCCTTTGCCGAGATAATCCATCCACCTCACAGGTGTGGCATATCAAGATGCTGATTAGACAGCATGATTATTGCACAGGTGTGCCTTAGGCTGGCCACAATAAAAGGCCACTCTAAAAAGTGCAGTTTTATCACACAGCACAATTCCAAAGATGTGCAAGTTTTGAGGGAGCGTGCAATTGGCTTGCTGACTGCAGAAATGTCCACCAGAGCTGTTGCCCGTGAATTGAATGTTCATTCCTCTACCATAAGCCGTCTCCAAAGGCGTTTCGGAGAATTTGGCAGTACATCCAACCGGCCTCACAACCGCAGACCATGTTTAACCACACCAGCCCAGGACCTCCACATCCAGCATCTTCACCTCCAAGATCGTCTGAGACCAGCCACCCGGACAGCTGCTGTAACAATCGGTTTGCATAACCAAAACATTTCTGCACAAACTGTCAGAAACCGTCCCAGGGAAGCTCATCTGCATGCTCGTCGTCCTCATCGGGGTCTTGACCTGACTGAAGTTCGTCGCCATAACCGACTTGAGTGGGCAAATGCTCACATTCGATGGCGTCTGGCACTTTGGAGAGGTGTTCTCTTCATGGATGAATCCCGGTTTTCACTGTACAGGGCAGATGGCAGACTGCGTGTGTGGCGTCATGTGGGTGAGCGGTTTGCTGATGTCAACATCGTGGATCGAGTGACCCATGGTGGCGGTGGGGTTATGGTATGGACAACGAACACAGGTGCATTTTATTGATGGCATTTTGAATGCACAGAGATATCGTGACGAGATCCTGAGGCCCATTGTTGTGCCATTCATCCAAGACCATCACCTCATGTTGCAGCATGATAATGCACGGCCTCATGTTGCAAGGATCTGTACACAATTACACAATTCTGAAAACATTCCAGTTCTTGCATAGCTAGCATACTCACCGGACATGTCACCCATTTAGCATGTTTGGGATGCTCTGGATCGGCGTATACAACAGCGTGTTCCAGGTCCTGCCAATATCCAGCTACTTCGCACAGCCATTGAAGAGGAGTGGACCAACATTCCACAGGCCACAATCAACAACCTGATCAACTCTATGCGAAGGAGATGTGTTGCACTGCGTGAGGCAAATGGTGGTCACATTATATTATTATATCTATTATATCTAATATGGTCATATTAGAAAAAGTTGTGTCCGCTCAACTCGGCTCTTTCTTGCAAGAAAACGACATCTATGAAAAGTTTCAGTCTGGATTCAGGCCACATCATAGCACTGAAACTGTGCTTGTTAGAATCACAAATGATTTACTTTTAGCTTCGGACCAAGGCTGTATCTCAGTACTAGTTTTACTTGATCTTAGTGCTGCGTTCGATACTATAGATCACACAATACTCTTAGATCGATTACAAAATTACACTGGTGTTCAAGGACAAGCATTAAGCTGGTTCAGGTCATACTTATCTGACCGCTACCATTTCGTCTACTTAAATGGAGAAAAATCGATTTTAACTTCGGCAAACTATGGAGTGCCACAGGGATCTGTGTTAGGCCCTTTATTATTCTCAATATATATGCTGCCACTTGGTAATATTCTAAGGAAACATGGAATTAGTTTCCATTGTTATGCTGATGACACTCAAATATATATTTCATCACGGCCAGATGAATACGCTAAATTATCCAAATTGACAGATTGTGTTAAAGATATAAAAGATTGGATGACGCGTAATTTTCTTTTATTAAATCCAGACAAGACAGAGGTAATACTTATCGGTTCTAAAAACCGTCCACAAAACCTTTCACAGCACGACTTTAACATAGTAGGATGCCCTGTTACTTTATCCGCTACAGTAAAAGACCTGGGTGTTACATTAGACTGCAACCTGTCTTTTGAAAAGCATATTTAATATGTTACAAAAACTGCCTTTTTCCACCTTAGAAACATTGCTAAGCTACGTAATATGCTATCAGTCTCTGATGCAGAAAAGTTAGTTCATGCATTCATGACCTCGAGACTAGATTACTGTAATGCTTTATTAGCTGGTTGTCCTGCATCTTCAATAAACAAGCTACAGTTAGTCCAAAATGCAGCCGCTAGAGTTCTTACTAGATCAAGAAAATATGATCATATAACACAGATTTTATCATCACTTCATTGGTTACCTATAAAGTTCCGTATTAAATACAAGGTATTGCTTTTGACTTATAAAGCTCTAAATGGTTTAGCTCCAGTCTATTTAACGGATCTTCTATCGCCTTACAATCCATCGCGCTCTTTAAGATCACTAAATTCAAGGCTTCTGGTCATTCCTAGGATATCCAGATCCACCAAAGGAGGCAGAGCATTTTCACATTTAGCTCCGAAGCTCTGGAATAGCCTTCCTGATATTGTTCGTAGCTCAGACTCGGTCTCCCACTTTAAAACTAGACTGAAGTCGCATCTATTTAGCCAGGCATTCATATAAATTTTTTATCTTACAGTTACTGTAAATTCGGCCTCTAGTTCATAAACGCCAGAGGAGAACTGGCCCCCGACTGAGCCTGGGTTCTCCCAAGGTTTTTTTTTCTCCATTGGGTCATCTGATGGGGTGTTAGGACACCATTAGGTCACTGGATGGAGTTTTTCGGTTCCTTGCCACTGTTGCCTTTGGCTTGCTCAGTTGGGGATATTCAAATTAATTAACCAATCATACCAGTGATCAGCTCTACCAAACTTGGATGTCTTTTTTCCAGTAATAAACAAACATTGTTAAGTTGTTTTGATTTATACTGTGAAGCAGCTTTGATACAATCTGTATTGTGAAAAGCGCTATATAAATATATTTGACTTGACTTGACTTGACTTGACTGGTTTTCGGACCCTGTCAGTTATGAAGCGCTATGAAGTTATTGCGTGGCAAATTAATTATAGCCTATCAATTTAATAATAAAAGTAGGCCTTCCCTAATAATACTAATAATACAAAAATATTAATCATAATTTGAACAATGAACAATATTTGAGAGAAATAGGCCTTTTGTGTTCATAGAAAAAGTACTTAGATCTTTGAGTTCAGCTCATGAAAAATGGGGGCAAAAACAAAAGTGTTGCGTTTATAATTGTGTTCATTGTATATATACACATACATACATCATATCATATATATATCATCCAGCCCCACTTCATTTAATCTGAGGTGTTATTTGAGTTGCACAAATCTCTAATAATTCAAAGCATATTCCCTAACCTCTTATTGATGTACTGTATATTCTGTTTTCTCAGTGAAACTACAAATTAGTTCACAAGGGAATTCTTGCAAATTGGAGGATTTGTGCATTAAAGATGTGTTTTAAGTGAGGACACAGCCTGGATATGGCGACGGAGATGTGTTTTGCCATGCCGCCATCCCATCACATAAAATATAGAAGACTGAACTTGTGCTCAGACAGCGATTGGAATTGAACGGTTTGTGGTTATGTCTGGGTTATGTGTGGATAAGTATGTCAAACAGCATCACTCAGCGCTGCCTGTCTGACATTTTTATCCATCAAATGTACACTGCTAGACGCAAACACTGCTTGAAAAGTAAACTGCCTCATACAGCTACATATGCAGCAGGCAATCCCAAAATGCATTGCAATGAAGTTTATGCTTTTTTAACATTTTCAACTTTCTTTAGTGTGTAATGTTGCTGTTTGAGCATAAGAAAGGTCTGCAAAGTTACAAAGAACAAAGTCTCTCCAACAGGAGTTATTCTCTATATCAGTGTACCTGTTTCTGAACTCCGGAAACGCCTCCATTGTAGTCTTGAGATTTCTTCCGGGAACTAACACGTCACAATATTCCACATATAAATAATTCCCGCCCAAGGCATATGCAAAAAAAAAAAAAAGGGCAGATGAGGACCGATTGAGTTGCATTAGTAGTGTGCATTTTCCAAACACGATCGAAGCTGTTGTCCAATTACAACACACTGATCCAGCCGTCCAATCAGAGCACATTGCATTTTCGGAAGGAGGTGCTTCATAGAGACATGAACTGAACAGGGGTGCGTTTCCCAAAGCCAACTATGGTCGCAAGTTCCGTCGTTACCAATAGAGTTCAATGGAAATTGCGATCATAGTTGGCCAACGATGCTTTTGGGAAACGCACCCCAGAGCGTTACTGACGGACTGGGCAGAGAGGTGCTGCAACAGTGTAAAATATGTGAAAAATAATGTTTTATAAACATTCAAGCATGAAAACCTATTCTAGTATAGCCTAAAAAGAACATCAAGACTTTGAAAAAGGGCATAATAGGTCACCTTTAAGATGAGAGACGCAATCAAGGGAAATGAGGATTTTAAATATAATTTAGTCAGAACTGCTTTAAATATTTGAGCTTGGACTAGTTATTAGTTTAGAAAAATGCTAAAAGTGAGTGTTACAGGAACGCTATTTTTGGCCTGTATGAGTGACGGTTAACAGAGTCGCAGCCCATGAATCAGTCAGGTCACTGCCTTAAGCACCGTTCACACTGACAGCGGTTTGCAGCAGGAGTTGTTGATTTGAGTCCATATGAGAGACAGAGCCTGTCGTCGATGCGACAGAGTTGAGCTGAGTTCAACTTTATGCAAATACACAGCGATGTGGAGATGACCGATAAGAGCGCAGATACCGAATCTCGTTTGATCCTTCACCTGATAGGGCACCACCAGGCTAACAGGGAGGTAAAATAAACTTTTTGATTTTATTTTGTCCCAAACAACAAACTGATTTATGTTTTTTTATTCGCTTTGGTACTATTTTCACAAGTAAGGTGTACATTTTCAAAACTCTTAGTGCTAATATCACAACAGATCATCAAAAGTGCACTTTTTTCAAACATTTCATCATGTTTTCAATTGTGTTAGTACAATTCACAAAATCACATAGTATACTTTTCACAACACAAAATAAGTGTTTCATCTACATAAATGTTTCATTCACAGTAACTGCCTTTCATAAAGCTCTTCCTTTCAAACTTTTGATTTGCATCTCTTTTTGTTCAGTTTAATACATTTGTCTATTATTTTATCCAACTGATCTTAATGGTTAATCAATGAATCATTTGGTACACCTATAGATTTCTATACAAGTGAAACTCGAAAAATTAGAATATTAAGTTTATGTATTTCAGTAATTCAAATAAAAAGGTGAAACTACAGTAATACATTTAGTATATAGAACTATATACACATGCATGATTATACTTTTCAGAGGGATGACATTTTTGTATTTACAGTACAGTAAAATTATTTTCTTATTGATTTCATGTAATATTCTAATTTTCAGAGATTTTGAATTTGTTTTTTCATAAGCTGTAAGCCATAATCATCAAAATGATAACTTTTGCACGATATTCTAATTTTTCGAGTTTCACCTGTAGATATTGATTCTATATACAGTTTCTATAGAACTTGTTTGCAATTTCCGATATGGATAACCAAATGTAATGAATTATTTTTACATAAGTGATTTATAGATACAGTAATAACCACCACTATGTTCAAAGTGTGTGCACTCGCATGTGTGTGTGAGAGGGAGATGCAGAGAAATTTGCCATTTGTGAAAACACTGTAAAGCAGAATAGAGTATAAGGGAGAGGAAACGGTCAGTAACGGTAAAACGTTAGATTGATTAGAGATGCATCAGTAGAAGGGAGACAGATGGCATCAAATACAGCATTTTACATTACAGTATGTATGTCATACATACAGCGATACTGTAAACAGATGACCATGGACAGCCATATTACTGTAACTCAACCTAAAGTGTAAAGGTCCACTACAGTAGATTCAGTCAAATGGTATAGAGTGAAATCATTTACTGTATTGCCAGCAAACTCTGTTCTAGCACAGAACCTAATGGCTGTGTCATACTTCATCACAGCTTTTGATAACTCACTGCAGATACTATTACAAACATTATGGATTCAATTACATAGGTTAGGTAATGCACATGTTTTTTCTAATGTGGCAACTGTAGCCTGTATTACTGTAGTTATTTCAGCAACAAGAGTGATTTGAAACATGTGTCTTGCATTGTTTGCTGTTGAATGAACTGATTGTTAAAAGTACTAAATTGAAAGAAGATCATACTGTTGTGTTTCTGTGATTAAACCAAACGTTCTCATTACATATTACAATAATCTTGTGTTTGAAACAATGATTATGTGGACTGAAAAATGTATAACTGTAATGAAAGCATGGGATCATGTTTTGAAAGAATGACTAGCTGTGTTACAAGTGTGATCAGTTTGGATTTTTGTACTAAGAGTTTTGAAAATGTACACCTTACTTGTGAAAATAGTACCAAAGCAAATAAAAAAAACTGTAAGTTCTGTTTTGAGTTAGTTTTCATTGTGTTCATGTGATGTTTGCCTGTGACACCCAGTTTGCCCATGTGTTTTATTGATTTAATCCCTGTCACCTGTGTCTCGTTAATTATCTTGTTAACTCTCCTGTTTGCCTGTGTATTTAAGCCTGTGTATAGTTATGTCCAATTGTCTCTCGTCATTGTGTTATGTTTGTGGTTTTGTTCTACTGATTAACCTTGTTCTGTTTCAAAGAGTCGGTTTTGTTTAAGTTTGTTTAATAAAAGACTGTTGCACCCAGATCTTGCATCCTCACTGCTGCAAACTTCATTGTGACATTAATATGATTTAATTTACTTTTAATGTATATTTCTTTATTTAAAAAGATTTGATTATGTTGACAAATGTGTCGAGGGTAAAACACCCAGAAGTAAAGTTGGTGTAGGATAACTGCCAGTCGAAGCCTTCGAGAAGCGCTGAAACTTACTCAAGACAAGTCAAAAAGCCGGCCATTATCTTAAAGATGTGAAACTGGACTATAAAGCCACTGGACTAATGACCAATGATGTTGACTGAAGAGAGAAATGGACATGTATCAACATCCTAACAATCAATTTCATCTGATTTCATCATGTAAGCCATCTGAAAGAGCAGTAATTACTCTGTCTTATCTTTGAGTCATCCAGATTCAGTACAGGTCTCAGTACTCTGTTCTCCCCTCTGCAGGACTCTAATTGCAATATAGAGGTAATGACAAAATTACTTTAATGAGTGTCTGATTATCTTTCAATTTCAGACATTCATTTGAATAATTGAGGTACAAACTTCATTGTTCAAGTCTCATGCAGGGAATTCCTTTGTTATTAAAAATACCCTGGGTAATTTGCTCAAGGTGGTACCGTGGTAAAGAAAAAAAAATCACGTTGGTAATTAGTATATCTTGTTATGGAATTAAAAACATCTGAGCATCCTCAACTAGATTGATTGATATTAATGTTTGATATTATATTTAATTACTCATCACTAATTTATTGGATATACTTATTCAAAAATGTGGTCAAGTGGAGAGTAAAAGTTGCTAATATCTTTGATACTCAGTAAAACTACAAAGTAGTCAAAAAGATAAGTACAGTAACTAATTACATTTACTCAAATACTTTACACCACTGAATGTTCCAAGAAATAGGCTTCATTTTTTTATTTATTTTTTTATTATTATTATGGGGTGAAATGTGACCTGGGTTTGTTTTCTCTAAAAATATGGTGGTTTGCAGTGTGCAATGGTTTCATGTTTTCGCCACACTAACCAATCTCCACGAGTAATACCAAGATCACTACATCATTAGAATCATTCTCATCAGGATCAGCTTTCCCCCCGAAAAAAAAAAAAAAAAACCTATACCTTTATTAAATAATAAAAGATTTAGTGAGAGAGTTTGCTCACATGAAAGAATATTGCCTTCAGAATAGGGTCTACCCGTGGGGCCAACTAGCAGGCAGGGAACAGTGTGTGTAGTGGACCAAAACAACTAAATGACTTGTTGTTCTGCCAGTGCACATCAAAAAGTGTGTGCATTAACTCCAGATTGGACAGTTCAGACAGGTTATACACTTCTATTTCTCCTTTGTCTCTATTCGATTTTCCAATGGCAAAAGTAATGTGCTACGGCGAAGCACACAAACAGCTGTTCTATCAAAGATATGGATGGCCAAAGCAAGGTCCCATAATGGTGATGTACTTTATGGCCACAATGAGAGAGCAGAGTGCAAAACAAATGTGGACAGGGAGATCACAGTGTTGTCTAAATTGGCTCAGTGGGCACGGTTTATACGAAACTTCCAGTCAGCGCTAAAGACAGCAACGCTAAGACATTTATAACCCGCTCTTAACAAGAACTGCTGGCACATAATGGATCACAGATAACGTTAAAATGCTAATGAACCAATTAGGCTGCATATTTCTCTGGTAATTATGCACTCTGCAGATGAGATCCACTCTTATTAATTAACTAAGCACCCTTCGTTCAAGAATAAATCGATATTTTTGGTCATTTGCAACCATTCACAGAGTGTGAGAAAGACGTTTATATTTATCATAGACTAACGTTTGTAAGATGTTCCATTAAATTATGTACAAAATTGGGTGACACAACAAATCCATAATGCTATATCCAAAAATACAAAATCAATTTGCATGTATTGAAAGACCACCTGGTGTTGTCTTTACTCGTGATGTCACTATTGATCGTGGGAATGTTGCGTAAATGGCCACAACGTCGTAGCAGAATCAAGACATTGTGCACCATAAACCAGGTATAAGTAGATACAACTGAAAGAAGAAATGCAATTAGAAAATCCGATAAAGATGCCAGTATGCCGAACACATATCAGTGGTTTGTTCTAAAGATTAAAGTGTGTTGTAGTGGAGTGGAATTATGGGTAGGTGCATGTGGGTCAGTCAGGTTTATTGGTTCGCCATGATTCATTCTTTGGGGTAGCAGCTGTTGTTGATGATACTGCCATGTCGTGGGGAAAGAACAATTTGTGTCCCGGGTACAGAAAGGACACCAGTCGTCTGATCAATGGATGATTGGCCAGACTCTTCAATTCTCATAGCAGATGTCAAATTGTTGCTGGGTTTTTGGTCTGGCCTGCGTGACATCAAAGTGCCACATTGTGAGATTCACCACTTTATGTCTAGCTTTATTACTCCTTTTGATTAGTGTAATGGTTTTGTAAATAACAGCTGCATATACAGTAGTTGGAAAATGTATCAACTTTAGGAAGCTGTGGAGTTACAGATATCTGTCTGTCTGTCTGTCTGTAGTTTGTTCTGTCTGTCGTCCGTTCTGTCTGTCTGTAGTTTTGCCTGTCTGTCATTCTGTCAATTTGTCGTTCTGTCTGTTTGTCTGTTGTTCTGTCGTTCTCTCTGATGTTCTGTCAGTCTTTTGTCTGTCTGTCCTTCTATCTGTTTGTCCTGTCTGTCTCTTTATATCCATCCATCCATCTGTCTGTCCGTCCGTCATGCTACAATGTCCCTCTGAACTTTTGTTTTGTGGTGGATTTTAATTTTGTTTTAGTTAAATGAACTAGTCTAATTTTCTCCAAAGTTGGCATTAGATAATCTGAACAAATATTGCTGTAGGGTTTTTTTTTTTTTGTTATCAAATTAACAGTACAGTGAATTTAGCTATTTGGGACAATGCCACCTTTTGATTTATGACATATTCTAGTTGTTTGTCATTACTAGATATGGATTTGTAAATAAAAAAATATTTTGAATTCACTTGCAGATAACGATTGATAACTGATTAAATATTATACAATTAGTAATACCAAAAAAAAATTCTACTTACTTTCCTGGGAAATCACTATTTTATATTTCCCTGATATTTCCAGATATTTCATTGCCATGGGAACTTCATACTGGTACAAAAATCCCGAAATTTGATGTTTATGCTACTAACGTTTGAAAAAGTCGTGGCTTTGGGTGAACCCAGTGGTTTTCTCACATTGTGTGATTCACCATAAATGTGCGGTGTAATCACTTCATTGTTTTGATTAGCTTAATTCTTTGACTACATGGCCCCCTAATATAATTTAAGCATAACACTAACTCAGGGCCTTCTCAGATAATTGAGTAGACAGTGCAGTTGTATTAAAACCTAATGTAATTTGCTTGCCGTGTTAAACTAAAACTTGTAAGTAATGTTTTTTTTAATTATTTACATCCGCTGTCTTCTATTTTGTTGTAGAGTTGGCTAGTAGTTGTATTTACAGGCTATTAAATATTTGTAGGCTATTTAAAACAAACTGAAGCTCTTGTATTGAAGTAAACTCTTCATTACTGTGACATCAGTATTCCATAAAAATAAAAATCTTGAACTGTTGATTTGTATGAAATTGCCCTGTCTGAATAGGTCAGATGAGCCTGAGGTTGAGTGCAGCTGCATCATTCCGGGCAGGTACAATGACGGCTATGAAAAGTGCTTTTTGGTGTCTGTGAGAGATAAAGATTCTGATGCTCTTGAAAGCTAAACAAGCATCTGTCCAAGAACAACTGATCTTAGCAAAAAATAAAGAATCTGCTAAGAGTAAGCAAGTTTTGTGCAACTTTTTTTTTTCCTCCAGTGAAAAATTCCCGTCTTGAGAGAAAATTATGTCTCGTTTTCGTGTCTGTACTAGCTGAACATTTATCTTGTGAGCTCTGTAATACCTACAGTAGCACAGTCTCACTCTCCTTTTCTTTGCAGTACAAAGGGCGGTGAAATCACTGACGTGTGTGTGTGTGTGTGTGTGTGTGAGAGAGAGAGAGAGAGAGACAGAAAGAGAAAGAAAGAAGACATTTAAAGAGCGAACAAACCCTTTATCCAGGTGTATGATGTTTCCTTCTCTTTGGTCAGCATGTTCTCACTCTAAACGTGTCAGGAATTGAAGTACGAGTCGAGTACAAGCCCTTTTTTCATAAGAACCTCTTTCCATTATTTCTCAGGGTGATGTCTGTAAAAGAGCATTTGCATGGGTCATCCATGGGTGCATTCGCACAGAGATTAACTTGCAGGGATGAGAGTGTTGTGATTTTATGCATGTAGGCAATGGTCACTGTAATTTTGCCAACAAAGAAATGTCCCTGACTACACAACATATATTTTTGATTGTGTAGTCATAACCCTAGCCTTAAACCTAAACCTACCCATAAGTTATCCCTAAAATCAAAGGGAAATGATACGTGAATAACACTGATGTAGAAGCTGGATGTAAACTTGTCCCTCAAATCTGACAAAGATGTTGTACTTCGTGATCATGTTCACTATACATTCAGCTGTTTGACAACCATGTTCTACTACAGAATTCACTTCTAAAACTGATGCTGTTGACACTCTCCAAACTTTACGTGTATAGTCATAGTTAATCTGAATTATCTGTTCATAGATGCATTATCGTTTAAAGCAACACCAAGTAACTTTTCCTCTGCGGTCGCCATACCGGTTGGAAACATTACCGCTGTCGTAAATAATTTAGCCTACCGCAGCCTACTGTCGCACGCGTACGCACATGCTCTCTGTTTATCCAGCACCGGCTTTGGAATCAACAATGGCCACAGACAAGGTAGAGCAGTGGTTTTCAAACTTTTTCAAGAGGGACACTTTTTTTTTTTCTTTTTTTTTTGACGCGACCCATAGGCTTGTGCGCAGAAAAAAATCAGCTCAGCACTTTTTTTAACCACTTTTGATGATGCACGTGCACTTGCTGATCCTTGACGCGATTGCAACGCAAAGTCGTTTCTGAACTAATTTGATCAAGCTATAGGCCTACATACAGGAATTTTAACCAATTAATAGCCTATCGTTTGCTGCATGCTTAAAAAATACACAAAACATATTCCACAACAAACTCTTTAAATGTAATATTCAGAACAGAACAGGAATTAAAAAAAATAATAGCTATAAACAAGCCAAAACGAAATAATTTCAAGCGAAAGTAAAAGTAAGGGGCATTATGCTCAGGTAACTCTCTCATTAGAATCAAAATGTTTAAACATTCGCGAATCGAGATGTATTTGATGGTAAACTATTCTTTATTATAGGCTTTGTAGCAGCTTCACTCACGTTGCAATATCGAAAGGAAAAAATCATCCTTTTCACATGCGCAAAAATGTGCATGGAAACATCACAGTTGAGCGGTGCTTACGCTGAATGGTACGAATTGTAGCCTACTACTGCTATTTAAACAGAGCAGTGTGCTTTTTATATTAGGTAGACTATTTTATTATTTTAAAACACAACATTGTGCTTTTGTCAAACTGTAAACTCTTGTCAAACTTAACCTACAACTGTCACCCAACCAAAATCACACACAGTTTAAAAGCAAACATATTTATAATTCAAATGAGAATAAAGTTAGTGTTAATTACAATTTTAAGGAAAACAAATGTATTGATCTGAAATGTGTGTGTTGCTGCCAATGGAGCGAACGAGAGTGTGTTGCGGAAGCCGCAAGGAACGACGAGTGTTTGTGTGTTGCTGCCGATGGAGCAAATTGTGTGTGTGTTGCGGATGGAGCGAACGAGTGCGTGTTTTGTGTATATATATTAATGAGAAGGGTGGGCCTACTTATTCTGCATAATCTGGTCCCAATCTGGTCCCAAGCCGGTTCGCAGGACGAGAGGGCAACACGCATGTCAGGAGAAGCATTCAGTTTGTTTCGTCTTCATTTTGATCAGGTGACGTAGATTATTTATTTTGCATGAATTTGAATGTTTTTTTAGTGTACTTCTAATCAAAGCTATTATTATTAATATTATTAGAAAACGGATTAAAAAAAAAAAATTATTTAAATCACTGGCGACCCATTTTTTAATTCTCGCGACCCACCCGAGGGTCGCAACCCAGGGTTTGAAAACCACTGAGGTAGAGTATGCATGATTTTATGAAAGTATGATGTATTGCGACATCACAAACAAGCAATTGTAGCAATTGTAACGCTTGCCGTAAAGCAAGTCAAATTAGTAGTTTTCTTATGTCTCATTAGAACTACAGAAACGCGACCCGATCTGGCAATCTTACATAGCGTGGATATATCAGATAAAGGACCGCAAAGCTGTGGCATAAGTGCATTTCACCATGTCACGACTTGATGAACCACTGAAACGATTTTGGAAACATTATTTTAAGGTAAAAAATCTTACTTAGTGTTGCTTTAAAGGTTTGGGGTCGGTATGATTTGTAAAATATTTTTCTCTAATAAAGTCTCTTATGCTCACCAATTAAGGCTCCATTTAATTTATCAAAAAATACAATAATAACAGTAATATTGAGAGATATTATTAAAATTTTAAATATCTGTTTTCTACTTAAATATTTCTGCATCATTACTCTAGTCTTCAGTGTCACATGATCCTTCAGAAATCAGTATAATAAGCTGAGTTGCTGCTTAAGAAACATTTCTGATTGTTAACAATGTTTAGTTGTGCTGATTAGTCTTTTTGTGGAAACTGTTGCATTTGCTCAGGATTCTTCAATAGAAAGTTTAAAATAAGCATTAATTTGAAATGGAAATGTTTTGTAACATTATAAATGTAATTACTGTCACTTTTGCTCAATTTAATGCATCCTTACTGAATAAATGTATTAATTTCTTTAAAAAAATATATCTTTCTGACACTGTTTAAAACAATAGTGTACATTGAGTTGTCGTCTCATATTTAATCTCAAGTTTGTCACTAACACGGCTTATCTCCTTAATAAACAAGTACACTTACTTCTGGGGAAAAAAATAATTACGGGCAAAATTTTTGGTCATGGTGAAATGACGAGGAACAGTCATAATAATAAAAAAAAAAAGATTCAAAACAATTAGAAAAAATTATAATTCATATTTTTACTTTTAATTTTCGAAGGCCCTGTTTACACCTGGTATTAACCCCCTAGGGTCGGCAGTATCGCCGGCGATACCAGCTCGCTTTTTTTCTTATCAGTGCAAAAGAGACTCAAAATACTCTTTTGATTTTGGTCTTACATATAAGTGTTATACATCACAGGCATTTTTGGTCAATCTGATTGCAAGTAGACAACGCTAAATACAAGTGTAAACAGGGTCTAAAAGGTTTTGAGCTTGTCCACATTCAACCACTTCCAGAGGTAGTTGAAACTGCATTCGACCAGATTGCTTTTATAGTGTAAACTTTCATGTGGTCGAATGTGTTCGAACAGCCATTAAAGACCGGCTGGTCTTGCGGCTGTTAGAGCAGAAACTAAAGATGATGCTCTCTGTGTGTTTTTCCATAATCTCATTTCGCGTTCGAATGTAAATTGCACAAGCTTATTTTGTCTATTAGATCGAAAGACTTGAAAAAAAAAACATACATTTACCCGCCCATAGACACTCCCCTCGAAGAAATCAGGACAGAAGCGGTTGAAAGTGGACAAAAGAGACAGATTAAACACCAGGTGTAAACAGCAATATGTCTGCCTCGTCTACTTGTGATCCGATTGACCAAAACACATCTTAATACCAGGTTTAAACACAAGGGTAAAACAGAAGAATCAATACATGAAAGGCATCAAAGATTTTCCAAGAAAAGAAGATGTTTTAATAAAAATCGTCCCCTCTGACTCAAAAGAGCCTGTAGTGGAAATTCTCAATCTCCTTCTCTTCTTTGTTTTTCGTCACTGGATTGACTCCAAAGGTTTCTCATTGACAGCAGTGAGGTTATTGGCTGCTTCAACATAGAAACGCCAAGGGGTTCCTTTGGCTTCTGCAGTGAGATGCTTCAGTATACGATGCCTTGGGAGTGAAAACACTGATCTCATCTCGTCCATGCGGTCTGCTCACTTAGTGCTTCCCTTCGTGTCGTTTCCAGCATTCTCTTGCCCGCACCGCATGACACAAACAACCAATCATTTTTAGTGATCTGACTCGGACACCTCCAGGCCGCCGCGTTCGCATGCTTACAAGCGCCACACATGCCTCCCTTTTAGTCTCCGTACAGAATCAATTGTTCTCGATTAGCGTCCGCTGGAGTGGATAATGAATTAAACCAAATTGGATTCTGCATATCTTGTTGATTCTAGAGGAGCATTCGATCTCAGCGTGAGATGATTAAGAATGCCACTTATCAACAGAAGAAACAATCTCTTTGCCCAAATCCAGGGCAAAGTCATCACGGAAAAAGCTTCCTTAGACGTTATTCGGCAAAGATAAATACCGTCTTGAAGATTGTGGTGAATTAAAAGCGCTCATGGCTTGCACACTGTAGTGCCATATGGCAAAGCGTCGCTTGAGTGAACTCACCCCGTCTAGTCTCGAGAGAACAGTCGAGTGCAGTCTGTCTAGCCGTGGGCCTCCGGAATATGAGAGAGGGAATATGTGGGTGATCCAGCAAATTGATTCATTAGCAAAGAAAATCAACCCATAAAACAAACAGTACAAATGTGTACATCTCCTGACCCAATTCAGATTTTTTTCCTTCCATGTGGCACAGATCGGTTATGACCCACGAATGTGTAAGGAGGGAAAAAAAGGCACATAGATTCCGATATTCTCAGATCGGTTTCAGCCTCATTCCTAAGTGGAGATAAATCTGATATTAATCAAATACGTGCATTTGTGTCTGCCATGTAAGCGGACAGATCGGATATTCCCGTAAATGCGTCATTGAAAAAGAAACGGTTGCGAATGATGTCAACTCCGGTGGACACCAATCATGATCACATGACTCAATGGTGCAACAGAGGATGAAGGCTCGACCTAATGTTTTGCTGACCTTTAAAGATGGTGCAAAATTTTGGATTATCATTTCATCCATGTCCAATGCAAATTGTGCTGTTTTTACTTCCGTTTCAGTCTAAGTTTTTCTAAGTCGGTATGTCTACCTTGAGTTGCTTCACCAATTGGATAGTGTAAATGCAGATATCAGATATGGGTCACACAAAAAAGATGTCAGAATCAGAATCAGAATCAGAATCAATTTTATTGCCAAGTAGTGTTGTGCACATACAAGGAATTTGCTTTGGTAATAAGTAGGGGTGGCACGGTACATGAAAAAACATCCGAACCGTTCGGTTCGCTTGTCTCGGTTCGGTGCGTGTGTGCGTCGCACGGTTCGACGCATGCGCAGTGTAACCTCGTGCCCGTGACCTCAGACAGTGTGTTTACTTTTCGCGCGAAATAAGAGATGTGTGGACATGACAATGGACATACATATGAGGCTTGTTCGACTTGAACTGGCGCTGCACAGACCGATCGATGAATAACATCAAAGTACCGCGAGAGTAACGGCTCTGTATGCTTTTCCATCACTCTCGCGGTACTTTGATGTCATAAACCGATCGGTCTGTGCAGCGCCGGTTCAAGTCGAACAAGCATATAGACAGTAAAATTGGAGTATGGAGTGCTGCAGGTCTCGTCATGTATAGAAATGGCAAGTGGGAGATGGAGGGTAGTTGGAGTTGGAGGATGCGCCAGCGTTGTATAAGTCCGTGTGGGAACATTTTGGATTTCATGTTACCTATGATATTTAAATGTATACAGTGACACCAAGTTTAGATAAGAACTCCAGTCATATGTTTCCAAAAACTGCACTTTAATTTCAAGTGAAAAAAATGTATCCTCACTCTCAGGGAATAGAAGCATTGTTGATACTGTTTGTGTTGAGGTTGAACTTATGTTTCACTATGGTTATGCCTTAGCTATTGTTATAGCCTCATTATAGGCAATTATGTGTAACATATTTTGACTTATTTAAAAGATAGTGCTTTAAGAGTTCCTCTCTTTTTCTATTAAAAGATATGCATTTTTAGCACACAAAGATTAAAATTAACTTGCATTTATCAAACTGTCAACTTCAGTGTAGCTCTTACAAAATGTTTATAAGTCCCTGTAGAGATAGCAATACACATTCTCCTTTTTTGCCAAATAAACAAAAGCATTTCATTAATGTCTTTCTTGCTGTATCAAAATGTCACCTAGCTTTCCTCAGAGATGGTCTCAATAATGTGCTTAAATTCAAGTCAAATTCAGTTTGTGCATGATTACATGATATACTTTTTTTTTTAATACTGTATCCTGAATTGTGGATAATTAAGCTATAGCCTATATCATATGCTAAAGTACATTTCTGGAGTGTTAAAGATTAAAAGAAAAAATAACAACAAGAACCGTACAGAACCGAAAACCGTGACCCTAAAACCGTGATACGAAACGAAACGGGGGTTTTGTGAACCGTGCCACCCCTAGTAAAAAGGTGTTACCTTATTGTAAGCTGGTCTTCAAAAATATTGGATATAGTCAACAAATCGGAATTGGGCATGAAGGCCTGTGGTGTAAATGCAGCCATTGTGTAGATGCTCATGTGGTCGAATGTGTTCAAACAACCACAAAAGACTCTCCGCTTACTGACCTAATACATAGGCATTATGGGAAGAGCGCTAGTCAGACAGGATTTAAACTTTGTTGGCTGGAGATCCAAGTTTAGTTTGAAGACGAAAAACGTACCAAGCACAATGTTCTCTCACCATTCCTGATTTCGAACACACTCACCGTGTCACACCACATCTGGTACATGTGGATTTAACGCTTATCTTACTCGTCTACTTCTGATCCCAGGTGTAAACCGGGCCTATGTGTAAGAAGTAGCTAGATTCATGTGGGTGACATATGTGGCATAATATTTTTGATATTCCAAATATGTATTTTTATTTTATTAAATGCTTTACAGATGAAAGGCTTCTGTATTCATTTCAAACTGTGTTTTTTTCCCCTTATATTGCTTCGAGGATAAAAAAAAGCATGTTTATCTCTCAATGAATACATTCTAGCTATACAAATGTTTTCTTTTTCACTGTAGCACTCTTTGTTATCATGTGTAAGCAAGTTTATGGGCTGCCGGACCAAATCGGCAAGAATGTGACCGAGAAGGATTTGTGATGCCTTTTTGGCTCTGAAAACCCAGGCTTAGGAAGGATTTTCAAGGTCTTCATGGACGACTAACAAAGCGGAAGGTCCACCCAGTCCTAAACATGTTTAACAGAGTAAACAGCTATGGCACATTTAGCTGTTCTGAATTTCTAGTTTTGTAATGTCTTGGTCATATTGTGCAATATTCATTGCTGCACATTACTCATAATAATAATCATTTTACACAAGCATTTAGGGTCGTTAAGATTTGTAAACGTTGTTCAAGTCTTTTCTGCTCCCCATGGCTGCATTTATTTGTTTAAAAATACAGTGAAGACAGTAACATTGTGAAATACTATTACAATTTTATTACAATATTATTACAATGTTTTTTTTTTTTTTTTTGTATATTTTGAAATGTAATTTATTCCTGTAATGCAAAGCTGAATTTTCAGCATCATGACTCCAGTCTTTAGTGTCACATGATCCTTCTGAAATCATAATAATATGTTGATTTGAAGCTCAATAAACATTTCTTATTATAATCAATGTTGAAAACAGTTGTGCTGCTTAATATTTTTAATGTTTTAATGTTTTGTAGAAACATTGATACATTAAAGAAATTTGGATTATTTGATGAATATATTTCAAAATATTTTATTTTAAATAGAAATCTTTTGTAACATTATTGTCACTTGAATGTGTCCTTGCTGAATTAAAGTATTAATTTATTCATGTTCTTCATTTTTGTGTACAGCTAAGAATACAGATGATTTTTTTTTCATATATTAGCATGATTTTCTTCTACCGATAATTTCTTCCCAGTCATTCCCTAATTATATAAACACATTTAGAAACACCTTCCACCTCAAAAATTGCCTATTATTAGCATTCATCCCCCTTAAAAGGGGCCAGGACTTTCCATATAAATAATTGTGATGTAAATGGCAGAATGTCATGCTAATCTTGCCCCGCGGTGAGTCTATGGTAGCATCTGTCCACAACAAGGAAGGAGTATGATGATGCATGAAATGGACAACCACATGTTGCTATAGCATAGGCCAGTGCTTATAACCAAGACTGATTCCCTCATATCTGTATGGAGAGAAAATTGCTGGGGAACTGAAGGTAGAAGACAAATGAAGAAAAATGACACCCTGAGCAACATAAAAATAAGTGTTTTGCTTTTTGTAATCCTCGTCTGGACCTCTTTTCATTGATTGTCATCAGCGTAGAGGGGGATATTGAGGCAGGCTATCATTTTTGTTCTTGTTAATTAGTTTTTCTCAGTTTCTGTGTTGTCAAAAGAAAGTTGTCTGCATGGCATCACTCAATTTAATCAATGGCACACAGTTTAGTCCCTAGGTACCAGAAAAAAAGTTTTTCGTGCAACTTTTTTAGCAAATTTCCACCATTACAAAAATCTTTTACATTTACTTTAACATTGTGATATGATTTGAACTTTTACATCATAGAAAGGAGATGAGCAAACAATGAGATCAGCTTTTGCTGACGGTTAAGCACCTCCTGTCTCTAAAGGTACGTTTACATAACAGCAATGAACTAAAACTGGAAAAGTTTTTTGCTTTGTATTTTTGAAACGTTTCATGTACAGACCACAGCGTTGTCGAAGGCTTAAATGCTGTATTTTCCTGATGTCACTTTGTAAAGACACACTACGCGCCTACAGACTGAACATATAATACGCATGTGCATGGCGTCACCATTTTCACAAATTGACGTTTTTGTAGTTTACACAGAGACGATAACGGTATCGTTTTTAAAAACTTGCACTTTGAAACCCGTTTTCAAAAGTTTGTGTTTTAAGGCCTCCAAAACATTGTTGTTGTGTAAATAAACGGCCAAAATGCATAAAAAGTGTTCCCGTTTTAGTTGAAAATGCCCACAAAAGAAAACCAGCTGAGTGCCGTTTGGTTGCACTCTATAAAGAGTCACTTTTATCACTGCATGGTGAACTAGATGAACAGGATGAGAATCTTTACCCACATAGACATTAACTATCTACCGGCAATAAATCTTAACTTAGCATCTGTGTTTATGTTGCATGGATGGAAGACGCATAGACGGGCTGGAGGCGACAACAAAGGAAGACTTCCCAGACTTCTGATTCAAAATGGAAGATGGGCGAGCTAAGTAGAGAATGGGGATTGGAAATGTAATGGTCCTGTCGTTTGACTTTGCCCCAGGCCAATACAGAGCCATCCATCTCTCTTCAGAGGACGAATGATCTACAGGTGAAAGCGGCCGCTGTGGTTTCATCAGTGTGACACAATCAACAGTATTGTAGTGGTGCTAGATCAAGTGAACACTGCAGTTATGCAAGACTTATGAGTGTTGGGTAATTTAGAATCAATGGAAGAAACTGTTGTGCTGAGTCACATAAGCATCATCTCGACCAGTGCCCTCACAGCAGTGCTCTTTTTTGAGACTGATTCCTCCCGTGAAGGATTTAAATGTTTCAGCTTTAGATTTATCCGGTGCTGCCATTCTGGCCTGTGACCAAACTCACATATATCATCCCATGCCATTTTGTCGGGTCAGAGCAAGGACATCAAAAAATTGTTTGGGGGAAAACAAAATGTAATTTTTTTTTTTTTTTTAAGAATGTTCACAATAATTTGAAGTAACCACATCTGTCAAGTTTAAAAGTAGTCTAAAAATAAAAATTATTTTGGGTCTTCTTAAGCTTCATTAGATTTGTTTCATGTATACCATTATAGTATTTGTTAATATTTTGAATGAGCATTTTTATTCTTTTTTTATATTTCTATTTAGCTTTAACTTTTTTTATTTCATTTAGTACTTCAACTTATTTTATTTCAATTAAAGAAATGTATTTTAATAGTTTTGGTTTTAGTAAACAGTAACAATACTGATTTGTATGAGAAACAGACAACAAATTAAGTCATTATTCTCGTTTTTCGATTGAAAATCTTACTGCAGCTCTGAAATCTGCAAATCTATTGCACATATTTAAACTAGCGTTCCACGTTTGGCATCAACGAACTCCGCCATTGTTGAATCTGGCATGAATTATGAAGAACTCTGTCATCAGTGATTATGATATGGGTCTTTGCATTACTCGATTTTGATTGATCTATTGCGGCAATCAACGGTTAGATATTTTGTAAAATTCTCCATCACCTATACCAAAGCTGTATATCAGTCCGCTTATCCAGGTAACTTCCTTGTATCTCATCTCTCTCTCTCTCTCTCTCTCTCTCTCTCTCTCTCTCTCTCTCTCTCTCTCTCTCTCTCTCTCTCTCTAAATGCAACTGGCACTGTCTCCGTTATTGAATGTAGACAATTATAGCCTAAATATTATGCTATATTATATTATTATGCTATATTTCTATAGTATAATATTATATAAATTAAAATATAAATAAAATAACACTGTTGTAAAGGCCTATTTTCTCTTAGAGGGAAATTTTAAATATATATTTTTTTATTCATTTATTTTAGTTCGTATAACTCTCCACAGTTGGAAGATTGGCATTTAGATGAACTATTCCTTTAGCAAAGCAATCCACAGACTTCAAGTCAATTCCTTTTAGTATGGTTTCCACTTTGTATGCGGAATAAGAGTATCATTGACAGTTCAAATGAATAATTCATCCTTTATTTGCCGCCGCAGCAATATGCTAAATGCTTGCAGTTTTTTCATAATCTTTTGCTACTTTTTTGTCAACTCCTACACAACTCAGCCATCATTCAGAAACAGGAAATAAAAAGGGAGGAAAGCGACGTGCTAGATACTCGCCAATGGAACATCTGGGTGTCTGTGAATGCTGTTATACGCTTTCTCTTGTCCCTTGAGCCGGAAAATGAAAGACGACATGCGGAGGGGTTGACAGGTAAAGTGATTGCCCCCTGTTGAGAGGTTGGCAGCATCACTCTCTGCCCTTCTCCCCGTTCTCGTTCTTTTCCTTGAGCCGCACTCTCCTCCAAAGTGGTCCCTCGTGGTGCCCCAAAACATGCAGAATGAGAGATACAAACAAACACAAAGAATAACTAGTGGGAGGGGCTTATTTCTATTGGCAGAATGGCTCTGTGAGCGCTTTACCATTCAACAGGTCATTACTGTAAAGAAAACGATCTTGGACATCACAGATGATGTTGTTTATGATGTGCTTGGCAGAAGATTTCTTCTTCTTCAGCTGGCGGCCAGAGAAAGGAAAAGCACTTAAATGTTGGATTCAACTCAGGATGTTTGACACCTTTTATAAATGCACTGACACAGTCAGACCTCTCTTTATGTGACTCCTCTATCATTTTGAATGGCAAATCTAAATATGGAGGGTTGCAGTATTCAATGGCTGATAGAGAACATTCTCTTTGGCTTGCTAAAAGCGGTCTCAATGCATCTGACAGCTGGAGAGGAAAGAGAAAAAGCTTCACCGGTACCTCAAACATAGGTATAAATGACAAATGGAAAATAATGGCCTTTAAAATATTTTGGATTATCCACTCAGTCTGAATCCAAAATAGGGCCTAAAACTGCTCTGACTTTATTAAAGGTGCCTAAGAAAAGTAAGAGCCATACTTAAAAATATATAAGCCACGTTATATGGAATTGTATTTGCAAAGGCCTTTTCTACTGTATTAAAGTCTTCAATCTTATTTCAGTTTCATGAAAGCGAGGGACATGTCCCGCGAATGAACACCACCGATATTCACACTCAACAATTTTATGTATATCAGGTCAAAGAAAAAAATCACCTGATGGCTTAATGGCTCTCAAAATATGACATCATGGTAGGCTAGATGTTCTTTTCAAAATTGTCTGCACAATCGTTCTATGGAACTCATTAAAACAGGTGTGGGGAGGGGGGAGCTTTTGGGGGATTTAAACAGAATCCACCTACAGACAGATGATGATTCAAACAGGTGCAATATGAATCACCACTAATGCCTAATAAAGTATACCAGCCAAAAATGGCAGGTTACTCTTTAAACAACAAATAAACCAATACAAACACTTTAAGATCCGCAAAGAGATCTCCCGCCGCAAATGGGGCCACATTGCTACAATTACGACTGTACATCAAGACAGCTTATGAACCCTAGGTAATGACTCAGGCACTTATCTGCTGTCTCCTAGTCTCCTAATACATTGTTTATTGGCATTCCACACAGCCCTAATTAAACACAAGAGCTCCTCTGGTGAGTTAAGGGAGAAAAAGTGAGAGAAGCATCAGAGCTTCGAACAGTAATTAACTTAAAAACAGAGGCTTTATAAGAGACTGGTTTAATGAAGTGTCGTTCCTTTAAAGAAACAAAACTGTTTGCTAACATTCAGGGTTCACGTTACGCTATGGCACTTTTAATTGGTACTCTACTGACATGTTTGATAGGGAAACAAAGGTTGTGAGAAAAGGAACTGACCCAAGAGTGACATAAAAGCAGAGAGACTAAGAGCAATTATTTGATTCATGTTTCTTTTTGTTTCTTTGAGGTGAAAGCAAGCCCAACTGAGCTGTCAAATGTCAGCATTTGCTTCCCTTGTATGAAAATTGTTGGTTATGATATTGGTGAAATAACAAGTCTTGACACAAACAGAACACTTTGCTTTTGCGAAAAGTCAGAATGCAGTCATGAATGTGTATATGGATAGCATTGATGATAATAATAAGAAATGTTTCTTGAGCAGCAAGTCAGCAAATTAGAATGGATCATGTGACAGTGAACACTGGAGCCTTGCCATCATAGGAATACATTTAATTTCTATTTCAAATTTCAATAATACTTCACAAAATTACTATTTTGATTGTATTTTTGATCAAATAAATAGAGTCTTGGTGAGAATAAGAGATTCCTCTCAAATATAAATTCCAAAACCTATTCTGTGCTTACATAGTCAGCTGCCTTTTATGGTGAGGGGGATGTGGAATGCTGTACAGTGGAGTGTACAGTTTGACATTAGACATAACACACTAGCATAGGAATTAGATTGATCTATACGGTTGCCAGTACTATTTTGTCTCAAAGGAAATCTATTTATAGTCATAATTTATTTTGCTTCGGCCCACAATGCTTTAGAATGCTTTTCAGAAAGGCAGCTTGATAGGTTTCTGAACATAGAGCCATCGTGCAGCAGTCACTGTCAATGAGAAATGGATGGCGAACAATTTGTTGCACAAGGAAATCCCCCTTGAGCGGCAGGACAATATGAGACGCATGTTAACTCGGAGGTCTCATTAGAAGGATTCTCAAACACGCTGGACATCCATCATACAGAAGAGCAGGAAGGACAGACAATTCACTCTTTTCCAGAACAGAAGCTTGGTAAATAAAGTGCAAGACTTGGCCATTGATTCCTATGTCTTTCTTTTTTTCATAGAGCAGTGTTGGTCCCCTGGGTGCCTTAAGTTTGATGGTTGTTGTAAAGCCATAATTGGTCAGTATGTGGCATTTGTCCTATTATTCTTTCAGCACGGGTTCAATCATTTTTAAACGCGCTGCTGTGGCACAAATGTGTATCATTCCAGTCAAATGTTGATCGATAAGTCAGTGTTGTCTAAGAAAGCACCATTACTGTGTGTATGCCTTTGGGGTGTGTGTAACACTGATTGGAAATCCTGGATGGATGGTGGTCATCTCAGAGTGTCTAGATGAAGGTCCCACTGTTTGGGGAAGTAAAATTTACAAACAACATCTGTAATATCTCCATTATTTTTGCTAGACAGACAATTGAAATGAAATGGATCCTACTGCATTTGGTATTTTTCTCCTAGGAAAAGGCTAACCTCATTGGAAAAACATCCCTTTACATATATGCTTGCAAAACTCTAAAAATGTACCTATACATACACTCTTAGAAGAAAATTTTCCATATAGAACCTAAAAGGATTATGTCAGGCGCTTCACATATAGTAGCTTTTAGTGATTCCTATCATGGGATCATTTTATGCATGGATAAACAGCTTGTAAACTCTGTATTACTAGAACGTTACACATGAAAGTATTATGCGATCATTTAACATTTCTCCTTATATAGAACCTTTTTTTTTGCCATAAAGAGTTATTTAAAGATGAGTCAAGAACACTAGGGTTCTATGTAGAACCCCATTGATCTTTTTTTTTTTCTAAGAGTGCACAGTTTTCAGCTGAAAGGAACACTAGAGGTAATAAAACATCAACAACTTTTATTTCTTTTCAAACGATTGGCAGCTTATTGATTATTTTCGTGTGGTTCCTTGCATAATACTATGACCTCAAAACACTTTTACCATAGGGCATGATTTGCAAACTAATACATTTTGATGTTTGCTTTTCTGACATTGTAAACTGGCTTGGTATCTGAACTGTTACAGCATTGTGATGCAAAGTGCTTGTAACACAAGTAAACATAAAAGAGTTAAAAGACCGGTAAATGCAAGCTAAACCAGCTTGGTTACTTGTTTTGTTTACGTTTTATTTCACATTTGCTGCTATCAGTTCAGTTTAGGGAAGGGTTTAGAGTAAGTGGTACATTATTTTCAGAAGTGACAGAGCATTCACTTTTAGTGCCACTCAATGGATATTTCATTGATGAACTGCAGTGATACTCACAACAACCAACATAAAAAAAATGTTGCCAGATGCATGTTCATCTGTTTTGGGATAAATTTGAACCCGATTTTAGCTCCACTCACTGGACACTCGCTTTGAAACTTTTTCAAAACATGCAAGAAGCAACGTAATATCATTTTGCAGAAATGTCTCAGGCTCGTTTTCACAATGAGCCTGGTTTGGAAATAGCCCGAAGAGTTTGAGAAGAGATCGCAACAGTGACAAATTGATCTCAACTTGAACTCAAATATTCTCGCTGAATTCTTTCTAGCCCAAATGATCTGAACTGCTATTCACATTCATTTCAAATTTGTGTATTTTGTACATCAGTAATTGTGTAATTTGGAATTAGAAGAAACACCTAAGAGAAGGTTTTTAAACAAGGCCTTAATTCTCCTGAGCTATGGAACGGCCGTTTAACATAAGTGTGGCTGTATGACAAAAAAAAAGTCAATGGCATAAACGCTTCAACATCTCCAGGCTGACATCCACTTCATCATCAGGTCACAAATGAACAGTTCACTTCTTACTAATCATTATGCAAAGTGAGAAACCTTAAAGGTCTATTGGGCCAGTGTGAGCCCCATTGGGCAGCATTTCGATTGAATACTCTTTAAGGTCGAGCTCTACTCTCGAGAGTGAAGTAATGCACACAAACAAGGAGAGGAAAGGTTGGTTCATTTGTCTAATAGATGTTAGTTCTTTACTGAAGCACAAGCAAGAATAATTTGTCTGCCATGTTGTGGATTTGTTGAGAGACTTTCATATAATTTGAGTTTGTGAGCCATTTCTTTCACTGCTAACGTTATGTAGCTAAAGTGAGTTCATTTTGAAAATAAAAATGAAAAGCATCTGCTAAATGAGTGCTTACTTACTAGAAGACATCTGGCATATGTTTTGGGGGAACGGGTCTCGTAGGAGAAATGCTGAAGAGCTCAACAGTAGGGTAGAAATCTCTTAGTGAAATTGATTCTGTGCTACAAACCAAAACAAGCCAAGTACTATGTGAAGTATTAGACACAATCCCATAACATGATACACCAATCAGCACAGCCGGTGTTACCAGGGAAATTTTGAGATGGGTACTGCAAGAAGCAAGGCTGGGATAAGGCCGACATCCATCACACCTTTCATCCCCAAACTTGAGAATTTTTATTGAATTTTCTTTGGCAGCTGACTCTTTTTTTAAAATTCTTGATTGTTTGTTGTTTCCAGAATCCCTTTTGGCTTTTTTAAAGGTTCTATATGAACTGTCTCATAAAGTAATTACTTGTCTGTTCAACCGTACAGTAACTCAAGTTCTGCTCGAGACGAGATTGGTTGTCTAACTATGTTGTTTGGTCAGTTTATGTCTTACATGGTTACACTGAGAATCGTTTATTGTTGGAAATGTTTATTCCCTCTAGTTCATTTTAGAAGTCAAACACAGCTATATATACTGAATGTGCAAGTAAAGTTGCTCTGAGACACAAAACCTTCAATTCTGAGCATTGCTTTACAATTCAAATGTGCTGTTTTCTTTTTGGCTGCTTCCTCCCTGCTGTGTTGATCTTGTGGGTGTCTTTCTATGTGTTTGACCTTTCTTTTGCTTGGACCCTTCATGAAATCACATACATTTTGCTGTTTGAAGCAGTAGAGGTTCAAAAGTAGACCTTTTTGAGAGGCTCCAAAGTAACAGGATTTAATCAGATGTTATGGATCATTTCCAATATGCCATTTCTCTCAAGCTGTACTTTAACTAGCTGAGAAACGTGTCTGTTGTTTAATTACATTTCTTGTCATTTTGCAAAATGATGTTTGATTAAAGATAGGGTAGGCAATTTTCTGAGCGGCTAGCAATAGCTAACCTAACTTTGCTAGCTAGCTTTGAATGCATGAGATCCCACCTTCCCTTCAGAGTATCCCCAAAGCCACGTCTCCATAACACATGAACACACACAGCAGAGTTTGCAAAGCGTCACGAGACGAGAGACAGAATTAAACCACCTCATGTTTTAAAGCACATAACATTACAATAATAATGAACATAAACAACTTAAATAGCACTGACCTGTACCACCTGACTGCTGCAGATTCATTTCAGCATTGATCGTGTTGCCATTGAAACGCATAAATTCAAATCTCTTCCAAATTACAGTAGTTATAGTGTGAACGCAGCATAAGCTCGTTGTTTTGGTTCAGGTGTAACTGTAAAAAGTGGCTGCTATTTCGTTTGCGGTGCTTGGTGACTGACATCTGTCTAACTCTGAAGGAAACGCACTGATGACGTGTGATGTCTGCGCAAGCAGGTGCATGGAGGTATGGAAATACATATGTCGACAGCTTTACTTTGCCCTCCACAGAAGATATATATTAATTATTGTTTGTTGTTATTTACTATGTTTTGTTTTGAATATAATTAATGATTAACAGTTAATAAATTATTAAATAAATATTATTAAATGTATTATTTTAAGTTGTTTATTATTCATATTTTATTAAATTTGTGAGAATATTGTGAGAAATATTGTTCATTTTATATTTAACAATCATTTTAGAACCATTTTTGATTCAGTTTCAATGTCCTAATTTAAAAAATGCAAAATTCTGCATGGGACTTTTGGAAACATGTTTGAGTGATAACCCACGTCAAAATAATCTGTCATTTGGGTCTTGAAAAAGTTCAAATGTGACAGTAAATACATTTTAAATGTAAAAAAATATATTTTATATAAATGCTGTTCTTTTGACCTTTCTATTCTTGAAATAATCCTGAAAAAAAAGTTAAGCAGCACAACTGAATAATAGATGTTTTTTGAGCACCAAATCAGTATATTAGAATGATTTATGAAGGATCATGTGACACTGTAAACTGAAAATACATTTAAAAAAATACTTCAATAGAAAACACTTCATTAAAATTGTAATAATATTTCATATTACTGTTTTACTGTAAATTTAACTTACTGAGTAAATGCAGCCTTGATGAACATGGGAAACTTCTTTCAAAAACTTTCGAATGGTAGTCCATTTCATGTTAATAGTTTTGGATATTGTTGGGTCTGTGCTGTTCATGGTTCTATTTCAGATTTTAAGTAGGGCATATTTTGCTTAATTTTGTACTCTAAAAAGGTTTCTACTTGATGTCCAATGTAAAATTGGGATCCTATAAAACCAGCTGAGACCCAGTGATCTAAAACACTTCAGAGTCGTCCAGCGGTGAATGTTTTCCAGATGGTCGCCCACCTAGCATGACTCCCAGTCACAGTAGAGGAAGTAGTGTGGCTTCTTATGAGAAAAAGGATTTGCAGCAAAAACTAGAAGAGATGAGGGAGATCAGGGAGGTGATGCTGAAAGAGAGAGTGATGTGTTGGCAAAGCTCTCTGCAACAGCCCCCCTCGTCTGGACGTGCGCGAGTGTGCGCATGCGCCGGCGACCTTCCTACACACTCTTACAAGTCTCTTCCTATCTTTTTATCTCTCCCTCTCTCTCTCTCTCGTTCTGTCTGAGACAGGGATGCGCTCTACCAATCTGTCTCTCGCATTCACATTTCCTCCCTCTCCATCACAGACTCTTCCCTTCTATCATCGGTGTCTATCTATCTCCACATCATGCAACAATGACAATCCCGTTCTAATTAGTTCTCTGATAGCATTTGTCATGTTTAGGTGAGCGAACACGAGTGGCGGCAAAGTCAGCAAAGTTGTGTGGCGCCGAGTCGAGATGGAAGCGCACTGCCCTCCGCCCCCGGCCACTAGCTTTTCCATTCTTCCCTACAGCTGAGAATGTAAAAAGAATCTCAAACCCGTGGAATTTTTCTTCTTCCCGTTATTAACGGGTGGCTTGTGTGATGAATGTCGTTGGGGAGAAACTGACAGCTCACCTGTAGCCCGCACTCGGCCAGCATTAGGCATTAAAGCACAGGACTGCACACAAAAAAAAAAAATACACAGGCACGCTCTTCTGATGAATAATGATTGACTGCCTCTGAAAGATCTGCGTCAGTTGTAGCTGCAGCTTTCTGAAATGTGCCGCAGGCAATTACTTTGTTTTATATTAAAAAAAAAGAGGAGGAGGAGGATAAGGAGGTAGAGAGGAGAGAGAGCTCAGAAAAGATCACAGTGCCATCTAGTGGACGCTGCCAGAGGAAGAGGTTGTTGTTTACAGGAAAGGTAATTAAATTACCCCATTAACTTAGCTTGAGTTTTTCAGGGGGAAAAAAACTGTGTGTGGGAGGTAACTGAAGCAAGGTTAGCTATAAAACACGTCTATATTCGTATACTGCAAGCAGTCAGGTAACTAATTTATTTCACAATTTATCAGAGTATAAGTAGTTCCACTGAGACGCACAATCTTTCAAAGGTTAATGATGGAGACCCCTGACTATATATCCAACAGGCCAGAGTCAAAACGCACCTTATCTTTAACCTCTTTAAAGCAAGCTCCTATCATGCAATAGATGCATCAATCCTCATGAAATTTTCCAGTTTGTTCTATATTAGCATTGTATAAAATGTCACGACATTTCAGATTTTATGTGGAAATCGGTCAGGGATCCCTTTATGGATTCCCATACTCCTGCTTTTTAAAACCTTCATCCTGGTGTTGGCTGGAATGGCGAGGGCTAAAAATATCCCGCTTTAGGTTTAGTGGCCAACAATGCAAGGTAGGAAATCTACTTTGCACCACGATCAATAGGTACGGGTTTCCTGTCAAGTGCGTCGGCAACCTCTTTAGTCATTCAGGCCTTTTCAAACAGCTCCCGAGTTCACACTGGAATCTTTGTGTCCCGCCAATTTCTAATTTCACAATGTTTTGGTTGGAGGATTAGCCATGTCGCCATGGAGCACTATTTCTTTGGAGTCGGACGAAGGGGGCTCAGGGAGAAAGAAAACGAGAAAATCTGGTTTTGAAAAATGCAATTTATTCCCTTTTGCTTTGAGGCCTGATTTATTTCATATCACGGTCTAAGCCACAAACCAGAGAACTTACCTGACCGGTTGAGAGAAGGTGAATTGGAAAAGCTTATCTCCGAGGTGCACTTACTCAAGGGTTGGGGTGTTTTTAAGGCAGATTACGGCATTTGCCGAATGTGAATATGAGATGAGTAGTTGTGCATGAGTCAGCACATATAAGTCAGGGGTTTCAATGCTACTATTAGAAAATGTGGAGCTGGGAGCTGATGAAAATGGGTATTATGCTCATGGACTCCCAGCATGTTCACAGGCCTCCCACCACACAGGAGCATTAAGCATCAAGCATCCCTACGCAAATATACTATTGAGGTGCAATGATAGAATGAAGGTATTGGATGTTAATCCTGTGGCCATTTGATATATAGCACAGCGCTGAATATGTGTGAATCTCACAAAAACCTGTCACATTTCACCCCAAACTTTATGGAAACGAAAAGGGAAATTATGTATTGCATTTAAAAAAATAGTCTGTAAATCGGTCCATTAATACTTTTGGTAAAAAACTTAACACACACACACAAAGTGTTTTCATGTTTTTATGGGGAATGTTCGTAGATATATAAGGATTTTTATACTGTACAAACTGTATATACTATCCCCTTACACTAACCCTACCCCTAAACCCATCACAGAAAACTTTCTGCATTTTTACATTTACACTTTTCTGTTTAGTCATTAAACATTTTACATTTTTTAAATACTTTTATTTAGCAAGGGCACATTAAATTGATCAAAAGTGACAGTAAAAACCTTCCCGTTGTATATTTCAAAATATTTATTCAACGTTATATTTTATACATATTAATTTGCTCTTTTGTTATAAATATTTTATCAATGTATTTTTTTGTCATTTAACATTTTTTAATAATTAAAAAATAGCAAGGGTGCATTCAATTTATCAAAAGTAACAGTAAAGACTTTCACATTTTTGCAAAAATTAAATCCACTGCAAATAAATAAAACATCACAGTTTTTATATATATATATATATATATAATTTGATAAAAAGAAGAAATGTTTCTTGAGCAGAGCAAGTCTTGAAATGTGGCTTGGACATGTTTTTGTAAAATTCATCCTCACATTTTAGTGTTTAGATAATCTACTGCAAGGCATTATAGAGGAAACCGTTGAATTGCCATGGTACATATCTTGAAAACATTGCAGAATAAGATGCTTTTCTGTAAGTGAATGCAAACAGGGCAAGCCAACTGCTGCATTTAATTCCCAAATGCACAGGGTTTCCCGTCTTCAGGTTTAGCTGTTATTTCCAACCTGTGAGCAGCCTTCTGGCAACTAGTGACTTCCACACCAGACATAGATCAGCTCTCATTCTGATGCTGTTTTCTGTTCATACAAAAGAGCTGCTAGGTTGTTAGAGATAAGCAAATGATTTGAATTTAGGATTTGCATAATTATTTAACATACAAAAGTGAATGTGTTGCATGAAGAAGGTGGCAACTACTTAGATGAATAGACATTGCATTAGCATTGACACCAGACAGTTGCTATCAGTGTTCATCTATTTCCTTCACAGTCACTTCCTGGGGGTGTGTGAAAGATTTGTCATCTTTATAACGCATCAGATATGAAAATCTAGGCAGACATAATCTCTAATAAAAGTCGTGCCACTTTGAAAGCACATTTTTCGTATACATCTTGATTTTCATGGCTATACTTTTCATTCAGTTTGTGTTGTGCTGGTGTTTTCTCAATAGATTTGGTCTGAGAAGAATGCTGAACCCAAGCAGAAGTCAAAAGAAATGAATGGACCTCTGGCTTGTGAAATATTCATGCACAATATACCCCCAACACTCCTCTAGCATTTTCAGGGGCCAAACCAATGTTCTTCGGTTTCTACCTCATGTCACAGGCCTTAAAGGAACAGTTCACTTCTAAAATGAACATTTTGTTATATTTTTCTTGTCACCCTGATTATGTTTTATTGTATTTCTTCTTGGTCACATAACACTCCCAACATTTCTTTTGTACCTTTTTGGAGGGGAAAAAAACATATGCTCCTATTATTAATAAAATAATTCAGGTTTGACATTCCAAATGATGACTGAATCGCTTTAGGGTGACCTGTCCCTTTAATAGCCTTTTCAGGGCCAAACAAAATGAAGGTTATTACACACAAACACACACCATTTTTACCCGTACAATGTCTTAGTACAGAGAATGTGAATACAAGGTCTATAGAGAGCCAAAACAATCCATCGAGGAGGCAGTCAAGGAGTCCGGCTCATTTTTTCTGCCGTCTACAGGGACTCTAAAGGGATGAGCAAGTAAAAATCACCAGCCGTTCTTTGCATAATTCAAGCACCCTGCAAAAAAATGAATTAATGATCTCATCAGAGTGCTATTGTGTACACTAACTGTGTAAAATATGCCCAAGCAATTCGTCTGCAACTGCAATGTGAGTGCTTATTGTAACATGACACTGGTAATTAAAGGTTTGTGTGACAGTACATTGTAGAACAATGCTCACTTCCACAGCTAGTGGGTACGAACAACAGCACAATCCTAATAGCCAGCTTACGTTGCCTAGATACAGTTGCTGTAATTGTCACAGATGCATGGTTTTACTGTGAAAGCTAATTATGTTTTGTTTTTGTTTGGTGTTTTTTTTTTTTTTAAACTGCAATGCATTTGCCACCCCCAAACTTCACGTTTTCCCTGACACCTTTGCCACCCACATACACAAACGAGTTGGATTTGTTTTGCACTAACGGGACTGATTAAAATGAGAGATATTATTTGGAACTGGTGGGTCGTGATCTAAAAATGGGTCACAGGTCTTTAAAGGTTGAAAGTCGGCATGGAAAAAGCAATGGCAAATAGAAATGACAATCTGAAGCTAAAAAAAGACAACAAAATAAAAATATGAACTTTTAAGAGGGACAAAAATCTTTCCATCCAGGCATTCCATTAAAAAATACTCCTGTCAGTTTGTAAGAGTTACTAAAGATTTACTTTAAGCAACTAAATGCTTAGACATTAATTTAATACTTAGTGAAATTACACAGATGTAAACAAATCTAATTATGTCTCTCAAAGGCTGTGTATCTTGTCAAACTTTATTTTATTTTGTACTTTAGAGCAAATTCACTTTGCCACCATTGATTATTCCATGTTTCAGGTTTGTAAATCACTTGTGTGTTGTTTATGCCTTAACAAAATTAATGATTTTCTATTCAGCCTAGTCATATGAATAATTTTGCATTTTAATTGTTAGTGCTATGCAGTTCATGATAATATTCTGTCAGTAAGGATGCATTAAATTGATCAAAAGTGTGTTTATATATATATATATATATATATATATATATATATAGAGAGAGAGAGAGAGAGAGAGAGAGAGAGAGAGAGAGAGATAATACATTAAAATGAAAAAGTCATTTTAACACAATATTACTTTTTACTGTATCATAAATGTAGCCTTTGTGAGCCCTAGAGACTTTCTAAATTACCAATATATGCATCACAAATATTTTTAAATGGTAGTGCAATATAATAAAATCAAACATTTTTAATATATTTATGCTAAGGATAAAGTTTACTAAACTTTGGGACTGTGTTGAGTTGCCACTTGAAACCAGTAAAACCAGTTGAGAAACACTAGTTTCGACAAACATTTCATTGTATAAGGTTTTTTTTTTATCGCATGCTTTATGAATTATTGAGAGTGTGAATGACACATAAGGATTGATGGGGGTCTAAAATATATTATTTGCACGTCAGCACCTTTAACGTGTTTAAAATTCAAATTTGTTATAATTCATTAGACGTCTAATTGGTTATGCTGTGGGTGTCTGCATAAACAATTATACAGCAAACATCAGCAAAGGCGAGTTCTATAGATCATTAATCTACTCGAGTGGGGTTCCGACACGGTAGTTCAAAGTATTTATGTGTGCGAGCGTCTTCACTTCCTTGATGCATTACAGACAGTCCTGAATCTCCTCACATCTGAACACCAGAAAAGAGTTCTCAATGCTGAAGACAACTTGTTTCTGAAATTCCCAAGCTTCAGTGCACATCGTCCTATTCTAGCCCTCTTATCTCCGGGGAACTTGGCAGCAGAGCCGACTTCTCTTGCTTTGTAAGGGATTTGTGGCAAGTGGATAATTGACTGATCGAGAAAACACTCGAAGGAAACCAATTAATGGCATTCTCCGCAGTGGCAATGCCACTGCCTTGATTTGCAGTGGAGTTTCTTATCCAAGCCAATGCATTAAATATTAATGTATACCCCAGCACGACTCTAAGGGGTTTACTAAGAGGTATTTAGTTTTGTTCTGTTTTGGGTTGTCAGGAACACCTGCTTTTGGGGTTTCAGATTGGAGCATTCACAATTGTTATTTATATATGGAACTATTTGTTGTTGAATGCTCAGGTTTAAATTAGCTACTTTTAGTTTTAAAGGAACACGCCACTGTTTTTTTTTTAAATTTTTTTAAAGGGGTTATTCACATAGAACGACAGGAGGAGGAGGTTGCGATCGCTCAACAGCCTGAGGACCTGAGGATGAGAGTTGGGGGATTTCAGGTGTTGCGTGATATCTCTGCGCCCAAGTAGCAGTGCTTCGCCTGTGCTTCACCCCAATATAGTCCCAAGTCAATATCTGCCTAGGAAATCGCCTAGTCTTAATCTGCATTGCTATTTGTACTCGTTGTGAATACGCAGGCCACAAGAAGTAATTAGTTTTTTTTTTAGTTTTTTTTTATTACTTTTACTCACGATATGCTATCCGGCAACAAAGGATTCCTTTCTTT
This sequence comes from Gila orcuttii, assembly GCA_026230005.1. NCBI lineage: Eukaryota > Metazoa > Chordata > Actinopteri > Cypriniformes > Leuciscidae > Gila > Gila orcuttii. The sequence goes on along the minus strand of JAPDVR010000002.1, from coordinate 63,744,578 downwards.
ATGCTAAGCTAAGCTAGCCGCGGCGCTGACAGACTTAGACAATGCATGCACTGAGACAAAAATGTGTTTGCCCACCTATCTAAATGCAGGGGAGACGGTGAATAACCCCTATTTAAAAAAAAAACAGTGGTGTGTTCCTTTAAAATACAATATATTTAATTTTGTACAAAAAAAAGTAGCATGTTTAGCGATAACGGCCTTTAGTCATTAGCAATGTTTCCTCTGCAATGATATCAGTCTTTTTTTCTCTCTTTTGGTTTTTACTAGAGCCTTATTTATCTCCAGATGTCTTGAATGGTTGTGCTGTTTTATATGATTTTGTTTGCATTATTAATGAGAAAACCCTCTATTATAAAATACAATTATTTTAAAATTATTATTTTTATTTTTTATTATTTGTAACGTTATATGATGACAAGACTTCATCCAAACCTTTTTCTTTCTTTTTTTTCCCCTGCGATTTTCTGTAAAAAGCAGTTCAAACACTATATTATCTCCATTTATTCTTGCCCGTCGTTCACCATGTTTGTTTATTCTAAAGCCATGTTTGACCGCGAGAGATTCCGCGATATTTCCCATGTTCCCAGTCGGGACTCTGGTTGTCTTGTTCAAATCAAACCAGATCGAACAAGATCTGGTTGTCTTGTTCGAATCAATCTTGTTCAAAATATTTTTTAAAGCCGTGCTCAGACTACAGGAGATCTGAGATCTTAACCGACTGTGAAATCTGGTTGCATCATGCACATAAGGAGAATCTTTACAGATTTTCCTCTTTCAAATGTCAAACTTGCACACACTTCACGATTTGAAAATTGTGACGCATCACACACTACATCATGCCAGATTCAGCACCTCACGCCAGATTCAGCACCTCACGTGATCTCAAGCGGGAAGCGGATGAAAACAAAAGGGATACTGTGTCGCGGCAACTTGCTGTAGACATTATACAAGGAGACATTATAAATGCAGTCGTGTTGTTGCCACATTTCATCCAGCCGTTCCTCACTCTCCATTGTCCACCGGACCCGTACAGCTGTTCATTGTTTCGCTTCTCCATTTCAAAAGTCCTGTCACTTCCGTCTCCTTGTAGACTTGTCTCTCATTGGCTATTGTGGAAGTACTAACTTAATCACAGTCGCAATCATACCGATTTAAAATCCTAAATATCAAACATGTTTTGATAATACACACTATGTGATTGTCACTCACATGAACGTGCAATGATTTGCCTTATATTTCGGACATTTGTCTCCGATTTCCACAAAGCTGTCGGCGAGTGAAAACCATGGCTAAACCCCGCATTATTAAACAGTTTGCTAGGTTTTTGAACAGAACTGCAGAGTAGTGCTAGTCGGACAAATAATTATAGACATTAAAGATGATAGCACTATGTAAAAGTGCTTTCAAATGTTCTTCTAATGTCTAGATCAGTAAGTAGACGATATTATAAAATGAAAATATCTCAGAGACAGCCGTGTTTAATATCCAGCACAAATTTACTGCTGCATTGATTCATACAACGGCACCGACAAAGTGTTTTTGCCGACGGTGGGGGAGAACGGATGAGAGGCTGACACAAAAGGACTTGATTAAAGAATAAACATTGAGGGTAATAATTAAGAAGCGTTAATGAGGCGTGCAGGTCTCATCGCCTCTGCTCTTCCAGCCCTTCAGGGCCGGGACAGGCATTAGACAAGAGATTCCTAATTACACGACACAACTGCTGTCCTGACAACAGCCGTGATGACAGTTACTCCAATGAGACACCAAACAGTGGAGCAAACTTAGCCTACAGTGGCACCAATGGATTAGCTGTCAGCCACTGGGAGCAATTGCTAGTGTTTTAAAAGACGATTAAGAACTAGATTTTTACATTTCAGAGGAAAATGTGAGTGTTTTTTTGCCTGTGTAAAACATTATTCATGTGTATGTGGCTGGCTGCTCGGGCATCGCTGTGTGGTTGCTAAGGCATTCTGAGTGTTTTCAGTGTGTTGCTATGCGGTTGCTAGGGTGTTCTCTGTAAAGCAAAAGAGCCCATGCTCAAATCTCTATGATATTCTAGTTCACTTATAAGTAAACCCTACTTTAACTGAAGTCCATGGGATTTTTGCAAGTCTGATCAATGATAAAAGTAATAGCACACATGTAGCTTTAATTTTTTTTGGCAGTAGCATATGGAGGCAGCATTAGTAAGATGTAAAAATAAATAAATAAATACATGCATACATACATTAATAAATAAATTGATTTAAAAAGAATTTTAAATAAATATTAAGTAAAATAACTTATTAAATGAATAATATGTTGGGAATATAGAGGTATTATAAAAAAAAAAATTCACCACATCTAATACAGACCGTTAAAAAGGCAATAAATTTGATCCAATAGCTCTGAAATTTGCTCCATTTAGATACAATATCATTATAGTATGTGCACATTTATGCTAATTAACTGTATGTGGTGCAAAATGATTGATTAATAATAATAATAATAACATTAATATAGATTATATAATATAATTTATAATATGTTCCCCCATTTTTTTAAACCAATAAGCCGCTGAAAACCATTTTGTATTATATTGTTTTTTACCTACTAAAAAACTAAAGTTTAACTGCAACTCATTTTTCTTATGTAATGTATTTCTAAGTGAAACCATGTATTTAACAAGAAACAATCTAGGGCAGGACTTAACTTTATCCATCATGAATAAATTGATTAATGAAAATTGGGCATTGTATAACAGAATGGAGAACTGAATGTGAGTTAGCTTAAAATATAATGTCTATGAGGTTCTTTAGTTATTGGTTAAACACATTCAGCCTTAGTAAGCACTTATGTAGAGCAGATTATTACAATTTGATAAAAGATTACAAAGAAAAAACTTAGTTTTCTTGGAAATAACCCTGCCGTGATGAATCATGCACACTGCGTTGAACAGGCATTGAGGAATATAGGGATATTTTCCCACTCAATTCAGAAACTCTGAATGCACATAAATCCTCCTAAAGTGATTTGTCGAGAACTGATCCTTCTTTAGATGAGTGTAACTGAACATGTTGTCACGACAGCCCCCGACAACTCTCGCTCCATAATCAAAGATCCGTCTGTCTGCTAACATACCACCATATGTGAGCAGCGACGGAAGCATTATTGCCTACATGCAAAATTCAAAAGAGTAGAAGCAAAAGAAGGAGAACGCATAGACAGAAATTGTGAAGAAAAAAAAACAGAAAAGAAAAGCAGGGAAATAAATAGAAGGAAGTGTTAGAATCGATCCAGGGAGCAAGAAAGACACAAAAGAGGCAGAATATTTATTATGCGCTTGAAGGATGTCTGTAAAGCACGCTTTTGGAAAGTTTACAAGCTTGTGTCATGACACTGACTTTGTGAGACTCGTTAGAGCTGTTTGGAAAAGTTTAGCAAGTCATGTCAAAATCCCAAAATACTTCACTCATCTTTAAACTCTTAGTGCCGCTGGGCTCATTGTTGGCATTTTGTTCCATTCTGGTTTTAGAAGAAAAGCAGCTTGAAAACATGATGTTACCCAAAACATGAATATGAAAGAAAACAGTGCACTCTGAACTTCAATTCAGTTTTACATATTTTTGTAAATGTATGTGAGTATCTGGTTAAAATTTGTTAAAAAGTCTAGACATCTGGCTTTTACATTATTTGGTTGACTAAACAGATTTATTGGGTTTTTCAAGTATTGTTTGTGGGATTTGTAAGCATCACTTAAAAAAGTATTCAAATTAATGTGTAAGTAAAAGAAATAATCCATTATTTATCTGCTTTAAAATATCGGCCAATTTTTTTTATCAGGCCGATAACGATAACATTAAAACTAAACATATATCAGCCGATACCAATATGGTGGCCGAGATATCGTGGATTTTACGACTTCATCACATGTTAGTGGGCAGTGTATTTATTATATTATATTAGCCTATATTATATATACACAAACATATCTTGACCAGTCAGAAGTATTGTAAACTCTATTTATAACTCTATATAGATTTAAATGTTTTAATGATCAAACAATGTAAAACGTTTAACATAAAAACATACTTTAAATAGTAAAATCTAAATGAAATGCTTTTATGCACGGTTGTTACACCAATGGAAGTACGTTTTAAAGGTCATATCAGGTAGAAATTGCTTATTAAGTTAGTACACAGTCACACTTGTGCTTGAACCGTAATGATAGGTCTTCAAAACACACCAATTAATGAAGCAGAACTTGAATCAAAGTGACTTGCTTTTGTGCTGGATTTAAAAATGCAATCTAGAGAGAGAGAGAGAGAGAGAGAGAGAGAGAGAGAGAGAGAGAGAGAGAGAGACTTTTGTAACACATGGTGTCTGGCGATAGAATCAGAGGGCTGTGAAACAGTCGCTCGTACCTTTTGATGTCCTGTACTCGCTGGAGAGTGATACAAGGCGCAGTTTCCACATTATCTCCTATCCGACACAGAAATCAAGCCTGCTCAACTTCACACGCTGCGTTTGAATGGGAACTAGGTCAGTGTTCTGTGATAGCTGACCAACCCTGTATCACATGAAATACGTTCTGAGGAAACTATTTTGCAAATCGCAATTACGTTACAGCCTGGTCTCATTGTTAATACGTAGGTATTAATACGTTATTTTCAAAAATAGAAAACGTACGTTTTTGTACGTTTGGATAGATGCTGAAACGTATAATATGGACGTATTTGCAACATTTAAACGTAACATTATTACGTTTTTATAGCTACAAAACGTTAACTATTTACGTATATTTCATATCATAAAGATATCTGTATACTTTCACTTTTAAAGATAAATGTAACAAGATCCCTTAATCTTACTCCCAAAACCTAAACATATCCATGTTATACAGAATATAAAAAGGATAAAACGTAATGGACAGAGATGTGTAGGTAAATGGCAGTTTTATTAACAATAGCCTAACATTAAAATATATTTTGAGCCACTAATCCTACACCTACCCCTAAACCTACCCATAACCATTCCTTAAAACTAGGCTAACACAATTATGAAGAAAAAAAAACATAACAGACAGACAAGTATACATTTCACAATAATTTATTTATTGCGAAAATGTCAAAACCGGTAACGTTAACATTACCAAAAGTCGTTCACATGATGATGCGTTGCAGCCGCAGTCCTCTCTATCAATATTATAGTAGTTGTGTATGAGGTACAGATCAGAATTTAAGTTATTAACGTTCATCCATGAAAATGTTAATCCGATTTCTGTTCGCTCTCTGAAGGCGCGCGCGCTTCACCATTTCAAATGTACTACACCGACTGAAACACGCCATGTCTTAATCTGTGACGAAGCAGGCGAGAGCCAATGAGCGTTTGATATCACGGCCGTAAAACATGTCGTAACGCTTCTTGAAGGCGCATTTTTTTTATTTGAATTCATCACCAGCGCGGGATAGATTTGACGTTTGCGGTCGCTGCTGAGAAATGAAGATGAAGATCACCGGATAAAAGGCTGAATTCGGATCTGTTTCTTGCAAACAACGTATGGATTCTAGGATTTGGATTACATCAAGCTAATAAAATGTATGTCTTTTGTGAATGTATCAGTATGTTTATGTTTTATTGGAGAAAATGCTTTTTGTGTAAATACACTAAATACTACAAAATGGTTAAACGCTTAAACAAGGTATTTTTAAGGTTAAAAGTGTATTCCTTTTTAACACCACGCAGGCTAATCATCCGAAACGAGTTTGCTGCAGAAGGCACGAACAGAGCGAAATGTTAATATTTATGAGTAACGTTAGGCCTATTATATTAATAAATGCGACCTAAAAGTTAATTGATAAGACAGTTGAATGCAATAGAGTCAAAACATTAATGCCACGATTATGCATAAATAGTAATACGTACAAATTTCTACGTCGGTAGATTTGTTCATACATAAATAAATTACGTTTTTGTGCGGCTGCGTGTGAAAAGTAACCTGCTTTGGATGTATTATGTTCAGGACAAACGTAATAGCACTGCAATAGATTGGCTATATTAGGTTAAGGACCAACGTAATAGCACTGCTTATATGTTGGCATGTAACGTAATTGCGATTTGCAAAATAGTTTCCTCAGAACGTATTTCATGTGATACACGGTTGCAACAGCTGACGGAGAAGCGGTCCACACAATCTTGATGCTTATGTTGACCTAAAGTACATCATAAGACTAAGTGCTAGTGCGCTCAGAACAGACGTTTGAGGTTGCATACAGACAATATTTCAGCACAGGTTATTGGTGGCAAGCATCCTAATTTTCCAAAACTAGCTCAGTGGGTTTTTTTATTTATTATTATTTTTTTTTAAATGGGCAAAAACGATTTACAAAATTACATTTGAATGAGAGACCTAGGTCATATCTGTATAGCATTGCCAGAAAGCAGTCACCTAGCAACTGTATTGGCTGGCATTTTGATGGCAAGATCTGCACCACTCACATTTAATTCACAAAATATAAAAAATCTAATACTGATATTTTTTTTAAATACTGATAAATTGTGAAAGGATTATGGCAGTATAGCATGATTCAGAAACAAAGTACCTTGTACTATCATGTTTTTTGATGTACTGTAAAGTACCACATAAATACCATTCTACATTAATTTCAATGCATGGTATACACTACCATTCAAAAGTTTGGGGTTGGTAAGATTTGTTTATGTTTTTGAAATAAGTCATTTAGGGTAACCAATTAAGGCAGCATTTATTTGATTAATAATAGGCTACAGTAAAAGAGTTATATTGTGAAATATTATTGCAATTTAAAATGAGTGTATTGAGTGCATTAAAAACAAAAGTATTTTTTAGCAATGGAGCGAATTTTACACTTTACAGAAAAGTTGTTTTTGCAATAACATGCACCAATCAATCGTTCACAATAAGACCAGGAACCTGCATTTAGAAAATAAACGGGGGTCAATTTTGACCTCATGTTGATTTGAAATGGAGGTCAGAGTCAATAATATGAAACTGAAATGTCATGAACTGTACATCATGTTCTGATTTCTCACACCGAGTGGATTTAGAAGTAAGGATTAGGTTTATCGAATCCTAATATCTCTGTTGTTCTCCTCACACTCGCTTTGTAATCTGTGGATGGGCGGCAGAGTTTTATGTGTTTGTCTGCTGCGCACAAACACCTCTTCCTCCTCCCTCTGATTAGATATTGATCAGTCTTTCCCCCCTTGTCTGAGACCATTCAGTCTTTTCCAGGCACTGTAAGAATACGGAAAACAAACAACATGGTAATTTTCACAGTCATTTTCTCTCTCTCCCTTGAAAACACACGCCCCACGCCACATTTACAAGCAAAACGCGTTCCTCAAGACCGGAGAGACTGAGTGGGCAGGAGTGTGATGGCGCCCCCTGGTGGTCACTAGGTGGAGGTGCTGCAAGGCCCTTGGCTTGTGCTGAATCATGTTAGGACTATTTCACTCTGGGGACGAAAGCTATTCTTATTATACAAGTGGGGAAGATTAAACCTTCAGAGGTGATATAAAATACTCCTGTCAGGGCATATCAATATATAAAAAAGACATAAGACATGATCATGTTGTGGACTATGGATTTTCATTTTGTTTTTAGACTATGTGTTGACAGCTCCTCTGTTATCACAATAGATTTTTAGTTATGAGGAACTCCTTTGACAATGCAAACTCCCGTTATTATCAGATACTAGCTTTCTCTTGTGTGCAAGGTGCATAATTCATCATTCGGCAGCAAATTCGACTTTCTTCTAATTGTATGGTACAGGGATGCATTCTAGCGGCAAGACGAAAGGGAAAAAAATACAAAGAAATATGAAGCTACGGTATGAGATTTCACAATGTGTTCCTAGGGCTATGAAAAAAATGAAGACAAAAATATAAAGGAAGAAGTTTCGCCGGGGAAATGCTAGAGCTGGGTGGTGTCGATTAAGTTCACTGGCTCATTGTGAGCTCGAGGCTAAGTCTGTCTGCCGTTTTATCTTCCCCTCATAATCACTGTATTGTGCTAGTACGCTTGCAGCGGAGACTTTTGGTCATTTGCATGTGAACCGCAGGGCTCTGTGCCCTATCTTTGTGTTGAGGAGCCCATTTGTGCAGCGTTGTTTCCTTTCAGGGTTATTTAACCATTTGTTTGCACAAAGCGAGGGTCAGGACTAAGCCTGAGCTTTGCTTTAACCACAGGATAACACGCTACAGAGAATTCTGTTTTATTAGCCATATGGTGGCCATTACGGGAAAGGATTGGGTCTAACCCGATCTCATTCATTCTCTCAGGGACAAGCTAGAGCTATTGCCGCTAGCATACAAATTTTGTTTTGATCAGCTCTGATATATTTAAATTACACATGTAGACAACTACCGTTGAAAGATTTTGGGGTCTGTAAGATTTGTAATGTTTTTGAAAAAAGTCTCTTATGCTCACCAAATAAGGCTTAATTTATTTGATCAAAAATACAATAGAAAACAGTACTATTGTAATTTATTATTTTTACAATTTAAAATTACTGTTTTCAGTCACATCCACCAGCTGGAGTGCCCATGATCTCCACTAGAGGGCACTCCTTTCTACTCTTGTGCTATCTTATTATGGACTACATTTCCCATAACCCACTGCTTGGATTATCTCATTATGTTTGATTATGTTCACCTGTTGTTTACCTTGTTATTTGTTCTTGTTCTTGTTCTCTGCCTATACACACCCTGTGTTTTCACTCACTCTTTGCGAAGTCTTGTATGTTGTTATACTGCATTTCTGAGTGTTATTTTGGTTTCCGGTGTCTTGGTAATTGTGTATTCTGGATTACTCTTTTTCTTGTGTTTTCTGCCCTGTGGCTAATGTTGGATTGTTTGCCCATGTGTTTGACCGTTTGCTTGTTATATGGATTACGATTCTAGATTGTCCCAATAAAGCTGCATTTGGATCTTTAACCCAAGTCTCAGAGTAGTCAGTACAACAATGTTAATTTATTTCAAAATACAATTCACTGCAGCATTATCACTCAGTCTTCAGTGTCACATTATCCGTCAGAAATCATAATATGCTGATTTGATGCTCATGAAACATTATTTTCAATAATGTATTATAATAATAATTAACAATAATTTTCAGTTCTGTTTATTTATTTATTTTTTGCGGAAACCATGATACATTGTATAACATTATAAATTTGTTTGCGGCTTTTTTTTATGTATTGCATGCATCCTTGCTGAATAAAAATATAAATTGCTTATGATGTGAAACATAAAATGAGAAATTCTGAACAATGTCCAGGATGCCCAGAGAGAACAAAACGGACACAAAAGCACAATACAAACTTGATAAAACTAACCAGGACAAACTTGACGATGATGAAATTCTCATTTATGGATAAATGTTTCTTTAAAATGATTGGATTTGTAATAGATAATTTAACAAGGAGTAGCTTCATCTGTCTACACTTAGAACCAATGTTGACTCTTCTCTCCTGTTTTACAGAGATTTCTACACTTTCCAGTTTTGAAATTCAAGGTCTTAAAAGATTGCCCTCATCTCCTCTTCAATCAAAGACCTTCAGCCCTTCACTTTTATTTTCCACAGGCCTTTATTCCAGCTCTGAATTATAAACACATTGTGAGGTGCTTCATTGGTCAGGGCCACTTTTGTAGCCTTGGTTAACAAGGAAGGACAAAGGCCAAGGACTTTAAGAAGGGAAACTGGGGGCAACCTAGGGTTTCTTCAAAGCTAAGGGTCTCCTCCTAAAGTCCTGGTGGTCTTTCATGGAGAACCGAGGTCATATGAGCTGGTTTTTCAACCTAAGCTTTTGATTCTGTCACGGGAGTTAGGCCGAGATGAAATCAATGTGACTTGCAATGCATCCCACACATGTTCTCTGAAGGATGTAAATCAGATAAACCATTGACAGATAAGAGGTTTTAAGAGCTTAAGTGGGGGATAAGTGAATATATTATATAAAGATAAGTTTTATCATATAGTGGAAAGAATGTAGAAAATGATCTCTGATTTCCAGATACCCCTGGAAGCTGTAAAGAAAACTAACCTGTGGCGTTTTGTTATGAATTTTGCCCCAAAGCTTATATATATCCACATATTTTATGACATCTTTTAGATAATTATATACCAAGAGCTTTTCTAACCACTTTGTCAACATAACAGGTATATTTGAGGCACAGACATCACAGAGTACCGCAGATCAGGGGTCCGAATTTAGTGCTTCTATACCGAACGTTTCCTGCAATTCTCTGATTGCTCAGGAAAACAACCATTCAAGGCCTTAACAGGATTGGACAGTTTCCAAATGGAAGTGAAGAGCTGATGTCCGCTGGAAAAAGCATACATTTTGTCTACTGCAGGTACATCACTTTGCAGATTGCATGTTTATTTCTGATATCAAATGTGTGGTTCTGATGGACCAGACATGTTTGGATAGAAATATCCATGTTGTGTTTGTAAACGGTTGATTCTTCAACTAACTTTTATGACCATGTTCCTTTTCTGCTTTTTCTGATATGAAAGTCAATTTAAAACAGGACTTTTATGTTTTACTGTTTTGCAAGCAATGGATTTAGTTTTAATTAATTTATTTCATTTTAATTAAATTTGATTAATTATACAGCTTGTAAACATACTTTATCACTAGAACCTTTTTTTAAATAACCCATTAAACAAGAAAGTATTATGCAATTATTTAAGACATTTCTCCTTATATAAAACCTTTTTGGCATAAATGGATCTTGAAAATTGATTCAAGAACCCTAGGGTTATATAGAACCCCATTGAGCTTTTTTGCTAGAACCAATGCTAGTCACGTATGTCATTCCCACCACAGAATGTTAATATTTCATGAATTTTGTTGGTTAAATAAACTATGAATAGTGATTTAAGAGAGTTTATAAGACAAAAGTGGCCATAGTTAAAGAAACGGCGTGTCCATAAGCAACTGGATAATGTGAAACATAGGTTTACTCCCTCGAGAACAGCAGAAGGACTCTCTTGTCAGCAGCAGAGTAGAATATATGTATTCATGCACACTATTCTCTTATGAGAATGTGTGAAAGACTTCATTGCCACCTCCCCGTCCTTTCACTCCACAATGCCTTTCCAAGCGGGAAGGGCCAGGAAGCCACTGCAGGATACCTCCACTTTCATACAGCACATTATTAGTAGGGACACCGCAGGGTCAACAGTTTTATAATGGCTGCCGACTTCTTGTGTGCCAAATGAGACCGCTATCCCATGACCTTTGACCCCACTAGGCTCTTGCACCTGTGAGGCTGATTGGGAAGCCCTGCTATACTCTCTATTGAAAGAGGTATTCAGGAGGAAAGAGCTTTATTTTCTCAGGGACTCCCCTACTTCAAAATGAATTGATTTTGTCCACCTGGAAACCAGCATAAATGGCTATTAATAGAGAACCGTGTTGAAGACCTTCCTTGTTCCTTTATAATGACTTAATTTAGGACATGAGCTTTCGTTGAATAGTTCACTCAAAAACGAATATTTAGTCTACTTTAAGATGTTATTCCATGAACACAAAACAAGACGTTATGCAGAATATCCGAGCTGCTCTTTTCCATGCAATGAAAGTAAATGTGATTTGCACTCCCAAACTTCACAGTTGACAAAAAAATATCATAAAATAAATCCATATGACTTGTGCACTAATTTTTAACTGTTCTGCAGCCATATGATAACTTTGTGCGAATTACAAATTTACACCATTTTTGACTGATAAATAAATTATGTCCCTTTTGGAGCTTAGTAATACAAATCATTGTTGTAGTGAAAGCAGATGCTCGGACATTCTGACATGCAATTTCATTTTGTTTTTCAAATTAATGCAGGAATGATAAGAGAGTGAGTAAATAATGGTCGATAATAGCAAAATAAAAAATACTGATCAAAATATTTGTGAAAATATGTTTTTATCAGAAGATGACAAACATATTCATGCAGCCAAACATATTTAAAAAAGGAGTGGTATCTCGAGAAACTGCTTTTGCTGACAAGACATAGTAACTGCCTCTTCCAGCAAAATTACTGACAAATGATAATAATCATAATTACAATCGTTTTTAATTGTAAACTGCTGTGAGAGGAAATTACCTATATTGTTATGCCAGAATCCTGTGATGTTCTTACTGGGGCGCTAATGAAACCGCTAGTTGTTAACGTTACGATGATGGGCTGCTTGATGGCAAATGGATCTCTTTTACTGTTAATTCAAACTCTTTCTTTATACATGTGGAGACCGGCAAAGTAATTGAATGTGTAAATCAACTACTGAGGGGAAATGGAAATGTTTATCATGTGTGCCGAAATGGTATGTGCCTTTTGGCTGTTTTGCTTCTGTATTAATTGGATTATTGAAATCTTATATCACATTAGCCTATGAAATTATTTCAATCTGAAGGTGAAGAAAGCAATTTGACCAGTGTATATAAATAGTTTAATAAAATCCTGCCCGTGTGCTTTAAGATGGTGTGGAATGAGTGTACACTCATTCCACACCATCTTAAAGCACACGGGCAGGATTTTATTGTGTGTGCAATTGACCCTTCGCTAAGCCCCGCCCTCCTTAGTTACTGTTGCTACGCCTGTCAAGCTATCGCATCTAGCACGTCTATTACAGTGTGTATGCACCGGTGTCAGACATTCCCAATGAGATAATTAGTCATTTTTGGCGAACATGTGAAATATCTGAGAGAGCAAGACAAAAGGGACTGCAGTATGCATTCGAGGGATATATCCATGACATAATATGCAACCGATTAGAGAATAATTTCATAAAAATTTAAGCCAAAACCTATAGTCGCAGCAGCCGCCGCCTCATACCTGACCATTCAAATGGGAAACACACAAACTGAGGAACAGCTATGTTCGTGCACAGCAGGGTAAGTGAAATGTGAAACTAATCTAATAATTATAAATCAAACAGTTTATCCATAAATCTTGTGGAATAACACTAACACCGGGAGAGCCGCGATCGGATTGGTTTAAAGTTACTCAGTCAGGGCCAACAGTAGGCCGTCGATTAACAAAATGCTGAAATATATTTTAAAGTATGTCAGTGAGCCTCCGTCTTGTCTTTAAATGTCTTATTTTACGTTAAAACATGTGCATTATGAACAAAGAACCGTAATTATTTCCAACTTCCAAGCAATAGGTGTTTTTTTTAATCCTGTCAACATGTAGTTGTGAATGGGGTCTCCCACACTGCTTGATCCACGCCCGTCATTTCTCCCCTTGGCTTTTAGATTTTCGGGAAGGAAAAAAAATCCACTCCCCCGTCCAAATCTTTTTGGATACCGGGTATCAGAGTTGCACAATGCATACGCACAACGCTTTTAGCATGTTTCCCTCGCTCGAAAGCTTGCCAGACCCCCCGCGTCTAGTTACGGTTGCTAAGACACGATTGGCCAGTGGCGGTTTTCGGGCGTGGCTTAGCGAAGCGTCAATTGTATAATTTATTCAGGAGTAAATAAAACATTCTATAACAAATAAATTCTTGATAAATTCATTCTACATGAGCTAGAGGAGTGAGACATTTCATAGACTACTATGTAAAGGCAGTTTAATTACGGAAAAGAATACCATAGTAAAAGTGATCCATTTCTCATCTCCTAGTCTCTATATGATAGTCCTAGTCTCGTTTTGTCTGTTCATTTACACGATAACAGCAAATTAGGGGCCTGAAAACGCAAACCTTTGAAAACGGTTTCAAAGTGCACATTTTTGAAAACGATAGCGTTATTGTCTCCGTGTAAACTACAAAAATCGAATTTGTGAAAACAGTGATGTCATGCGCATACATATTAGTGTTCAGTCTATAGGCGCGCAGTGTTATATAAAGAGACATCGCCAACTACTGGCCTGGCAGCAGAATACAGCATTTTTAGTTGTTTTGACAGATCCGTGTGAACGAGGTTCATTTTGACAACGTTGTGGCCTGTACACAAAAAAGAGCTAAGGAAACACTTTTTTTAATTTATTTTTTTTTATCATTTTCGTTTAAACGTACCCTATATGTCTTGGATCCCTCTTTAAATGTAAGTCTTTTTCATGTAAGTATTTTCCATTGTTCACCTGCCAGGGGAAAATTAAAAATTTGATAGCACACCTCGACAAGAATTTGAGATATGATCCATGTCCATAGCTCAAACTGTTGATCAAATCCCCGTAGTAATAATTATGGTTAAACACAACTAATAAAATAAATGAGAATATTTAAAACTGCAAGTACTGAAATAATAAACTTGAATGTCTTTTAAACAATTCATTTTATTGCAAATTATTAGGAAGTAAATATGTGTGTACTTTGCAGCTATACTTCAGTACTTGTTCAACTATAACTCCTAGTCTTTAAATGATTATTGCTCTCTCTCTCTCTTTATTGTTATTATATTACTTTATGACAGACAGGATTGATATTCCTGACAGCGTCGTTTGGTGGCATCTTGAGAAGATTTGTCTTGAGAAGCTTGTAAGAGCTCTGAGACAGCTATAAGTTATCAGTTCTTTGAAACAGATTAGGCCTGTCATGTTCAGGGGCAATCTTCTGTCAGACCTGCCTTTGCTTCTAAGGGTCCTATTTATATTGATCAAAGATTGACTCAGGCTGTCTCAACAATAAAATAGGACTTACTGAGACACAATTTTATTTTATATTTTTCCTCCAATGGCATCATGCTTTTTTTTTTTATTCATCATGCTCAGATTATCTGGTAAATTAAAGTGCATTTTAAATCATTGAAGGGAGAATTCACTTAGAATCAATCACTCTATATTTGTTTGTATGTGTTGTTTTAGTGATATATTCTTTTTTTTTCTTCTTTTTTTATGAGTGAATATCCCTTCACTGATTCCCCAGTTAGTGAATAAAATGTTGTTTTTGCACTGAAACGCCATGAATTCACCTATCAAAATTAATAATTTGCAATTGACCTTTACATCGATGTAAATCCTATTTCAGACGCCACACTTTTAAATGCTCTATTCGCTTGGAAAAGTGAGTGTTTTTACTCCTTAATCTGGAGGATGTGAAAGAATTTGTTTATTCATGTCTTTGGCAGCATCTGCCTCAACAAACTTCACCACTGGTTCATTTGCACATCACAAATCAGCTGGAGAAATTACCACTGTTTGCTCCCATCAGATGGAATGGCTTTCACAATGTTTGTCCCAGTTTGCTTAAGGAGGCTGATGTCCTCACAGCGCTGAACTCAACAGAAAGAAAAGAGGGAGGGATTTATATGAGAGAAAGTCTTGCCATTTTTAAGAGCATTCAGATACTGGGAGATATGGAAGTTGTTGTTTAGTGAGTTTATGTACACTACTATTTAGAAGTTTTGGGTTAGTACAATTAAAAAAAATTCTAAATATTTTTTTATGCTCACCAAGGCTGCATTTATTTGATCAAAAATATAAAACAGTAATATTGTGAAATATTATTACAAGTTAAAATAACTGTCTCCTACTTGAATATGTTTTAAAATATAATTTGTTCCTGTGATGCAAAGCTGAATTTTCAGCTATTATTCAGCTACTTTTTTTTTCTTTTTTTTTTACATTTCAAAAGAACAGCATTTATTTTAAATATAAATCTTTTATAACATCATAAATGTCTTTACAGTCACTTTTGGTCAATCTAAAACTAACTAACTACCTATCTATCTATCTCTCATTTTAAATAAACTGACTGAAGTTGTCAGACAGTTTGTACGGTAAAATCTCTAGTACTGTATCCATAAAATTGCATCGACTTTGAATGTTCACCAGTATATCCATTTGCACTCAAATTTTTAATTCAAATTCGTTATTCATAGCTTGATGAGTTTAGACGTTCATTTACATAAAGGAATCTAAATTTATATTTTTACAGATTTTCATATACTTTTTTCCTTCAAATCAAAGTTTGGGATATTGTGATTCATCTCAGTTCTTGTTGGTTTAGTTCAAGGCTTTTTATTATGAATTTATCTATGGAGAAAATGAACGGAAAAAAATACTTCTGGAACCAAGGCTGCCGAAGAGGAGAAAATAATATTGCCCTCAATAGACACATTTATATATATCGTGCCAATATTTTAAAGAGTTTATTTAAAAAAGTCCTTCCTACTTGACATGCACTCTGAGCACATCTTGAGGAAAATGATGTTATTAAATGAGAAACTTGTATAAGTAGTGTTGGAATATTGCCTCTTAAACAAATATTTTATGACAGAATGCAAATTCAAACAGTAAGTGTTACTTCTTCAGTGGTGCATTTCATATAAATCCTGTAAATTATATGTTTACATGTAGCATACAAGAAAGTGCATGGAAGTTAAAGTAGGAATAATTTCTGAGAGGAGACAAATGATGTAGTGATATTAAATGGTAAAATGGGAAACCTTTTCCTTTGCATTCCTGCAAAGCTAACGAAGAAATAACACATTGTGAAATAACCATTCTCGGTGTAAAAAGAGGGTATTTATAAAAAACAACAACAGAAGACATGTAGCATCTGTGACTTGACTGAGCATGAGCAAATGTAGTCAATGAATAAAAGAGTAGAGAAAGCCCCTCGAGCCTGTAAAGAGGACATTTAAACAAACTCTCGCTCGGCCCACCACCTCTAAATTTGGCAGCTTTCATTTTCTAGGACGTTTTTCTCAGAAGCTGACGGATACTTTACGGATATTTTATAGCTCGGAACATACAAATGCAAATATGATTTTTTTTTTTTTTTTTTTTTAAATGACTACCTAAATAAAGACTGCATCCTCCAAAGACACACTACAACTATAAATAAGAGTGAGCGTAAAAGATGAAAGGCTAATCCAGGCGAGACCAAACTCTCGGTATGCAAATGTTCTGTGTCCCTTTCGTGGTTGCTGGGCAATAACGGGTTTGCATTCGAATCTCACTTTTTTTGTTGTTGTTGTTTTTTGTATCCATTCCTCAATAAGTGTAGCCAGCAGAAGAATGAAGCCCAGGCCTCTGGAGTTAAATTAAGTTGTAAACCCGGCATGCATTCCTAAGCGTTCCACCAAGCCCCTTTTTTTGCTATCAATCGCTCCTTTATACTAGCTGTCGCCTTCTTCCACACCGGATGTTTGCAGAGGTCTGCAGCTGTTGTTTGAGGCCTAGCGGGGCTACGGACCTAAAGTTGGCAGAACGAAGACTGGGGAACCATGTGAGGGGCCTGGGAAAGGTCCTGCCTCAAATTGCCGCACATGCTGTTTGGTAATTAGTTTGACTATGTGCAAAATTAGCCAGCTAGTATCATGCAGACTGGAGAGCTGGCTTTTCCTTTTTTAATAAACTTCTACACGTGCAAACAGAGATATGTTTGTGGGAGGACGTTGGACAGGAGATCCTGTTGGTTTAAGTTTTTGAATGGGTTTCTTTCAGCACTCGAAAAGGCCAGAAAAAGCCAGGTGAAGAGGGGCAAGTTGCAACATAACGCCGGGTTACAGCACATCGCATTTAATAGGCAAAATTCCCTGTACAATCACAAGAACATATTAAATGTCAAGAGTAATGAATGGACGCGAATCAGTTCTTTTTATTACCTAACAGTTCAGGGTGGGATGATTACACAGCTGTATATAAATCTATCAGCAGTAAGGAAATGTGTACCGTTCTTTCACAAAGTGATCATAAAAATAAGAAACATTTATTTTGGAAGTGATATATATTTTATTCTGGCTGCTTTTTGGATGTTTTGACATTGACGTTGAGTACAGTGGAATCACATAATTTGAGAATAGTAAAAATAACAAAAATTTTAATAATAATAATTTACATATAATTATAATTATGTTTTTATAATATATTTTTTTATTATATATAATATAAAAAAAGTTGGTTAAAATAAAATGCATCATTATTATCATCATCATAATTGTTGTTGTTGATGTTCTTTTACATTTATAATATTAGCAACTATTATTTTATTAATTTTATTTACTCAATTTTATTACTTAATCTGATTTAAAAATGTATTTTTTTTTGGCTTTTTTGTGTCTGATAATGTGATTCCATCATGCAAAAATATGTGTAAAAATAGAATAGAATAAAAGTATAAAATATGTATATAGTTTTTAAAATGGAACGTATTTTAAAACCAATTAAAAAGATTGCTGTTTAAATACTTAGATTATTATAAAATCATTATAAAAATCCTGTCATAGCCTACGTAAAATGTATGGATTATAAAATAAATTTTTACACACTGTAAAAATAAAATAAAAAGTAATGGCAGCTTATTACCCAGACATTATCCAGTTATTTTTTCGGACGTTTCCGTTAACCCTAAAACAATAATAACATTTTTAAAAAATCAAAATTGCGCGCACACACACACACACACACACAGCCCACCTTGCTCACAGATGGAAGGAACAACAAACAAAAAGATTAAGATGACTCAGCTGCAGGACAAAAAAATGCTAAACACACAAACAAAATGTCCCTGCACTGTTTATAATGCATGAGAAGCTGAATGGAGAAAACACTTTTGTCTTGAATCGTCATTAAAGTAGCTTGGCTGGAACTCGCCTCCCTCTGCACAGCAGTCCTCAATGCAGCTGCCAGAAGCATAGAGGAAGTTACCAATCATCTCTGTCTGGATTTGCATTTTTGTCTTGTCTCTCAGCGGCCGTCCCCCCCTCCACCCTCTCTTCTCTGTTTTGGCACTTGTGCTGTACTTAAGAGAGCAAGAATGCAGACACTCGCTCTTTGTGTACTTGACAGGGGCTTGATACCACAGGATACATGCACTTCTTAACCTTGCCAGGACTGCCATTACTGGGTGTATCATGGAGTGAAATGTGCTTGTATCTCTTTTATGTTGTTGTTCTGATTGACAGTAACACTGAAATGCAGTTTGGGATTACTTTTTACACTTTCAAAGAATGGTTTAGGTAGGAAGTTAGAACAAAAATAGATCCACTGGCAATTTAAACTTTTTTTATTCATTTAGATATTTAATAGAAAGGAATTTTATAAAAACGCTTGATAGGATGTTAGTTCAGAAAGGATGCATTAAGTTGATCAAAAGTGACAGTAGAGACTTTGACATTGTAGAGAGTCTGACCAAAGTCCCTTTCAAAGAAATTCTGCTCAATCGGCGGCCATATTTGTAAACCCTCCAGCCAGCGATTTTGGGCATCCAAGACCAAGTCCTATCTACTTGAATGGGGGGATCCTGAAGTCTCAAAAACTGCTTGCCGAAGTGACAATTAAATAACATATTTCAAATCAGCAAGACAATCTGACATGAACTGTCCCATAATTGTTATTTCTCATGCTCAAATAGCATTAAAAGAGCTTGTTTTTCAGGATCGACCAGCATATGCAGTCCTAAGCGTGAGTCTCAGGTTTCTATGGGAAATGGAGCTTCTAACGGCAGCTGCAGTAGCGCAGTGACTTTACCAATCAGCGATTGGCTCATTTATTAGAAAGGAAGGACTTAATCCGCCATATTGCGCATTGCAGTTTCTCATAAGGAGTAACAAGTCTTTGTATATCTAGTTTTTGGTCTAGTTTCTTCCTAGACAGCAACATAGTGTCGGCCCAGATCCGGCCCACATCTGGTACGCATGGAATCCACATGTACCAGATGTGGCCCACATCTGGGCCGACATTATGTTGCTGTCTGGGTTGATTGCATAATTTGTTATTCTTTATGTTAGAGTTGGTCACTGTTAGGTTCTTTTGGATCTGTGTTTCCATGCAACAGCCCCTGCTCTTGATTGGTGGATTTTGCTTATGATATCCTGAATTGTATAGACCGTATGCGCTAGAGAAACATGTGCAAAGCCATCTTTAGAATGTGCTTGAACTTCCATTTTTGCGATAGCTCTGCATATTTCTATGGCATCGCTGCCGAAGAGTAATTAGCTGGAGAAGTAGATTTACTTATTGTAGAGTTAAAGGGATAGTTCACCCAAAAATTAAAATGAGCCCATGATTTACTCACCATGAACCCATCCTATGTGTATATGACATTCTTCTTTCAGACGAATACAATCAGGGTGAATAAATCATGGGATAATTTTCATTTTTGGGTGAACTATCCCTTTAAAGGTACAATATGTAAGATTTTTGTAATAAAATATCCAAAAATCACTTGCACAGTGTGATATATTTCCTGCAGTTGTGTACTTACAATATCCCAAAAGTTCCCAAAGATTTTTAATTTCAGAGAAATTCTCTAATTCAAAATAATGGCTCGTCCAAGTTCACTTGTCGCCTGTCAATGACGTAATATCCGCATTATCCCTGGTTTCCGCTCGTACTGCCATAGTAACCATGGCGACAGACGTGGACAACTGCGTTACGTCTAGCGGCACGCTCACGCTGTTGTTGTTTCGTTTAAACATTATGGACCATGGCAAGCAGACTTTGGGACAAAAGGAGAACTAAAACGAGGATCAATATCAGCATGGCGTTTTTGAGACGCCGAGAGCTCCACGTCCGCGACAAACTTCGACTTAATAGAGACGTCACTCTTGCATGCACTTTATTAGACAGGTGAGCAAATGTACATAAAACAAATCAATGTTATATAGCTCAGCATGATGAAATGTTAGAATATGATCTGTATGTTATTCTAATGTTGATCTAGCTTACTGCTAGTCTCATACAGCCAACAAACTAACACATAGAATAACATTATAAGTTTCAACACACTCAAATGCTGTTTAGTGTGACAGTTTAGACCAAGTGAAACAGCACTGCATTACCTCACAAGTTTAATTCGTCTAATAAACTGACCTGTGTGAGTAATTCTGCACTTGTGGGAAGTTCGGTAGAATTAAATGTCTTTATTCCTTTATATCCGCGGGACTCACGTGTGGCATTGATATCTGTCTCTCATTAGCAATCGCGACCTGCTTCATACCACAGTCATGTTAAAAACATTAATGTATTCACTCATCCATAAACATTATTAGATCCATCAGCATGACGACCAGTTCCATAATTCTGCTTATGCGTCATCAATCTACGCCTTTGTTATTGTAAGAGGTTAGCGACCCCTAGTGATGAAAAAAACTAAACATATTGTAGCTTTAAGTTGTCATGAGCATTGTAAGGTTTGAAGCAGATGTCATAACAAATCTCAGTAGACCAGGAATATTTTAAAATGAGCGGTGCATTCAGAAATCCATAAGATCTTATCTTCATACTGTGGAAATACAAACTGAAAGACAGAACACAACGAGTGCAGCGCTGAAAAGGAGCGGGCTACATAAGGTCTATACTAAATTGGCAGAAAAAAGTGGAAATGAAGAGGTTAATCTCTCCTTTCCTGCACATATGTGACTGCCATTAGCGGGACCACGGGACAAATCTCCCCCAAATCTCTTTTTCTGAGCTTCCAAAATCCCAAGAGTCTTTGCATGCCTCTGCCCTGAGGGTCCGAAGCCACCCGGGACATGAAGCATTGGCTTTAGATTTATCAGTTTCCTGTCAGCCTTACAGACCCCACCAAACTATCCATGAACGAGGGATCGTATGGGCAGCTCTTCAGCGTCTGTTCTCCACAGGGACACGAGAAGAGCTGGAGGAGGAGAAGAGGAGGGAGAGGAGCTGTTGTAGATGCAGAGAGAGAGGGAGACCTTTGCTTTGAGAATCTGATCTCCAGAGCTAGCACAAGTTAATGATGGGGAACCAGGGTGAATTCACTAAGCGGAGCAGAGTAGCTTTCAAGATGGGCTGCACTGATCTACTGCCAGACACCGGAGAGAGGGGGAATATGGAGGGAGAATAAGAATTATAGGGAGATGGTGAAAGATAGATTGGAGGCATGTCAGAGATAGGATGTAGGTCTTCCTGAATAGAATAAAAACAGATATGTGTACGTGTACACTTTTAGAAGAAAAGGACCTATATGGAACCTTAAAGGGTTCTGTAAGACGCTTCATATAGAATATTTTAGTGGTTCCAGTTATGGGATCATTTTATGGATTAAGTTTGAATTAATTTAGTTTTAATTACATTTTAAATTGTATAATTTAAACAGCTTGTAAACATACTTTATCAGAAGAAAAAAATGTTTAATTATCTGTTAAACATAAAAGTATTATGCAATCATTTAAGACATTTCTTCTTATATAAAACCTTTTTGGCATAAAGGCTTCTTTAAAATTTAGTCAAGAACCCTAGGGTTCTATATAAAATCATATTGAACCTTTTTTCTAAGTGCAGATGCTTATATTTACCTCAAGTCAAGCCAGATTGTTTCAACACAGCTTCACTGTAATAAACAGGAAAATAACAGTTTTTGAAACAAATTCAATTAAACTAAAGCACACAGCTCTACAGAAGGCAATAGTGTCATTATTCAGCTTCGTTTAGTAGGAACATGCCATTTTATCATTTTGCAAACATTATGGGAATGTTACTTTTGAATGTTTTGTAAACATTCTAATACAAGTATAACATTGAATAAAAATTGTTAGACTAACGTCCAACTAAAAAAAGTTCCATGAATGATGTATAAATATTTTTGTTCTAACGTTTTGAAAAAAAATATTAAAGACCAAATTACTTTGAACAAACTATTAAGAACGTTTGTTCAGAATGTTAGCCAAAGTTCTGAGAACTTATAGTTATCTGGGAAGCTCACATCTCTACAGAAGACTATTAGTGTCATTATTTAGCTTGAGTCAGTTCAATGTTGATTCATTTCAGTTCAATAGTGTCGAAGTTGCAAAGTTCATAAAATACTAAACGAATTTCATTCAGCCATAAAGCAGCTCTACAGAAGACAATAAAGTCATTATCCAGCTCAGGTTTTGTTCTTATCCGATAGTGTCAGTGCAGTCAAATTGATAATATTACTGAATATTAATAAATATAAACTGCTTGCGATTAGATCCACACTTCATCTCTCTTTGCCTGAACTGACCATGGCACATAAGTTACACAAGTGGCTTCTATAGTTTGTTAAAATGTCACATTTTTTCCCCCCATTTTAAAATTGAAACTCAACATGGATTCTTTGTACTTGGAATTGAGAGAATTTTTATTCTAGTAATGATGCATTGTGACTGATTCCATATCAGCCCACTTAGGAAGTAGAAAATAATGATGACTCGATAAAATTCCTCCGAAAAGACTGGAGATTTGAAGCAAGCATCAGACACTGAATCCTTCCCCTGTTTCCATCCTTCAGGAAGAAAAACAAGGCCTTTTGAAAAGCAGCCTTTAAGAATTGAAAGCCCAAGTATCCCGACCAGCACACAGGCTGCCAAGAGGCCTGGGAAATCTGATACGTCCTCATTGGGTGCCTTAACAAAGATCTATTGAGGCCTAGAGAGGACTCTGATTGTGGAGGAGAAGGGGGTAAAAGAAAAACCTGGGGCCATGACAGGCATCCGGTAAGGGGATCATTCTGCCTGTGTCCTCCCTTAACATTCCCCCGGGTGGCCTGGAAGACTCCCAATAAAACAGGGCTGGCTAAGGCAACGGAGGTGTCTGTGTTTGTGCCTGAGGAGAGAGAGCTATTATCGTGCCGACTACACCAAGTTGAAACCATTTCTACGGTTCAGGTCTTTAACCTCTGCGCTGATTAAGGTTATCCGAGTAATTTAGTGGAAGCGGTATCACATTATGGTAGACTTATGAGGTGGAAATTAAATTTTGCTCCAGGCTTATAAACTCTGGGGAGGAAGAGATGTGGAAGTGGATGCACATGGGTGACTTCCTGTTGATTTTGTTCACCAAGGGCGTTTTTAGGCTTAACGAGATGATGTCTTTTTATCAGGTTATCTGTAAGTGTGCGTATAAACACACGGGCTACTAAAGGTCACATGCAATAACTTTTTGTAGGTTTTGTACTTCTGAGGTTATGAATAGGAATGAGTTTTCTTTTGAATGCCATATGTGCGCATTAAAGCTTCATAAAGGGACAGTTTTGTTATTCCAAAGCAGAAAGCTGTTATTTTTTTCAATGCATGCAAAATAAGAATAAAAAAAGGTAACATTTTACTTGAAGCATTTATATAATGCATTATAAAAGTATTGCAATGCATTAATTATGCCTTGCAATGCATTGTGTGATCTCAATAAACATGGTAACCACAGTTATAATACATTATAATACTTATCCATTCATTGTTACACTTTGAGAAAATACGATGTGTTAAAACGCATGGCAAACAACCAATTTCAGGTGTAACAAGGAATCTTCAAATTTCAACTTTGGTTACAATTATTTATTAAAATATATAATGCATTACAACATACATTATATTTAGACTTTTAAAGGCTTCAAGTAAAGTGTTAGTATATTTTTTTATGCACAATGACCATTCATAATCTCAATTTTTAATAAGGGTAAAATGGCACCATAAAAGCAATATAAAGATATAATAAATCAGCAAATCTTTTATGATAACTGTTATAAAATTTGCCCATACAATTAGTCATGTTACGATAGCGTTGTGTGAGAAACAGTATGAAAGTTATTCCCTGAAATCTCAGTAATTATTGCCCTTTAATCTAATTTTCATTCACATTCAGATTAAGAAAATGCCAGAAAAAAAAAAAAAAAGACAAACTTGTCAGTCAAGTATGTGAGGTGGAGGATATACTATTCCTTTAAGATAATTCATTTCAGCCGTTTAACGGGTTGGGAACAACAGTTGTCACAGTGACCTGACATATGGAGTTTACAACACTTATCACACATTGGTGCAATGAAAACACTGCAGCATTTTAACAATGTATGGCATATTGCAAGTTGCCAACAATTGGCACAGCTGATCTTCCAACCGCTTTGCGCTCTTCCCAGGGTGTTTCCTTTCCCAGCTGAATTACAGTTTATAGGAGCCTTTCACACAACACGCTCCCACTAAATTTAGCACATCATTAGTTTCACGGTTTTCATAACACCAGTGCAGGGCCATTCCTCTGCAGACGGTTGTCATGGCAATGACAGATCTCATCACAGCTCTGAATCAGAATTTGTTTTAAAAGAATCTTATTTCTACTAGGCAGGACAGGAAACTAAAGCGACCTCATGCAGCAATATGCATAGGCAGGCCTGGCAGGGGGCAAAATCTGATTTGTGCCCCCTCAGTTTCATTTTTGTATTCATGGTTACAAGTGAAACGTTTAACCTTTTGAGCGGTACGGTCCCATATGTGGGATTTAGAGTGACGTGACATAACTGCCAGATTCAAACTGTGCTTTCGCACGTTGGTTGGCGCTGAGTCAGAGACGGACGAGCTCAGCGCTGTCATATATCACAACTATGCAGTGTTTTCAACCTCATAATGTTTATTTTAGGATTCAGACATTTTAATACACGTAAGCACTAGTAAAACAATACATTTGGAGTTTGTAAAATACACACTGATGTCTGTGGAAGCAATCTATTCAAATATAATTTGCCAACGTGTGTTATTCATATCAGACAAACATAGTGGAAGTAACTATAAAGTTTACTCTATTCTTCTCACAGCTCACCGGCCACTTTCTTACATGTATTTCGGGAGAAACTGATGACTGACAGGACTCTCTAAACTGCAGCGCAAAGAAACATGGTGGCGCCCATCTCACGTTACAGATCAAGATCAAGATTATTTATAAAGGTTTTAAACGACCAAACATTTGACATTTTTGAGAATCGGAATATCAGATAGTTGATGACAAGGTAAGCAAGTTTGTGAATATTTTGAATAAAAAAGGAAAAACGAAATAAAAGCGATATGACGCGTTACCATGGAAACATTAAGGGGGAACGTTCTAAAATAACGGTCGCCTTGAAAAACTCACTCTGGGGAATCTGTTAGAATGTTTTAATTTTAGCGTGAAAGGGTTAATATATGCATAATAAATTACGCTGGCTTATCTTTTTATTACGTGGTTACCTGTGCAGTTGCATATGGAGTGTTTTAGGGAGCGCTGCATTTAAAAATCTGTCATTCCAAAGCGAGGTGTGTATTGATTGTTCATTGATGGTATAAAGTTAAGCCCCCTCATATGCCATAATTTCATATGCCCCCTCAGTCATTTCATCCTGCAGCCGGGCCTGCGCAAGTATGAATAAAATTATTTAACGCTTACAAAACCATTATTTTGAAATTAAAGAAAAAACTAATTTGTTTAGATTACCATTGCCTGAAATAAAACAAAATAATGAATTCACTTGGTTTTTGATCGATGTTAATTGTCCCCAGTTTCACAGACAAGGCTAAGTCCCAGACTAAAATGCATGTTTAGTTTTAACTGAAAGCAACTTGCACTGACATATCTTAAAAAAAAACAACTGCCATTGTTTTGTCTCAAGATGCGCAGCAGTAATGTTGTTGTTTTTATTATTTAAAAGCTACTTAAATTTCCAAATAGAACTAAGGTCTAATCCTGGTTTAATCTAAGCCCTGTCTGTGAAACTAGGCCTAAAATACATATACGTCATACGTGATCCACGAAAACAAAGCAGATGACCTTCTGTAACGGCCACATCTATAAAACACACACTCCTCTGTAATAAACATGGAGATGTTAGTCCCATCCGAATCGGTACATGAAATCACAGGCGTCGAGTGACTGTAACTCAAACGTTGTTTGTTGTTGTCTTGAAGTCCTGTAAAAGCTCTGTGTGAGGAGCAGACTGGAATTCAAATTGTCTTCAAAAGGATTTATATAAAAATGGATATTGACAATGGCTGGCAAGAATTTTAGAACGAATAATGGCTTAAATTAAAATGTATTCCTCACACAAAGCCGCCGAATGACTGCAGAAGTCTGGGAATGTAATGCAAAGGTCATATAGATTCCCGTTATGTTTCTTTTTGTGACATTTTGAAGCTTTGAAAGAGTCCTGTATAATATCCTAGATGACAAATGATGTAGGCCTATTACTGTAAGATCAAGAGCTTATTTTCATTCAGTGGTGGTATAACTGTCCACGTATGGACAGGAATGTAATATATTTAATTCAAAGGCATTAGTACGTCATTCTAAGTTATAGGTTTTCACTGTAAGTTTCACCTTCAATGGGATTTACAGAATCGATCATGTTCTCCTGTGAGGGGGGTTACTGAGTTTCTGACAACTGGACAGCAATGAAGACATATCATGTGGGATTAGAATCTGTGAATGGAGAAAGAAAACTGTCAATAGACACATAGTCAGCCTTGGCCTTTAAGTTTGAATCAAAACTTGTCATTTTTAAATCATACTGAAGCAGAAACAAGTGTATACTTCTTATCTGGAAACTTAAAAACGTTAAACACTGATTAATAAAATTAATTGCGAAATTGCTAGAAAGAAAAGAAAAGATGCTTGAATTCCAAATATGTTTTTTACATTTTTCGATTTAGATTGTCTTATTTGTTTTTTGTTTTTAAGGAGAATATATTCTAAAAAGCAATGGCATTTTGAAGATATCTTGAAGAGATTTGTCTTAATATGTTTAACTTTCTGTAACCATAAGTGGGGATGAGCTGCTATCAAATATGTTAAAACTGTTTTTGTTCTCCATTGAGTAAAAGCAAAATACTGGGATTGAAATAAGAACTGCATTCCTTTCACTGCTCATTAATGGAAACCGTCAATGACAATACTGGCTTCGAAGAGTGTAGATCAAATGAAGCTCTTTGTTCAACATTGCATGAGTTGTCACATGCTTTCTGGGCAAACATATCAAGCGTGGCTTTCAGCTTTAAATGGCTAAACAGAGCAGAAACACCATTTGCACTTGAAAGTTCTTTATCTCTGCTTTGAAGCACAGTGACGGTTCGAGATAAAGGAGAGATGTGGAATCAAGCCCTCTAAATCACTTGTATTTTACACTTTGCATGAGATGTGTTGAAAGGCCATTTAGACACAAGGATAGCCAAGAGGTGAGAGCCTTTTGGGATTAGGTAGTGTGTATCCCACTAAAAGCCTTTCACACCTATCGTTCAGACAGATTTCTCCTGAAGAGCCATCCCTAAGGTGAAGACCACAGCTGACACGCACAAAGCGGCCAGTGTTGAGCTGACACGGGATTAGATTTATGTCGGTATTATACTGATAGCACTATTCATGTGGCAAATATCCAAGATGAAATTGCTATTCAGAAAGAGAGCATGAGAGTATGCCTACGGGCCATGTTTTCTCCAAGAATCCGAGGCTTGTTGAGGCTGATCAAGAGGCATTTTCTTTAACACGTCTACCCTGCCATGCCTGAAATGCCAAACAGATCCTGAAACATAACTCTTTCTCAGAAATGTAGTGTGCGCATGGCCTCGGGTCTGAGTTGCTCCATAACTACATCATTTCCATCCAGCAACCTTGTTTGTAAATAACATTGTTCATGACTGCCTCGAAGTTATATATGAGAGCCATCATACAGAAGATAACATAACTCGGGGCGCTTGACGAGTAAAGTAACACGGTTACTGTAGGTTACAGATGTCAATCTTACTTAACTACTATTGAGCCTTTAGTTGGGCTGTCAATGAGTTTATTTTCCTCATTATAACATTAAATGGTAAATGGTACTTTTAAATAATATGTTTTAAAAAAGTAACGGAACCAAATGACGTTTAGTTAGTAGATGATTTTTGCAAACCCGTTCTCCAAGATAAAAATATGTTCAAAGAATGTTTTACCAACATTCCCCTTAAGTAATTAAATTTTTTTTATTTTTTTTTTTTTTTTTTTTTGGCAAAAGTTAAGAGAGCATTCCATTTTAACATTTTGCAAACATTATGGGAAAGTTACTTTTACATGTTCTCTGAAGTTGTAACATGTCAAATATGTACAGGTCCTTCTCAAAGAATTAGCATATTGTGATAAAGTTCATTATTTTCCATAATGTAATGATAAATATTAAACTTTCATATATTTTAGATTCATTGCACACCAACTGAAATATTTCATGTCTTTTATTGTTTTAATACTGATGATTTTGGCATACAGCTCATGAAAACCCAAAATTCCTATCTCAAAAAATTAGCATATCATGAAAAGGTTCTCTAAACGAGCTATTAACCTAATCATCTGAATCAACTAATTAACTCTAAACACCTGCAAAAGATTCCTGAGGCTTTTAAAAACTCCCAGCCTGTTTCATTACTCAAAACCGCAATCATGGGTAAGACTGCCGACCTGACTGCTGTCCAGAAGGCCATCATTGACACCCTCAAGCAAGAGGGTAAGACCAGCAGCTGACATGGCACCCCAGATCATCACTGACTGTGGGTACTCCAGTGCTGCTTCTCTGTAGCCCAGGTCAGGTGCTTCTGCCGCTGTTTCTGGTTCAAAAGTGGCTTGACCTGGGGAATGCGGCACCTGTAGCCCATTTCCTGCACACGCCTGTGCACGGTGGCTCTGGATGTTTCTACTCCAGTCTCAGTCCACTGCTTCTGCAGGTCCCCCAAGGTCTGGAATCGGTCCTTCTCCACAATCTTCCTCAGGGTCCGGTCACCTCTTCTCGTTGTGCAGCGTTTTTTGCCACACTTTTTCCTTCCCACAGACTTCCCACTGAGGTGCCTTGATACAGCACTCTGGGAACAGCCTATTTGTTCAGAAATTTCTTTCTGTGTCTTACCCTCTTGCTTGAAGGTGTCAATGATGGCCTTCTGGACAGCAGTCAGGTCGGCAGTCTTACCCATGATTGCGGTTTTGAGTAATGAAACAGGCTGGGAGTTTTTAAAAGCCTCAGGAATCTTTTGCAGGTGTTTAGAGTTAATTAGTTGATTCAGATGATTAGGTTAATAGCTTGTTTAGAGAACCTTTTCATGATATGCTAATTTTTTTAGATAGGAATTTGGGGTTTTCATGAGCTGTATGCCAAAATCATCAGTATTAAAACAATAAAAGACCTGAAATATTTCAGTTGGTGTGCAATGAATCTAAAATATATGAAAGTTTAATTTTTATCATTACATTATGGAAAATAATGAACTTTATCACAATATGCTAATTGTTTGAGAAGGACCTGTAAGACAAACGTCCAACTAAAATGTTTCAGAAAACAAAAATGTTCCATTAACAATGTTTTAATAATATTTTTTTGCTAAAGTTTTGAGAACATTATTAAACACCATTCAATTACAGAATGAATGACTCCATGAGCCACTTTTTTTAGTAAATGAAACCATACAGCGCAACCAGTATAGACTGATTCCTGAACGAATTACTCTGTGAAGCGCAATCAGTGTAATCCAATTCCTATAGAATTTTTTTTAGTGAACCAAAAACATACAGAGCAACTATTGTAGTCTGGTTGCCCAATTAATGATTCGTATGATCCAGTTTGTTTTATTAATTCACATACATACAGCACAACCAGTGTATACTGACTCCCGAACAAATTATTCTAACGAGTCAATTCATTTTTAGTGAATCAAACACATACAGCAAATAACTGTACTTAAACCAGTGGAGTGACTAATGGCTGCTTAGTGCTTATATGACAATGAGCAGTTAAATATATGCATTATGTGTTTTGTCAGAATTAGTAGTTCATGACAATAAATTACAATAAATATTTGGTATTGTTGTGTGTAATTCCAGCAATTGGATTTGAGTATTAAAATAATAATTTATGGAACCATAAAGAAACTGGAATAGCTATGAGGATGTGGAACACTCAGACAGGCCCATCCAGTCAGTGGCCACACAAGGTAGCCTATAGGAGGGAATTCTGTTGCCATTATTACAATACTTGACCTATAAAAATAAATCTTAACAGGGTTCCAGACTGCGATCATTTTTTAAAAATGTGCAAGTTAAAATTGTATGTGGTCGCATTTGTGCGAGTGCATGGTCATGTACTACTCAGTTAAATTCACGCATGTGCAACAGAACGTCGTTGTATCAGCAGCTGCTGCAGTCCGTAACTTATGTTCAAAATGAATGAGTACATCATGAATCCATTTTCCAAACCGTGTTTTTGACTTATCCTGAATCACTACGGTACGCCTATAATAAGTGTTTATATTCTGACTATTTTATCCCGGGGTCGGCTCGGCTGCGGAGTTGCCCAGTGACTCGCCATAGACATTAACGGAGAGAAGTAGCTCCGGCTACAATGTTGTTCCGCAAGACACTTGCAGTTTATTTATTAACGAACGTACACATCAAGCGCATTGCACACTGATGGTGAAACGCGCCAATTAGGAATTCAGGAATTAAGGCATATACAAATGAAAAGAACATGTTTTTTTAATAGTTTTCTTTTTTTTTTAGAGTTTTTTGATTTGATAGTTAAAAGATTAAAACATTTTGCTAACATGAGGTCTTGTCACTGTCAGTCTTTTAACATCAGTGTAAAACTAGGGTATGCAGATTAAGACCACTATTCATCAGCATGCATTGATTAATCCCATGGCATGTAGCAAAAAAAATAAAATAATAATAATTATTGGTGCGACCAAATCCTATGCTGGTTCTCAACTGAGAAAATTGGTAGCACCAGTGCAACCAGTGGAAATGTTAGTCTGGAGCCCTGACACTACATAAAAGGTAATTTTCAAAAATCCATAATAGGGGCCCTTTAAACTGTGGTGTATTCAAGCAGGTGTAGTTGTGTTGGCCTATTTTGATCACAGATGCATTTTAGGCTGTGCCCACCCGATTTTCTCTGGGCCTACCTACATTGTGATTCCTGGCTACGCTATTGATGTGGAATCATTAAATTCTTTGTGATTCCAATTCCTTGTTGAGAGACTGACATCCAAGTATTTGAATTCATTTTCTGCACAGGTCAAATGGTAAAAAATTCCATATTTATATTGCCATTTGCTCCATGCAACATATTTTAAGCAGCTTTACTAGTGTATTATTTTCCAGACTTTTAAAAAACAGCATGTTTGGCTGTGTGCATCATGACAAAAGTTATCACCACTGTGGGCTCAAGAGTTCAACATGAATTATGACAAATTCTGCCTGAAAATACAGAAACCCAAGCAGCTTTATATAGTTGATTGAGTCACATTTCCTCAGTCCAGAGATATGATTTTCAGAAGCAATTAGTTCACATAAAAGCAGAAAATTCAGACTCTACCTATCATTCTTAAGCCCTAAACTGGTCTTTTGGGTACGTTTGAGAGCTGTTGCAATATGCAGCTTGCAGTTGTTGGGGAGGTAATTAGTGTATAAGATTTACATGAGGCTGGAGTGTGATTTTTGAATAAAACTAAATATTAATAATGCAAGAGCAGACTTGAGTTACTTTTGCTGTAAGAGATGCAAGTAAGATGCAATGTTGAAATAACGTCCCCTATAGTCAACTGCCAAGATCACACATAAAGAGAGAATTATTTTAGTAATGCATTTGAAATTGCTTGGTCTGGTTTCTGCATTTTTCAAGTTTCTAAACTCTCTTAAAGCTGCAGTTCATTGTTGCAGAAACATCGCATGACGTAAGGTAGAGTCAGGCCAAATCCAACCCAAAGTGGCCCCCATTTCCTGCTTGTTTATGTGGCCTCAATGCCTCCATCCCATTCCCAAATGCGGGTCTGTGTTTTTGACACGTCAATTTGTCACATTTACCCCAAAGTCAGAGATCCAGGTCTCGTCACGTACCTCCAAAACACATTTTAGCATTGCTCCACATTGCAACTGAATTAGGAGCTATGTTCCCCCTCCAGGACCATCTGTGCAGTTTCCTAATGAGTCCAGACCACACGCTGGACATCAATCTCAATTAAACTCTGATGGTTCCAAATCACCTATGGCCTTGGATTGGGATTTGACGATATGATCTAACTGCCTGCGAGTATGAGAGATTGTTGTTAATTTTCTTTTGCTCAGTTAAAGATACAGGGGCTAGATGAACCACCGTGGCCCGCAGAACAAAGCTTGGCTGTGTCCGCATGTGGCTGTACACCAGCGGTCGCGAGCCAAACAAGGAGAGTCTGTGCGAACGTGTGCGCGATGGCTGAAACCGAGCTGCAGACACAGTTCTTTCTTTTAATACATTTTAACGAGAAATTTTGCATTCCGACATAGCACGGCCAAAAAAAGTTGAGCAAGAAGGCGGCGGTTCTTTAACCCTGCTATGTTTACACCGTAAAATGAGGCACTTAAATGGAGATTAGGTTTGTTTATTTAATGTATAAACACTCTTGATTTATTATTTGCTTTAGGGGGGGCATGGGTGCGCTCTGAAATCATTGTGCTATTAGGAAGCATGGACAATTTCAATCAGAACCTACTAACATGATGAATATGATGGCTCTAGCAAGGAACACATTGAATGCAAAAGGAAATGAGTTATTTCTGTCAATCTAAGGGAATATTAATTGGAATGAATGGACTGTAGTCCATAGGAGTGGCTTTACATGCCTCTGGACAAGACGTGAAGCTGAAGGCCACTGTTAAAGGTTGCTTTTACAGCCAGCTAATTAGACTAATCCAGGTTGGATTTCTTCTCGAGGATGATAGATATTTT
Source organism: Gila orcuttii (assembly GCA_026230005.1). Lineage (NCBI taxonomy): Eukaryota > Metazoa > Chordata > Actinopteri > Cypriniformes > Leuciscidae > Gila > Gila orcuttii. The sequence goes on along the minus strand of JAPDVR010000002.1, from coordinate 63,711,162 downwards.
TATTATAATTTATTAACGACTGTAGAAGCTACTTCACATCAACATCAGCGGACAGCGTTTTAGGGGCTTTTTACACCTTCGAAACAAATATAAGGTGACTTAGAATGTGTTGCGTATAATGGATACGTGGAACAATGAAAAAAAATCGATCTACATATCTATCCATCCATCCATCCATCCATCCATCATCAACCCATTCGCAGATCCATTCATCCATCCATCCATCCATTCATCCATCCATCCATCCATCCACCCACCCACCCATTCATTCATTCATTCATTCATTCATTCATCCATCCACCCATTCATCCATCCATCCATCCACCCACTCACCCATTCATCCATCCACTCACCCATTCATCCATCCACTCACCCATTCATCCATCCATCCACCCACCCATCCATCCATCCACCCACCCATCCATCCACCCATCCATCCATCCATCCATCCATCCACCGACTCATTCATCCATCCATCCATCCATCCATCCACCCATTCATCCATCCATCCATCCACCCACCCATTCATCCATCCATCCATCCACCCATTCATCCATTCATCCACCCATTCATCCATCCATCCTCCCATTCATCCATCCACCCATCCATTAATCCATCCACCCATCCATCCCTTCAATCCATCCATCCCTCCATCCATCCACCCATTCATCCATCCATCCATCCATCTACCCACCCACCTATTCATCCATCCATATATCCATTCATCCATCCACCCGTCTTCCATCTATTCATTCATCCACCATCTATCCACCCATCCATCCATCCATCAATTTAACCATCCACCCAACCATCCATCTAACCATCCACCCATCCAACCATCCATCCACCCATCCAACCATCCATCCATCCATCCATATATTTTGCAAAAACATTTTGTGAATGAAGATAAGATTCCATGATTTTTTTGTCTTGCTATATCCACTACTAAAGATTTTTATGCATTTTTTATTTTATTTTATTATTGCACTTCTAACCGATAATCCAAAATATTTGCCTGCAAACCTGGCAATGGTAAGTCTTATTATACCATTTCTAATTCAACATTTTTCATCACATTAAAATGCAAAATAGAAACATTTCAACTAGTGGTCTCGGGCTTTTAGACCCCACTGTTTAAATAAAGTCTCCAGATTTGCTTACCTCAAGTGGGTTTCTCTCTCTCTCTTTCTTGTGTGTGTGTGTGTGTGTGTGTGTGTGTGTGTGTGTGTGTGTGTGTGTGTGTGTGTGTGTGTGTGTGTGTGTGTGTGTGTTGCATGTCAAGAGTTCCATCTGGAAAAGAGCTCTTTGCGGAAGCACAGTTTGAGGAGACGGGATTGTTATTCATTTCTTTTTCTGGAGGAAGAAGAGCTTGCCAAGTATCCATTTCTTTGTCCCAGACGACTGCCGGAGAAGAGGATATAAAAACAGGAACCGCAAAATTTGTGTAATGGTTTTCATCTGAGCCCTAAACACTCCACTGTGTTTGAGCAAACGTTTGTTGTGTGTTTGGGGGTCTAAAGGGGACATGAACTGTCCAAGGATCCAAGGGAAATATCAAGGGTTCAAAGGATGCAGAATTTGCCAAAAAAAATTAAAAATGAAGGGTTTGATTTGTGTGAGAGCATGGCCGTTTTGAGAAGTACAAGAGATAGAGACAATAAAAAGGAAGAAGAGGTACCTATTAACTATAAAAATGATTTAAGCAAAACTGTTGTCTATGCAACCTTTATCTTTTTGTGACTAAAAGCAAATGCGCTGCAATAAGTCTTGATATTGTTTGCAGTATGCTGGTGATATCTGAGACAGAAGTCCATTGTTTTGAATCATTTTACTACGAGAGTCACTTGATGTCTCAACTATGTTTATGAAAGGATCAGCAAAATGTGTTTGTATTTCATATTTCTTTGCATATCTAGTGGTTTTCACAGAGCAGAATGTATTAGGCTTCAAACCCCATAAATGTTAAATCTCAGCACATAACCTTGTTCTACTACAGACATGAATGATAAAGTCCAATAGACTTCAACTGAAAGAGTCACATCATTTCTTGGGAGGCTCCTTTGACTATATAACAGGCTGTTGCTAGGTTATTTTCGGTAGGTATTTAATGTACAGTTCTTAAGTATTCTGAGTGTTTTGAGTGTGTTGCTATGTGGTTGCTAGGGTGTTGCTGTGCTGTCACAAAGGTGTTCCAAGTGCTAAAGTATCCTAGCAACAGCATGTCATATACGTGGTTGAATGTGCGCTTTACTGCATTGCTAGGTGGTTGCTATGCACTTCCTAAGTGGTCTGAGTGTTTTGCTATGTGGTTGCTAGGGTGTTACAATCCGGTTACACTTTGTTGTTCTGAATGCCTTACTGCATTGCTAGGTGGTTGCTAATCAGTTCCTAAGTATTCTGAGTGTTTCGAATGTGTTGCTCTGTGGTTTCTAATGTGTTGCTATGCATTCCTAAGTGTTCTGAGTGTGTTGCTATGTGGTTGCTATACTTTTACAAATGTTTTCCAAGTGCTTCACTGGTGGTTGCTATGCACTTCCTAAGTGTTCTAGGTGTTTTGAGTGTGTTGCTATGTGGTTGCTAGGGTGTTGTTATGCTGTTACAAAGGTGTTCAGAGTGCTTCACTGGTGTTTGCTATGCACTTTCTTAGAATTTTGTGTGTTTTGAATGTGGTTGCTAGAGTGTTGCTTTGCTGTTACAAAGGTGTTTCAAGTTCTTCACTACATTGTTAGGTGGTTGCTATGCAGTTCCTAAGTATTCTGAGTTTTGTGGATGTGTTGCTCTGTGGTTGCTATGCAGTTCCTGAGTATTTCGACTGTGTTACTTTGTGGTTGCTAAGTTGGTGCTATGCTGTTACAACGGTGCTACAAGGGATTCACTGCATTGCTAGGTGGTTGCTATGCACATCCTAAGTGTTCTGAGTGTGTTGCTATGTGGTTGCTAGGGTGTTACAAAGGTGTTTCAAGTGCTTCACTACATTGCTAGATGGTTGCTATGCAGATCTATGACGTTACTACGGTTTAATGGGTGGTTTCATTTTACCATAAATTGTAAAAAAATTTTGTACTGGTTATGTGGTTTATTGTGTTGCTTGGGCATTCTGGGTGGTTACTAGGGAATTTTTTGGGGGGGTGATTTCTAGGTGGTTGCTTGCTTTAAGTATGTGCAATACTAATATACAAAGGTATTATCCAAGGTAGATTTTGTCACAAACTAGTCACAATCTGCTGAAACAACCTTGTGTCTATTCTACATCTGAAATGATGAAACATTTTAGCAAAGCTGATGAGGTTATTAAATCCGTTCTGCAGTTCATTGTCTTTCCTAATTATCTTTCCAGATTTGGCATTCAGACTTCATTCAAAGAAATGACCCTGCTATCAAAGCAAAAACCAGAGTATCGCCAATGCTATTCACAAGCAAATTAAGGGCAAAGATTTCATTACTTCGAATCTGGCATTCATCCTTGGAAGTGCGAGAACTGCTAAACGATGCCAGGCGAAGCCCATACAGCTTGGCCCCCGGGCTCCAAGAGACTTTTTTTTTCTTTATACGAGGCCTAAACTTCCTATGAGATCTGTCCGACCTAGCATTATGACTGTGCAAAACCTGCTTTAATTGGGCTAACTGGCTCCAGAGTCAACTGTTGTGGTTATGAAATGGCCCCCTCCGCCGTCCCCTTGTTGCATTATCAAAGAATTTGGTGCAGATTATAAAATGCCTAATTACAGGGCGCTCTGTGTTTCCTTCCGATGCCTAGAGCTCACCAGGGGTCATTATTACTTGGCTCCATGTTCGCATCTGCATCCTTGCGCTCGTTCTTCATGTTTTTCTTTCTTTAACACCCATTCTCGACCGTTGTGGTTCACCCAACACACAAGCAAAGGGATATACGGTTTCGCTTCCTTACAAACGCATATAATTGTAGACTACTTATATAACATCCACTCAGACATTCCCGTGGCCATGACTATCTGTCAAATATTTTGGAGACGTTACCGACTGTGACTAACATGTGTTTCTGAGCACAGACTGACACTCTGTGGTTTTTGGTTTTGTTTCAAGCAACATTGACCACGTCAGTGGAAATAACAGGGGTTGGTAAAATATATTTAAACAACTGCAAAGAGGAGATTGGTTTAACATCGCTATCCAAAACATGATCATAAAATAAACTAGATAGTTTTACATTTTCTAAAAAAAACTGCCTTGAGGAATAAATGAAATGACATGCTGTGATGAAGTCTAAGCCTTTCTGCATTACCTCAAAAAAAAAAACATTACAATAAATGACAGGTCATAATTGAAACTTCTATCTCTCTATTTTCGCGTCTCTTCCAACAAAATTGTCTTGAACCACGTTAAAGCCTGAGGTGACAGCGGAGCTTATCTCACAGAACAAGAGGAAAAAGAAACGACACCAGGAAAAGAAAACGTCAAGCAACTTTATTAAGCCCACAAATTCATGTCACATTGAGCTTAGCTCAAAGCTAAACCGTCTGAATGCATTTTGTCCATTGCTTCCTCTTTATCTTTACAGATGTGTTTAAGCTTTTGTTCGATGTGCTTTGGATGGAGGCGATTAGGCAGTCTAAGAAAGAGAAAGACAGCTGTTCCTTGACGAGGTAAACTTGGAAATAATGCCAGAAGACTTAGTTAGGCAAAAAAAAAAAGTTACTTTTTTTGCATTAATGCTTTGTTTTGTTTCATATTGTTGGGTAATTTGCACAAGCGTTATTTTTTACTCCAAAATCAGAAGATAAAAATAAGGAATAATAATAATGTAATAATAAAAAATAAGCTTTTTCAGAACCATTAAGACTTGTTTTACTGTAACAATATTTTCATGAAAGTTAAGCAAATTTTCACCCAAAATTGTCATGACTGAGATTATTATTTGTTTTTTGTTTATTTAAAAATTCATTACAACAAATAATACAGTGTTTTATAGGTTGATTGCACTTTTCAAATGCAACTTTATAATTTTAATATATAATTAATAAATTTTGCATTACGGTAATGAGATTGAGATATTTTCTTGTGTTATGGTAATGACAATTGAAGCAAGTTGCTTTTAAATGTTTTATCATTTCATATACGACTCCGACCTTTCTTGACAGTTTCCATGTGATTCACTCTACTATTCGTTATGTGTCTAATTCTAAAAGACGTTTCCTCTGGATCCTCGTCCAACCCCCTTCTCCCATTTCCTCATGGACCCCATTGACAATGTGTGGCCAAGGGAATCTGGGCATTCTTGGGCAATGGGAGTCCCCATGACCAGGCACAAAGCCCCCTGTCAGTTACCTTTTCACCTTTGGCTGGTGAAAAGGAGGCCCCGAACAATAGGGCCCCCTCAGCTGGAGATGGTGGAGTCTCATGGGTTTGGGAACTCGCTCACTCTCTGCTCGTTTCCTCTTTAACTCTCCATGTTCATTCGAGGCCACCTCAAGGTGCACTTGTTCACCCCCTCCTTCTGATAACACAGAGGGCAGCCTTGCCTGTTATTGCTTTGCAGCCTGTTAAAAGAAAAGTTGCTAGAGAGACAGACAGACAATGTGTCAAGGGGGGTACTTGAAGAAGCCTACATTCTCCTGTGGGAGTACTTCCTATTAGCCCACAATGGTCCATACATGATAAAGTGTCTTTGTATGGAAGCTATTTCCATGCTAAATAAACTTGTTGTATTGGCGTCTTTTATCCAGATCAGACATTGTGTTTTCTTTTTCTCTTTTGTGTATTAACTTTATGTTGATCAGACTGTATTTACGTTATATTTAATAATGAAATAATATTTCATTGTAGGTTCTAGCCTGACATAAGGGCAATTTGGATATGCTTTTCTATTTACAATAATGCTGCTATTGTTGATTATGTGCAATTCTGGTGATAATTGTCTAAACAAACACTACATGTAAACAGGCCAGCTGTTCTTTGTCTCTCATGCCACTAGAGAGCAGTAATAGACCCAGAGATAAGTTTTTCTATTGAGTTAAATATATTATATGACATGTATTTGCAAAGTCAGTAAATTGTCTTTTGGAAAACCATCAAAATAAAGTGTTAGCAGATATTAAACAGACGGTCTATTAATACTTTACTAATACTCTAATGAGAGTTAGTTTACATGTAGGTGCAATGTTATTTGTGTCAACATATTGTCTAAGGGGGACCATTAAAATAGTGCTAGTGTGCTACCATTTGGTTATTTATATTTTAGTTTAACACATTTAGTGTTACTTAGAATCAAGCTAAGCATGTGCACTCTGAAATGTTGCTTAAAGGTAAGAAAATACAAGCCTAAAAAAAAAAACTGTGAATCTCAGCATGGTGACCAGTGAACCACTGCAGAAAATTAGACTGTTATGTTTTGAACAGGAAAAGTTGAAACCATTTCAACACATTATAATGTGCTTATAAGCTTAACTCGAAAATGTACCTTTAAAAGTCTTCAAAAAGAGAAGAAAGAGTTAAAGTTATAAACATAAGTGTGCATAGTAATATAACAGTGGTTGAGCAACAGATCATTTCTCCTGTGCAAATGTTTAGGCCGTGAAAGATTGAGGCCGTGTTCTACAGCTGTAGCGATATCTGATTCACGAATTAATCTTTTGAATGAATATATTAATTTGAATGATTCTGTTGAACCGATTAGCACTCTCTAATCTGTAAGGGGGATTTTGTTTAGGAGGAAAATTGTGGAATGGGAGCTAATGTCGAAAACAATTAAACAATATGAAGTAATATTATTTGGATCAATATTACTTAAAAGACTACTGTTGTTGGGACAATAAATAGGGCGAGAGATGAGGGGAGAAAAAATAGGTAAAGCTTAAACCTTGAACCAACCCAATTTCATGAAACGAACCTGACAGAAACTTCTTTTAAAAAGTCAACCCAAACATCCTCACCCGAAAGTCATTGATTATTTGCATAGACAACGCACAAGTGAGCACAGTCTACAACTAAATGTAAATCTAAAATGTGGCGTAAACAGCTATTTTACTGTAAAAAGTTCACGTAAATGTTACAATAAGACGTAGGAACACCTTTGAAGAATAACTAAATGGAATTGGTGTCTCGGCTCTTTGAATTGTTTCATTAAACTAAACCGTTCGAGTGAACCGAGTCGCTAAAATGAATCGGACGTCCGTGTGCTAATGTTCTGACACACACACACACACACACACACACACACACAAACACACGCGCACACACACACACAGGGAGTGAATGTTGAGTCCTGTAGAGCCAATGAGCTGGGACCGGATACGATATATCCTCTGGGACAACAGCTACTCTGTTCACCCCCTTCACTTCCACATGACGCCATTTACAGCATAAACCCGACCTCCTCTCCGGAAAGAAGAAAAAAACAAGAGCTGAAAAACTTGAAAGCAGCACAGTGTGTGCCATGCAGCCAAACATTCAACTTGGGAACCGCAACGCTTCTTCTTGAAAAAGTCTTTAGCGTTTCCATTCTTATTTCTCTAAACTCTGCTAATTTGTTGGATTCTGGAACTTATTTTCTTTTTGGCAGAATTCGCGGTTTAACAACACAAGTTAAACTACATTACGTTCTACTTGGAATAAAATTCTGACATTATTGTTTCGCGCGAGTTGCGCGGAAAAAAAACGCGAATACGAGGACGCGCAAGTGTTTGAGTTCATCTGGATTTTTGTGAATGAATCTCCCAATGAACTGAGGAATAACCAAAGAGAAATTCCTACTAGTAGGATATACTCTTCACAACACAAATAGGGGGTTGAGGTGGTGAGATCACGGTAAGTGACCTGGATCAAATTTTGCAGTGGATTTTGACACGATTTTAGTTTAGTTGAATTTATTTGCGTGCGGTTTATTTAGTCGCCCATTTCTATTATAGTTCGTGACTTTTTCCAGTGCTCATGCTCCGCGCCATTCTTGCAGCTGTGCAAATAGTTGCCATACGGATCTGTTCCCTGCGTAAAAAAAAACTTTGACTTACTTTTCATTTAGTTAAAGTTGCGAATCGCTTTTGAAAAACGTCACCTACCGCTGCACGTTTATTATTTAATTACATACAAAGACCCACTAAACATTATAATAACTTTACACATTCGCTTTGCCTCATTTTAAATTGCGAATAGACGTTGATAAATGACATCTACCGTTATAGACTTCTATGTAAAAAATAAATAAAAGCAATGTGAAGGGCCACTAAACGTTTTAATAAAATCTTCTTCAAAGAAAAAAAGTTTCTCTACTCAATGCAAGGTCCAACTAAGTTAAGTATCGTTATAAAGTTAGTATGCATGTAATAAACCAGATCAGAAGTTTAAATAGCATTGAGGAGATAAACAGATGTTTAACAGACATTTTGCTGATGGGGCCTCTCTGTGGAAAGGGAGATTGTGCATTGATATGGTAATTTGGGGTAGTGTTATTTAGATTGAACTCAAATGGTGCTGAGGGTCCCGACTGAGATGTATGGTTTCATTTTTATTTATTTTTTTCACCTCAACATGTGGATATTTAATTTTCCTCTAAGTTATTTGGTCAAGAGCTCCGCCCCCCATTGACAGCGTCATAATGCATCTGTGGACGTCACGTTATTGCTCCTGTTCACATCAACTACTAGATATTAAAATTGGTGATTCGAAATTAATAATATCCTCATTTTTACTTTAACAATATGAAAACGAATTTGGGCCATTGTAAACTTTTATATTTAACTAAACACTATCACCAGATTATCCAAGTACAAGGCCAACATTTTAATCCCCCCCCCAAAAGGGAAGTTGGTGTGCTTTTTTCCCCCATAATACCTTTTACGAACAAGTTCTAATGTGCTCTGCAAGAAACTAACAGTAATAATGTTGTTTGCAATGTGACACAAAAGAATAATTATTCCGTTATTTGTATAGCACTTTTCACAGTCCACATTGTGCCTTACAATTCCCCAAAAACAAGCCAAATGCTGAGATTTTGTATAAATCTGCAGATAGGTTAAGAGAAAGGTTGTCATTTATAGGGTATATAGGAACACATTTTAGAATTGTCTCAATCTCTCTATCACTCGTTGATGATATAGGATAGATGAGGAAGATGCTTGTGCAGAAGACAAACTGCTACAATGACAACTCTGCAAAGAAATCCTTATTTATTTTTGATCAGGCAAAATGCAACACCTGAGACATTGTAGAGCAAAGATGGTTTTGAGTCTATTAGATGTTCCATATGCACTTGATAGCTGCAGGTGGTAAAGGCCTGTCCCATTGATGGCCAGCCTTCCAGGGGTGTAGAGGTGGGGTGTAGTTGGGAGATTTGCATGAAGGAGCTTGCCATCTGCCTTTTCTTTTTGCCTAGTTCATTTGATTTACATATGGTTAGTTTATGGGATTTTACTTCCCTGTATGCTCTCGTTTAACTGTCTGCCTTTCCCATAGGACTTCAGATGTGTTCAATGCCAGCCGGAGGGTTCCCACTTCAGAGTAAAGATGGACACGAGAGCTCAAAATGGCGGCGGCAGCGGCTCCTCTGGCTTGCTGCGAGCATTGCGTGACAGTGGCAGACCCCAAACTGGGGACTCGGAGCCTTGGGATGCTCAGGTGCTCTCCCTGGATCAGATCAGGACCATCCGCAGCAGCAATGAGTACACGGAGGGCCCGACAGTGGCACCCCGGCCACCGGCCTCCCAGCAGAAAGTGGACTCGCAACCTTCCAGCCTGAATTCCACCGCCTCCATTGAGCTCTCTGAGCATAGAAACTCCCCGAGAGCCCAGCGAGCTGAACAGCAGTCTCCTCAACAAGCCCCTCAGTCACCGAGGAGTGACCTGAGCAGATCCACCAGTGGCCCCAGCGATGGCTCGCACAGTACCGCCAGGGCCAGCACAGGCAGCACTTCATCGGAGCAAAGACTTTTGGGAAACACAGGCGGGATGGGTGATCGGGTGGTGAGAGTGCAGCCTAAACGCCCAGAGCCGAAGCAGGACGAACTGAAACCCTTCGTGCCGGCCGGAGGCCAGACCGCTGACGGAAAGCACTCGACTCGCTGCGAGGACTGTGGCCGCTGCAAGTGCAAAGGATGCACCTGCCCTCGGACCCTGCCCTCCTGTTGGATGTGTGGGCGCAGGTGCCTTTGCTCGGCGACGACGACGATGGACTATGTCACCTGTGTCTGCTGCGTCAAAGGTCTCTTCTACCACTGCTCCAGCGATGATGAGGATGTGTGTGCGGACAAGCCCTTCTCTTGCAGCCAGTCGCATTGCTGCATGCGGTGGTCGGCCATAAGCGTCCTGGCAATTTTCCTGCCCTGCCTGCTTTGCTACCTCCCGGTGAAGGGCTGCGTGGCATTGTGCCAGGCATGCTACGACTGCACCAGTCGGCCAGGATGCCGCTGCAAGAACAAAGGAGTTGACGAGGCTCGTTTCCTGGAGTAGCTCTGGGAAGATAACCTTATCTGGGACTATCTCCAGAGCAGTGGAACAATTTTCACAAATTGTTGTAGTTTTGGCACTGTAGACCAAGAGGTGACATTGGATTGGCAAAAACTGGTTTGAAGTGGTTTGTTTGTTTGTTTGTTTGTTTGTTTGTTTGTTGTTTTCTTTTCTCTTATCCACTTTCTCTCTCTCTCTTTCACTCTTTAAGGGGGGGATAACGTTTCTCAACAACCTTCCCTGTCCTTTTCATTTTAAACTGAAGTCCAGAATGTTAGCCTTATTGACATTCAGTAATATGACTGATAAAGGTGACAGACTCTCCTAACTAACTGTTTGTGAATAGTATCTGCAAAGTATGTAAATTAGCAAATGAGCTCTTTTTCTGAGAGATTTTATTTTTGTACATATAATATTTCAACTGTGAAACACATTGTGCCAAACCAGAGGCACCTTGACAGATCCATATATATGATGCATATACAAAACTTGTATAGTGTTGTACATTCTTTTCGAATGTATGTCAATCACTCTTTGATATTTTGCCTTATAGAAGAGGAACCTTACATGAATTATCCCTACAACTATACTTGTAAATTGTACAGTGACCCTAAGAAAAACTTTATTTTCTAATTTCAACACATTGTTTAGTGTAAAAATATTTATTTGAAGTTTTATTATTTTATAAAGTAATATTTATTTTGAGAGGCATCATTATAGGCATCACCCCAACTTTGAGAAACAAAACCTCCTCTGTTGTTGCTGCAAAAAAAAGGGTGACAAGGGTGTCAAATCTGATGCATATGTTCACTATAAAATAGAAAATATATTAACGTTTTGAAATTAAACAATGCATTTTCTGTGTTCTTTCTGGCCTGCTGTTGGCCTTGTTTTTAGCCTTTGAGCACAAAGACCCATTTCAGGCAATCTCTACAGTGTTTTCAATTGCCTTTGTTTACCCGATGGATCTTCTGTCAGGGTCGCATTTCACTTTGCGTTTATGATGACAGCCGCGATGTTCGCAGAGCTTCAGTTTCGAGGTCATGTGAAAATAAGGCGATGAAAGCGATAGTGTATGTTGGCAGATCAGCAAAATAGGTGCGTTACTGAGAGATTCTATCGATGAGCTCTTCCTGCACAAAAGAGATCAAATTAAGTTTAATATAGCTCACTATAAATGCAACATTGAGTATTGTATGGTGTTGACTGTTATTTCAAGAATGATCTTGCAGTGGCCATGACCATTTGAGACATAATCTTGACTGGAAAAGTGCAGAACTGTATTAGTTTGTGTTGTTCTGGTGATCTGGAATCTCAACAGATCTTTGGTTATGAAATAGTCACGCTGAATCAAGACCGACTTAAATGAGTTATGATTTGCCAATTAATTAACACCAATACATGGAACTCCAAATGGTTTGTCTTCTAAAACCACCCAAACAAACGGATCTCAGATTCCTTACAAAGAAGCCCTGATCTTGGGCCAGACCTTCAGGGGTAACTTCCAGCCTCCCCTGCGAGCAGCGGATACTGGCTGCATTTACTTCCATGGGAAACATCTGGCACTGGTTTAATCATTGAAGTATGCAAACCACTAGTTGACATCAGGAGGATCAGAGATTGTTTCTGTTGGCAAACCGTAGTTTGCTACGCTCCCTCCAATCCTCGTTTGTGTTATGGAGACTGCCCTGTGGGAATTTTAAGACTTGATATGGTATACGCAAGATGCTTTATCAATTCTGCTTTTAGGAAGTTTTTGCTCCCTAGACGCTCTGCAAGTTACATTGCATGCAGTTGTGTAACGTATGATCTTTAACCTTTTTTTGTATTAAGAAACCCAGAAAGGGAATTTTGATTTCTAAAACATCAGTGATAATTCAATTTGCATTGCAAAATCGCTTTAACTAAACATGATTTTAAAGTAGTGTTTCTCAACTTTAGGACCCAGATTTTACATTCCAAATAAAGTGACATGAATTTGCACCAAAATCCCTTAGAAATTGATTGGTCTAAAACAACTATACATGATTATATGGTTAGATCCATGGATCCACGATCCATCAATTAGATATAGATGGATACAATTCATCAATTGAGAACCACTTTGAAACCAAAACAGCTTAAAAATGTCAAGGTCATGACAATGATGCTACATTCTTTTAATAGTAGGCTAAATTAATATATTGCGATCTTGCAATGCATGCATGCATTAGCACGCATTTATGTAGCCGCCTCTTGTATAGTCACAAAGTAAAAGACTGCCTTTTTCCCATTTTCTTCCCTGTGACATGATATGCACTACTGGCATTCGCACTGTCGGTTCAGCGTGTTGGCTCATGTTTGTTATTTTGCCGAGGGTTTGAGTGACAGGCAGCCAGCTTTCACCCCTCGCTAGGGATGAGCCCCTTTCCCCATTTACGCGGCAAAAGGTGGAGAAACAAAACCGTCCCGGTCGCTCGAGTGCGTCGTTTTCCGGCTTGCCTCCCACCCATTGTTTTAAGCTGTGAATGGCAGGGCAGCGACAGGGGGTTGGTTTGCTCAAGAAAGCCTCACAAAGGGTTAAAGACATAACTTTAAATGACAATGGGCCAACAGTTTACCCCCACATTCGAACCCTTGTGTATTCACCATCTTTTCAATGGCCCTCAGTTATTTCACCGCCTCTTAAGCCTCTTCAACTACCTGCTTGGTATTCTCACAGGGCAGACTTTGAGAGTGTGTGTGTGTGCCAGCACGCACGCGCATGTTTCCTACTTTGCGTGCGAGTGTTTAGCAGCCGCTAAATGTGTTGTTATGGGCGCAGGCAGCACAAAAGAAGGATAGATGAGAAAAATGACACCCTTTTGAAAGAGCTGCAATTGCATGCCAAGTTCAAGAGAAATGGAGAAATATAGATTTCTCCATTGAGCAGAGAAATGGGTCAGATAAAGGCTGGGAGGGTTGACCTCAATAAACAGACAACAGACGGAACGGAACTTACTTTGTCCCCAAAATTAACACTAGCATTAAGTGCTTGCCTAGGCCAGAACATCTAGTTATCGTCAAAAGGAGTGGATTAGGCTAACGGGAAGTTATTTCATTTTTTCATTCAAGACGTTATGTACCCGTCTATTGATGTTTGGTATGGTTTGAAAGGATATTGATTACTTCCATCCTCATTCTAAATTTAACAATGTCAATGAGGACAAGCTACACAAGCAAAGAGAGATAGCCCTGACTGATTACCACAGGACTAAATGTTGGGTTTGAGATTTAACTCTGCAAAACAATAAAGGCACTGTTTGAAAATGAAGAAAGAAACTTAAGGGTTTGAGGTTAATAACTGAAATGAAAACATCTAATAGAACAAGATAAAAATCCACATTTTCAAGATACTTTAAAAATGAGTCTTATTATCTTTTGCAAGACAAAGATACTGATTAAAATAAATTCTGTCATCATTTATTAATTTATGTTCCATGAAAAAAAGCAACAAGCTTATCTTGAGGTGGGCTTCTGAAGAATCTTCATGCACCTCAAATCCACATTCATAAATGATTTTCAATGTTTCAATGAGGGTGAGTAAATTATTTCTCGGGTGCAATACATAAATCAAAGTCAACAGACTGTCAAAATACATTGCATGATATGGAACATAATTCATTCACATTTGGAGACAACACCAAAAAAAAAAAACTTTACACCTTAAAAACACCTTAAAAAAAGTTTAAAAAGTTGTTCAAATTTATTCTGTTGTTGAACACTGCAAAATCCAAACTGAAACAACATTTTCAGCTCCAGAGAGAAACCCCTATTAAGCAAGAGAATATGAAAAAAATAAAGTGCATTTGTGCAGAGAAAGAACGAGAGAGAGAGAGTAGGCAGCAGAGCAATTGGAAAAGCCCCCAGAGCGTCTCTTTGTTGGTTTTAGCTGGGTCCCGGCGCTCATGCCCCGTTCTGAAGCCCAGATCTATTCAGTCTGCTCATCAAGGCAGAATACTCAACAGGAAGGAAGGAAGCGGCCCATTCTTTATACGCCCATTGTCTGACCACCGGGCTTAAGCAATCAAACAGCAATGTGCCGAGAGAAAGAGAGAGAGAGCGAGCAGGATGAGGTGCTCGGTGGGGGCAGGGAACAAGAGAGCCCATGTCTGTGTTCCATCCTAAAGTTTTTATCTGTTTCTCTGGCAGTCAGAGGCTTCCCGATTTCTTCACGGTCACAATCTGTATGCATTTTGATTCTGATTTTTGCAACTTGATTCTGATTAAAAACAACACTGGCTTTGTGTACAACTAAATAATTGTGTTCTTTATTTGAACTTAACATTAAAACATACTTTACGCAAGTATGCAGACATTGCATGTATTCTCAAGATAGAAGGTTTGGTTAAAGTTACCATGAAGTGTGCACAAAATCTAAGTGTTTTTAAGCTAAAATGTTGACTATTTGTCTTGCTTTAATCTGCTGCGGTTCTCTTCAAACTTTTTCGACATGAGTCTTCGATCTGAAAGAAAAACTGACTGTAGAAGAAGACAATTTATGCTAATATCTGCTATAGTGCCCCTTGTGGCAACGCTGGGAATTCCATGCATACGTGTGGTCTGCAGTGCTTGAAGTGGGAAAAGAACGGTGCCGGTACTCTCTTGCATTGGCAAATCATGACATTTGAGATTTCTACAGTGAAAAGCAAAACTTATAACAAAACTTATTGTTATTTATTAACAACATAAATGTATTAAAACAAGTCGTGCGTGTGTGCACGTGCGTGCGAAAACGGAACTCTTCCAAGTCTGCAAGTCCAAAAATAAATTTAGATTACTACATTTTAATTAAATGCATTTATGGTGAGATTATTATATTTTCATGTCAATCTGTGTTTTGACCACGAACCATGAGCTGTCACTTTAATTCAGCGCGTGCAGCACAGCAAAAATAGACTCGGAACGATCACTGCACTGCTGGCCTATACGCACAGCACCAGGAGCGCATTGACGGACCGCATGCGCGTGCAGTGTGAAAGCTCGAACCTGTTAACATGGGTGCGGAAAAAATACGCACTGCAAACGAAGTACTGTATATCAACGGGCGTGGCACTGGCGCTTTTTCTGTCAGTGGTAGAGTCCCGGCTACATGCGAGAAGTAGCGGTACGCAAGAAAAAGTGCAGGTACGCTTAAGAGTAAAATGTAGAAGTGCCGGTACTGCGTACCGGTGAGTACCGCCCCACTTCGAGCACTGGTGGTCTGACTAAATATATTTCGGACCTTCTTGTTAAATGAAAGACAAAATTAGACATTTGCAGTAAAATCATAAAAAATTTAAAAATTTGAGCGCTAAAATCTTACGTGTTAGAATTTTCTTCCCCCATTGTAAACTTGCATCGTAAAATTCAGCAGGATTCTCTCTCTCTCTCTCTCTCTCTCTCTCTCTCTCTCTCTCTCTCTCTCTCTCTCTCTCTCTCTCTCTCTCTCAGCAATCTCACTACATTCTAAAACTCCTACTGACATTCCTGCCTGAATGAGCCTTCGGCTTTACCCAAAGGCAGGGGAAGATTAAGTTTCCGAGAGAAAGAGGGATGAAATTCCATAATTGCATGGTCCTTTCTCTTCCACCCTCCTTCAGCACTTTCCCACCCTTTCTTATTTCAGCAACAAACACAAGATCTTTCTACAACTTACATGAAATAAATTCATCATAATAGTGCAATCATTGATAGGACTGTTTACTGTTAAGGTTACCCTATACCACAATTATACTATATGAATAGGCCTATTTTGACTTTAAAATGTGCATATGAAAATAACTTGTGTAGCTTATTCTCATTATCTCATATTTGTGGAATTTTATTTAAATATTTGAATAAATCACTGTTTTATTCTTTTTATATAATAAAATTAGACACATTTTTATATTTAGTCATGGTTGCTGAGGAAATACTTTAAATTGTGCAGTTGAGGAGAATTGTATTACTTTTCTTAGTGTAACAGACATAGGCCACTGAGATCCGTGTAATAAATACAGGTACATACATACAATATAGCCTACTTTGGTGGGACAGGAGCCAGAGCCCAAAATATCAAAAATACTTTTTTGACCTGTCCCAATAAGCAATGACCTAGCAACCACTCAGAATAACCCTAACAACCAGTATTTTGGCAGCGACGTTTGCATGGTCAGGCAGCAATCACATTTTCTTGCGCAAGTGTCAACTACATTACATAATATATAGTCCTACTGTGGAACTCAAACTTCAAATTTTGCAGTTTAACCTCAAGCTTAAAAACAGTTTCAAATCATGACCGGCATGCAGGTATATTCAAATTCTCACACACACACACAGGATATGGACATGATTATCTGTCAGCGACAAGAAAGCACCCATACAAGTGTGTTTCTGAGAAACTTTAGCTTGTCTGCCATTTCCTGTGGAAACTAACCACACAATCCATCCACAGACAAACACGGCAATGAATAGATCACACATCGCATCACGTACAGTGGCTCCAGAAAGTTTTTGGACACTTTGACGCTAAAGTCATACTTCGAAATGTCATCGCATTAGATCAAAGCAAGATGCATCTTGAAAGAAACTAACTTTATATTCTGAGCCATTTTTGGTCTTAAGATGATTTTAAGTGAATGTAGTCAGTTCCCCTCAAGCTCACACAGGTGAAGTTCATTGTTTACTAAGTTTCATAACCACAAAGTGTCACAATGTGTTTTGCCTTAATTTCAAACAGTGTATCTATTGTTTAATCATTCAAAACTTGACAAAAGTTCTTGAGCAATCCCATTGGAAAGCCATTCACACATTTTTATAAATGTGCAAATACTTTTTTGGGGGGCCACTATAAATCAACTTTTAAATTGTCCCTGGAAAAGAAAAGATAAATCTGCTTTCAAACTAATTGCAGATGCATATGACATGTTATAACTTCAATGCTAAAAAGGGATTATGCATTTATTTTTCATTTTGCTTTAATCTTGTTTTCACCTGAGAAGGTTCATCATTGCACATGCACTTACATGCATTCATATTTCTGCACAGAAAAAAAGCTTGCACTCACAAAGACAACCTCAAAATGAGCATGCACGGACACATGGCCACAAACCGGAATCATTGTGAATCCAGGGCATATCAATTATCTCTCTTTAAAAGAGAAAAGAGCGGAACCAGCTCGGGAAGAAGGTGAACGCCGGGACAGCAGGAGAAGATATGAAAGAAGCCTCTTTAACTTATGTAATAGGCGTCACCGCGCATTAGGACGGGAGAAAACTTCCTAAATGAACAATCCAGCCTGGAGGCAAAAGGAAAGAGGGATGGGGAGGTTGGGGGGAGAAAAGAGGGATAGAAGGGCAGTGGTCTTGCCTTCGGGTTAATTGAGTTAGAGGACACGAAGGAGCCCTGGAAAAGGCATGCGTGGTCGTTATGGTTGGTGGGGGTACAGGACTAATTAGAGAGGAACACAGACAGACAGAGGCTGGAAGCCCAGCAGGCTTTTGGAGAGCGGGATCGTGAACTGAGAAACTTCTGGAAAGAGGGAGTCGACGAATTTGTGTTTGCGGATCTGTTTAGTTCCCCTTAAAGGAGGTCAAGTTGTATTTTATTTGAGAGATTTGCAAAATACTCAACATTTTGCATGTTTTATTCCAAAAGTTAATTAATTCTATTGTCTGTTGTTATATCTACATGTTCTCATACACACTAAAAACAACTCTAATCCCCTATGCAACTACCTAGAAACCACTCAAAACAGGTCAGTAACACCTCAGAACATCCCAGCAACCTCATAGCAACAGGCAAAAGCTAAAATTCACAAAGAACATTCTAGCATCATTGCGGTCAGTTTTGCACTGAAAAACATTGATCATATTTTCTTCAGAAAGTTTACAAATGTAGTTTATGTTGTCTGGAGATCAGAATGAGGAGAAGGACATATAAATTTTACGAAAAGCTCATCGCCAGGCCCTCTAGATCATATAAACAGTGAACTGGGCATGTAGCCCACACGTCTACTGGATGTATGAGGTTGTCAGCCAAAGTGTAATCACAGTACAACACCAACACAACAGAAAAGGCAAAAGCTACACATGACTCCACTCAAAAACACTCAAATGTTTGTCTCAACCACAAACACGACAAACGTTAACAAGCCCCACATACCTGCAACATGTCAACGTGACACAATTCCACACGTAAAATCACAACAAATTATAATGTGTCTTTATTGACACATTTCTCTGAACATGCCCAGAGGAAACTATTACTGCTCAGAGGTTGCTCTGTCACACAGGAGACGTGAATCATGTACGTGTCAAATTCATGTATCATATGTAAGAAAAGGTTTTATAAATTATATATATATATATATATATAGGCTTATATAAATTAATATTATTAAAAAATTATAATGATTATTAATTATATTATTATAATTACAATAACTTTGAAATATGATTAAATAATTGTTATAAAATAATACAATGTTATAAATAATAAAAACAAACAAAAAATACAATTATATAGGGCGTTTCCTCCGAGGAGGCAAGGGAGGCAGTGCCTCCTCAAAAAAAGTGGATGAGAAAAGAATCCATATTACAAAAATAAAACAACGCTAGTATTACAAAGTGTGACATTAAAGGGGCATTCGGCAACTCTAGCAATTTCTTCGCTGATTTTCACTTTTGTTGTCGCATGTTATCTCAACGAGCTCCCCCTACAGCTGTGAGGTGTATATTTCACAACAATGTCTTAAAAAAACTTGTTGTTTTTTAAAACTTGTCCAACTTTATTGTGTGGAGCAATGTCTAGCGAGGTGGGTAATACCAGAGCCCGTTTACGGAGAGCCTGTTCCCTCCCTATTAAGCCCTATTGTACCGAATTTGGGTTGTAGTTCCACCAGAGTTCCACTGGGGGGCGATCACCCTGAGTGCAAAATGAATGGGAGTCTATGGAGCTAGACAGCTAAATTTGTCTCTTTCACCCGATTGCCATTGAGAAATCTCAGATTTGATTGTAGGTTTTGCAAGTTCAACTTAGGTCGAAAGTTAGGTCGAAAATAGGTCGAAAGTTGAATGAACGAGTACTTATGTCCTTTCGATTTCTTATAGGTTGAGTTGTTGTTCCCATTACACGCTAGCATTCTGCTAATGAACGCTGATTGGTCAGTGAAGGACTGATTACGACCAGAGATACCGCTTGATGGCATCGTGGCATCCGAAGCGGGACCAGAATGTGTGTGTGTATTTTCGGCGTGGTCTTTTAAAACAACAAAACAAAAACTCTTCTAGCACGTGTATTTACCTGTGTCAGCTGTGTTGTCGATGCCTCGAGAGAAAAGAAAGTGCAGAGCGCGAAAGCACCAAAGTGACTGAAGGATTGCCGTAAAGCAGTATCTCTGGTGGTACGATGTGTATGATGTCATTGACATTTTAAAATACTTTTAAGGCAAATAAGTGACTCTAAAAAATCTAACACCCAGCAATGAGTAATTTCTTTGCATCTCCTTTCGAATACAACATTCAAATTACTAGACAAAAAATTATATCCTGAGAAAAGTGGATTTTCAGGGGTATAGCTCCATAGACCTCCATTCATTCTGCACTCGTCCTGTGAGCGCCCTGATATGGAACCAGAGTGGAACTGCAACCAGTTCAGAAGCCGGAAGTTTACTGCGAGTGAAAGTTCTCTCCTTTAGACATTCTCTGATAATACATCATACACATTGAGGGCAGCGTGTGTGTTTATGTCGAATTGCCGTAAAGCAGTTTGTGTTTCTCGCTTCCTTTTTCTTGCAAGGTTGGTTTTCCGCCTAGGAACGCTAGGGGGAGCAGGGAAAGTCACCATTCTCACCAGAACAGGTTATTAAATCATCCAAATGATTTCTAAACGGTTTTATTAAGTTGAAATAGTTGCCGAATGCCCCTTTAAAAAGTGTATAAATCACTCGTTTTCTTGGGTGACAGAGGAAAGTCATGTGAGTGGAGTCAATGCCTCCATCGCGCTACGATTGGTTATGATTCGTTCGTGCGATAAATCCCGCCTCTTGTTTCATGCGCGTTCTCGAATCGGTCTGAATGAAGTATGATCAAAATTATGGCGTTGGAAGACTGTAAAAAGTAAGTAAACAATTAACTCACCTATTTAAGATATCACTGCTTGATGTCACGTCACAATCAAACTTGAAATGGCCTGAAAACATGATGACTGCGGGTTTTTTTAATGAGCAATCAGCTTGGTGATGTAGACATCTTCGTGTCTATGACCAGTGTTTACCGAACTTGATGACTGATGATTCGAAAATACTGTTGACTATTAAAAATAACAGCTGAACATCAAGTCACAAAGGCTATATTTTGTGCTAGTGCCTTTAGATATTATTTTGGAATAAATGTAAAAATGTGTAAAAACACTAACTAGATTAAACTTATACTTGTTTTAATAATCACGACCTTGTTTCATCACGACCAGATGAAAACACTAACTTATCTAAATTGACAGAGTGTCTTAAAGATATAAAATGCTGGATGACGTGTAATTTCCTGCTTTTAAATTCAGATAAAACGGAGGTATTACTTATTGGTCCAAAAAACTACCCACAAAACCTCGTACAATACAACTTTAATTTAGAAGGATATCCTGTTACTTTATCCACTACAGTAAAATACCTGGGTGTTATACTAGACCACAACTTGTCTTTCGAAAATCATATTTCATATGTTACAAGAACAGCCTTTTTCCACCTTATAGAAACTTTGCTAAGCTACGTAACATGCTATCTGTTTCTGATGCAGAAAAGTTAGTTCATGCATTCATGACCTCGAGACTAGATTACTGTAATGCTTTATTAGCTGGTTGTCCTGCATCCTCAATAAACAAGCTACAGTTAGTGCAAAATGCAGCTGCTAGAGTTCTTACTAGATCAAGAAAATATGATCATATAACACCAATTTTATCATCTCTACACTGGTTACCTATTAAGTTCCGTATCAATTACAAAGTACTACTACTGACCTATAAAGCCCTAAATGGTTTAGCTCCTGTGTATTTAATGGACCTTCTATCGCCCTACAATCTATCGCGTTCTTTAAGATCACTAAATTCGAAGCTTCTGGTCATTCCTAGGATATCTAAGTCCACTAAAGGAGGGAGGGCGTTCTCACATTTAGCTCCTAAACTCTGGAATAGCCTTCCTGATATTGTTCGAGGCTCAGACTCGCTCTCCCAGTTCAAAACTAGATTAAAGACGCATCTCTTTAGCCAAGCATTCACATAATGCTAACCTTTTATACTACTGTTGAATCAGATTGAATGCATTAATATTATGAACAGCAGCTATGCTAATTATTTCCCATCTGCTTTTCTGCTGTTATATCCAGAGTCCCCAACACCTGCGATGAGATGACTAAACGCCTGTGAAGAGACGACTCGACGCTTGTGAAGAGACGACTCGACGCCTGTGAAGAGACGACTCAACGCCTGTGAAGAGACGACTCAATGCCGGCGATATGTTATGCCCTAAATTAATACATGATTAACTAACTGTATTTTTCTATGTACATTTCTGAAATGCACTTTCTGTAAAGCTGCTTTGAAACAATATGTATTGTGAAAAGCGCTATACAAATAAATATTAATTGAATTGAATTGAATTTTAAATAAATAGAACATTACATAGTGTAAAAATAAAAAATTGAATTTTTGCCTATTTTGTCTCTCTTTTTTATGTAATGTTTATTTAACCAGAAAGATTAAGTGTAATGGGGACATACATTTATATTTTATATATATAATATCTATAAAAAAATATGAGAACTTTGCCTCCTCATTTTAAAACATTTAAAAAAATAAATAAATATATATATATTATATATATCCCCTCAATATATTCCCCTATATATGAGTGAGTGAGTATTAAGGTCTAGAAAGGGATCATTACAGTGGGTTGCCCTATGAGATGTGAACCGATTGCAGAACCTCACAAGTCCCTGACTGACACACAATATAATTAATGACTGACTGTAAATACCACCTCCCATCCGTACCCATTCACTCGCTCCCAACAACCAGCCAGCGGTACACAATGGTGCCCACAAGAGCAGGACTAACAACAACATTTAACATAAACCCTTAAGCAGGAACAGAGCGCTTTAGCTTTGGTAAATCATTAACCACACCGCCACCGTCGTGACACCGGGACTGCAGCTTCAAGGCTCTTCAGATGTTCTGAATCTGAAAGCAGTAGTGATCTCTTTTGCATGCGCACACACACTTCTGACCTATCTACCCCTCGCCCTCCCCATTTCAGGCCATGTGAATTCATCAAATAGGACGGTCAGCAGTGGTTTAGCATGATGGTGTTTGAACCCAGGAGCTGATTGCTGTTGACTCATGCCGCACTGGAGTGTGTGCACGTCTCAGCACTGATTAGCACAGTCTCCATCTGTTTCTAAGCAGCAGTGACTGTTTTTTTTTATCCCATTTCCTAACTAAATGCGTGTCTTTTTATACATTAATTTGGGCCAGACATAATTTGACTCACTCACTGATGAACAGTTGTTGGTGGCGTGTCGCATCTAAACTTTTTATTGGCACTTTAAAGTGTTAAAGTAGTCTTGCATGCGCCTTTCTACCAACTTTTCATGTTTGTCCTTATCTTCACAAGGGGAAAGGGGCTCTGATGTTTAAACAAGGTTGTTAAGTTTATAGGTTCAGTCTCGAGAGCCGGGGCGCCAACTGCTTCATAAACGACCACTTTATCTCAGGCAAAAAATGTTGCTAAATAATTTCTTCTTGATGTGAGACACAGTGACTTGGGAGTAATGATGGCCATAGGAAAAAAAGAAAAGAAAAAACACATGTGATTGTCTCAAACTGTGCTTAGATCTTAATATGAACTCAAACATTTCTCACCACGTTCTTCCAAGACTAAATAATCTGAGTTAATAAGGTAATTGCGACTTTTTATCTCACAATTCCGACATTTGTTTCTCAGAATTGCGTGTTATAAAATTTGCAATTGTGAGTTATAAAGTTGTGAGATATAAACTTGCAATTCTGAGAAACAAGTCAGTCTTTTTTTTCCTCGGAACACTTCTGAACAATTGCGAGTTTATATCACAATTCTGAGAAAAAAGATAAAAATTTGCAAGATAAAAAGTCACAATTATCTTCTTTTTTTTCGCAGTGAAAACAAGCTTCTATATAAATTACCATTTGTTTTGTTAACCAGTCAAAAATACTGCAGTAGGATTCATGTCCATAGCATAAACGGTTGCAGGACAAGTTAGGTACTGAATTAAATATGGTTTAAGGTTTTGTATAAAACACCATGAGCAACAGTAATGATGACGTTTGGCGTACCACCAACCATAAACTGTTGCTCGAAATATTAATCATTTATGATATTTGAACAAAGCATAATTCAGGTGAGCTACAAGCATGAAGCTCAGCTAAAAAAGTTTGCATGTATGCAAATCTACTAGCAATGAAATCCATTAGAGATGAAGGACACATGATGTGATATGCAAACATAACCTCAGAGCATAAAACCACTCTTTCATTTTCAGATCACTGTTCTATCTCTTCCAACCGTGCTGAAGTCATGGCTCTCGGCGTACAAGTTCCCCTTTGAAAAGACCCATTGAGACACGAGTTATAAACTCGAGGTACACAAACCTACAAGCCAAACACGGTCACATAACCACTAAGGTAAAAAATTACCTTTTTAAAGCAATGCTGAGTGAGTTGCTCAAACTAAGAGGAGGAGTATGTTTAGTATAAAACAGGTTGTGTTAAATATGAATTGGGCAGCAGCGATAATGAAAATATCCTTCGTCACAAGGGCAATAAAAATGGGTCAGGCCACATTTCTTTGACAAACACTGAGACGGACAGCCACCCAGTCATTCAGCAAGTAATACACACAGACTTTCTTCCAAATGTTTCCCCATACAAAGTTACTTTCCATAAAGCATTGCAGTATGCGTGTTTGTTAAACGGATTTCCCATGATCTGCAACTAAATGCAATTAAAGCTCCATAAATCTCAGTAACTGGGATTAAACTCAAGCACATGATTAATGGACCTGTTTTATTAGTGGTTTCTCCGTACAGCTGTGGATCCCTCTGTCAGCCAAAGTTTAATAATTGTGTTTGCTAAGGCAAGCATCACTATTACTATTGCTCATGGGGTCAGGGATTTGAACAAACCACTAAGTATTATGTAATCCTACGTATTAAACTTTAACCTGTAACTCGTTCCATACCATTGTATGCTATGGATATGAATGATAAAAATATGAATGATACATATGATATATTGCAAATCTTTTTGAGGAGGTGTGCTATTACTTCTATAAACAATCAGAATGTCACCTGGCAGAAAAATTAAAAATATTCATATCTGATGGTGGATTCCAATCAAAACACCCAAACAATAATTTTAGCAACATGTTTAAACCACTCAGAACACCTTTATCAAACGCATAGCAACACCCTGGCAACCACCTAATTCTCAGGTCGTGCTAGGAACTGCATAGCACTGCGCTAATAATCAGTCAGAACACCTTAATAACACCCTAGCAAATGCATAGCAATGTTCTAAAAACAATTAGAACACCAGAGCAATCACCTTGCAGCACCCTAGCAACCTCCCAGAACACCCCAGCAACTGCATAGCAGTGCACTATAAAATGATCTAGTTAATTTAATGCTGTTTTTTAAAGATCCAATACAGTCCTTTAAATGAATATTTCACCCAAAAATGAAAATGATCCCATAATTTACTCACCCTCAAGCCATTATAGGTGTATATGCCTTTCTTCTTTCAACCAAACACAATCAGAGTTATATTAAATAATATCCTGGCTCTTCCCACCTTTTTAAAATGGCACTGAATAGTGCCCAAATTTTTTAAGCTCCAAAAAGCGCATCCATCATAACAGTAATCCATATGACTCCAGTGGGTTAATAAATGCCTTCTGAAGCGAAGCGATGGGTTTTTGTAAGGAAAATATAAAGTTTTAAATATTGATATTTGTCTTACAGAAACCCATCGCTTCACTTCAGAAGGCATGTATTAACCCAGTGGAGTCTATTCAATCCCCATTACAAAGCGTGGAAGAGACAGAACATTTTTTTAAATTACTCTGTGTTTGGCTGAAAGAAGAAAGCGAAATATACACCTAGGATGGCTTGAGGGTGAGTAAATTATGGGATAATTTTCATTTTTGGGTGAACTATTCCTTTAAGAGTCTCATATGTGT
This sequence comes from Gila orcuttii, assembly GCA_026230005.1. Classification (NCBI taxonomy): domain Eukaryota; kingdom Metazoa; phylum Chordata; class Actinopteri; order Cypriniformes; family Leuciscidae; genus Gila; species Gila orcuttii. The sequence goes on along the minus strand of JAPDVR010000002.1, from coordinate 63,685,502 downwards.
TAGCATTTGGATAAAAAATAAATCATCAAGAAAAAAAAAGAAATTTCATTGTAAAATAAGTTGCACCGTCCACCATAGCTTCTCTAGTCTATAAGGAGGGTGTAACAAAAAACAGATGCTGCAGCCAGAGCAGTCTGGGATAATGGATTTGCGAATGTCACACTATTCACCTTCCCTGCAAGAGAGAACCTGTTAGTGGATAGGAAACATGTCCTGATTGAATAGGTGGAGGATACAGGGTGGAGATGGATAGGTTAGGGGTTAATAGACAGTTAAAACCAGGCCCTAAATTCAAAATAAAGCTTAAAACACTCAGTAAAAAAAATACTTTGTTTATTATCATTATGAACTCACTTGTGGCATTATCATTTTGTCCTGTCACATTTAATGTGTATGCAATAAGTTAGTTAACTTGAATGTTCAAAAAGATTATTAAATGTAGGCTACAGCTTAAACTAGATGTAAACACTGTGACAAAGAGAAAGAAACAGTTAAGGGAAGAAATGGTAATTATTTTTCATTTAATTAAATTTGAAATTTTAATGCATGACATATTTCCTCATTTCGCTAAAGTGAGTAGTCACCGATTGACATTAAAATTACAATAAAGAACGGTTGTGACTATCAAAATGAGGTTCCTACCTGCATTTCTGACCTGTTGCAATTTAACCTGCTTCAAGTTCTCTGATATACCCTTAGTAGTTTATGCTCCAATATTTCCACACTTCTAAAAGAAATCTAGTCTTAATGAAAATGATTGCATATTTACTGTATTGCAATGGCTCTACAAATCAACCAAGTAATAAAAAACCCTTAATGTTGATGTTGTGTAGATCTGCTAAACCTCATCATCTCATCACAGGAAACTTACACAACCCACGCATGGTAAAAATGCACATGCTTAAGTGTATGGCATTGTCTTTTCACATGATAGTGTCAAACAATTGAATTACATTGCACTGCATAATTAGCATTTATATTTAAAATAACACTAGCACATTCAAGCTAATCATTTCAAATTTAACAAAGTATTTGTACACTTTGGGGTAGTCAAACGTTAGTAGGAGATAACTACACCTGTGGTTACACTGCTAGGTCTTAATGTATGTATTAACAATCACAAAAAACACCAGTTGATCAAAAGTCAATGCAAGAATAGAGGTTTGTTTACATGTGTCATATACAATTATATAAATAAATAAACAAATCTGAACATGTAATTTCTATAATCATCAGAGGTGCAATTTGTGATGGAGCCCACAGTCATATACAGCACAAAAAAAGTGATGTTTCGAGTGGTTTCCTGTGATGTTATTATATCAAACCAGCAATTTCCGAGAGGATTTGGGGCTGCTTCTCTGGGTCCTCAGGCACCAGGGAGGTCCAACCCATCCTGCCAAGATGGTCTGCGGGGAAAGCTGGTCCCAATATCTGCACACATGAAAACATTCCTCCGTTGATTTATTTTTAGACCTAATCTCAAACAGATTTCCACGTTGAGCAAGTCGGCTGGGACCGAGAGAGGTTGCGCCCAATCCGTGGAAGCATGGCCCCTCTGAAAATGAATGTTATTCTGTTTTTCTTCTGGGATTTGAATTCTGTCACTTTCCACTCGTTTGGTAGTAAGCCAGCTAAGCCAGAAAAAGCTGTAGTTTACAGGACAAGTAAGAGAATGATTTGTTTGTGACACTGGGAAAAGAGGATTGGCGTGTTGGAATGCGTAAAGTACTTTATTATTCCCACGTCCCCATGAAATATACTTTCACAGCCTTGTGTTGGATTGTTTAACGCACTGAACAGTAAATTTCTTTAGACATAATAACTACATTTTATAGAGTGGTTTGTGCTTGTGCAAAATGCATCGCTACAGTTCTAGGATGTTCTGGGTGGTCTCTTAGTGATTCCTTACTGGTCCAAGTCTAAAGATCCCACCTTCAGGTCACTGTGATATTCTAATCCTAGATACGCCTTGGGTCCCTGCTTCAAAGAAAAGCTAGACTTTTCGCTTGTTTTATTATCCACCACATTATCAAATCATAATAAAAATCCTCGACAAGCCACACGATTTGAGGCATCATTCATACCCCATGGCTCATATGGTGCACAACAATTTACGCACCCAAATTTTGTCCTTGGGGCTAGTGGGTTTGTTGAAATAAGTTTAAGGAAGTACCATTAATAATAATTTGCAGTCAGAGGTGCTAAATATGACCCCAGGTACCCTATGTCCTTTGTCCCTCCAGGCTCACCTTGTCAGCCTCCCAGACTTGAAGGCAAAGCCGTGTCAGAACAGCACTCATGCCTCCAACTAGAGGAAATTGATCTCTCAAGTCTGTCACACAACTATGAAGGGGCCAGGGGCTCAAGAGTCAGGTTACCGGAGGCAGGTGCAAAACCACCACTGGGGCCACGAATGGCAAGTGAGGTGAGGAAGCGTGACTTTCCTGGTTAACATTCCTCGCAAAGTGTCCTAAAACCTGGCCAAACCCCTTAAACCTTACCTCAACTGGTGCAGAATCCACATAATAATGTCTGTGCAGAGTATTCCCATTGGGTTAGCCCTGCAAAAAGAAACTTGCAAATAGTATGAAAGATGGCCAACATGCCTTGGATTTCTCCAGCTCTGGTATACATGAAGAAGGGAAAAAAAGGACCCTCTCCTGCCAAAGGTATCGTCTGCGAAATTAGCACAGGTGCAAGGTTTCGCACAACAAAGGACTCTTTGTGAGTAGCCATGATCATGTTCATGTTTTGTGACTTGGTTTCAATTTGGGAAAGAAAATGTAATATCTTAGAGAACAAACATGGTTAGTTTGAAAAGCATGGTTGCATCATCTCGGTAGTGATAGACTACAATTAACACTGGTTGTTAAGAAATAAGTCCCGGCTTACAATATCATCTGCACATCGGGAACAGAAGCATGGACATTTCTGGAGAGAGGCCAATCCAAACAGAATTCCTTTCGCTTGGCATTCCAGCTTGATTAATATGGAAGGTAGGGTCAGACGGTAAGGTTTACAGCGCAAATATAGTTACACAAATGGCAAGACATTATTTCAAGTGCATAAGTGTGGTTCTTTCCCCGACAAATGGTGCATGTCACCATTAGTTTTGGGCTTTTAACAGGACTCTCTTTGATTGCTGTTGTTTTTACACTATGCTACAATCAATAGACTTGCAGCTAATTCAGCCAACAAGTGGTAAGTGTTCAGTGTTTCTCCTCATTGACACACATGGTCTGGAGTTCCATGATGTGGCTGCTGCTAACGGGCAGCTGCAGCCAAAATAGGAAGTCCCTGTGGCGAGACAGCCCCATGTGCTCAGGCTGGAAAACCTCTCAACAACATCCTGTGGTCACCTGGACACTATGACCCAGAAGAAAGGACTCTTTAGAAAGTGGCCCTAGCAGTGGAGGCCTGCCTGAGGGCTCCTAAGGAGGAGAAGACATGACATTTGGTGCGTGGAAAAGGAGGAAGGCTTTGTAAATAACATCCATGGAATCCCAGAGCCTGCATGCTTTGGAGTGCGCTCCTCCTCCCTGAAAAGGCTGAAGGGGAAGAATCGGATCACAGGCAGCCTTGGGTTGTCACCTGTCTGGGATGTGAGGGGGATGAATGAAGACTTAACAGAAAATTAAAGAGAAGGAAGAGAGAGCGGAACAAAGAGAGAGTTGGAGATGGAAAGATAGAGAGAAAACCTCCCAGGTACTCTGGCACTTAATTACTTCTCAGAGGATAAATATTTCTTTAGTTACAGGAGTAGAGAGACAAAGAATGAAGAGCTGTTCCAGGAGTGATTATCTCTCCGTTTCAGGTGTTTTTGAACATATTAAGAGTTCTCATGTTACTGCCGGATAGCTCCCAGAAAAAGAAAACACACTACTGTATGTTAAGTGGAGATTAGAATAACAAGCTGGCCAAATGAAGATATAGAGCCCTTTGAGGATTAATTTTCAAGGAATTGCTCACCCAAAAATTAAAACTCATTTACTCACCCTCATGTCATTACAAACCCTTTTTTCTCTTTTTTTTACTTCGTTTGCAGAATGTTGACTGACATGGTGTATTGCTGGGTAAAGTGTGATTCAACCAAGACAACATCTTACAGTCTCTGAGAATGAAATCATAACGCCTGGTGGTCCTGTCTTTTCAGCGTTGCCACAAAGCAAGTGAATGTCTATGATTAAACTTTAAGAACAACATTTTCATCATGTGCTCATGCTTGCAGGTCCCGCGAGGGACAGGCATTCATATGGAAACTGTATGTAATTATTTACAATCCAAGCCCATTCAGACTTGGGTGGAAACCATGTGTTGGCCCCCCATGGTTTAAAGCTTCCCCTTCCTGTCCACACTAATAGCCTATTCATGGCAATGTGCACCTCAGAGACTGTTGGCTGAGCTCTTATTGGCCTTTATGAAAGTAAAATTAATATGGCACATCGGAAACTACAGTGGGCTGCCGATTTGCTGAAGTCCAACCTCCTTGTGGTTTTTCTACGCAGGATGGAAACATTACTCTGTGTGAGAGTTTCCATGTTTTGCTGTTTAATTTGTTACAGTGCAAACTTTATTTGTGATAGTCAGCAATCTCTGCAGCCCTTATTGCTATGTTGCATATTTTAAAGAAAACAAGATTTTTATTTTTTAAATTGAGAAATTGCAAGAAGTGCTTACCCGTGCAAAAGTCACCCGAAAAAGTCAATGCAACAGAGTTGGGGGTGGTTGCCAGGGCTTGCTAAGTGGTTACTAAGGCATTCTTGGTGGTTGCTAAGGTGTTTTTAGCATTTGCTATGCAGTTTCAAGGGTGTTGTGGTTGCCAGAACATTGCTAGATGGTTGCTAATATGTTCTGTGGGGGTTTTCGGTGCATGCAGTTGAACCATATGAACCATTCAGAATTTAATTGAGAGGGCCTTTAAAGATCCAAGTCCAATCCTAAATTTAAATGGAATTTGAATTGATGGAACAAACAGAATGAAAAAAATTGACTGCAAGAAAGCAAAATTACAATGACAAATGTACAAAAATTCAAAGAAATCCATTCAAGAAAAGCCAAGTTTGTCAAAAACGTTGGATTGTCAAAGTCTTGTTTTTTTCCAATAGTATGAACAATAATATTGATTCTTGCCTTAGATAATTAACTCATTTAAAGATTTCCAATCACTCTGTCATCAGGTTGAAAAAAAAAAAAACATAATGCTGGACAACTATTGAGAATCACCTCTTTGTGACAAATGTTTATTGCTGTCAGTGCTGTTAACTTGACATTTCTGGATGCTGTGAGCCAACACAAGGCCCTTAGAAAGCAGAACGCTGAACAATCTTTACAGGACAAAAGGCAAACCTCTTCCAAACCTTTTCTCTCCTCTTCAACTCCCTGCACTTGTTTGGACGTTCTGAAGCGGCTGCCCTAAAACGGGGACACCAGATGCTGGAACAAACCGGCTGCTTCATTCTCACAATGCCACAGATTGTTGGTGCCCATTGCTTTAGTGGAGGAGGAAAGGGATAGGAAGAGGGGAGCAATGGGTGGCAGAGATGAGACTCTGCCAAGTGGCAATGCTGCCAAGTGTTGGTCTGGCGATGGGCGGAGCTTGTTACAAAAGGTGGGCAGGGAACATGTTGCAATGTGGAGAATAAAGCAGATTTTTAGAAGGATTGTAAAGGCCATTGGTGGCATTTGGGAGTATCTTATAATAATGTCCACAACATTGCTATTAGAATTGTGTTACTAATAGAAATAATTAGTGGTGTTTGCTAATGTAAGCATTACTATAGAGTGCAAGAGTCGGGTCCCGAAAGTAAAAATTAAATAAAAAAAAAAATCATAGGGTAATTGATTTTTAATGATAACTTATAAACCTTTAAAGACAATCTTACTGTGAGCTACGAGGTTGTTAATTGATAGTATTTGCTTCTGTTGAAGCCGTCAGCCCACGTTATTTTAAATTTGTTTGAAAATAATCGTATATATGTGGAATTTGTGGTAAAAAACTACATTACCCATGATTCAGTACAAAACATTCCAAATATCAGAGAGGCACAACACGCCAAAAGATCTCACCCTCCCACTCCCATGATGCACTGCGAATTAAGTAATCGAGTTGGTCACCCTACGCTCTCAAAATATTTCAATCCATAAACATTTTGCAATAAACTTGAAATACATTGTTTATATATATTATTTATATATATCAACATTTTTAAATGCATAGTTTTATATTTCTCCATCATTTTTAACTCGATTGCTGTTTGCAGTGCTTCATGGGATTGTAGTTCTTTCCCTCATTAAAGCCGTTGAGTACACAGTCTTGTACCTTTGTATTTTTTTCCGATTTTCAAATACTTTTCCAAGTTTGTAATGTTATGATTAATGTCGTAGCTGGTTGGTTTGGTTCATGGCTTACAGCGCTTTAACGAAGACTTTTTGAAAATCCCTATGAGAGAAATGAATGGAAAAAAATTCTTCCGGAAGCAACACCGCTGAAAAAGTGGGTGGACACTGTTGCACTCTATTGCTTATTCTGTAGGATGTGGGATTTCAACGCTATCTCACGACCAATTCGTACAAATTTGTACGAGTGATTAAAAAGTGGCTAATTCGTATGAATTTGTACAACCTCACTCATACGAATTTGTACGATTTGTCTAAACCCACGTGACGGGTAGGTTTAGGGGCGGGGTCAGGGGTAGGTCATTCGTACAAATTCATACGAATTGGGCAACTCGTAAAATATGTACGATTTGCAAAAATCGTACTAATTCGTACGAGTGAGGTCGCAATATTCCAGAACACCCTAGCATCCACTTAGAAATGCACACAAAAACACTCAGAACACCCTATAGCAACTAATTAGCAGCATGTTATTAGCATCATAGCTGCAAGTTTTAGATTGATTTAAGAAAAATTGTATTGTAAATGTTATTTAAATTAATGAAATTTTCTAAATGTTTTGCCATATAATGTTTTTTTGGGGGGATAAGCAAAAGTTAAATCTACTGCTTGTTTGTTTTGTTTTTTAGTTGTTCATTTGTAATACATACAGTATAATTGCATTAACTGCGCCAACTATGCATACTATAGTACATTTTTGTAGGAACCACTTTTGATTTAAAGATATACATATGGCTGCAAAAAATAGTTGCAAGATAACTAGCCGAACAGAAACATCAGGTTCAAACGTTAAAGAACTCTGCCTTCATACAGAACATTACAGTGATGGTGCATAACACAAAGGCTAATTCTTCATATAAGTCCTCTGAGTGGTTCTGAAAGGCGTAAGCCCAGACCTGCGGTACAGTGAGACTTATGCAAACGGAGGCCCTGTTCTCTTCCACCCTGCCCCCCCCCCATCCCCCCCCTCCCCTGCAGCCGTTCAAACCTCTCCATGCTTAGGAAGTTACTTATTAAGAACCAGCGTCAGCATGCAGTGCCAAGCTCCTTTTTTCTCCTCTGCTGCTTTGGCTTCTTTTCCCGTTTCAATACCCACTGTCGTTGCCTTGTGTTTTTTTTGGGTTAGGAGGGGCGGTTGAGGGGGGAGTGCATGCTTGGAATGTTAGCAAGCGTCCTATTCACTTCTAGGGGAGTGTTATAGAGCAAAAAAGAAAACGAATGGAAAAAAGCAAGAGAAAGTGGGAGAAAGACAGAGCGAGGGAGGACAAAATGCCCACAACAGACTTGATGTTGATCGCATTAATGCATTGGAGTGCTGGGTATGGTGTAAATGATTGAAAGTGCTTCCAGAACTTTTGCCGTTGGCGTTGACAAAGCCAGCTCTGTTTCCTCCCGCTGCACTGCAACCCCCTCACCCCCGAATGCACACACACACACACACACACACACACACACACACACACACACACACACTTGATGGTTGTTTTCTCTCAATGTTTTTTTCAGGAGGGAATGGATGCGGTGCACAGAGAGGGAATAGAGCCAGGGTCTGTCCACCAGGGATCGAGCCAGGGGCCTCAGTAAGGGGAGGCTGTGTTGGGGGACCTTTTCGAGGATGCTGAAGAGTGAGCAAATGAGGCATGGATGGGTCAGATGGGTTGAGAGAGGAACCGGGTTTGACGAGAAGGAGGGGAGATTACAGGTCAGGGCAAAGAGTTGGAATAAATTAAGTTCTACCATGGTACAGAATGGTACATTGTTAGCTCCAACAGACAGACAGCGGACGAACAATCCTAGCTTTGTGTCCGGTACTGGCAGAAGGCAACCTCTCTCTTTTCCCCCAGATTTCTCTCTGGATGAATCCACTTTGGGATCCCGCTATCTGTTGCTGCACTGCACCATTATAGAACCAGCTTAACAGAGAAGAGAGAGGTCAAATAAAAAATAAATAAAAAAACATGCAATGGTTTGAATCATCAAAAGTACATTTCTGGTTAGTGGTGTTTAATGCAGTATCACAGTTACCAATTCATGACAATATTTTTAAAGCTCTAATAACAAAACACTCTAAAAACAACTTAGTACACATTAGAAATCGCATAGCAACACACTGACAACTAATTAGAACAGTACCACAACTACTAAGAATAATGCCATTGCAATCACTCTGAACACCCAGCAACCACTGAGCAACACCTTGGCAACTACACAGAATTTCATTTTTGTGAGTTTTGCACTAGGAAATACATAGAAAATATATAAAAAGCGAGTGCTATGTCTATAAATACTATGAAGTGATGTGTCTTGTTTACATATAATTTGATTTGCATGGTATATGCATGGAGACCACAGTTTTGGTTTCTGACGACTGAAAATGATAGCAAACTACAACCCGTTATTGTATGCTGTCATCTTTTCCATCTTTCCAGGATGATTATCATCACCATCCCAGCTGTTTTTGCATATCCTATGCAAAATGCACACCAACTGTTGCGGCACGCATGTTTGCACGTTGCTTTCCCAACCTAAGAAGAGTACCTTTATCACACCAATTCATTTGCATTATGGAAAACAACTCGGCGGAGTCAGGCTCCTCAAACAAATGTTACTTCAAGGCTGTAGTATGTGTGTGTACACTACGCTACCTCTTCTGTATAAACACATTGTGTCCTTGGACACAGAAGACATGCTGTGTCTAGGTTCGGGGCAAATGCCTTCACCACGTGGAGTCAATATCATTTACTTGGGACTGTTACTCAAGGGAGTGGAGATCCCTATTGGAGAGTGTAAAAGCTGGAACGATATTTCTATCCCAAATGTGCACCAAAGATGGCCAACTTTTATGCAGTATTCTTCCATGGCTTTAAATTTGAGCAAATCATTTATTTTGTGGTATATCTGCAGGCTTCTGAGCTCCAAATTTCGTAAAATTGACCTGGATGAACAATGTACAAATGGAGTCTTGACAGTAATATTCCAAACAACTCTTCGTTTTTTTGGTGTTGTTTTTTTGTTGTTTTTCTGAAATGCACATCTGGTTAACACATATGTTCCATGTTCATTTGCTGCACAGATGAGGCCCTCTGCGTAGCACGTGACAGATGCAAGTCTGAACGCAAATCACAGTTCACACATTATTTATTGCAACCAGCCGCTGGCATATTTTTGCACTGAACTCACTCACATGTGCTTAACATGCGTGAATATGGCACACGCAGTTCCCACACTGATTATAGAAAATCTACAACTGAAACTTTCGAATGAGAAAATCACACTTTAATAAGTATTATAGTGGTAATTCTGTGTTTCTAAAAGTAGTTTTTTAAGTAAAAAGCAAAAAAAAAAAAAAAAAAAACTGATGAATATTTCTAAATACTACTAAATTTCTAAATATGACATTTATGGTGAAATTATTTTTATCTTTTACTCACCCTCATATTAATTTATTAGGAGATAGTTAGCAAAATGGTCAAGGTGCTCTTTTCTATGCTCTGCATACAATAACCAGTCAAGTTTCAAATATTAATTTCTGGGTGAACCATTCATCATTCGGTAGATATTTCCTCCCTCCAGGGTCTGTGAGTGTCAAAAAAGCATTAACAATGTTCATGGCAAAATAAATAAATAAATACAATAAACTGCTAAATCTAATGGTTATTACAGACTCATGAAGTTATTTAAACTCTGTAGCCTATTTCCCTGCCATTAATCTCTTTGGAAGTAATTCATCTGAACAATATGCTTCTTTTATCTTGACTTTGATGGAGATGCTGTTATAAAACTGATAACCCTTTAGCCCTTTTTAGGGCATTTCCCTTGTCTATTGTCCTAGGCTTGTGTAGCCCAAGGGAATGCCATTGTTTAGGTGAATACAACAAAGAAAAATCCTGCTGTTAACCTTATTCCAACCCCAGTGTGATGAGCACTCTAAGGTCATCGCTGGTGTGTAACTAACCTTTGAGCTAAACAGGCAGATTTGATCAGAAACAACTTGTGACCGATGTCTTGCTTGACCAAAGTCTTTGACGTGGTGAAATAACTTCCATTGATCATCTGATAAGTATGTGGCTGTGTTTTCAAATTAGACACTACAAGCTTTTCTTCATTAAGGGCCATTGACCTTTTGACCTCTGCAGTACATATGCTGAAGCCTTTCTCACCAAAAGCATATGTTGTGCCAGAGCCCATTCTTAAGATGCTTCGGGTTTCTCAAGAAACAACTAAACTAGAGGGTTTGTAATCTCGTGGTCCACAAAGACTTACAAGTGATTGAATGTGGGAATCACGAATATAGGCAAGAATAGTTGATCAATATGGGTTTTTTATTGCAAAAATAAAGTACACGGTAACATTCAAAGTTTTTTTTTTCTCGTTTTTGTTTTAAGAAATTAATACTTTTATTCAGCATTATTCGGTATTAAATTGATTATAATGTTATAATGTTACAAAACATATAGATTCCAAATAAATTCTGTTCTTTTGAACTTTCTATTCATCAAATAATCCTGAAAAAATAAAATCGACCATTGTTTCCACAAAAATAACAAGCGGGACAACTGTTTTCAACATAATCAGAAATATTTCTTGAGCAGCTAATCAGCATATTAGAATGATTTCTGAAAGATCATGTGACACTGAAGACTGGAGTAATGATACTAAAAATTCAGTTTTGCATCACTGGAATAAATTATATTTTAAAATATATTAAAATCGAAAACAGTTATTTTAAATTGTATTCATATTTCACAAGATTACTGTTTTATTCTTTTGCATGGTTTTTTAACACTCAAGATTAGGTATTCCCACCCATCAATATGTGGAATTTCATTTTAGGTCCAGCTCAACTCTCTTACCAAACAATACTTTTTTTTTTTTTTGGAGGAAGCTTGGGTGTATATAGCTCAATGACAACAGGCTGTGCGTGTCTCTGTGTATGAAGGGTCACAGAGACCCCTCTATGACCAGTCAGCCTGGAGAGCAGGTGGTCCTTATCATCGTCTTTCCAGTTTGACTGGGACACTCGCCACATTGTGCTCCGCCAAGTTTTTAAGCAGCACCTGTGGGATCGCCGGCCCCCGGCTCAAACATGTGGCGGTGGAGTAGACCTAAGGGGAAGTTGCACAAAAATGTTTTGGAGCATGCAGTTGTGTTTCAGCTGAACTGTACAAAATGAACAATAACAAAAGTCATGTATCATTAATTGGAATCAGCCGAGTCTTATAATTTTATTTTATTATATTATTATATTTTTGGTCTAAATGTATTTACATTTAATGGCATAAATAAAATGTATATTTAAATAAATATATTTTTTTTACTAAATTCATTTGATTTACCTTGGCCCCTATTAACTGCTTTTTGCATTCGTGTCTCGCACACATGGTTCACAGGTTTGGAAGCATCATCAACTGTGTTTGCACACCTTCGCATAATTACATAATTTGCATATGATTCCTCTATGATACTACACATTTGTATTACCAGTACAGGGCAGCTATTTTATTACAACACGGAAGAGATTTGTGGTACAACTGTTATTAGCACATGTAAATACAAACTGTCACTCAAAGATTCAATGGAGTAATAACATCCAGTATATCTGCATGCGAAACTTATGAACGAAATACTGGTCACATCACATTTCATTATCTGCAAAAATCGGTGATTTATGCGTTTAACTTCAAATGTGTGTGCTATTAAAAAGGATGTCGTCATATGCATTAGCTAGTTAGAAACATGTTGACTTTACTTACTTGCAAGATTATCTTTAAACTGTTGTTTCGCCATGATATTAGTTAACCTGCAAGGAAATCTTACCTCTGTTTCCATTAAATGTCAAAAGCGAATTTTAACACAAATAAAAACTTATATTTTAGGTAATTCCACCTTGGTCCCATAAGGTTGTCAGCAGAGCTCTAGGGTGTCTTCACTCTTGTAATTCGGTTCTTTTGGTCCTGACCAATAAAGAAAATGATAAAAACAAAAATCACAGTCCACTTTATAATATATATAAATACTATATCTGTCTATCTGCCTTTGTAGATACTTCCCACTCAGAAATGCTAACTAATCTCTAGCATTTCAAAGTGTTGAGATGTTAAGCAGCTTGTTTTCTCCTGGAAGTATTATGCATACTTCATATCATCGCCACACTTCTGTTAAACATCACACTGTATGGATTGGAGACTCTAATGTTGGTCCAAACGTGCCTCGCTCTTTCACCTTAGCCCTCTGATAAGTGGAAAATTGAGATGAGGAAATGAAGCCCAAGTTGATTTTGGGTAGTGTAGCAACACTGAATAATTGGTGTTCATTTGGTACCATAATTATGCTCAGGAAAGGACAAAAATAGCCTTACTTGTCAAATTATTAATGGTCGTATAAGTGTGAAGATAAAAGTGCCCCTGTTCAGACTGTGTTTATTAAGAAAACACAGAGGTGGGTTGTGAAGGGTTTAGCCACCAACACCACGGCGGTACAAGCGAGTCTTTGCCTCGTGTTATGTTCTGCCTCATAAATATTGTTACAAGCCAATGATCAGCATTCAACTTTTAAGTTTCCGGTGTTATTTCAAACCTTAAAAAATAAAGTTAAATTCAGAAGAGTGTAAAACTGATTGATGTTCATAAAATAAGAAAACCACTAGGGCTAGACAATATTTTGAATATTATAACATAGATAGAGATAGATTTACAATAAAATAAATACATTTTACTTTGTTCTTTTTTGCCAATCTTTTTTACAGCAAAATAAATAAAATAATACTACCTAAAAAAAAGTTGTTGTTTTTAAAGTAATGCATTCTGTTGCGTTACATCCAAAAAAGTAACTAATTTCATTACTTTATATAGAAAGTAATGTGTAGTGTAACTTTTGTGTTACTTTTTCTCACCTATAGGCTGGGGTTGCTTGTTGAATTTTTGGCAAATGTAAAGGCCCCTGCCTTACTTATGTGAAAAGGTAACTTGGATATTTTGTTGTAAATTTAAAAGGAATGAGTTCACTAGTTACTTGAAAAAGTTATCTGACTTGTAACGCTTTACCCCCAACAATGCTACTTTATGTTGCCAATTTATGTACAAGACTTTTATTAAAACTGGACATTTTTTAACAGATAACAAGTCTTCATTTGAAATAACGCTATACATCTAAAGTTGCATGATCATTATCGCCATATAAGATAGAGCGAGTATTAAAAATAAGAAAATAGATGCAAGTGCTGTAACACCGAATGAACATGAAAACATTTCCTGGTTTTCTGAGATAAACTCAGTATAAGAGAATAACTACACAAAAAGCCACCACTGGTCAGTATTTACTTTCACACTATTCACACAGTCTTTTTTTGTCTCTCTATAAAGTCGCAAACTGAGTTGTGGTGAAGTGTGAGTCAATAAATGGGGTAAACGGAACGGTTTTCATGTGTGTTTGTGAAATATCACACCCGATAAAAAAAAAATTCATAAAGTTTCTGGGAACTGAAAGTGGATGTTGGCCATTACAAAGCTGAGCACTGGAGCACTGTCTCAGAAAGATGCACACTGAAATACAAAATAAAAGCTATTAAATAAAGAAATAATGAATGTTTCTGATTCATCATTCACATCACTGACTATAAGCTACCATGTTCTCTATATATATCTGCATTGAAAATCATCAATAATTAATACTTGCATTCTTTGTAATTCATCTTTCATGTGACATATAATGGCTTACATATTTATAATGACTTAAGTGTATTATCATATATAAAAGCTTATAACACATTCATCATGACTTCTAATACATTTATTTTTAATGCATAAGTTATCTAATGCATTACAATAAATATTCATGATTATGCCTTACATTTGAATAGTAACAGGTTTCATGTGTTAAATATTATAATGTATCATAATTGTGTGTAGAATTATTAATGAAGCCATTTAATACATTACAATGTCTAATATGTTTATAATGCATTGTATACAGGCTTTTACCAGTGTTTTTACCCCAAAGTGAACAACTCAATTAATTTAGTATATGAAGTTTCATGCCCTGAAAGTGTGAATATTTAGGTCTCATTGTATTCCCCCAAAAAGTGCAGTCAGTACTATTCCCATTCAATTTGGGACCTTTTCCTTTAATGAATAACAGTAAACTTTACGTATAAAGGGCAATGGGTAAAAACCAAAAGAGCATAAACGTATATTAACTCTTTTTGCATATACCGCATCTGCGGAACCAACCAAACTGTAGCCATTACACTGCTTACAAACAAAGAAACCATGTTGAATGAGCTACAGGATTGTGGTTTCTACTGTGGATTTGGCCTCCACGATGATTCATTGTTTCTGTTAACATATACCGCACCGCTAAGTTATTATACAGCCCTAGACACATTACACAATGATGTCAAACAATATTCATCTGTCCTCTTTGTCAATACCACAATGCCTGGCAAGTGGGAGGTTTGTGGCAAAGGTTAACCAGGTGGTGTCTTCTAAACAGTGTAAATGTTTACAGACGTTATGGTCTGTTCGCTTGGCATTATTAGGGCATGTACGCTTAACAACACGCGGCTGAAATATTATTCCATTATCCGATTATTTCACTATTTTGTCCTAAAGATACCCAGCTCGACCCAAGCGCAGTTGTATCCCCAGAAGTAAGAAAGAAGTAACTGAAGAGAGACAGGGAAAGTTGTTTTTCTTGGGACAGCTGCAGCGAGCTGGTCTGCACTGTCTGTATCAGATGTCCCCCCACACATCCTAATACAAATATTGTGCAGCAGTTGCCATGGTCACGACCAGACAACAGCTGGCGGGATTCAGTTCACCTAGAACCTGTTCCTGTTGGCGTGACTCCAGGCGCTCCGAGCTGGAGCTTCTTACCACTGAATAGGAGATTCCATGGAATATTTGTTCTGCTTTTCAATTTTTTTCCACATGTTTTTCTCGTACACCATCTCTAGATGCCTGCTGCTGATGTCTCTCTCTCTCTCTCTCTCTCTATATATATATATATATATATATATATACATACATGTGTGTGTATGTAAGTGTGTTTACATAAAATAAAATGCATATTTAATGAACTACATTATAATCAATGTACTGTATGTACATAATATACAATCTATATTCCATATATATATATATATATATATATATAGAATGCATATTATGTATATATACTGTATTCTAAATATGTATTATATATATATATATATATATATATATATATAGCATATTATACGGTATATATATTGCATATTATGTATATACAGTACATTGATTATAATATAGTTAATTAAATATGCATTTTATTTTATGTAAACACACTTACATACACGTGTATATATATATATATATATATATATACACACACACACATACGTGTGTGTAAATGTGTACATAAAATAAAATGCATATTTTACTTAATGAACTATATTATAATCACTGTACTGTATAAATATAATATACACACGTATATATATATATATATATATATATATATATATATATATATATATATATATATATATATATATATATATATATATACGTGTGTGTGGGTGTATAATAAAATGTACATATTTTGAACTATACTCAATGTACATGATCCACATTTTTAATGCTCACATTTAGCTGAAAAGCCTATAATAGTTTGTTTAATTGCAGGCATTTTAGATAACATGCCCCGCTACTACAAATGTAAATGAATATCCATTTGTAACAGAGGGATTATTCATTTATTTTGTTTTCAGTAAAGACTGAACTCGACTTTTAAGCAAAAACAAAAAAACAATACACTGAAAAATATTTCCACTGTAAAAAGTGTGACAACTAGCTTTGATTTACACGATAGCCTATTAGACAAAAAATGCAGCCTAAAGTTGCAAATAGACACAATAGTTGAAAATGCACAACTTTCATCCATTCAACACTGAACTGTTACATCTGAACTAACCACATACACCTTCACCAGATACTCCTAGCTTCATTCCCTAGCTGAAAAGAGTCCAAGTAATAAATACATTTGAGGAGGTGCGCGAGTTCCTCACCGCAGATCCGTCTGCTCCTATCTCGCGCGCAGGGGTCAGGTTACGGTTATCGGAAGGAATCTACGAAAAAAGCGGAGCCAAGCGCAACTGCTCATCATCAGGACAGATTAACCTTGTCAAGCGGGGGTGTACTAGGAAGCGAAGGAGAGAGAGAGAGAGAGAGAGAGAGAGAGAGAGAGAGAGAGAGAGAGAGAGAGAGAGAGAGAGAATGGCTGGCAGGCAGGCAAGCTGGCTCCACTGCTAACTCAACACCACTGAGGCCTTTCCTCACTCCTGAGGGAGTGCAAACACGCGTCTCCTTTTACAGCCTCTCTCCTGTGCCATTACACACGCATATCCTCCCAGAAAAACATGCGAGCATTACATCCTTCTCTCATTCGGCCCGTCTTAATTTTCACACTGCTCTCGTGGCGTAATATTTTGTTCCGTTTTTGTTGCTCTGATGTTATTGAGTATTTACTAAAGTTGCAAGTCATGCATCAACAGCTCGCTCGAGAGAAAAAAACTGTCTTGCTCAGTATAATTTATACGGATTTTAGATTAGCTACAATCTATAGATGTTGGGGCTCATATTTCCGAATTTGTTTATTTTTCTGGACAATTTGATGCTGAGGCTATAGGCTATAGCACAGCCAGCAATGCATCGACTTTTTAAACAAAACACTGAAATCAGTCCAATATGCTGATTTGCTGCTCAGGAAAAAAAATATTATTATTATTAATGCTGTAAACAGTTGTGATGCTTAATATTTTTGTAGCGAAGAATTCTTTTTTTCAGGATGGATTTTTTTTAAAACACCATTTATTTGAAATAGAAAACGTTTGATCAATTTAAAACATCCTTTATATATATATATATATATATATATATATATATAATCTGTCCCCAATCTCTTGAACATTAGTGTGTGTGCTATCCTAATATGCTATCATAAACAGACAAACCACCAGGAACCCTTTCATCTTTGATCACATTTCACACCAAACTGCAGAAATCTTGCTGAAGTGACAGGACGACCCTCAGGTCAGAGTTGTAAAAGCTTTGGCGCAGTGAAGTTACCTCTACAGTCCCTTGTCAAGCATTCGAAGCTTAGAAACGCACATAAGCACAGGTTTGCATAGCAACAAGACAAATCTTTATCGTTAGCGAAGCTGAGGTGATTTATTAAATCCAACAGGTGCATTGCCTGTGATGTCGGCTTCATCAGATGTGTCCAAAAATCGTAAAACAATAATTTTTTATTTGTTTGCGAAATAGCACGTTTCTCAGCTTTGAAAATAGCACTGGTAAAACATATGGCCAGCGTATTTTTTTTTAGACATATGTCGGACAGAGCATATTATGACACTATTGTAAACATGGACTTTGAGGCACAAGTATAACACATTTGGTGGGAAATATGATTCATAATAAGCGGCTGGGTCCAAAACTACTTGTACACTTGTAAAAATGGAAATTTGGGTTTTCCGAGTTAAACATTTTAAAAAAAAAAAAATCCCCTCACAGATCTCAGGAGATCCTTGGAGTAAAATTGAACTTTGCTGATCTCCTCTTCGTACTGAAAGCAGGCATACGGCCAAACAGTTTGCGGTTTTGTGTCAATGATGTAGAAAAGGCACGGTCATCCTTGCCAGAAAAACAAGTGAAAGCCAAGCCACTGTGGTGCTTTTCTTGCCTACTTGAAAGGCAGTGGATGTGCTCTTCATTCCCACCCCGGTGTTCCCTTCAGGTCCAAAAAGGCATGAAGGTGTCAGGGTTTAGTTGCAAGAAGAAAACTACAGCTAAATAGGAACACATATAACATCATTTACTATTACATTTGTTCTTAAGCCTATACGTTCTGTTATTCGTCAAGATGATAGGTTTTGTTTTCAGCCTGTTTTTCATCGAACGTGCTGTTGAATGAGACTCAACGAAAGCCTCTTGCAAGAAGCGTGTTGAAAAACACAGGTGGAAGTTTTTCGAAGCATCTGACAGGCCGTTGACAACGTACAAGAGAGGTGTGGCACCGTGCCATGCTGGCCCCAGGCGGCACTTACCCTCAACCCATCAAATGTGGGTAAACGCCTCACACTGTAATCAACACACACACACAGAGAGAGAGAGAGAGTCAGAGTTTTGTGTTAAGGGATAGTTCACTCAAAAATGAAAATACTGTGCAAGTTTTTGGGTGAACTATACCTTTAAAGAAAAAATGTCTTTGTGAAAATTACAGTTATCTATGGAAGCTTGTTTCCGCCACAGAATAAAAAAAGGTAATTGCAACTTTTTTTCTCACAATTCTGACTTTTTTTCTCAGAATTGCGTGATATACACTCGCAAATGCGAGTTAAAGTCAGAATTGTGTGATATAAAGTCAGAATTGCGTGATATAAAGTCACAATTGCGAGTGAAAGTCAGAATTGCGTGATATAAAGTCAGAATTGCGTGATATAAAGTTGCAATTGCGTGTCAAAGTCAGAATTGCGTGATATAGTCGCAATTGCGAGCTATAGTCAGAATTGCGTGATATAAATTCAGAATTGTGTAATATAAAACTCATAATTGCATGTTCTAAAGTTAGAATTGTAAGAAATAAAATTTCAATTGCGTGTTTTAAAGTCAGGATTGCGTGATATAAAGTCGCAATTGCCAATTAGTCAGAATTGCATGTTATAAAGTCAGAATTGCTTGTTATACAGTCAGAATTGCATGTTATAAAGTCAGAATTGCTTGATATAAAGTCAGAATTGCATGATATAAAGTCGCAATTGCGTGTTGTAAAATCAGAATTACTTGATATAAACTCACATTTGCGTGTTAAAAAGTCAGAAATGTGAGATATAAAATCGCAATTGCGTGTTTTAAAGTCAGATTTTCGTGATATAAAGTCGTAATTGCAAGTTTGTCAGAATTGCTTGATATAAAGTCAGAATTGCATGATATAAAGTCGCAGTTGTGTGTTGTGAAGTCAGAATTGTGAGATTTGAACTTGCAATTGCGATTTATAGCAGAAATGCGAGATATAAAAACGCAATTGTTATACAGTCAGAACTGCAAGATATAAACTCACAATTGTGTTATAAAGTCAGAATTCTTCTCGAGTTGTGAGAAAAAAAGTTGCAACATTTTTTTATTCTGAGTTTATTTAATTACGAGTTTCCAAAAAAAAAAAAAAAAATGATGTGCACCCTTGGTGTATGTGCAGGGGTATATGTGCACCCCTGGTTATAGTTTAATTTTTGTTTTGTTTTTCCTTTTTTTTATTCGATGCAAAGATATCACTCATTAATAATCAATGCATCTGTCTGCATTGCAATAGCAGGAGAGATCAAGCCATCGTTCCTTTACATTCAGTGCGACAAAACTTGATCTCTTCAGCGACCTAGTTTAGTTGCAACGCTAGTTTGCAATGTAGACTGGCTTTCATTCCTTACAATGCATCTACACTGCAAATGAAAAGTGCGATATGACCAAACTTGATTTGTTGATTTCATTCAGTTGCATCGTGCAACAGTGTGAAAGCCCAGCAATTCAGAGTGAATGGGAGGGAAAAAAACAAAAAAACAGGCAGGCTGTGAGTGCAGGTTGAGACCCAGCCCCTGACATTCCTATCTGTACCTGTGCATGCTGCGGAGTGACTGGAGGTGTGCCGGAGCTTAAGAGAGCCACTATTTACCCGCTGGGCCGGAAAGCCTCGAGGAGGAGGAGGAGGAGGAGGAGGAGAGGCCAGTGGGTGCATTACTCGGTTTAGACGTGGCCAGGAACAAAAAAAAAAGGCTCTGAAAATGCTGCCGACAGCAATTGTCAGCATAGTCCGCGATCGCGCGTTCTCTGACACAAACACACACTGCAGTTCACACGTGCATTCATTCTCTCTTTTTTAATAGATACATGTGACAGGATTTGCTTTGTATTGCTCCTGCTAGAAAGAAACAAAGACATCAATTTAAAAAAAAAAAAAAGAAAGAAAGCGAAATTAACATTTTATTAAGGGGCAATATTTCCATATAAACTTTGTACGTTTTGCTTTTATTTCAAATACATCATTGAAATGAAGTCTCAATCTGCACAATTATAAAGTAAAATCAACATCAACTTATTTTATGCTCTACCTTGGAGTACTGCAAATATACCAAAGGCATATGAATATAGTAATTTTTCAGTACCATGGTTGGTGTGTGTGTGTGTGTGTGTGTGTGTGTGTGTGTGTGATTGTGAGCAGTGAGCCATCCATCCAGAAGAAAGGACCGGAAAAAGGCAGTCCACAATAGTAGTACCATGTGCCGACCGGAAAGGCGTTATGCAAATGGGTCACTCATTAAAAGTTTATTAAGAGTTTGTGTGTGTGGGGTGTTGTGGGTTGTGTTACCATGTTAACTAAAGTTTTAGCCAACATTGTCATAAAAAAAAAAAAAATAAAATAAAATGTTTCTTAAGCTTCTTACGTGATTTGAAGGACAATAAACTATTATTGTTTTACAGTATTCACAAAATAATTCTAGCAGAAACTACGCCAAGTATGGTAAAACATTGTAAGGGTGCAGTTTGCAGTTTCATTTTTCTTAAAAATAAAGTAATATGCAATCACAATTAAGAGCAATTAAACTATTTACTCATCTTCTCTGTAAATGCTGCATTTCATAAGGATATTGGATGATTTTAACAGACATTATCGTTGCTGAAGTGTAATAACTGGTATGATAACTGGTATAGTTAACATGAAATGGCATTTGCAGCCCATGTTACTTCTGTAACATGACATTTTGAAGTGAAATGGAATATTCAATCTGGGGGAAAAAAGATGACTACTAGGCTTTTGGAGCAGGATGTGAAGCACAACTTGGCTACGAGTTAACAATTTTTTCCCCACCCACATGACCTAGATGACATCAGCTGAAAAGAAAGATAGTTTCAGAGGCAGAGCAGGTGCGTTTTGATGATTTGGAGATTAAAAACAAAGCAAACAGGGTCCATTTTGGACGCATTTACATTACATGGTTCAAGTGACCCAATTCTGATTAGTTTTAATATAACCTATAACCGGATATAACCTATGAACGTGTAAGCAGGAAAAAAGCTCATGGATTCTGAAATTTTCAGATTGGTTTCAGGCCTAAATCATATGTGGAAATAATCTGATATGAATCGGATACGCATTATCATTCGGATACGCATTAGCGTCTGCCATGTAGGTGGACAGATCGGATATGCGAGTCATATGTCATTGAAAAAGCGGCAGTGACGAATGACGTCAATTCAGGTGGACACCAACCACGATCACATGACTCAGTGGCGCAACGGAGGATGCAGGCTCCACCCAATGTTTAGCTGACCTTTAAAATTGGTGCAGAAAGCAAAAGTTTTTATTATCATTTAATCCGCATCTAATGCAAATTGTGCCGTTTTTACTTCCTTTTCAGCCTAATCTTCTCCAGGTCAGGTCAGGGTTGTTTCAACAAAGTGTAAATGCAGATATTGAATATGGGTCACTTTTAAAAGATGTAAGCTGGTCATCAAAAAAATCGGATATACTCAACAAATCAAGATTTGCGAGACTCTTCAGTGTAAATGCGGCCTAAGATTTCATGTTGACTTTAAACAACAGGTCCAAATACATGTACCCGGGATTTTGAATTTTATTGGCATTATGCAAGACAAGAGAATAAACATAGCACACAATCATCTCTGCCAATCAGAGAATATCCAAAATCATTATTCCAACAAAAATAGTTTGGTTGTTTTACATACATTTAATAAATGTAAGTAGAGATTTTTTTTTGTTTTTTGTTTACTGGATTAGTCTTTTGTAACCGAGTTAACCATGCATTTCTTTTAATATCCGATATTGCTGAAGAGGCTTGTGATTAATAGAAACAAATGACAGTAGCATTCAGGCATTCAAGTAACTAAAGTCATCTAGGCAGGTCGCAGCTTGAGCAAAGTCACAACTTAAAACAAACTATAACAATAAAAAAGTGGAGAGGGAAAATGAAGGTGCAAAAGGCAAATATATATTTTAGGATAAGTACAAATTCCATTTCCAGTCTGAAACACATCAATGAAGTTACTTAATCATTTACTATAAAGTTAAGCGAGACAAAACTTAAGAAGAAGAGAAACGGTGCAGTTGCATTTTACATTACCAGCTTGACCATTAAGCTATTATTAGCAAATTCTATCTAAACTTGGTATATATTAATACTGCAATGCAATTCAATTTGCCAAGGCCTTAGATGCAACAAAGTAAAGAGAATTAAACTAGTCTAGTTCCATCATCATCATCATCATCATCATCTAATACTGCTAACCCATTTTGGTAAAGACATTGATGTCTTGGCTGCATATTTCTAGGGATCTTTTGCAGTTTGTTCGACCCACACAAATCCAACACTCTGCATGCAATGTGTGGGAATATTAACCATTAAAAGAACTATTTTTTTTTTCTGTCTTCTCGAAGTAATCTAGTAATAAACCAGAAGTTTATGGGCTGAGGCCAACTGGGAAGTAATGATGTGAAACTGAATATTAAGAGTCGATTTGCACTCATTCAAAGTTCAGAAAAACCTTCCATTTTTACAGAGTTCAGTTCAGAGCGTTTGGCAGAGATACTCGCTTTATTTTTTCTCTTCTTCCTCTTCCCCTCAGTGGGATCCAGTCCAGTTCATTTGACGGGTTGCAAATCATCAAGGAATTTCACATTAGGGAGGAATGTTTTGGTGAGGCGACCTTGAAAGAGACAGAGTGAATGAGAGTGAAGCTTGTTTTTTGGAGGTTTGCCATGATGGCCTTCATTGTGCAAACTGCATATAAGCAACGTTATGAGAGCCATTATCAATGAAGCAAATTACATCCGGCTTGCATGTCCAAGTTAACAAAGGCATAATCAGATCTTGTGTTGTTTTGGCACAAATTCAAGCCAGGAAATTGTGTTAATGAAAGGCACTTCCACTATAGGGCAAGAAGTGTATTTACACTTCTATAAAAAGATACAAATCATGTTATTTTGCTGTGAGACATGTTAGATCAACTACTTTATCTAGCATGAAAAGTAACTATTTTTAAACAAATGTATCCTCTCGTAATATCAATTTCACATTCTCGACTTAAAACCATGCAGCCATTACATTATTACATAACCTGTTGAATTTTTATTCAATTATTTTTGAAATATTTGTAACTATTAACTCATTTTTAATAATTAAAAACATTTATCTGCAATCCACATTTGCATGCAACTCCTGAACAATTTTGCTCCGTTGAACAAAATAAAACATTTCGTAAATCTGCAACATTTATGGTAAATACATAATCATAATTTATCATAATAATCTTATCAAATTTTACATAAATTGTAGTTTTGACTGTATACGTCAAGCTAGTTAATTATTATAAAAATGATCAAACAAATATTTTTTTATACTTATGAGAAATATAAATTCAGCAATAATTACACTACAAGTGTAATTTTAGGCCTGTCACTTGTTACACATAATCAGCTCTTGTGTTGTGTCAAATTCAAATCAAGCCAAGCCAATTTGTTAATGCATAAATCAGCCTCAGTAAAGGCACATTTCACAAAGACAGACTAAATAAGAAGGGAAATATATATTGTTTTAATTTTTTTAAAGTTAGTTGAGACCAAGTACATATACATACACACACACAGATGTATGTGATGTATTTCTCAAACACCAAATGATCATTTGTTTTTTTCTCTATTCACATGCAAGGTACCAGAATGATTTAAATACATATTTTGGCTGCTATTTCCATGCTTGGTTATTATGCATATTAGGCAATACCTGACCAAATGGGAAGTGTTCCTTCTCAAGGCAACATTCAACAAATAACATGACAGCCACAGTAATTAGGCTCACCACAAAAAAAAATGCAGTCAGCATCAGTTTCAAGTGTCGAATTAAAGTCTTGAGTAACATCAGCCAAATATTTAACCACATTAAAAAAAAAAAAAAATCAGATACTACTGTAATAGTAGAAACACAGGAGTGCAAGATGGTTCATCCCTTTACACTACAACTAAACCAATATTTAGATTGATATCAAATAGTAGAAAAAGAGTTTGAGAAACTTTTTAAAAAGTAGTTATTTTTCCTTTAATTGATTATAATGAATATAATAAAACCTAATCAATTACACTGTCATTTCTTAACCAATATTCTGTTATTTGTCCTTGTGGGGAAAAAATGTTGGTTTCCATGAGGAAACTGGCTTAAAATCAAACCAAGTAATGTTACATTTTTTATAAAATGTAAAACTGCAGAAAGTTTTCTATGATGGGTAGGTTCAGGGGTCGGGTTAGTGTAATGGGATAGACTCTACAGTTTGTACAGTATAGAAATCATTATATCTATGGAAAGTCCCCAGAAAACATGGAAACCCAACGTGTGCGTGTGTTCGTTTAATGACATCCTCACCTCTAGTACAAGAGGAAGAAGCGGGTTCGGAGTGAAGACACCATGCTTTCTGACATGTTACGCACTTTCAGGTAGTTCACGAACCCTCTGAAGAACAGCAGGATTCCTGAAGTGGATGCAAGACAGGTCATAGGTCAATAACTACATGTTCGAAATAGCATGGCTATCTGGTCTTGGCAAACACCACTAATTACATATCCACAAAAAGAATATAAGAGGGCACTGCAAGCATATTCATTCTCACAATACAGGAATCCATTAAAGCCTAATCACAGCAGCAAGTTCACTAATGCAAAGATAATTGTTTGTTAATATTATTTACTCCGACAAACAACATGCATTGAAGTCATAATGCATTTAAAACTAAAAAACAATGTATTTTGAGTTCCACTTTGAATTTAAAGCAATGTTGTCTTGTAGTTAATGAACCAGCAGATGGCGCTAGAGTACCACAGAAAACATGGCTGCTGAATGAATCTAAACAAAACTCCTCAGGACTTTTATATCAGTGTTAAAATAGTCACTGTTTAAGGTCTTACCAAGAACAAGGAAAATCCACCAGAGCCAGTACTGCCCATTGAAGTATCCAGTAAAGTAATCTGAGAACTGAAAAGATGAATAATACCATTGAGTTTCACGCCGATTGAATTCACACTCATAATACGACATCTTTGATTCACAGTCATTTTCCACTAAACTAATTAAGAATAATTAAGAGACTCACTCTCACAATGAGGATCCATTTGATAAGAGAGAGTCCAAAGCCGCAGATGGCACCATATCGGCCAGCAATGGTGTTGGTCAAACAGAAAGACAAGCAAAACCCAATCCAGTTGAATAGAAAAGCCACTAGATACAGAAACAGAGAGATAGTGTTGCATTAATGAAGAATACATATATTTATATATATATATATAAAACATTTGAAAAAACCTTTGTGCACAAATACAGTGATTATTCTGTTTTGATGTGCTGGCAATTACATCTTGAAAACTGCATACATTACATATATTGCAAAGATGCATTGCTATGCATGTGGACTCCTCTGTAATCTCGGTTTTGTCTCTGTTTCTATTCACCCTCTATACCTCAGACTTTAATTACTACTCAAAGTCATGCCGCCTCCAGAAGTTTTCAGATGATTCAGCTGTGGTTTGGTTGCATTGAGGGCGGGCAAGGGACAGAATATAGAGCTCTGGTAAACAATTTTGTGAAGTGGTGTGAAGTGAACCATCTACAAATAATGTAACTAAAACAAAAGAATTGGTAATTGATTTTAGAAGGGAAAAAGACCATCCCTCACCTACTTCTATTCACGGTTGAGACGTTGAGATAGTGGACTCCTATCGGTATTTGGGGATCCACATAGATGACAGACTTGACTGGACAAAAACACCGGAACGATCTATAAAAAGCGCCAGAGCAGACTCTATTCTTGAGAAGACTCAGGTCCTTCAATGTGTGTAGCAAGATGCTTCACATGTTCTATCAGTCTGTCGTCGCTAGTGCCCTGGGACACAGCTGGAGATAGCAAAAGGCTGAATAAGCTTATTAAGGCGGCGGGCTTTGTCATTGGAGTGGATCTGGACATGTTTAAGGTTGTTACAGAGAGGAGAATAATGTCCAAGCTGTTGACCATCACAAACAACACCCTCACACCCCCTCCATGACATGCTTGCTGGAATGAGAAGTACATTCAGCAACCGATTGATCCAGCCACGGTGCAACAGAGAACGCTACAGAGGTCATTTATGCTTTCTGAGAGACTTTGCAATTCATCTATCCTGTGCCGAGGTTTCATTAACCATTCAATCAAGGAATTAGGTCACTACACCCATCATAAAGCTGTACTTAATGCAGTTCAAGTATTAGCATCAGTTCAATATTCAGTACTGCTTCTATTGTTTGACTGGTTTTTATTTATATTTTACTCTATTTTGTCCTTAAACTTCAAACAATATGATGGCAATTTGTTTATTTATTATATGAGTATAGTATGTTTTAGGGCTGAACGATTAATTGCATTTGCGATAATATCGCGATATGATGAAATGCGATTTTGTAACCGCAAAAGCTGCGATTACACTGGTCACGTGACACGCGAGAGAAAAGCAGTCTGCAGATCAAGCATCAACTTGGCACACTACGCATAGGTCTGGCATACAGGAAAGAACAGTTTAGTTTTTATGTATGTGATATTGTGTTATTTATTCTCTCTCCAACAATTCTGGATCGATTCAGAGAATTTCAGAATCGAGTCTGAGCTTAGTTTTTAAACACAGATGCGTGATGACGCTGCGCGTGCTTTAGAAACAACCGTATTCTGCTTGCTTCCAATTTCTCTCTCTCTCACACACACACACACACACACGACACCGCTCGAACCTTCCGAAAAATAAGCTTTCATAAAGTTCGGGGTTTAAGCGAATTACAAGGACAGTCGCGGGCTTTTCAAAATATGAAAATCACTGAGAAAGCTGCTTTCATTTTAAAATACTTACGCGCACTTTGTGAAAGGCTGTGAGCAACTCATTGGTTAAATGTACTTGCATCTGAAAATGCTTTTGACGCGAAATTAATGTAAACACGGTCAGTTATATCTTAAACCAACAGGACAAACCACATTTACAATTCCAAAAGAGATATGTGCATTAGTCTGAATGCAGCTTATCGTATAGTGGGAAATCACTCCAGCTCTTGAATGGAAAACGTTCAGACAGCCTACTTTTAAATACTGAAAGCACTCTTTGTTTATTGCTTGTAATGTTTTTTTTTTTCCTCTATTTACTAGCTTTTATATTTTGAAGCTATATTAGTTTATAGCCCATTTAAAATTCTTAACATGTAATTGGTTTAATTAAATGTGTTATATATATATATATATATACAGGTCCTTCTCAAAAAAATAGCATATTGTGATAAAGTTCATTATTTTCCATAATGTAATGATAAAAATTAAACTTTCATATATTTTAGATTCATTGCACACCAACTAAAATATTTCAGGTCTTTTATTGTTTTAAAACTGATGATTTTGGCATACAGCTCATGAAAACCCAAAATTCCTGTCTCAAAAAATTAGCATATCATGAACAGGTTCTCTAAACAAGCTATTAACCTAATCATCTGAATCAACTAATTAATTCTAAACACCTGCAAAAGATTCCTGAGGCTTTTAAAAACTCCCAGCCTGTTTCATTACTCAAAACCGCAATCATTGGTAAGACTGCCGACCTGACTGCTGTCCAGAAGGCCATCATTGACACCCTCAAGCAAGAGGGTAAGACACAGAAAGAAATTTCTGAACAAAAAGGCTGTTCCCAGAGTGCTGTATCAAGGCACCTCAGTGGGAAGTCTGTGGGAAGGAAAAAGTGTGGCAAAAAACGCTGCACAACGAGAAGAGGTGACCGGACCCTGAGGAAGATTGTGGAGAAGGACCGATTCCAGACCTTGGGGGACCTGCGGAAGCAGTGGACTGAGACTGGAGTAGAAACATCCAGAGCCACCGTGCACAGGTGTGTGCAGGAAATGGGCTACAGGTGCCGCATTCCCCAGGTCAAGACACTTTTGAACCAGAAACAGCGGCAGAAGCGCCTGACCTGGGCTACAGAGAAGCAGCACTGGACTGTTGCTCAGTGGTCCAAAGTACTTTTTTCGGATGAAAGCAAATTTTGCATGTCATTCGGAAATCAAGGTGCCAGAGTCTGGAGGAAGACTGGGGAGAAGGAAATGCCAAAATGCCTGAAGTCCAGTGTCAAGTACCCACAGTCAGTGATGGTCTGGGGTGCCATGTCAGCTGCTGGTGTTGGTCCACTGTGTTTTATCAAGGGCAGGGTCAATGCAGCTAGCTATCAGGAGATTTTGGAGCACTTCATGCTTCCATCTGATTTCATTTTTCAGCACGACCTGGCACCTGCTCACAGTGCCAAAACCACTGGTAAATGGTTTACTGACCATGGTATTACTGTGCTCAATTGGCCTGCCAACTCTCCTGACCTGAACCCCATAGAGAATCTGTGGGATATTGTGAAGAGAAAGTTGAGAGACGCAAGACCCAACACTCTGGATGAGCTTAAGGCCGCTATCGAAGCATCCTGGGCCTCCATAACACCTCAGCAGTGCCACAGGCTGATTGCCTTCATGCCACGCCGCATTGAAGCAGTCATTTCTGCAAAAGGATTCCCGACCAAGTATTGACTATTGAGTGCATAACTGAACATAATTATTTGAAGGTTGACTTTTTTTTTGTATTAAAAAAACTTATTTTATTGGTCGGATGAAATATGCTAATTTTTTGAGACAGGAATTTTGGGTTTTCATGAGCTGTATGCCAAAATCATCAGTATTAAAACAATAAAAGACCTTAAATATTTCAGTTGGTGTGCAATGAATCTAAAATATATGAAAGTTAAATTTTTATCATTACATTATGGAAAATAATGAACTTTATCACAATATGCTAATTTTTTGAGAAGGACCTGTATATATTTAAAGTATGTATATTTACTCATCTAATTAAATACATATTTTTAGTGTTATTAAGATTAATTAATAAGAAAAAATTAGATCGGATCATGAGCTGCCTAAAGATTCCCATCCCTACTGTACAATGATTTATTGCTTGTCTTTGTCGACTTATTCAGAATGTAAAGAACTTAAAGTAATCGCATATTAAATCGCAATCGCAATATTGGTTAAAAAAATCGCAATTAGATTATTTTCCATAATCGTTCAGCCCTAGTATATTTTGTGTGTAGGCTACTGTGAGTACTTAACTGTCTTCATGTAGCCTATTGCTGCTAATGCACTTTAATTTCGCAACTGGGATCAATGAAAAGAGTGACTAATCATTCATTACTACTAATGAAAGAGTGACTAATCATTCATTAAACATGACTGGACTGTGATGACGGCACTGCTGAACATGATTTCCTGCATTATGGAATAACGTGATGTGTAATACATAACAACACCACCAGATGGCGCACAGAGAAAACTAATGAGAAGGTCAACATGCAAAAACCCAGCGTCTGAAATCACTCTCCTAAATAGGTAAGTTATTACTTTGCGAGCTCTAACAAAGTATGTTCTATATAGTATGAATGTATCTAGTATTAATGTAATCTGGATGTACTAAATCCACCATGTTGTCACTGTCAAGTGACCTACCAGCATCAGTTACCTCACTTCACTGTCATTCACAAATCCTCTCCCGTGGCCTCATGGGATAGTAAAGTGTCCATCCTATCCACACTTCAGAATCTCAACGGAAGTAGTAGGTCATCCGGGTACTTTTTGCCAACTCTTTTATGAGTACTGTGAATTCGGCTTTTTATGTCACATACTGTATTTCACCTAATATATAGTAGGGACGTTTGGATGCAGCCACTGTGTTCTTAATTATGCTTATCTAATATATAATATCTGCATATTTTTAACAACAAAAAAAGTATGTGAAACCGTATGCATTATAAAATGATAAATGCTTTAACCTGTCATATGCTAAAAGGTTGACAAAACCTTACTAAATTGGATGTTTGATTATTTTTTTCTGCATGAATGAAATCTAGAATGATTAATGCTATTCCAAACATGAACGTGTCGTGTGTGTACCGTAAACAGTCTGCGTGACTTGACTTACTAAAGAAGGCCAGCATAAAGATTCCATCATTTCCCACCCTCAGCTGATCAGCGTCACTGAAGTCATCCCGAACCGGAAAATCCTCATCCTTTTTTAAGTAGACGGATAAAGAGAAACAATCACGAGTGTTTTAGAAGCATATTACAAGGCAAATGTGGTTCAGAAATCACCATGGTTGTAATGTGACAACAATGTTTACATAACTGGACCAACCTTGATAAACAAAAAATTATATGTAGATGTTAGCCAATCACATCAGAGTACATTTACATATAAAAGCAAATACAGTGTTTAAGTAAGGAGAATGTGGAAAATACTTATGAAGGACTAAATAACTTCTGTCTTAATGCATGAAAACCTTGATATATTGCAATTTTCTCCAAAAAGTCACTTTAATAAAAAATAAAGACAACAACATGGTGATTTAACTCCTAATTCCGTTGCTTTTTCAAAGCTTGATTACTTTCCTTTCAACAAACACTTTCATCCAAAAACCCTTCAAGTGCACTAGCGGCAGGGACAGGCCCTTCAGTGCAACTTCAAGGTTAAGCATTTAGTTCAATGGCAGATTTTCGGGGAAATCCTTTTTTGTTTTGCCTTTCAAGAAAAGTTCACCAGAAAATAAAAGATCTGTCTTTTACTCAACTTCATGTTGTTCCAAACCCATATGACCACAAAAAGAGGTTGTTGTTTTGGGCTGCAACTAACGATTATTTTCATAATCGATTAATCGGACGATTATTTTTTCGATTAATCGGATAAAATTTCAATTTGATTTTTTGTTTATTACAACTAAATAAAACCCTTAATCATGGTATTTATGTGTAAAAGTGTACAAAAGCCACACATTGAGTTTTACTAATATCAATATTTGTATTGTTTTTAATGATAATTGCTGATGGCAAGTTGACAACCATGAAAAACAAAAAAATCTAAATTATATACAACATTGTTTTAACATAATTTTTGTTAAAAACTAATTTACACAGACATGTTCAGATGTGAAGATAGAAACCAAAAACATGTAAAGTACATAATTCATTTAATTTTTATTTAAGATTCAATTAATTATAAGGATAAATTGCTAAAATAAATATAGAAAGACTGAAAAAAAGCGTGTGAACGTAGTAGAGCCGCAGTAGATCGCGTTTGTAAAACAATTAAAACTTAATAGAAGACAAATGCTATAAAAAGAGAACGGAATGGAGACGCAGCAAACAGGCTTGATTAAAAGGACAAGAAAATGATGCATTAGTGCACAAGCATTCGCTGAAAACCACTGACTACAGTGACTAAAAAACAATCTTTTACTGCTGCTGTTAATAACTGCCTTTATATTTAGTGCTTCACTTTCTAAACACCGTTTTAATTTAGCCTATTTCTGCGTAGCGCTATTTTAATCCATCACTTATGTTGCAAGCGAAATGATCGCACAACCTGATGCCCGAGACAAAATACAGACATCCCAAGTCTCCCGGAAGTTCCGGGAGTCTCCCGCATATTGATAGCGGCTCCCTGATGCCCGCAAATTAGTTCAAACTCCTGGAATCTAGAGCGTGCAAGCAAGAGAGCGCATGCGAGACAGAAGAGAGTGCTCCAAAGTCCAAACTGTGTAGCGCGCGCACGACAGAGCGGCACAGGGAGAGAGACCTTGGGTGTGTGTGCGTGTGTGCCGCATCATGATAGGCCTGTTTCAACCAATCACCAGTAAATGCTCCCCGTGACGTAAGCAGAGCAACTAATCGATAATGACATTCGTTGACAACGATTTTCATAATCGATTATTATCGATTATATCGATTAGTTGTTGCAGCCCTAATTGTCTCTGCTGTCAAGCACCATAAACATCATGAATGGTGCCACACTTATGGTGCCTTTAGACGCGTTGCAGCAGGTTCAACATCGATGACATCATTTGAGGCTGACATCAAAATAAATGAGGCATCTAAAAAAAATTTGGCAAATGACATTCACCATTGCATTGCTTCGAAATACAGCACTAAAGACATATCTGACTGCAGGACTACCTGGTGTTTTTATGATACTTTTTTTAAACTGGACTTTCATTGTATGAATTACTCTTGTACGGCATCAACATTCTTCACAACGTTTCTATTTGTGTTCCATGGGGTTTGGAATGAAATGAGGAGGAGTAAATGGCAAAATGTTCATTTTTGTGTGAACTACTCCTTTATGTTCGAGCCTACGCCTCTGGTAGCGGCCAGCCCAGCTCCACATTGCTACCGCAGCTCAAAACTGTAGCGGTTGTGTAACGAGCAAAAGTCTTGAATAATGCTCTAATTCATTCTTTGTTTCTCTAATGATTTCATAACAGTGCTAGAGCACTTGGGTGCTTGCTTTCTCTCTCATGTCCTCATTTTGCAATTACAAAATAATACTAATAAATGTTCCTTAAGCACCCATTCAGGATATTACAATGATTTCTTAAGAATCATAACATTACAAATGTCTTTATACTGTCAATTTTGACCAATTTGATGCATCTTTGCCAAATAAAAGTATTACTTTCTCTCAAAAAAGATTTCCAAACTTTTGAATGGTAGTGCATGTATACATTTTAAATGTTTAGTGCTGCATAACTGTTGTATTATTTTATATAGTAAGTAGTAAATTAGAACTTCATTTAAACAAACGCTGTGTGGAGGTCGTTGAGAAAATTTTTTTTAAAAAAAAAGGAAGGAAGTTGGTTCTGAAAAAAAGCATAATTTATTTGCAGATGTCAGTTGGTTTGACATTCAGTTATCTAATGCAATGACATTACGATTCTTAAGACTTCCCAAATAATACTTTTTGGGGCCACATTACATAACACTTCTTGATCTGAGCTCAGAGAAAGCAGAGTATCTGAGGGATTCTCTATTTAGGTCATGGTTTATGGCACACCACATCCTCAAAAAGGTTCTCCTTATGTTACTGCTAAAAGCAAATCAGACACCATTTTAAAATAAAATCAAGAGATGCCCCATTTCATTTTAGTCATCATCAAATCATACCAGCATTACAACAGCAATCATCCTTCCTTTGAGGGACTGTTTCGGACTTTACCGAAGACGCAGTGGAAAGTTGTGCGAATCGAGGACTTGGGAGTTTCTTTCTGCAGAACATGTGGGCGCGAGGGATGAGATACTCACTCGTGGAATGACCTCCACCGCCGAGGCGGCCATGGCTGCTGCTTTAGCCTTCTCTGCCTCATCGTAAGTGGGCAGAGACGTAGCAACGCTGTATGGTGGAGGTACGGGAAATTCCCCTGGATATGTGCTCTCTGGAAAACAAGAAAAAAAAAAACACAGGTCAGGTCATACGTCACATTTCTAGCTATGAGTATTCTGAGGGAGCAGTATTTCAAGGGAGCGCTGTTTTGATATTGCTTAGTCAAAAAACACTATTACTATTGCTCATACTTAGAAACCCTTAACACACAGAGATGCATAATGAGCTCTGCAGTGATCAGACTTAGAAGTTTCTCCTTGTGAATGATAAAACAGGCAAAACAACTGAGACTTATGCTGAGAATTTCATCAGAATATCCTCAAAACCTGGAGGCTCTTTATACTTGGGAAAATAACTAGTCACCTAGCAACTATCAAGGAAACCTTAGCAACCGCACAGCGTGGTAAAGTTGAAAAATCTCCCACTGGGAGGGGTAAGATTTTTTTTAATGTTTTTGAAAAAAGTGTCTTAATCTCACCAAGGCTGGATTTATTTGATCAAAAATACAGTAAAAACAGCAATCCTGTGAAATATTACAATTTAAAATAACCATTTTTTTATTTGAATATATGTAAAATGTAATTTATTCCTGTGATGCGCAGTTGAGTTAGTTTAGTTTTTCAGTGTCACGTGATCCTTCAGAAATCATTCTAATATGCTGATTTTTGTGTAAACTTAGATACATTTATTAGATTTAGACTACACTTAGATTTCTTATTTTCAGGATTCTTTGATCAATAGAAAGTTCAAGAGAACAGCATTAGTTTAAAATAGAAATATTTTGAAACATAAATGTCTTTACTTGATCCATTTAACGCATCCAAAAAAGTATTAATTAATCTTACTGACCCCAAATTTTTTTAACAGTAGTGTACGTTAAAATGTGTCTAAACTGTAACCAACAACGATGACACTGTAATATTTGCATACTGAACTGTGATTGGTCTTCTATTTCAATGTTCACACTGCAAAGCTGCCCAGAATCCAAATTGTGTCAAAACAATGGCAATTTGTGTCTCATTTCAATAATGCATATTGAAAACGTTTCTATTCTATTGTTGTCATGCATACACTATAAATCTTGTCTAGATTCCTGCTTCCCTTCCTGGCTCTGGAAATAATAATGTGTCAGTACCTGGTGCAGCGGTTGCTCCGAGCACCACACTAGCATACGGAGGGGGCGGAGCATCTGTATCCACCGCGGCGTTGCTGATGCCTAACTCAGCGGCAGCGGCCTGGGACGATGTGGACGGCTCGCCACCGGCAGCCCCTTCAGAGGAGTCGTCCTCATTCTGCAACTGGGGAAGGACAGAAACAAAGGTTCAGACTGAAGAAACGTTACTTAAGTGTTAAGTTCAAAATGTATTGATTGGAATAGGTTGGATGGTTTGCTATTGGTCGAGCTCATGTGAGTGACAGGTTGTCCTGCCCTCACACTAGGGCTGCACAATTAATCGCACTGAAACTGCACGCAATTTGGCAAAGGCTGCGATTATTTTATGCGCAGCTTGTCAGTGCAGTGCGGCTGATTGGTAGTAAATGCTGCTCCATCTAAACACCAGAGGGCGCTCTCGTGCAGACATGCCAAATATGCCCCACCACAGAAGTAGATAACACCCGCCATTCCAGGAAATCCCTATCGCTGTAGCTGAATAAATAGGAGATTGAAATGCTTTGATTGATTAAACATGACCAATAAACACACAACTGCCTTATTCTGTGTAAGAAGCCACATCATCTCACAGAAGGATGGTCAACTGTCGTTATGAAGTGAGTTTGGAGTAAAAGCATGTTATTAAATGACCTTTCATGTAGTGTGTAACATAGCTCTAGGTCAGTGTTTCTCAACCTCTCCTACAGGGACCCCCTGACAGGACATGTTTTTGTTTTAACCCTGAAATGGCACACCTGATTCAATTAGTCAGCTGCACATTAAGCCTTTAATTAATTGAATCAGGTGTGCTATTTCAGGGTTAAAACAAAAACATGTCCTGTCAGGGGGTCCCTGCAGGAGAGGTTGAGAAACACTGCTCTAGGTGAATGAAAACATCCTGCAAAGTTTTAAATCTGAAAGTCCACCGTATATAAAGTTATTGTCTTTCAAGAGTAAGAGTCGACTCTGAGTCGATGAAATGAATCGTTTTTCAAACGAGTCATAAGCCGTTTCGTTGGGACGTCAAGACGAAACGTTAGCATATTGCCCGCCCACTTATTGCGCGCGTAGACACCAGGGAAATTTTAAACCCCCTCAAACACTGCAGCTGATTCCTGTGGATACTGGATATCATCATATCGAGAAGACGACGTGCTCTACAATATGAAGGTAAAGACAGTTTTTTCCTCTGCCCAAGGACGAGCATGTGAAGAATCAGTGGTTAAAACTCATCTTTACCACGATATCACAGCATTATAATCCTAAACTTTTGCTACGTTCCCTTTATTTTACTGACGACTGCTTCTCAAATCTCGGAGTTCAATGCAGGATTCGCAAACCGCTTGCTCTTGAAAGATGGTGTTCAAAATACTTAGTTTTGAGTTTTATATTGAGTAGGTCTCCTGCTAACTGGTTAACTCACGTTATTACTGTCTTACTGAAATACTTCTGCTAATCCGTTGTGGGCCACTATTACCTAAAACTGAAAGATTAAGCATGAGGTAAGATTTGTTTTACCAACGTTTATATTACATCAGTCATTCACACCAGAGTCCTGCTCGAGTCGTCCTTGCGATGGAGGTTCTGGTTGAATAACTAGTTCTTCCAAGAGTATCATCGTGCTGGCATTGATATGGTAAAATCTACGTCATTGTTTATTGCTGTGTTTAGTTTATGGTGTAAGAAGCCTCAGGACACGCAGAACTGACGTTGTTATGCCAATGAGCGTTTTTGTTTCACGCACGTGTTAACCAATCACAACAGACTGAGCTGTCTGGTCAATCAGTGCAGAGTAGCTCGCGGAAAGGAGGGATTTAGAGAGATTGATTCATCTGACGATTCGTTTGAGAATCATTGAAAATGTGATGATGTGCAAATGTATATTATGAGAAAATTAAACAGTTTTTTTACCTTTGATGCATGTAAACTTGTTGTAGAAGACTCCAAAACAACATTAGGAAACTTTAAAATAGCATAATAGGGCACTTTAAATGTTGTCTTTTGTTGGACAAGAGGTTATTAAATGCTTTTCATGTTTTAGTTTTTTTCAAATTCACGTTATAAGTGATTCAAATTCACAGTGCTTTCAGATGGAGCAGCGTTTACAGAGCCATGGAACTTTGCAGTGTTTATTTTAAATGATTTATCAGTGTACATCATTATTACCTTAGGCCAGAAGAAACGTGTATAAAATTTTTTTTGTCCCAATGGCAGTGATTATCTTAAATCGTACAATTTTCTAAAGTGATACAAAAGATTGGCTGGCATTATAGCGTTTTTGGGGGGGAGGGGGTTTGAATGATGGGAACAGTGTTTAATTGTATAATTTTGTTAATTCCATGTTTGTGTTGTTATGGTGTGATGTGTTGTTAATGTGTGATGTGTTTTTAAGCATTAATGTGAATGTATCCATGTCACCAGTGTCAAAGACAAATTTTCACTCTGTGACAAACAGAATGGACAATAAAGTTCTAAATTTTTTTTATTATTCATGTGCCTCTCTTTGAAAAAAATGACCTGTTTACTAGCGTGAGGGCAGGACAACCTGTCACTCACATGAGCTTGACCAATAGCAAACCACAACCACCCAATCAATCCCCACCATACATTTTTCTCGTTCGAGAAGCCGTTTCACTCATATAAAAGTCACAATAGAGAAGAAAAGACTATCGCAACTTCTGTTTCATACCAACTTTAAGACAAATCTGACAAGGTCTTTAGTCTTGCGTTAGGTGAATTGACACCATGATGTACTAGGATATCATCTAACACTGCAAGGAACACGTCAACAACTTGGACTCTAGGGAGGCATAACCTTACTGCCCTCGCCCTACAATCAACAAAACAATCTGTATAGCTAAACGTCAAGAAAAAGGTGTT
Organism: Gila orcuttii; assembly: GCA_026230005.1. Classification (NCBI taxonomy): domain Eukaryota; kingdom Metazoa; phylum Chordata; class Actinopteri; order Cypriniformes; family Leuciscidae; genus Gila; species Gila orcuttii. The sequence goes on along the minus strand of JAPDVR010000002.1, from coordinate 63,647,738 downwards.
GAAACACATTAAACATTTAGTGTCCAAAAGGAGCCTTACTTCTTAATATGCATGAAGTAACCTGAAAATGTCTTCCAGGCATTGAGGACTAATGGTAATTCGACAGTTCAAGATTGCAGGGGACGTATTTGGCACATCAGAGTGCAAAAGGATGCACAGTTGTCTGCCAACAAAGTTAGCAAACAGCGAGATTCACACAGTAACAGGAGAGCGATGGTAATGCAAACCACAAGACTGAGGCACAAGGCTGTTCCTTCAACAGCACCTGTTTTAAGTGTCGTTAAGAAGTAACCGTCTAAACAGATATGAGGGGATTCGACCTGGTGAAATGAGTCTGTTTTGCATACGTGGCAGTTATTCAGTGACTTACATTGACTTACTCTTAGTCTTTTAAGACTTTTTAAATTTTTCAAGGCTTGTACCTTGGAACCTATTTCAAGGTTTGCGTTCTCGAGCCACCAGGCACTGTTGTTGTGCAAATGAGCGGCCGGATCGCATTAAGGGTTTTCTGTTAGAACGGTGTCGTGTAAGCAGCATCTAAGTTAACTAATGATCGTTGTGACGGAAGTGAATAGATAAAAACTAACTTTAGCTGGACAATAACTTTATTCTGGAGCTGTTGTTAAGCCAAAACAATCTCTGTTACTTTAATTTCCTATTATCACTGTAAAGCTGCTTTGAAACAATCTATTGTTAAAAGCGCTATATAAATGAAGGTGGCTTGACTAGACTTAGTACGGTTGTCACAATAGGGTAACTCCATGTCAACTCAACCGTTTAATTTTGACAAGCATGAATAGTAAATGAAAGCCAAAATATGAAATGCCATGGGTAAATATTTAATCCACTATTTTGTAGAAATAGGGTCAAAATTTTAAACCAAATTACAGAGTGAAAATGACTTTAAAAAGATGGCAGCGTCATTATTTTATTTTTACTCACAGATTGGTAGGTCTTTTTAGTAAAGTATGTTCTCTTTAGCAATCCTTGTTGCATAATATACCAATGGTGTTTTTAGATTCTGGTTCTTAACAATCTTTTCTTTTGGTACCTTGTTTTTAAGGCCCTATATGGTTTAATCCCAGAGATATTGGGATCTCAATGTGGCTAAACTATTAAATTGTACACATTTTCAGGGAGCCGCTATCCATATGCAGGGTATTGAAATCGCTTTTGAATGCACGATTGTTTTCGGTTTTCAAATTTGCGATCACGTGTATACTCTGTGTATAGGTTGAGGCGGTACTGACCACACATTTTACAAGATAAGATATTTTGTTAATGACGCTCAGGATCTGTTGCGCACCAAGTTCACATGAGAATGATTACACCATGAAGCCACATTAAGGACAGAGCGGACCAATTGGGGAATCAGGCTTCCTCACACAAACTGAACTGCCATTACATAAACACAACAACTGGCCAGGGACAAAGAAAGCATCTCAAGTGGTTTGAAATGGGCTGTAAAGAACTATCAGACTGGAGATAAATAGTACATCTTCTTATCTGTGTTATGACTAAGACTGCACAGAATCAGTGTTCGCGAAAACTCTAAAAAGCGTTGATTTGGTGTAATTTGAGTTCCTCGGCTGAAATATCTGGACCAACTGATTAAATGTCACTTTTCTTTACATGGAATAAAGAAGCAAGTAACAAACAAAAAACTAAAGGGCATATCCTTGTACAATAAATGGCAATAAATTAAAGATGACGTAAGTTTTTTTTTTTACATGTTCATCTTTCTTTAGTGTGTAATGTTGCTGTTTGAGCATGAAAAAAGTCTGCAAAGTTACAAACACAAAGTCCCTCTAAAGGGAGTTATTCTCTATATCATATCACTATATCTTTTTGAACTCCTGAAAATATAATCTATTCTTCTAGGAACAAACACGTCACAATATTCCTCATTTAAATAATTCCCACCCAAGACATATGCAAAAAAGGGGTGATGCCTAGTAGAGTTGTTTTGGTAGTCTGTAGAAATGTGAGCTTATGATAAGGGGGCGAACATTTCTGACAGACACATGAAGCGGTTGACCAATCATAACACACTGATCCAGCCGACCAATCAGAGCGCATTGCACGTTTCGGAAAGAGGGGCTTCATAGGCCCCATTTACACTGCATGGTTCAAGTGACCCAAATCTGATTTTTTCCTCTCATGTGGCACAGATCATATATGACCAGTGAACGTGTAAGCAGGAAAAAAAACGCATGGATTCCGACTTTCTCAGATCGGATTCAGGCCTCACTCATAGGTGGTAATAAATCGGATATGAATCGGATACGTGCATTTGCGTGTGCCATGTAAGCAGACAAATCGGATATTCCCCAGTAAATGCGAGTCGTACGTCATTAAAAAAGTGATGTCAACTCAGGTGGACACCACCAACTGAGATCACATGACTTATTATAGGCGCGATGGAGGACGAAGGATACACACAGTGGAGCAATGCGGAGGTTTCATGTCTTTTGAGTGTTTGGGGGGAAGAGACAGTGCAGGCAAAAATGCAGGGTTGTTACAGAAATAAATCCGTGTTTGAAGACATTTCACGAGATATGGGGAGGCACGGTTTTAAGCGCTCGTGGCTGCAGTGCTCTCCTCTTTTTTCTCCGCCGTACGAGACCAATGTTTTGCTGACTTTTTTGATGACTTTTCAAAATATTGTGGAAAGCAAAACACGGGATAATTTTATTCGCATCTGCATCCATTGCATTTCGTGCTGTTTTACTTCCTTTTCCTGGTCAGAACGTCTACATTTGGTAGTTACAGCAGTGTATAGTGTAAATGCAAAAATCGGATACGGGTCACTTTTAAAAGATGATGTAAGCGGGTCGTCCAAAAAATTGGATATAGTCAGAAAATCGGTTTTGGGTATCAAGACCTGCAGTGTAAATGCAGCCATAAAGACAGGAACTAAACAGAGTGTTACTGACAGACTGGGAGGTGCAGCAAAAATTCAAAAAACATTAAAACTGGCTTTTTGCAAAACTGTTAAGCTAAACAAAAATTAAGCCTAATTAAAAATCGCACAGTTGCATAATTGCAATTCTGCAGTGTGCTGAGTCTGACTAAAGACGAGTTCAAAGATAAAGTGGGAGAAAGTGATATCATGGTACAAGTATAATAAAATGGATAAGAACTAAGAAGAATTAATGCAGCAAAGGCTGAGCTATGAAACACTGCAGGAAGCGACTTCTGAGAATGGTTTGTGTGGTACAACCACAACCACCTAAATATCGATGTTAAATGGAAAGACCAGCAACGCCTATTTGTTGACACATCTAAGAAGCGCTATTATACATTTGGTTGCCATAGCAACATTCTAACATGCAGCAAGATCAAAAAAAGTTTGTGTGCTTTTTTCCCCCTTCCTAGAAATGATGAAATGTCTTTGAAAACATACAGAGGCCTGCTGGATGAATTACTCAATACTCCAGGAATTGAGTTTCATTTGCTGTGCTCTTCTCTGAAAATATATCAGAAAGCTCTCCTTGTTATATACCAAGACTTTGAGAACAGAAAATAACAGGGTTTTTGATGAAGCATAAAATAACATTAAGTGAAGACTACAATATTTTAGCCTTAGTCCCTGTTAAATAAGCGTATACCAAAAACCAGATATTTACTCTCAATTATCAAATCCAAAGTCTACAATCTGTGTGGTCAGTACACAACAACTCTGTACATGTTTAACTAGAAGCTGCCCTTGTATTTTGTGATACACAAAGTACTATAATCCACAAAACATGTTATTATTACCAAGGACATTTTTTTGTACGGTGCATATCTTCATAATGTTTGTATTGTAGGTTTATAAAAGATATTATTTTCTGGGAACCTTCACATAACCCTTTCCAACTGAGCAGTGAGTCACCAGATTTCCATAATAAACAAAAGGCCCTGGATCCAGATTACAAAGCCAGTTCTCTATTGTTCAGGGTGGAAAACACACACAAACTTGTGATTATAATTCACTTGGTCCTCTTTATGATACAGTAGAAGGTTGTAATTCTTTGAAAACCAAGTGAACTGTCAACCAAAAGGACATTACATTTGCACCCTCAAAATGCATTCCAACATCCCAAACACCGCCATGACCTCTCAAAAATGCATTGGAATGCTCCAAAATGCGTTTAAATATCCCAAACACACCTATGATGTGTCAAAATGCCTTTGAACACACCCAAGCGCACCTATGACAACACATAAACATGATTAAAATGCTGTAAAACTTTGTTAATCACCCCAAACACACCTATGATGCGTTCAAAGTTCAAACATGCCACTATGATGCCTTAAAGTGCATTTGAATAATCTAACGGCTCAAAGTGCATTTTAACATTCTGAGTCATTTAAATTTTCCAAGCGGGCCTGTGTCACCTCAATTTGTAAGAACAATTTAAATGTGCCTACGATGCCTCAGCATGCATTTGAGGGCCCCAAAACATACTAAAAAAATGCCTATGTGGCTTTAAATTGCAAGTTAACCTGTGACAACTGAAATTGTATGATTGAATAGATTAGGTCCATACATTCTTAAATGTAAATAACAGCAGAACTAGACTAACCAGTGGATTAATTTCATTGCACAGCATCTCAAATGTTGGTTTAGTCATTCTGAGATGAATGAGCCAAAGTCATCAAAATGGGTATAATGACCTCCCAGAACGGTCTCACATGATTGCGTTTGCGAACACCAGGTATCCGCCTCCAAACGCAAGATAACATGACAACATTTATTGCGTTCCATCAGTTATGATGTATGAAAAAAGAGTGGCTTCCCAAATTGCAGCAATGCCCATTTTCGTTACAAATATTTTGCGCCAATTTCCCTGAAAGTGACTATTTTTTTTCTTGAATTATTTTAACACATTTTAACGTTCCAAATGCACTTATGTCACCTTAAAACTTCCAAGTGCAACTGTGACAATTCAAACTGCATTGGAATGCAAAGCATGAAAACTAATGTCAAAATGCACCCAACATCCCATACATGGTGGCATTTCAAAATGCGTTTGAACGCCCCAAAAGTTCAGAGTGCACCTGTGACAACTCACATTGAGTTGGAACACAGCCGTCATGCTTCAAAATTGAATGTCAAATGCGCTCAACATGTCTGTCAGCTTCAAAATGCATTTGAATGAATGCCCCAAAATCATCTATTATGGCTCAGTGTGTAGTTGAACATTCCCAACGCACCTATGATGCCATAGATTCTTTAAAACTTTTTTAGAGGGACAAAACAAGTTGTCTCACTATGTTCTGAAATGTCTTAAAGTGGGCCTGTGACGCCTCAAAATGTGTACAATTTAAACGTGCAAACGATGACTCAGCATGCATTTGAGGGCCCCAAAACATGCCTATAATGACAAAAATGTGCTTATACGGCTTTAAATGTTGCAAGTTAACCTGTGACAACTCAAATTGCATTTTGAATGCACCTGTAAGAAAAAGTTTGAATAATGGCTTATGACTGGACTCTAGTTGTGTTTCAATCTACCTACTCTTATGCGAATTTCGGAGTATGGGTCCTCTGCGGACCAAAAGTGGGCGTTTCTAAATTTGTGGGTGTTTTCAAACAGGTGAGTGTTTATTAATCATCCAATGAAAATTATGCCCTTCTCCCGACCCCACCCCTAACCTTAGCCTCACTGTGACGTGTGCAAATCAGGTAACGCGGTCGAAAACGCCCCTCTGTTTATGGCCTTGCCCACTGATCTGGTAACTCCTCCAGTAGTAGCCTAATGTTCCTGCAGAGACCTATAGCCTCTTGGAATTTTGAAATATCACATAAAAAAAAAAATCACATAACCTACGATTGAAACTCATTTACCGAATAAATCCCTCGTAACAAAAAAGTCATGTGACTTTGAACAATGGCATTGAGTGAGAGCAGAGGTATGATTGAATAGCCTATAGATCAGTGTTTCTCAACCTCTCCTGCAGGGACCACCTGACAGGACATGTTTTTGTTTTAACCCTGAAATGGCACACCTGATTCAATTAGTCAGCTGCACATTAAGCCTTTAATTAATTGAATCAGGTGTGCCATTTCAGGGTTAAAACAAAAACATGTCCTGTCAGGGGGTCCCTGCAGGAGAGGTTGAGAAACACTGCTATAGATCGATGTCCGAACATTGTTAAACATAAACAACAGCATAACTCGACTAACCATGGACTCATTTCAAAATGCCTTTTAAATTATTTTTCCTTTTTATTTCCATGTTTTAATTACAAATTGCAAAGTGAAACAATAGTAGGCTATAGCCTATTTGTGGTTTTGATAGTAGCCTATAACTACGGTTACTAGCCACTGTATCATATCTTCAGCTGTATTAGGAGCCGTTCAAACAGGGCGCGTTCCTGAACCTGCGTTAATTTTGGACGAGATTATTAAAGTAGTTCAACTTTGCAAACGCGTCCATTCAGTTGAAGAACGTTTTGCGGATTTGAACGCAAAAACGCGTCCTGTGTGAACTGGATTAGACACTTTGTCGCGGTGAAGATGTGATGATGCGGAAGTCACGTAGGCTACTATTAAAGGTACACGGATAAAATGACAGTAATCATCAGCAGCTCGGACATGTCCGTCTATTGTATAGCATGGCATATTTGATCGTCTTATATAACGATGCGTGATTTAGACTTACCACTTGGTAGCGGCTCGCCGCCTGGTCCATTTTCATATACGACCAGCCCAGCCAGCGGCAAATAAAACCAGTAAATCCTTGATTAATTCAAATTAAAGGCAGTTCCCGATCTTACTTGAGATCATATGGCACGGATCAGTCATATACGGAGACCGTAGTTTTTTCTCCCCATTTACTCAATAGACATGATTTAACGCGAACGGTCATGAGATGCAGTCGAGTCCTACAGTGAAGAAACAAAGCGAGTGGGAGGAGATGCCCATGACGCAACCGTGACGTCGCACTGTGAACGTCAAACTGTTTTTATTTATTGATATACACAGATAAACACATATAATTATATTTGCAAAATAATTACAAGTGCTATATCCTATTTTCTCACCAGTTAATGAAGGGAGTTTAGGAAAAATAAACTTTGGAACTCTGTTGTAAGGTATGGCTACTATGATGTTTATGTAATTCGAGCTCTGTGTGTTTTTGGAAAAACTGGCAGATGTTTATACCTTTTTCCCCTTTAATATCTGCCCTTGTAATGTGCATGTCCTTCAAGGTGACCTGCCTAGAAAAGTTATGTAAACATTGTTCTAAATTAATTTCATAATGTTGACGAGTGACGACACCGTTGCATTGACCAATTTATATCTCTGTGTATTTATTTCTTATCTGTGAAATTATATTTGAAAGGTCAAAGAGCAGTGCAGTGATCCTGTGGTGTCAACAACTATACCAGATTGCAGTTCTGAAATCAAGCATGCATATCTCCATCTACTGGACAGATAATGCAAAGATTGTGTAGCCTACTATAATCAGGGAATACGATTTCAAAATACTATTTTGTATTTTAAACCCTTTGGAAAAAATCTAATGTAATTTGTATTTAGATAAATTTAAGATGAGTATTTTTGTATTTTTAAAATGCATCAACTTTTTGCCAGTCAACCCCTTTATCAGGATACTGATTTCATGCATCAACTAGTTAACACGCCCCCTCCCCCCAAACCCAACATCAACATTCATGGATGTGAGCTGCACATAGACTGTAAAAAAAGTTTAAATAATGTTGTTAAATTCATGTATTAACTGGGGAAACTCGACATTGGCTGTTGCGTCACTCGCATTTGAGTGCGTGATATTGCCCAGATATGGCCTTTTATTGTGGCCAGCCTAAGGCACACCTGTGCAATAATCATGTTGGCTAATCAGCATCTTGATATGCCACACCTGTGAGGTGAATGGATTATCTTGGCAAAGGAGAAGTGCTCACTAACACAGATTTAGACAGATTTGTGAACAATATTTGAGAGAAATAGGCCTTTTGTGTACATAGAAAAATTCTTAGATCTTTGAGTTCAGCTAATGAAAAATGTGGGCAAAAACAAAAGTGTTACGTTTATAATTTTAAGTGTATATGCAATATAATTATTTTATTTTTTAAATTTAAATTTCAAACTAAATCTTTCAAAAAATCTTTTGAAAGACGGAGATACATCAGGTGTCATACAAAAATGTTTGGGGTTTATTTGGGAAAAGCTGAATAAAATGTAAAGACAAAATAAACAAAAAATATAATAGTAAATCTCTTTAAGTTCTTTAAATTGGTTTGCGTTTGAAGTGTGATTATTGACTTTGGTTTCAAATCTTCTGAAATCTCAAATGTGTTTTATATAAAAAAGAAAGGTCTAATGAACAACAGAACATAATAATATAAGACAATTACAATATTACAAGAGCCATAGATGAATATAAATATTTAATTTATCGAAATATTTTTCAAAAGCAGCCAAATACTTTCTTGGGCTACTTTACAAAAAAAAAAGTATTATTATAATGTACCATCTCTGCATCAAGTCTAAAAACAATAAGATCAGACAATATTCATTGATGTAGTTGTATATGACACATGTAATTCAAAAATTGGATATGTTCTAAAATGAAAAGTGACATCTAGTCTAAAGTTTAATAAGCAGCTTAGCACATTGCATTCAGCACATTGTTGATGTGATTGCTTTAACAGCCACTAGAGGGCCACCTTAGGCAGGGCAATAAACATGACTGTTTGTTGTCATGCAATAAAGTGAAAACTGCTTTTGACTACCATCTCCACTAGTCTGTCTCTAATGAGGCATTTAAAGGATTAGTTCACTTTTAAAAAAACTTTTGCTGATAATTTCAGTAGCACCTCAATGCAGTACATGAGATCCACGGGGAGGAGTCGGATCAAGATCCAAGGGGTGGAGATGGGTAGGATTAGGGGTGGGTTTAAGGATTAGGGATGGGTTTAGGGATCAGGGGGCGGAGATGGGTAGGTTTAGGTATATGTAAGGTGGGAGGAGTTGGATCTGGATTCGACTTCTCCCCGTGGATTTCATGTTCTGCAGTGAGGACCATCTCGATAATTTACTCACCCCCCATGTCATCCAAGATGTCCATGTCTTTCTTTCTTCAGTCGAAAAGAAATTAAGGTTTTTGATGAAAACATTCCAGGATTTTTCTCCATATAATGGACTTCAATGGGCCCCAAACGCTTCAAGGTCCAAATGACAGTTTCAGTGCAGCTTCAAAGGGCTTTAAACGATACCAGACGATGAATAAGAGTCTTATCTAGCGAAACGATCGGTCATTTAAAAAATAAATAAAAAAGTTTAAGTTTTATAAGCACAAATGCTCGCCTTGCTCTGTTCTGTGATGCACGCTCGTGACGGCACGTAATACGCAATTACGTTGAAAAGGTCACGCTTGACGTAAGCGGAAGTACCGAGTCAGTGTTTACAAATGTATACTTTTAGCCTTTTTAATATTAAAACACCCAGGATACGCACACGAAATGGGCATTTTAAATGGTAAACTGACATAAAGACATTTGAATATGTGTATATGGTCCTCCTTCCTCACATTTGTAAACACTGACTCGGTACTTCCGCTTACGTCAAGCGTGACCTTTTCAACGTAATTGCGTATTACGTGCCGTCACGAACGCGCATCACAGAACAGAGCAAGGTGAGCATTTGTGCTTATAAAACTTAAACTTTTTTATTTATTTTTGAAATGACCGATCGTTTCGCTAGATAAGACTCTTATTCATCGTCTGGTATCGTTTAAAGCCCTTTGAAGCTGCACTGAAACTGTCATTTGGACCTTGAACCGTTTGGGGCCCATTGAAGTCCATTATATGGAGAAAAATCCTGGAAAGTTTTCATCAAAAACCTTAATTTCTTCTCGACTGAAGAAAGAAAGACATGGACATCTTGGATGACATGGGGGGTGAGTAAATTATCAGCAAAAGTTTTTTTTAAAAGTGAACTAATCCTTTAATGGAAAAGCACTTCACAAAAGTCTTCACCTTTACACATAGATTCTGTGTTTGTTTATTCTCAAAACTAAATTGCACCTCTTGCATTTATACACTTTATTGAGTTTTATGTTAATCAATGTCATGGTACTTGTGCAAAAAAACATTGTTCACAACTTGTAATAATTACTTCAATCAGCTCATTGCCTAAAATTAATATGATGTTAGTTAACTGTTTGATTTATATATGTACATTTCTGAAACACATTACTTGGACACAGTCACCTCTGATAACAGATCACTCTAAATTGTAATTTTCTGAAAAGTTGCTTTGAAACGATATGTACTGTGAAAAGCGCTGTACAAATAAATGTGTATTGAATTTATTTCCGCAAACATTTCACATAATATCTGATTAACGTTAATCTAATTAGTCTTCTCTTCTAGATAGCATCCCCTTATTTACCTTGTGTTACAGCAAAGACCCTTGTTATTCATTCATTGCTTAACATGGCGGATACAGGTGCGCCTTTCAGCCTAAAAGACGATCCAGACATTTGAAGGAACCGTCACTGTCCTGATCGAGCCAGTGCTGCATGGTCACGAAAGTTTATCATTTGTACACATTTACAAGCCTTGACATTTTAAGCATTCAAGCGTAAGAGATCTCGCGCACACTGTGAGAAGTTTTGTCCGAAGCGCAGAAAGCTTCACATCTCAGACAGCGTGCAAATAATAAAATGAATTCTCTTGCATGTCTCCTTGCGCTTGAATGGATAAATTCGCACAAATGTATCTCAAAATGCCCACCTTGCCTTGTATCCTAGTAAACATAGTCAGTTATGGCTTAAGTGAACGTAAACAATAGAGAAAGACAACGCATGTGAGTCAGTAGGCGATATTGGATCAGTGTATTATGTCTTAAAGTGACAAAAGCCTGTTATCAATTTGTGGTGATCAAACTACAAAAAGACAAAGAAATCAATCACTGAATGACTTTTGTAACTTTAATAAGGATTAACCTTTATTTAATTTACACAGTGAACATGTGTGCACAGGGGGGGGGGGGGGGGGGAGACTGTAATTTCTTCAGTGAAACAAAAGTTAAATGTGTCTAGAATCATTATCCTAGTTTTCAGTGAAAATAAGTGGGGTAAAATGCCCCCACTCTGACAAAGCAACGGTCCAGTGGATAAGAGACTCCACTCACATTCAGGGTCACATTTTGGACCTTGTACTCTCATGGGTTTGCATTCAGTGATATTGTTGTATCTGATTTTATGATTTTGGACCATAAGCCGATATTATTTTCTACGTCTCTTCCTTGCCTTTCTCATTCCACTACTGTCTCGGTCCTATTCTTCTCAGTTTGGCTCAAATTTTAACTTTTGGATATCCTGCTCTCATTTGCTTTTGGATTCACAGCTATCGGACTTCGATGCCGACCAACATCTGTCTATTAAACTCTGCCTGGCTGAATGTCCTAAATGTAACGGCTCCGCTTAAGCCTTATAAACCCAAACCTAAATCTGAACCATGGCTCAACTCTGATATCCGACGACTAAGACCAGTTAGTAGAAAGGCTGAGCGCAAATGGAAAAAGGACAGGCTACATATTTCATTCCGGTGTTTAAAGAAAGTTTATCGGCTTATCAGAATGCTGTTAAGTCGGCTAACGCCACATATATTTTTCTTATGGCAAATCATTTTAGACCTAAGGTTTTATTTTTAGTTAAACATTCTGTTGTAAATACAATGTCTGCTGCATCTGATGCTTTATGTGAAAGCTTCTTGAGATTTTTCATTGACAAAACCTCTAATTTGAGACCCAAAGCATGCCCTCCTCATACTGAACCCTCTATTCAGCTGTTCTGGTTCAAAGATATTATAGTCAATATTAAACCATCGCTCTGCTCTCTTGACATCATTCTTCCTAAGTTTCTTAAATTAATTGATTGGTCATTACTGGCTCTATCCCTGCTGCCCTTAAAGGGGGAACTTGGCAACAATTTCAACTAAATAAAACCGTTTAGAAATCATTTGGATGGTCAAATAACCTGTTCCGGTGAAAATGGTGACTTTCCCCGCTCCCCCAACGTTCCCAGGCGGAAAACCAACCTTGCAACATGGGGACTAACGTTCCGGTAAATTGGAAATAAGAAGCAAAGCCTGTATATGGAAACCCTGTTCACTCCCTATTAAGCCCTATCGTACCGAATTTTGGTTGTAGTTCCACCAGAGTTCCACTGGGGGGCGATCGCCCTTAGTGCAAAATGAATGGGAGTCAGCTATTATCTGTAAGAAGTCTTGTGAGAAGCGAGAACTAGCGAGAAACACGAACTGCTTTACGGCAATTCGACATAAACACACCCGCCCCCCTCAATGTGTATGATGTATTACCATTACTCACCTCGTTAGACATACCTCCACACGATAAAGTTGGCCGGCTCCAATAATAACAAATGCACATTTACAGCACATTTACTACTCTGAGTAGGCTACAAGCCGTTTTAGCTTAAAATTAAAAAGACAAGCCAAAGTAACAGTAGATAAATATGAATATTTATTAATGAACCCGCTTAAAAGTCAGTCAGACAATCAATCAATCAAATATATAAATAAATAAATAAATAAATGCATAGGCTAAATAGACCCTAGAGGGGAAAAGTACTATACCAAAATGTATTTAAAATACATTTACTAAATATACTACAAATCTGTTAACATATTTACTGACATGTCACTTGAGACTTACTGATATAAATATTATAATTTAACATTATTTGGAGTAGGCTACCTCTTTATTGTGCAATGCACATTTCTTGATATTAAGCCTAAAATGTGTTTTAATATCACTATTTTTAAGGATAGTTTGATCACTGTATAATATCAGTCTTTAAATGCAAGATATTTAAAGTGTACCTGAAGTATACTTGCAATATTTTCACTTTAGCACAATCAAATATAAGATATCTTTAGTTGGACATCAGCACTATTTCCGGATAACTAAAGTGCATTAAGTACAAAATTAGTTGTCTCAATTTAGCAGTAGCCTCAATTTAGTATGCCACAAGTACAATTGCAGGGTATTTATATTAAGTACATAAATATGTATACATGTATTTTGTAGTATACTTAGCATTAAATAAAGGTATTTCATATACATTTTAGTATATTTATTTTTCACAAGGGGAGAACATTTAATTTATTTGAATTGTTTTTCTTATCCATGCATATATCACAGATGAACTCCCCTTGATTTTCAATTGAACAATCAATGTGAGCAGCCTTCACATCTAATTCACAATAGATGCATTCAGCATCGTCATCTGTTTTCTGCTTGTATTTTTGTCGAGCCTTTCTTGTTCCTTTTTTGCAGCCTTTGTTGCAGCCTTTGCTTCTTTTTGTATGGTGAGGAAGTGAGGAAATCCGTTGGCCAGGCCAACTTGGCCTTGGCCTGGGGGACAGCTACAACTTGAGGACTATTGACTGCATGGCTATAAGGAAATGGATATATGATACGATTTTTGATTTCCTAATTAGATTTTTACTACATAGTTTCTCTTGCAGGTTCAGCAGGCTGCTGGCAACTTGTCACAGGGTGTGATGGTGGGTGTGTTGTGGTGAGATCAGAAGATGATGACTGGGTCCTTTAAAAAAAAAAAAACAGACACAAGCATATATGCACACACATGCACAAACACACACACACACACACACACACACACACACACACACACACACACACACACACACACACACACACACACACACTTTGTTGCTAAAAATTGGGCAAACAAGTCCATTTGTGATAGCAGTACATTTTGTTCCTTTACATATATTGTTTATTTGTTGCATAAATAAAACTCATTAATAAAAATGGGGAATTTCCTTTTCCTTTTCATTTGTTTCACTCTGGAGCTATGCAGTGTTATTTTACATTTAATTACATTATTCAATTTCTGCACCTGAAAACTGTTAGACCAACCTGAAAAAAATTAAAATAACTGATTATTTCGTTTGTATCTTTGTTCTATTGTATTTATTTATTTGTGCTATTACTTGTAGTTTATGTAGTAGTCTTTTTTTATCAAAGACTGTTTACTTGTCTTTAATCATTTTGAAATTTATATTAGTTAGATAGTAGTTTTAGCTGTGGTATCTAAAATGTTGGTGTCATATTACAATACAAGGATACATGGGTCAAAAACAAAAACTATTTTATTAATTTAATACTTTTTTGTGGTGCAGCCAATGAAAATGTAATCATTGAATTCACTGAAACGAATCGAATTGATATCTTGTGAATCGGAATCGAATCGGGACATCTGTATCGATAGGCTACCAAGCCCTCTTTATTATTAGGCATAGGCTACTTGCTAATATGAACTGTCTGAAATAGCCAGAATCTGCTGTTTATTTCTCTCAATGTACACACTTTTAAAGCATTAAAATGTTTTTGGTTTGTACGGTGGGGTCCATTGGACCCCAAATGACTTTTGCTTGAATTAATAAAAATGTTCTCTTTTTCCAAATGGTATGAAACTTCCTACGGCTCTCAACACTTCCTAGATCTACAAATTTTTTTTTAAAATGGAACGTTATCTGTTTTTATGTAGGCGTGACAAAAATAGTCACACTCGTGGTCTTCGGGGTCCATTGGACCCCAAAAAATGCAATTTAATTTTGTAACATAACAATATATTTTTTTTTTTACAAATATAAATTTACTTTATTTATTAATGTTTTTACTCAACATTTGTGCAGTTTTTGGAGGATTTATTATATATTTTAAATATCTATAAATAAATAAATACATATTTATTTATCATTGGACTCAAAATAGACAAAATTCATCATCAAAATCAGAAACAACGCAGAACATAACGCAAATCTTTTTTTTTTTTTTTTTACTGCTTTATTTGCTAATTTGTTATTGTAGTTCAGTTGAAATAAATGATACAATCTTAAGACTCCAACATTTATTTTTGCAACATGTTGTTCAGGTTTGATTATAATCATACTGTAACATTATTTAAAAACTGTTGTTTTTTTCAGTACCAAAAAAATGCTAAACTTTGACAAAAAGTATTTTATTTTTGTTATAATTGTGTTTTAAAAATTTTATATATGAATCCAACTGAATCCAACTTTAGAAACTTTAGAATCTTTCAGTAATTCAAATAGCATATAGGCCTTATGGAGCTCTATAGCCATCTAGTCGTTAAAGTGATTTATTACAAATTTTAACCTGTATTTTCAAAAAAAATGGGCAAAAATCTTACATTAAACCTTGTAAAATTATCCATGGTATCCCCAGGAATGAAATTTTGAAATCTGGGTTTTTAATAAATTTAATTTAACGTTAAATGCTGTTTTTTTGTAAAAATCCTATTTAAATAAATGTTTATTTATTTATTTATAGAAATTAAAAATAAATCATAAATCCTCCAAAAACTGCACAAATGTTGAGTAAAAACATTAATAAACAGAGAAAAATTATATTTGTTAGAAAAAAAAATATTGTTCTGTTACAAAATTAAATTTTATTGTCTGGGGTCCAATAGACCCCGAAGACCACAAGTGTGATTTTTTTTTTTTAAGACCATCAGAGGGTTAAAACCTGTTAACCCGCAGGAGGGCGGCAGCACAATGAAGCGGTCATTGTTTACATTAGACAACAAACATTTCGGCTATTGTTCAGCTGAAGTCAGTTCAGTGTTGATTAGGGGTGTAACGATACCCTTGTGTGACGATTCGATATATCACGATACTGTACTTACGATCACGATACGGCTGACTACGGTAACCTCCAGATAAACAGAGAGAATAATATTAGCGTAGATGCCATTCTTCTTAAGATGTAACAAGTACTGTGCACTGGGTGTTATAGGAAGTGTTCATGCTTCTGGATGACCTAATTTATGCAGCCTAACAATCAACTGATTTGAAAAAAAGAAATTGATTATGCGTTATGCCAGGTAAAAGAGATGTTTTTTTTTAGACCAGCTGGAGTTTGTTTATTAAGCATGCAGGGCAACCACCCTGAGCATTTCAATAATCTAGCCTTGAGATCATTAACTTTTCTGCATTTGTCATTGAGAGCATATATTGTATTTTATATATATTTATTTTATATATATTTTATTTCAGTGTAAACGATTACAATTAACTTGACAAACTATAGGCTACATCATTAAAAAGGTCTAAGACTCAAGATTAAAGTTTTGAATTCTGTTTTACTCTTAATATCTTATAATGACAGTAATTGCTTAAATTGTGTGAGTAGTCGATACCTTTTATGAAATATGTGCCTCATCCACATCCATTAAAGAAAAAAAAAACCCTGTACCTTACAGGCTGTAGCTACAATCATCATGAAAGCGCTTGACTAAACGTCGATCGGGGCTTTTAGTTCAAAAGCATGCAGATTTGGAGAAATATTGATTAATTCTCATACGTTTACTTCATGGTCTTTAAAGAGTAATATTTATTAAAATTTTACCCAAAATGAGGTGATGTGAGCATTATGGAGCCCTAAATCTAAAGTTCAGTAGATTATTCGCGCTAAATGAATGGTTATTGTCATGGTGCAATGAGCAGAAACTGATTTTTGTAAATAATTGGAATCTGTTTTGGGAGCGACCAAGGCTCTTCCGCGCTGATGGCTTACACCCAAGTAGAATCGGGGCAGATCTTCTGTCGGATAACATCTCCAAGATGTTAAATACCATTTGATTAGTAACCAAAAATCCAAATCACAGTCTCTACTGCACCAATTTAATTGATATTAATACTAGTGTAGAACATTGCATAGAAACTGTGTCTATTCCTCGTTTACTAAGATCAAATAATAAATCTACTGCGGGATCTAGATAAAATCTAATTGTTATTAAAACAAAAAATTTTGCTATTAGTGAACAAAAACAATTTCTAAAGCTAGGTCTTCTAAACATTAGATCGTTCACACCTAAGTCGGTTATTGTAAATGAAATGGTCACAGATAATAATTTCGATGTTCTGTGCCTTACTGAAACCTGGCTTAAACCAAATGATTATTTCGGTCTAAATGAGTCTACTCCGCCAGGATACTGTTATAAGCATGAGCCCCGTCTGATCGGTCGCGGCGGCGGTGTTGCAACAATCTACAGAGATATCCTTAATGTTACTCAGAAAACTCGTCATAGGTTTAATTCGTTTGAAGTGCTAAATGTTACGCTCTTAGATGTAAGAAAAAAATCCCTATTATCTCTAGCATTGGCTACCGTATATAGACCTCCAGGGCCTTACGCCAATTTCCTAAAAGAGTTTTCTGACTTTCTATCAGATCTTTTGGTTAATTGTTGGAGATTTTAACATACACGTAGATAATTTAAATGATGCGTTAGGGGCTGCGTTTACAGATTTATTAAACTCCTTCGGGGTCAAGCAAAACGTCACCGGACCAACTCATCGTCTTAATCATACACTCGATTTAATCATATGGAACCGATCCAACCGATATAGATATCATTCCACAAAGTGATGATGTCACTGACCACTACTTGGTAACTTGCATATTACGCACTGCTGTAATATGTCATGCTGCGCCACGTTATCGACCAGGTAGAACAATTCGTCCATCCACCATAGATCATTTCTCAAATAGCTTATCTGATCTGTCTCAGCTGCTGCCTGAACCCAAACAAACAGATGAATTAGACGAACTAACTAGCACTATGAGCACCATTCTCTCTAGAACATTGGATATTGTTGCACCAATTAGATTAAAAAAGGTCAGAGAAAAAAGTATAGCACCATGGTACAATAATACTACGTATGTTTTAAAGAGAGAAACCCGTAATTTAGAGCGTAAATGGAAAAAAAAAAAACTAATTTAGAGGTCTTTAGAATCGCGTGGAAAGACAGTGGGTGCTTCTCAATATCCCTCCTCGTCTCCTCGCTCCTCCGTCCTCCATCCTATGACCCGGAAACCGATCGAGCTCAGCCATCTTGAAGGACATCTCAAATCAATTCTCTAATTGCACCGCGAGGAGTGAGTAGGCTTCCTGAGGATTTATGAGCAAGGATACACAGATGTATCCTATGCGGAAGTGTTTTATCGACTAAACGTGACGCACGTATCAATTCTCCTACCCCATCACATCGATCACAATCGTTTTAATTTATACTTTACCTTTGCAGTTTAAATAAACCACACATCACACATATTTCAACAGGGTATCTTGCTTTATTATTATTTATTATGAATTTCTTAAATAACCAAACTTCAACAACATAAGGGCAGATCATTTGAGCGCTGCTGATGACGCTGTTAAGTGACACTCGAGTGATCAAGTATTCCAATGTGTAAAAAAGCTTTCATTCGATTCCTCCGTCCTCATTTTCTTTCCTCGCAGCCTTCCCTCGCATCCTACAGGGGGAGGAGCTAAGACGCGAGGAAAGGAAACGAGGATGCAGAAATGAGAAGCACCCCAAATGTCACTTTATAAAAAGGCACTTAAAACGGCCAGGGCTGAGCACCTCAGCAAATTAATAGAAAACAACCGAAATAATCCAAGGTTTTTATTTAATACCGTGGCTAGACTAACAAATAAACAGACGTCGTCTGAACAAAATACCTCGTTACAGTTTAGTAGTAATGATTTCATGAACTTCTTCACCGAGAAAATTGAAAGCATCAGAATCAAAATCGTAAACGTTCGATCTTTGCTCGCGCCTTATAATTCGGCCGCAATTATCACCCCGCAAGAAAAATTACAATGCTTTACAACCATAGAACAAAAAGAGTTAAATAAACTTATCACTTCATCTAAAACAACAACATGTTTATTAGATCCTATACCAACTGAACTACTGAAAGAAGTGTTACCTATAGTGGAAGAGCCTCTTCTCAATATTATTAACTCATCTTTATCTTTAGGTCATGTTCCAAGAACGTTCAAGCTGGCAGTTATAAAACCTCTTATTAAGAAACCACAATTAGATCCAAATAACCTAGCAAATTACAGACCCATTTCGAATCTTCCATTTATGTCAAAAATATTAGAAAAAGTTGTGTCCGCTCAACTCGGCTCTTTCTTGCAAGAAAACGACATCTATGAAAAGTTTCAGTCTGGATTCAGGCCACATCATAGCACTGAAACTGCGCTTGTTAGAATCACAAATGATTTACTTTTAGCTTCGGACCAAGGCTGTATCTCAGTACTAGTTTTACTTGATCTTAGTGCTGCGTTCGATACTATAGATCACACAATACTCTTAGATCGACTACAAAATTACACTGGTGTTCAAGGACAAGCATTAAGCTGGTTCAGGTCATACTTATCTGACCGCTACCATTTTGTCTACTTAAATGGAGAAAAATCGATTATAACTTCGGCAAACTATGGAGTGCCGCAGGGATCTGTGTTAGACCCTTTATTATTCTCAATATATATGCTGCCACTTGGTAATATTCTAAGGAAACATGGAATTAGTTTCCATTGTTATGCTGATGACACTCAAATATATATTTCATCACGGCCAGATGAATACGCTAAATGATCCAAATTGACAGATTGTGTTAAAGATATAAAAGATTGGATGACGCATAATTTTCTTTTATTAAATCCAGACAAGACAGAGGTAATACTTATCGGTTCTAAAAACCGTCCACAAAACCTTTCACAGCACGACTTTAACATAGTAGGATGCCCTGTTACTTTATCCGCTACAGTAAAAGACCTGGGTGTTACATTAGACTGCAACCTGTCTTTTAAAAAGCATATTTCATATGTTACAAAAACTGCCTTTTTCCACCTTAGAAACATTGCTAAGCTACGTAATATGCTATCAGTCTCTGATGCAGAAAAGTTAGTTCATGCATTCATGACCTCGAGACTAGATTACTGTAATGCTTTATTAGCTGGTTGTCCTGCATCTTCAATAAACAAGCTACAGTTAGTCCAAAATGCAGCCGCTAGAGTTCTTACTAGATCAAGAAAATATGATCATATAACACCGATTTTATCATCACTTCATTGGTTACCTATAAAGTTCTGTATTAAATACAAGGTATTGCTTTTGACTTATAAAGCTCTAAATGGTTTAGCTCCAGTCTATTTAACGGATCTTCTATCGCCTTACAATCCATTGCGCTCTTTAAGATCACTAAATTCGAGGCTTCTGGTCATTCCTAGGATATCCAGATCCACCAAAGGAGGCAGAGCATTTTCACATTTAGCTCCGAAGCTCTGGAATAGCCTTCCTGATATTGTTCGTAGCTCAGACTCGCTCTCCCAGTTTAAAACTAGACTGAAGACGCATCTATTTAGCCAGGCATTCATATAAATTTTTTATCTTACAGTTACTGTAAATTCGGCCTCTAGTTCATAAACGCCAGAGGAGAACTGGCCCCCGACTGAGCCTGGGTTCTCCCAAGGTTTTTTTTTTCTCCATTGGGTCATCTGATGGGGTGTTAGGACACCATTAGGTCACTGGATGGAGTTTTTCGGTTCCTTGCCACTGTTGCCTTTGGCTTGCTCAGTTGGGGATATTCAAATTAATTAACCAATCATACCATTGATCAGCTCTACCAAACTTGGATGTCTTTTTTCCAGTAATAAACAAACATTGTTAAGTTGTTTTGATTGATACTGTGAAGCAGCTTTGATACAATCTGTATTGTGAAAAGCGCTATATAAATATATTTGACTTGACTTGACTTGACTAAACACTCTCATATAATGTCTGTTTCATTCACACTGGAAGCCAGAGGGAGCCCTAGCATAGAAAGTCCACAAGTAAGACTCTTAGGTCCGGTTTCACAGGGCTTAGATTAATCCAGGAGCATCTTTTATAAACGTGCCTTAGAAGAAAAAAAAAACATTACTGGTGTGTATCTAAAAACACTGCAAACATGCATTTTAGGCTGGGACTACTCTTAAAAGCCTGTTCTTGTGAAACATGCAGTGGATATATAGTCATATATCTTATGACGTTCCAAGAAATCCCTTATTTGGGGAAAGGCATCCAGAGATCGCTGCAGCTGAATATCATGAAAGTTTTTACAGATTAACACATTTGTTTGCGACGATATGGTTTATCTATTTTCTTCAAGCCATCTTGGGTATTTTCATAAGAATAATGCATTAAAGGGATAGTTCATCCAAAATTGAAAATTCTGTCATTAATTACTCACCTTCATGTTGTTCCCAACCCGTAAGACTTTCGTTCATCTTCGGAAAACAAATAAGAGCTTTCTGTCCCTCTGTTGACAGCTACGCAACTACCACTTTGACGCATCAAAAAGTTTATAAAGAGATCGTAAAACTAATCCATATGAATTGATCAGTGTAGAACACATTTTCTGAAGAGACTCAATCTCTTTATATGATGAATAGATTAAATTTAGTCTTTTATTCACATATAAACATTGATCATTGAATATAAACAGAAGCTCAACCAAACCTGTTTGACCCGTGAGAACAAACCTCATTGGTTCTTGCAGAAGCTCAAACGTGCTGCGTAACATGAGAATGAACCTCACTGGTTCTCGCACTACAAGTGAACATGCTTGAGCTTCTGTGTAACACAACTGATGTGTGAGTTGATGAATGTTTAAATGTGAATAAATGCCTAAATAATTCTGTTCATCATATAAAGCAATCCAGTCTCTTCAGAAAATTTGGACTAAACCACTAAATTCACATAGATTAGTTTAACGATCTCTTTATGAACTTTTTGAAGTGTCAAAGTAGTTGCGTAGCTGTCTAGAGGGACACAAAGCTCTCAGATTTCATCAAAAAGATTGTCATTTGTGTTCCAAAGATAAACAAAAGTCTTACGGGTTTGGAACGACATGAGGGTGATTAATTAATGACAGAATTTTCCTTTTTTTGTGGTGTACTATCCCTTTTAATATCCTTTACCACTGGTTAGCACACGATAAAATATATATATTTTTGCCTCATTCTATGATAAGAAGTCACATCAGATCACAGAAGGTTATTTCCAACACTCAACTGGTGTTATAAAGTGAGTTTGGAGCAAAACATGGTTTCAATCTTATAAATTGTCATGATTTGATGCTGTGCTAAGCTAACATGCTAGCTAGCCCTTATGTACCTTTTACTAGGAGTGATTATGTTTTATGACTAATTTTGAAAAGTAAAGGACAGTGGAATGATTGTTTTTTTTAAGAAGGGAATTTGATACAAAGTCAAAATGAAGTGAGAAGTCTGACCAAAGAAATTAGATATTAAAACAGTGAATGAAAAGGCATTAGTAAATATAATAAAGACAAGAAAAGAACAATTAGAGCCATATCCCGGCCGGAGAGATGTGAATGGGGAAGTGTGGATAATAATAAGTATTATTCATCAAATTAAACAAAATAATCTATCAACAGTATAAAAGTGTGCACATTGAGAGAAATAAACAGCAGATGCTGCTATATTTCAGACACTTCATGTTAGCAAGTAGCCTACGGCTAATAATAAACACCACTTTAACTGTTATTTACTTCTTTAACTTGAGCAAACACTGTTAATACACATTTAGTTAGCAAAACGAAGCCATGCACGTTTTAATGCCAGAGAATAAAAGGAAATGATCCACCCGGTCGCATGCCACTACTCCACCATGTGTTGTGGTCTGCGTCTAGCACTGATGACATAAATTTGAGAGGGGTGTGGTCAGGCCCATTGTACACGCCCCATTCCCTTGACCCCACCCCCACTTCAAAACAGTGCCATAAAGTTAAACGCAGACTGCGTCCAAAATCACATACTCTCTTGAGTTATTTTGAATAAGTAATTACTTCACGACTGCTAAAAAAGTATGTTCTATATAGTATAAGTGTGTTTAGTATGAATGTAATCCAGACGTAATACATTAGCCATGTTGTCATTATCATGTGACCCACCAGCGACAGTTACGTCACTTCACTGTCATTCACAAATCCTCTCCCGTGGCCTCATGGGATAGTAAAGTGTCCATTGTATGCACACTTCAGAATCTTGCTGGAAATAGGTCACCCGGGTATTTTGCCTACTTGTTTATGAGTACTATGAATTCGGCTTCTTTTGTCACATACTGTTTTTCACCTACTATTTAGTAGGAAAGTATGCAATTTCAGACGCAGCCACTGTGTTCTTAATGGCATACTAGTGTACTGCATACACACTTCAGAATCTCGTCGGAAGTAGAAGGCCATCCGGGTACTTTTTGCCTACACTCTTATGAGTACTGTGAATTCTGACATACTTATTTTGTCACATACTGTTTTTAGCCTACTAAAGGGAAGTATGCTATTTCGGATGCAGCCGCTAAGAAAAGTGAAGGAGAAAGGGAAAATGGTATTGCGAGCTCACACTTGACTGAAACGCAGAATAAAAGGAGCGCTGCAAATCAATTAGTAGTTATGGCCATGGAAAATATGTGTAACAAAATAATTGCTGCTAAAAGTCTGTTGCAGAGATAGGATCAATGTTCTTAAGCTCCTTTTTCAGCTGCTAATGAGTTTTTCAATTAATCCTATCTTTATTTTTGCTCTATTTTATTTTTCTTTTGCTATTTTTTATTTTTGTTAGCAAAAAAAATCTTTTTTCTCACTCTATACTTTATTTTCTTTTGCAGTTATTTATTTTTTTCTCTCTCGATCATTTATTTTTCTTTTGCAATTAATAATTTTTTTGTTTGCATTTTTTTGCTCAATACTTTATTTTCTTTTGCAATACTTTTATTGTGTTGCAAATATGTGTGGCAGGAATGTGACGCCACGTTGCACCAGCAGTTACGGGGTTAATACGGGGAGAACAGGAAGTGTCGTATGAGAAAATATACATGCTGCGTAGGCTCTCGTGCCTGTTGATAATGTTCTGCGTTCGGCATTAAGGCTTCAGCAAAGAGCTAATTTGTTTGTCTATCTTAAGACATTACAGTGTATATTTCTTGACGTCGTTAGATTTATTAAGTAAGTAATATTTTTAAAAAATAAAATAACTAGCTTAATAAACAACACATTGACCTGAATTATTGTCCCTGCATTTTTAATGAAATAGTGTCGTTGTTTTGCGTGTTTCTTTCTTTATTTTGAGTCTAAATATACTGCATCACAGGCACAGCTTCACATGAGTGTCAGGTTGCCCCTCCTCTGAGTTGCTGTAGTATAAAATCAAACTGCTGTCAGTGCGCCACTGAGACTGACTCACTCATACCACATTGCAGGTACGCAGTGAGAGGACAAGTGTTCATCAAACTATTTTCCCGGCGAAAAAAAACCCCAATTCTAAAGCAAAATGGTGAGTAGAACATTATTTTTAATTGTTAGATGTACTGTGAAAGTCTCTTCGCCTGTACGTACACATTTTGAACACGGATGCATTTAACTTATATGCTCAAAATCGTAATTTCGCTTTTAACACGTGCGATGCGAACAAACCACTGTTTCCATCCAGCGAGTCGACGATAATTAAATCGCCACTTCCCGATAAACTTGCGATAAATATTACTTTGAAAAATGCAAGCTGACGCAGTAGGATAAGCCACTGTACATGGTATAGTATAGGCCTATAATATTGAGCGCGCAAACGAAACGCGGCCATGTTATATATGTTTCTGATGCGGATGCTGCTGTTTTGGAACACAGTAAGACAGTTTTAAGACGGAATTATACCGAAACACTTTGACGACAGACTATGCTCAGGCATTTCAGAATAACCGAAGCTGCATTTTAGATGCTGTGCAACGAGGTCGGTCCGCTTGTTGGTACAGTTAATTCCGTCTCATCGCACACGCACAGTCACGTGACATTTTTTGAAGCGTATAGAGGAATTCATTGTTTCCAACGTTCCAAGTTCATGCGCACGGTTTCTTATCCCATAAAATATTCATCCGAGTCAGTTGAGGTTACAGTTTTTTTTAATGCGCATTTTTAGAATTTATGAGAATCTGGGCGTTTCCATTCCGCGTTTTTTTATATTCAAAATGCGCATAAAACAGGTGGATTGAAACCTAGCGAGCTAAGGATATGCATTTTATTAACTACGTATTTTGAATTTTAATAACACATTAGCAAAAATTAACAATAAAAAACTATTAAAACTAAGTCTTATGCACTATATATGACTCTAACCGTCTCTTTAAACGTGACTACTAGCCTAAAATAGAGGCTTAATGGTTAATTTGACACTCTTATATGCCATATTATTTTTATAGCTAGATTTGACCATATTTTACCAGCACTTCATATATCCAGTACTATGGAAGCTTTATGCCTTAAGCTCTTTTGGGTGTGGTTATGGGTGTGTTTGTTATTTTACTGAACACTGTTGTGGCTCCCTGCCTCAGTATGTCCCATGATCCAGAAAAAAAGACACAAAGATGTTAATGCTGATTGAAAATATGTATAATAAGAGAAAGGGGCATCTTAATCAGAAATAAAACTGCATAATAATGGTTGAAGGTGAAATAATATTTTTTTCTTGATATGACTAAGAGGGCATCATTCAGTAAGGTGATTCATAGTTTGTGAGTCTCAAGCTTTGGGTAATTGTGTGAAATATTGTGTGCCAACAGTCGTTTGAATTAAACCCACATGCATTGCAAAATGGACTAGTGCCAACAAGCCCCCTGTTAGAAGTGCTAGTCTCCAAGCCTGTTTTTACATGGAAAATATATTAGAGCCACGTGTGTAGGAGTTTGTTTATGCTGAATTCCAAGGACAAATGGTTCTCGCTTTCTAAAAGTCCCAGTCACACTTCTGAGGAGGACATTGTGTTTGTCTTTTGGATGCCAGCTGAACCTTTAGAAACATTTCACAAGATTTCTTAGTGTTTGTTCTCTGAAATCTTAATATTTTGCAAGCTGGCTCTCTAAAGCATGGAAATGAGGTTTGCAATGTGAAATTGCTAATTTATTTCTAATAAAAAAAAAAAAAAAAAAATCTTTACAAATCATGAGATGAGGTCGGTTGCCACCCAGTAAAGTTAACAATTACCAAACTTTAGTCTCTGTCATATCTCACCTTACACTTTGTAACCATAAGTCACTTATTTGCTCATTTTGCAATCATTACACAGAATAAGGTTGGAGCGGAGGTAAAGACCTATCAAATTCATTTAAATGAACAAGTGAATTTGTGCTTCTTGCATACTTTAGGATAATCAATTCCTTATTGTCAACATGCAATTGACGAAGTATTTAGAAAGTAGTTATAATACTAAAACTAAATCAGGTCAATTTTGATGGTCGGATGAATCGTGTACATTATTCTAAAGAAAATCTTTTTTTTCTATGTAATATTTAATCAAAAATGAAGAAAGATGTATCTTTAGTGGAGAAAGATGACCTGTAACAACCCATAAATAACTTCTAACCTGGGTGCCATGCCCAAACTAGGCAGTCCCATGTGCCTGTGTAATGTACCATCCCACTCCCCACTGACTCACCAATAGGCAGAAAGGGACGGAGGGGTAAAAATAGTTAGTGTCCCAACCCCAGGAGAATGAATTCAGAGGAAGAGTCATGCCGACAGAAGAGAATCAGAGTCTGGATATTTCTTCTCAGGCTGATGTAGGCCATCTCTCTGGAGCGCAGGCACATATTTAGGTGCTGAATCATTACAGAGCACTTTTACTGCAACCATGTGATGTGACCCGTTGCACCGACCGGTGTCTTAACATTTGAATACTTAATGGCAACACTGACATTTAAGCCTTTGGCAGACATCACTTTGAATTATATATTTATTATTATATTTTTTGATGAATAGAAAGTTCAAAATAAAATATTTTTTTTGTAACAAATGTATTTACAGCCCCTAAAAAAAAAATACTGACCCCCAAACGTTTGAACAGTAGTAGTTCAGCACATTTCGCTGTCTCATAAATTTATTGTAACATGGCCACAGAAAACCAGAACAAAACTTTCTATTTTAATTTTTTTTTTCTCTTCTAATTTCTCTTTCAACCTCCCTTTATAGCACACATACTAAAATTCCACATTAGGGTGCAGCTTGCTCAGTTGTCTGATATAAACCTGTTGGGGCTGATGGCGACATGTCAAGCCTGGTTCTTCAGACTTGCTAGGGTGTGTGAGAGGAGCGAGGAAATGTTTGTGGAAGGTGTTTTGTGTGTATGTGCGAAGGGAAAATAACGGCTATGAGGGTTAGTAGGCCTGTCTGCCATTAGTACCGTAAATGTCACATCGTAAATGGTTCCCAGGTCGAGTCTTTCAGGAAACTCCCTTTCCAAACAAACGGGTGTTTAACATGCCATGATACGAATTCAAGGCTAGCTTAGACTTTATCTCAGGATTGTCATCTGGATAAGCATAAACCCATGGATGACGACAAACTTGTTTGGGGGCTTTGAGTGATCCAGCCAGTTCTTTTTGTCCTGTCCTGTCAGCTGCAGATGTCAGTCATCTGTGATTGACATTGTGTAATAAGCCTACCTCCCACCATTAAGAGCCTTTTTTGTTTGCTTCTGCCCCCTGGTGGGCAAAACAAAAGTCTGAAAGGCAACAACATGTCTTTTTTTTTTATTTATGGTTTGTGCTATTGTTAAATACAATCAATATATTTGTACATACTCTTTTCTGGTCAATGTCTGTCCAATAAAGATGCATGTATATTCAGTAAATAGACTGATTTTCATGTTGGGTTTGGAAATTATTGATTTCATATTGACCGCCAAATGTCCCATGAATGTTGTTAGTTGAATTTAGGAGGAACACTACAGAAAGTACTGTCACCTAATATGTTATGTTTGCAATGCCATACAGCACTACTCGGTTACTAATAATCTGTTTCCTCTTCACAGCGTGAGTGTATCTCTGTCCACGTTGGCCAGGCTGGCGTCCAGATGGGTAACACCTGCTGGGAGCTGTACTGTCTGGAACACGGTATCCAGCCCGATGGCCAGATGCCCGACCACAAACCAGTGGGTTGTCATGATGACTCGTTCACCACCTTTTTCAGTGATACTGGATCTGGCAAATACGTACCTCGTGCCATCTTTGTAGACCTTGAGCCGACAGTCATTGGTAAATATCATCATGGTGTTACATTTTAGGCAACAAGCCTTAAGAGGTCATGCATTTGTAAATACGTTAAAATCATTGCAGCACTTTGCATTTATAATAGAAAGAAAAAGGGACGGCACACTGTTAAAATACAATGTTTCAACCATTTTAGTCTTCATCGGGCAGTGAGAAAAACGTTGCATTTATAAGCAACTGGACAAAAGGCCGTGTTCAATTAGTAATTAGGCTACATTTATTATCACAAACAATTATTTTGCAAATTGATTGCGTATTAATGAACCAGATAATTGTTTTCAGAGGCATAGGGGTCAAGATCCTTATTTTAATATAATTTGTATACGGTTATATTATTCATATTTTGAAATAAAAAATATATTTACAAATTTTAGTGTTAGTTTAAGATTTAGTAATTTGATAACCGAGCAGAAAGGTCTGTTGAATTGAAAGTGTATAGATTTTATATAATTATTATAAAAAAATCATTTGTATTAAATCATTTAAATTAAATGTAACTTATTAATAAATATTATAGTTCATAATATATTATTATAATTATTTAATGAAATCTAAATTATTATAATAATATAACCATGAGCAAATCTGGCATGTATCACTGATAATTAAATGTTATTTTGTTTCCAGAGGTATAGGGGTCAGGATTAGTGCTATTTTAGTATTTATATGCTATTATTGTCACTTTCAGGTTGTATATAAACACATTACGAAGAAGATGAATCACAAATCAAGTCTTCACTAGATAATCCATAAGGAAAACACAGAACTGATATACAGGGAACAAGAAAGGGAACAAACAGCTGAACAGAATAACTAATCAAATGAGTAGCCATAGAAACTGATAGCGAAACTGACAGGCAGGGAGAAAGCAAAGCCAGAAAACGGTCAAACTGAACATAACTGTGACGGTACACCCCTCCCTGAAAGGGACAGTCGACAGTCCCAACGAGGACAGGAGAGGTGAGAGGTGAAACCAGGGTGGTGCCGATGGTGGGACGGACCAGGGAGAAGCTCGGAGCAGGAGCTAGGTGGCACCCCAGCATCCAGCCAGGGTGAAACCCCACGGTGGTGTCGAAGGAGGGAGGAGCCATGGCTGGGATTTCCTTGACGTGATGGGGACGACTGATGGTGACAGAGCCGACGGTGGTAGAGCCTTAGGTGCAGGGGGACCCAAGCGACCCCTAAGGCTTAAGCAGAGGGGCTGACGAAAGGCGGTGGTCAGAGGAATTAGGTGATTCCAGAAGAGAGGCGGGAGAGGGAGGCCGGGTGGGACCAGCGCAGATGAAGGTAGGCATTCAAAGTCGGGTAGTATCAGTGGGGGCATGGAATCATCCTCTTCCCAAACCCATTGTCCTAAAACCCATGACTCGCCCTCGGTGGCTGTGTAGGCGCCAATTCATCCCCTCGAACTGCACTATAACCTCTCATGGAAGCACACGATGAAGCCGGCTCACACACCTGGTCAGACGTGTACTCGGGCTCAGTCGCTCCTTGCGCTGGCTCTCCGTCTACGGTTGGGCTCAGGCGTCGTGTCCATCTCACGGGGTAGTGTCAGGCTGGGCTCTGAGTCGGGAGTGGGCCTGGTGGTGTCCTCCTCAGGACCGATCGTGAACTCCGATTCATTGTTCACCAGCACCCACTCCGCATAGGCGGAGAAGTCCTCACAGGGACCGTTCGCTGGCAGGTGTGCCTTCGTCTGCTCGCTCAGGCTCGTGTGGAAGAAAACACTGAGTGAGTCGTCCGAATAGTGCACAAGGCATGCCAGATCTAAAGTACTGGGTATAATCCTCCAGCGACCGGTCCATCTGCTCCAGGCATAACAGTCTTACTGCCGGCAGATCCATGGGGAAAAATAACACTCAAAAACACCACAACAAAATATTGTCTTGGTCCGGTCTTCGGTCATGTTTGGCTTGTATATAAACACACAACGAAGATGAATCACAAATCAAGTTTTTACTAGATAATCCATAAGACAAATACAGAGGAAGGCAGGAACATAGCACAACACGTATACACTGACGAGACCGGACAACTCACAAATTAATCAAGAGAACTTGTATACAGGGAACAACAAAGGGAACTAATTAGACAACAGCTGAACAGAATAACTAATGAAATGAGTAACCATAGAAACTAATAATGAAACTGACAGGCAGGGAGAAAGCAAAGACAGAAAAACACTCAAAACTGTGACAATTCTAGTATTAATTAATATTAATTATCTTTTGGTTTTTATTTTCATTTTAATGTTAAAGTACTTGTAAAGTACTTTGTATTAGTTTTAGTTTTAGGTAACAACACTGTCCAGGATTTGGTGATTTGTTTGCACTAACTTTGTACGGCACTGGTATGTTATTCTTCCAGATGAGGTCCGCACAGGCACCTATCGCCAGCTGTTTCATCCTGAGCAGCTCATCTCAGGCAAAGAAGATGCAGCGAATAACTATGCCCGTGGCCACTACACCATTGGCAAGGAGATCATTGACTCGGTGCTGGACCGCATACGCAAACTGGTAATGTGAAAAAATTGTGTTGCATGTACTTACCAACGAGATCAAAATAACAGAGACTAAAATGAAAGTTCTGTCCCCTCTTTCACACAGGCCGACCAATGCACGGGGTTACAAGGTTTCCTGGTCTTCCACAGTTTTGGTGGAGGCACAGGCTCAGGTTTCACCTCCCTTCTGATGGAGCGTCTCTCAGTTGACTTTGGAAAGAAGTCCAAGCTAGAGTTTGCCATTTACCCAGCTCCCCAGGTGTCTACGGCTGTGGTGGAGCCATACAACTCCATCCTGACCACCCATACCACCCTCGAGCACTCCGACTGTGCCTTCATGGTGGACAACGAGGCCATCTATGATATCTGCAGGAGGAATCTGGATATCGAGCGCCCATCCTACACCAACCTCAACAGGCTCATCAGTCAGATTGTTTCCTCCATCACCGCCTCGCTCCGCTTCGACGGCGCCTTGAATGTTGATTTAACAGAGTTCCAGACCAACTTGGTGCCCTACCCTCGCATCCACTTCCCGCTTGCCACATACGCTCCGGTAATCTCCGCCGAGAAGGCCTACCACGAGCAGCTCTCTGTGGCTGAGATCACCAACTCGTGTTTCGAGCCCTGCAACCAGATGGTGAAGTGTGATCCACGACATGGAAAATACATGGCCTGCTGTTTGCTGTACAGGGGAGACGTGGTTCCAAAAGACGTCAACGTGGCCATTGCTGCCATCAAGACCAAGAGAAGCATCCAGTTTGTGGACTGGTGTCCCACTGGCTTCAAGGTGGGCATCAACTACCAGCCCCCAACTGTGGTTCCTGGTGGAGATCTAGCCAAAGTGCAAAGAGCGGTGTGCATGCTTAGCAACACCACTGCCATTGCTGAGGCTTGGGCTCGTCTTGACCACAAATTTGATCTGATGTATGCCAAGAGGGCCTTTGTGCACTGGTATGTGGGTGAGGGAATGGAAGAAGGAGAGTTTTCTGAGGCCAGAGAAGACATGGCAGCTCTGGAGAAGGACTACGAAGAAGTGGGCCTTGATTCATTCGAGGAAGATGAGGAGGGTGAAGAGTACTAAAATGGAAAATTGTTGTTATTTTTCTACCAGAAAAATCTAATAAAATAAAGCCTAACTTACGTTGTGGTGGTTCTTTTAATAATTTTGTGACATTTTCAAGTAGTAAAGTACATGCAATTCCTTCTAATACAGACAAGATTTTGATTAATAATACTTTATAGGCTAATAACTTATGATCTAAATCTTCTGTAAGATATTAGATATCAACACTGTTTAATGCTAATAATTACATTATTTAATAATTACCCAATTAAACTGGGGTAAATGTAATCCATGCAAAATGTTTATCTATGGAAAGAGCATTAATATGGTAAATAATAATAATTAAATTATATTTAGATAAATGCTTTTATATCTAGACTTAGTCACTTTTTGTAGAGCAACACACATTTATACTTTAATAATAAATGTGCATTATAAACAATAAAATCTTAATTTATAATAATATTAACAATTATATTAATTTTGTATATTTATTACCTCAATTTAAATGGGGTATTGGACTACATCATGCTAAACTGTTTTCTGGAATGTTCCAGCATTGTATTTTTTGTATTGCATAACAGAACAATAACAACATAAACATAAAGAGGGTCATGGTGTATTCAACTTCTCTATTACATTCATAATATCATCAAAGTAATCAACAGGAAAAAAATAAAACAAAATATTTAATATATATATATATATATATAGGGAATAACTTCAATAAATTCCACACAAAAAAAAAATGGATACAACAATGTTATACATCTGCTTTGCTTTCTTATTTTTACTTTCTTATAAATCTTTATTAAATCTTAACGATACAAACAGTAAGACACAAAAATAGAGTTATTAATACAGAAAACACAATATTAGACAAAAAACAGAGCCAGGGGGAGTTTCAAATAAATACATTAAAGATAGAGCATAACTGAATGGTTTTAGCAGCCTTCTTATTTTTTGAATCATAGATGGATTTGATGTACTGTTCCGTCTCCTTACCAAAAGCAATAAAGGAAGGTTTAGAATTACTAAATTTGGCTTTGTGAATATATTTCCCTAAAATGATCAATAGATTAATTAGGTATATTTCTTTCTGTTTTTTACATTTGCCAACATAGAGACCAAACAGCACATCCCATGCCAGCATTGTATGGGTTAACCCTGCAGCCGTAATTTACGTCACGGTTACGTTTTCTTAGTACACGGAAGAAAAGAAACCGGAGAAATCAGCGGAGGAGGAGGACAAGGGGAGCGTCTCTTTAAGGTAAACAGAGTCTCACTTTAATCCTTCGATTAGATCTATACTGGATGGCTCGAAATCAGCTTCAAGTAACTAGCTGAGAACCTAATCTAAATCTGAATATTATGGGTCTCGCTCGCTCAATACACTGCCTGTGAAACACAAACCAGATGTTCTTGAAGAGTCATGCCACGTTTACTGCGGATCTCGATCGATGTGTAGAAAATGAATCAGAATTATACATCATGTAGTCATGTATTAACGTTACGAATTCACTCTAAATTCAACGTGTATTTTCCCAGCAACTCTATCAGGTGTCTAAGTCGCATGTGTCAACAGCACACGTCATAAAGAAAAGATAAAGAGCCAATCAGAAACCTGTGTTCTAGCTGTGAATAATTTATTTCAGTGGAAAATTGGACACTGGCAGTGGCTTATGTGAACAGGCAATATTCAATTGACTTTTGATCAGTTGGGTTAAATTGTCTTGCATTTAAAATAAATAATATTTTTATCTATAGGATTTAGTGCCTTTTCTTATGTTGCTTTACAGAAATCAA